>JAAGEH010000393.1:13683827-13985917 GCA_011751065.1 Lasiurus cinereus | reverse complement strand
CTCTCTCTCTCTCTCTCTCTCTCTCTCTCTCTCTCTCTCTCTCTCTCAGCTGGTTTCTTTTTAGGGTTAGAAATCAGATCAAGTACAACCCCAAAGAAGTCTGTCCTAAAAATTTTCGAATACATTCACAGCCCAAGACTAAATAGTAATTGTTAACACTACAAATAAAAATAACCTCTACCTCTTACTTAAGTTTTTTGTGGCTTTCCAATCTTGCAAGAACAGATTGAATGTAGAACTTTTTCTACTGTAGAGAAGCTTTAAGCTGAAGCCATTTGATTCGCATCATAAAAAGTGATCTCAACATCTGCGGGCAGCCACTCAAGGCCCAACAGGCCCCTCCAATCTCAAGGGACAGTCTTGGCCACCGGGTAGCAGCTGCCCAAATCTCGGGTGGACTGACCTGCTGAAACTAAACAGAATTTAGAAGCCATATCATTGTTTCTGCATGAATTTGGACAAAAAGCATTCAGGTTATCAAGCTTCTCTTTATTTCCTCTTAAATTAGGTCAAGCCTGGGAATAACTCTTATTAAATGAGAGCAATATTCCCTTTTCCTATCAACTATATGTACACTTTTAAAAATTCACCTTTTTGTTTTCTCCTGATCAATGCCTCTCAATTATGGGCACCACTGCCCCACTGGCTGGCACAGGTGGGCTTGAGTAGGTTTAGCATGCCCAGAATTATTTTCCTTTCTCCTGATAACTGCACTCTATGGAAAACCATCCCTTGTATACACTATTCCCCATGGGTTGAGTAGGACAATCACCGCCTCCCAGGCTCAGGGGATGGGCACGTCTCTTGGGCATGACCAGCCAAGTTGTTCCATTCCTCTGGCCACAGTAAATGGATCAAGTGTGATCGTGGAACCCAATCAGCCCAGTAAGGACCCATCTTGGAACTTTTTCTGGAACTCCCAGGAAAGAAAAGGAAACATTTTCATTAAGAGTTATGAGGAGAATGTAAACTCAAAGACGCTGGAGCCAGCACATGGAGAGAACCTGACTGAGAAGGGCTTGCAAAAAGCAACATAGAGTCGAGGTAGAACGGGTGGTCCTACAGAGGGCATAGGTTAACAACTTGGTGACTGTTTTTACTAGAATTGAGCAAATAGGCAAATATAGATTTTTTTTTAAAAAGGCAAGTTTCTTGCTGTCAGAACTTAAAAACAAGAGGAGAGGGAAGTTAATGGAACAGTCCTGAGATTTTGGTTTGGAATTAGAGGTACTAGTATGAATTTATGTTTTGTTCTAATATAGAGACAGACAGGGAAATAAATATAGATGTTTGTGCATGCATGGGTTAGTATTCTTCCTAGCCTTGTATTCTGAGGAGGCCTGGATGCAACAACACCCCAGGAGTAATGAGCACACCTACAACCCAGATCTTAGATTCTAATTATCATTCTCCAACAGAAGGAACCAGGGCTCCTTGGAGAAGCAATTGATTTCATAGCTGAGGTAGAAGAAACATGAGTCTGTAGTAGCTCATAGTGCTAAATGATAGGAGAAGGTCCATAAAGGATGGAGGCAAATCAAATGGCATGAAAGAACTCTCACTGGATAACACTGGAACAATATGAGCAAGAAGGTAAATAATGAGAGTACTGGATTATAATCCTAGAATTTAAAAAAATCATAGGTCCATAATTATACCAATAAATAATTGAATTAATAAGTGGAGAAGGAAAAGCTCTTCTTACAGAACAATTTCAATCAATAATGTAGATGGAATAAGGGAAATTGAAAATTACTATTAGAATAATTGATCTCACTCATATGTGGAATCTAAAGAACGAAATAAACTGATGAACAAAATAGATCCAGAAACACAGAAACATGGAACAGAGTGAGGAATCTCAGAGGGAAGGTGGAGGGAGGTGAGTAGGTAGGAAGTGATTAACCCAAGAATTTATATGGATGGATGCATAACCCACTGTCACAAATAGTATGGTGAAGGCCTAGGGAGGGGGAGAGAATGAGCTAGAAGAGGTCAATGGGGGTAAAAGGGGTATATCTGTATAACTTTCAATAATAAAGGTAAATTTTAAAAAAACACCACATAATATAATTATTTTTGTTGCAGGTAATATTCACCAATGGTTTCTAAAATTAGTGGGCATTTTGGGCCCCGCTGGCAGCACCCCTGCTTTCTGGTAGCGGTGGGGAGCTGGTGGCCATGGCCTTTGGGGCTGGGATGAACCACAGTCTCGGCGGAGGCAGGGGAACCAGCCGGAGCCATGGCCAGGACAGTGGTAGCGGTTGGACTGACCATTGCTGCTGCAGGATGTGCAGGCTGTTACGTTTTGCAAACCATGAAGCATATGGGGCCTCAAGTAAAATGAGTTTTTCAAAGTCTTCCAAAATCTGCCGCCAGTGGTGGCCATTACAGAGGTGGGTTTGAACCTAAAATGACAAAACGAGAAGCAGCATTAATACTAGGTGTAAGCCCTCCTGCCAATAAAGGAAAAATAAGAGATGCTTACCAACGAATTATGCTGTTAAATCACCCAGACAAGGGAGGATCTCCTTATATAGCAGCCAAAATCTATGAAGCTAAAGATTTACTAGAGGGTCAAGCTAAAAAATGAAGTAAATGTATGGTGAATTTTAAGTTGTTAGAAACATACATGAAAACAGCTTTTTGTAATAAAATGTCCCAAAGTTAAAAAAAATTTTTGAGTAAAATAAAAAGTGGGCAAAAGTTTGAGGAGAAATAAGAGATTTGCATAGTCTCAAAGTATCTCCCCTTACCCCATATATCTATTAATTATAAAGGGAGATATAATACCTTTTCATTGAAGAAAGTCAGTAGACACCACTTCAAATCAGCATTACCAGAACATGACATCTGACATCATATAGTGAATTGAAAAGAATATGTCATTTTTGAGGTATTCTTATCACAAATGCATGACCTCAGTCTAATCATGAGAAAACATCAGACAAACCCCAATTGAAGGATGTTCTATAAAATAATTGACCAGTACTCTTTAAAAGGGTCGAGGTCATGAGAGACAAAAAAGAGATTAAGGAAATGTCACAGAATCGAACAGCAGTGACATCTAAATGAGATGTGAGATCCTTGATTGGATGCTAGGACAGACTTTAGTGGAAAAATTGGTGAAATTCAAATAAAGTCCTTAGTTTATTTGTATTGTCCCAATGTAATTTCTTAGTTTTGATCCTTGTGCTATTGCCATGCAAGATATTGTTAGTGGAGGCTGGGTAAGGGACTTGCTCAACTATTACTATTTTTATAACTTCTCTGTAAGTTTAAAGTTATTTCAAAACAATTTTTAAAAACCGTAGAGAGTAAAAATAGAGGGTCATTGAAGATCAAAGACAATAGAGGAGCAAAGGGTCTGATTACATCATAAGAGTTTCTGGATCCAGCTATGACTGAGAAGAAATGCCAGGACTTAGGGGTTTTAGGGACAAGAGTACAAATAATTTTACTATATCTCGCCCTAAATTTAAATAAGTAGAGCAAATTCACAAGCCATTGAGTAAAAAAAAGAAAAAGGTGGAGCAAGAAAAGCAAATACAGTTTGCATTCTACAAAATGTTAGAATGGTATCATTAATATTTAAAAACAAAACAAGCCCTATCTGGTTTGGCTCAGTGGATAGAGCATCAGACTGTGGACTAGAAGATCCCAGGTTGGATTCCGGTCAAGGGCATGTACCTTGGTTGTGGGCACATCCCCAGTAGAGGTGTGTGCAGGAGGCAGCTGATCGATGTTTCTCTCTCATCGATGTTTCTAACTCTCTCTCTCCCTCCCTCTCTGTAAAAAATCAATAAAATATGTTAAAAAAAACAAAAAAAAAAACCTTGAAATGTTTGTTAGTATGTCTCTCCAATTTGCTCAACACTTCTGAAGATCACTTTGGGTTATTAACTGAATTTATTATCCTTGTATAAGGATATTACCTACCTAAATAGTGTTCTGAGAAATGCAAAGAAAAGTCAGCCTAAAATATCTTTCTAATGGCCATGCCACAGGACATGAAGTTCACAGCATCCATCTCTTTGGGTTAAGGTCTTGAAAATCTCCACTAAAAAGTGGGAAAATTGGTGAAATTCAAATAAAGTCCTTAATTTGTATTGTCCCAATGCTGTTGCCCAATCTATAAATATTCACTGAGGTTCTATTGGAAGAGTGGTATATTATCAACCATTAGCAACTTAGCACCAATTTATTAACCAGATTCATTCCTGATCCCGGGAGGGCTTTGGAGAAATGGAACAAGTAATTTCGAATGAAGGATAGGATGAAGAAGTTGAAGTCTAAGAAGAGAGACCCGGGTACTGTGCTGATTTTGGCAGTCCAGCTCGAAGATACTGGGTAGAGAGAAGTAAGAGGAGCAGAGAGAAAAAGAAGAATGTCACTGTACCAAGAACAAATCTACCCAACATTGCTGTCTGCGGCCACTATTTGCAGTAACAGTGTCAGCATGGTTCACAGCACACACCAGAGCAGGGCACCGTGCATGGCTCTACAGACTGTTCCCACACAAGGGCATAAGCTCCCCTTGCCAAGCCCCGCCTCTGCTCAGAATGATGCTTTTCTCTAATTATTGCAAATGTTTGGCAGTCCCAGCCCTGCGTCAAAATGATTTTCAAGCCTGTTTCACCCATGGAGGGATGAGAGCATACTTCCACATGATACTTCCACTTTGGGGAACGTGACAAGGGACCTCGTTGCCTTCCACCCCAACTGTGCACTCAGGCCACTGTCACCCCAGTCACCATCCTGACACTCAGGCTTGTTTTGGAGGGGGCAGGAGGCAGAGGACAGGAGGCTGTGGCTCAGGAAAGGACTTAGCAGCGCTTGTCTATTATTTTTAATGATGGAGCTACTGGAGCAAAGCCTCTACTGAAATCGGTGTGGACTAATCTGTTGTTCAGGTGGTTAGAGGCGAGAGCAATGGAGGAAGCTTCCATTCTACCAGAATCTTAGTCAATAAGAATCCAAAATAAAACATCTTTAACCTGTTTACAGCTACATTATTTACTGCAAAAAAAAAAAAAACCACAAAAATACTGGAGTCAACATTAGGGAAGTCACTGTGCTCTGTGAGTTATGTCTCCCTGCTGCTTTCCGAACGATGTCATTTGCAGGATGGCATCTAACGTATTTTGACAAGAGAAAGTGACAAATCAGTACATGCTCTCTTTAGAGCAGTACAGAGAGGCTCAGAGAAAATCCCATCTGGCCTTACAGTGTCTTACCTGACGAAGACAGTAAGCCAATGTTCACTTGGGTTTCGCCCAAACTTGTCTGCAGCTTTCTCTCTGACCGCCGGTAGAAGCTGAGGCTCACTTTGGACCTGTGAGCTGCTTCCCCCTCCGCAGAGCACTACATGCCCTCAGTGGGCCCAGAGGAAAGTGCAAATCCCACTCGTCACAGGAGCGTAGGAGATTGTCAGCAGCGTTCATTTCCTTGGGTTGTTCTTGCAGTATTTCCCCCCCACCCCCAGTGAATAACCCAGGTGCCGGACATAGAGGGGGCAGCCACCCAGGAGCTTTTCATTTGAGGCACCATCTGCCACCCAGCTTTCCCTCCCAGTAGTCTGCTCCTGCCCAAAGTATTAGCATAGGGTTAAGCTATCATGTCTCCAAACAGCCTGCTAAATGCAACCAGCACATGTGGGAAGGAGAGCACAGTAGTAGCCCTTTCCTCAGTCATGCACAAATATTTAGTGGCTGCCTGCTATACCTAGCCAGGCCTCTGCTGCGCCAGAGGAATAGACGTGGGGAGCCTCCTGTCTTGGGACTTTCTTATCTATCAATTCGCTCTCATCTTCTGCTTTCGTCACTCCTGCAGGAAGCCTTCCGTGAGCACCGTCTCTGCCTGAAATGATCCTCTTCCCTTCTCCCATGATGTTCTGTGGGTACCCCATCCACTCAACACTGAAAGGGAACTCCCCATTCCCAGAATCTCAAATAGGGGCAAAGGTTAGTTTATGTCTCAAGATCTCCTTTCATTTTCATTTTTGTTGTCAAGGATCACATAAAAATAACTTATAAAACGGTAGTTTCAGCACTACTCAAAGGAGGAAAAAATTGATATTGCACAAAATCTCAAAAAAATCAAGTCTATATTGCTCATAATGGCAAATGTGGCTGTGGGTCATGAACCTGATCTAAATCACTGAAATCCATAAAAATAGTTACAACTTATTCATAAAACACCTCTTGCAAGACTTTGCATAAGAAACTTTAGAAGATAATGAAACATCAGGTAATGGGGAGAGCTAATTAACTCTGGCCAAGGCGGGACAGGCTCCTCTTTATTATCTTAATTAGGCATGGTACCCCTCCACAGCCGCCTCCACTTGCCCCTTCTTCACCCGAGTTTCCAATATTGATGAGCAGAGGACTAGACCTGCTGCTCCCTGACTTTGCCCAGATTTATTTTTGAGTTTCACTATGCACCTTCTTATGTTTTCCTGCACATTTTGGGGTTACCCATTAGAACAATTTCAATAAACAGAGCTTATAATTGAGAATCAAGGTTCCCAAGTCCCATGTTCAAAATTTGAAATTAAAACCAGACCTATAAATTATAGTGAAAGATGCAAAATGAAAATGAAACTAAAGAGGAGAAAAAGATTATCCAACAGGTTAAGAAAACCCTTTTGTGTCTAGTTTATCTCATAAAATATGGAGTCTTAGGGAAATTCATAATATCTAGAATTCAGAAAGCCCTTTTTATTCTTTCTCCTCCTTGCATGTTTTTTTAAATCCTATGTTCTCAGGTTTCGCAGATCCATTTGGATTACCACAATATTTAGTACCAGCTTGAGTTCTTGACAAAAGTAGAGGCAGTTTTCCAGCATGGGGAAACATTTGTTAAGTACTGACAAATACCATTTGCATATCTCCAAATGAAGCTAATTTTGAGAGATGATGAAATAAAATAAGATTATTGAGTATATAAGCTTCATAGTGACCCATTTGATTTCACAAAATAATTCAAAGGGAGGTTGTGAAATCCACCAATTACTAACTGTCAAAGGCATATTAAGAAGCATCACAGCTAGTGAGAAGTTAGTAAGTTCATCTATGGAAACTTGGCTTCCTCTGGATTTCCCCACCCCAATCTTCTGCTCAGTATTTACTCTGTTGACAGTACCTTTTAATGCCCAAGAATTGTTTCAATCATCTTGAAACAGGAAAAATAATTAGCATATATTTATAACAAAAGGTGTAGAGACATTGATGCTGTAATTACATATCATAATAAAGGATATAATTCAATGTCCTAAAAGGCAGCTTGCCTGAAAGCATGTAGATGATTTGGGGATGTGTTCAGGGACGTAGCAATTTGGTAGTTGGAAAGTAATTTAGGCAGCAAGCAATGTGGTCTACTTACCCAAACCACAGAGCAAGTGTAATTAAAAGGGGGAATGGAAAATATTGTGGGTTTGACTAAGAAATTTGGGTAGGGACTTTTCTTACTGACTACATAATCTTCTCTTGTTACAGATGTCAGCATAAAGAAGTACACTGATGCAAAGAACATGAAACGATGGCAGATTACACTTTCCAGTTAATACAAGAAGACAACCCCAGGGTCTTGAAGAAATAATGTCAGCATAACTAGGTCATAGTTTACCATTGCCTATCACCAATGTGATAGTCAAGATGAGAGGGACCCGTTATTTTTCCTTTGTTAAGGTCAGGTTCTCCAACAGGAGGTAGCTGAGGTGGATGAAAGCATGAGAACTAAGAGGTCCCTTGCGCCAGGAGCTGGGACATGGGCTGGGGAAGCCACACAATAAGTTGATTATGCCGATGCATAAAACAGTCTTTTTCTTTGAGCTCAGACTCGCTATTGCCATCAATTCATCTATCTTTCTAGTGTGGGAATTGAGAATAAATCCTACTCAGTGGGCCCCATCTGCTCTACAAGGCACTGTAGGTCTTCTCAATAGTAGGTTTTGCTGGCTGGGCTGCCCCTCTTCTGGAGCAGTGAAAATGAAACCGAAGCACCCCAGATGGAAGGACTAGAATGCAGGGTCCTATTGTGCCTATGTTCACAATAGAGTTAGGGGTCCATGAAAATGTTTTTAATTTCTCTTAAAATCAGCAGAATAGCCCTAACTGGTCTGGCTCAGTGGGTAGAGCGTCGGCCTGCGGACTCAAGGGTCCCAGGTTCGATTCCAGTCAAGGGCATATACCTTGGTTGTGGGTACATCCCCAGTAGTGGGGGGTGCAAGAGGCAGCTGATTGCTGTTTCTCTCTCATCCATGTTTCTAATTATCTTTCCCTCTCCCTTCCTCTCTGTAAAAAATCAATATTTTTTAAATCAGCAGAATAATTAATCCAGCAATTACACTCCTAGGTATATACCCAAGATAACTGAAACAGGCATTCAAATAAATGCTTGCACATTAACATTTATAGCAGCACTCTTGACAATATGCCCATTAATTGATAAATGTATAAACAAAATGTGGTATATCCATATAATGCAATATTATTCAGCCTTAAAAAGGAATTAAATACAGCCCTAGTCAGGTGCTTCACTTGCTGAAACATCATCCCATACACCAAAAGTTGTGGGTTTGATTCCCAGTCCCAGTACATACCTGGGTTGAAGGTTAGCTCCTGATCAGGGTGTGTATGGAAGTCAACCAATTGATGTTTCTCTCTCTCTCTCTCTCTCTGTCTTCCCCCATTCCCCCCTTTCTTTCTCTCTCTCTTGTTTTCCTTCCCCTCTTTCTAAAATAAAATTTTTAAAAATCAATAAACAGCCCTGGTTGGTTTGGCTCAGTGAATAGAGCATTGGCCCATGGACTGAAAGGTCATGGGTTCAATTACAGTCAAGGGCATGTACCTCAATTGCAGGCTAGATCACTGGCCAGTGGAGGCAAGTGCAGGAAGCAATTAATCAATGTGTGTCTCTCGCATGAATATGTTTCTGTGTCTCCTCCTCTCCCTTGCACTCTTTCTAAAAATCAATGGGAAAAATATCCTCAGGTGAGGGTTAACTAAAAATAAAAAAAAATCAATCAATAAACATATCCTCAGGTGAGGATTAAAAGGAGTGTTGGGGTTTTGTTTGTTTGTTTGTTTGTTTTTAAAGGAGTGAAGCACTGATATGTGCTACCGTGTGGATAAAGCTCCAAGACTGTATGTGAACTGAAAGAAAGCACTTACATGAAATGTCCAGAATAAGTAAACTTAGAGAGACAGAAAGCATATTAGTGGTTCTCAGAGACAGGGAGAAGAGGGTAATGGAGAACAATTGCTTCATTTGTTCAGGGTTTCCTTTTTGGGTAATGTTTTGTGACTAGATAGAGTTGGTGGTTGCACAACATTATGACTGTATTAATGCCACTGAATTACACATTTTAAAGTGACCAATTTTATGTTGTGTAAATTTTATCTTGATAGAAGAAAACAATGAACCCAACCTGGATTATATTAATCTCTGTACAATACAGCCATAAAATATAATTTTTTAAAAAAAATTTATTGACTTCAAGAGGAAGAGGGAGAGAGAGATAGAAACATCAATGATGAGAATCTTTGATAGGCTGCCTCCTGCATGCCCCCCCACCGGGAACCTAGCCCAAAACCCAGGCATATGCCCTGACTGGGAATTGAACAGTGACCTCCTAGTTCATAGGTCGATGCTCAATCACTGAGCCATTCTGCTGGACATAAAATATAATTTTAAAAAAATTTAGGAAAGGACCCACAGGCAAAAGTGCCAGAGCGCACAGAAGCCATAATGCAGCCCTGACAGATACGCGAAGCCCAGAGGCAAGGCATGAGGAAGGCAGCGTGGCTGCCACAGCACATGCAGGGCCACTCATCTGAGGGGCTGATAAAGTCAGCCGAGGACCACCTGGGCCACTGACAAGACTCGGGATGCCATCTGAAGTGCCAGTGATGTTTTAAGGAGATTAGATTTATAAAAGATCACTCTGGGCTGCCATGCAGATTCAGGACTAGGTCAGCGTCAGCACGAGTGGTTGTTGAGCAGCACAAATTAGAGAAGAGGTGTAGAGACACTTGAAATATCAACAAAACCAATACAGGGTGAGAGGGGCAGGGCTGTCAAGGTGAATTTTCACTTTTCTGGCATGAACATCTAGATCATATAATGATGCTATTCATTAAGGTAAATACTGGGAGAGAGGCAGACATTCAGAAACTGGGTTTTGAACACATACAATTTAAGGCACTTGTGAAACATCCAATAGAGGGGCCAAATAGGTAGTTCAGTATCTTGGCTGTAACTCAAGTGAGGAGTGGAGATAAAAAAAAAAATGTAAGCTTTTTTCATATCTATAATAAAAGGAAATTCCCAGAACGAATGAGATTGTCCAGTAAAAAAAAAAAAAGTGAAAATCCACTCAGGATCAAGTCTTGAGAAATCTGACATTTAAGTGTCAGGTGTGAGAAGAAAAACCATCAAAGGAGAGCGGGGAGACGTGGAAAGAGGCAGAAGGAAAGTCAGGAGTGTCGTGGCTGTCACACAGACTGCTTCAAGAAGCGGAAAACGGCCAACTGACCCGTACACGCATGAGGTCAAGCAGGATGCGAACGTTTAATGTTACAAGGTTTAGCGACATGGAGGGCATCTTTTACCTTTCCAAGAGCACTTTCAGTGGAGCGATGGGGCAGACACCAGATGAGAGTAAACTGAAGAAAGCAAGAGAGGAAGTGGAAAGAGAACGGCCAACTCTTTCAAGTTCATTGCGAAGGAGAGGAGTAGGTGACAGTGAGGCAAGCCAAATCCTGGCTTCCCCCAGACTTGCTGCCTGCCCACCTCACAAGAGGGACAGTAAGGCACAAGAAACTTGGCCACAAACAAAGGAGTTAGCAACCTAATACTGCTAATTCTTAGACACCAGTGACCAACATGGCCTAGGCCCTCTGCAGCGGGAGGCCTGTCTAGCAACTTGATAGAAGCCACACTGTGATCCTGTTCATTTTATGATGGTTTGCAAAGGGATCATCTTCTCTGACCTTGCACAGCAAAACCAAAGAGGAATTTTAAGTTTGCAGCATGCTCCCAGCACCTCTCAAGTTTTAGGGCAAAGCAGAGAACAGAGAGGGTCTGATCACACTGGGCCAGAGTCCAAAAAGCCACCTTCAAATAATGTTGGCTCAAGAAGCAGTAAGTTGCATCCTGCAAACTTCAGCAGTTCTCTATGTACAGATTAGGAGGACACCCAGCACTCGATGCTAAAAGCTGAGCCGGTCCGATTCTCCTGCGAATTCCTCCAAACCAGCTACTCTGAACAGCCTTCCTCCAAACCTCGCCTGCCTGTATCCTAATTAAAGTCTGGGACACAAGAATATCTCAAAAACTGACCTTTTATCTTCTGCCAATTGAAAAGGGAACCAGCCCCGTAGAGAGGAGCCCAGATAATACAAAGCCCCTGGCTGTGGGTAGTTTTTCCCCTTCCTGCTGTGCATCATCAAATATGATTTTACAGGGCAAAGTAGTACATTCCCTTACTTCACCAACTATGACTAGAAAGTTGGTTGAATGCATATGTTACTGCCTTGTAGTCTCTGGTTTCCATTTCAGGGCTGACTTACCATCTCCAGTATTAGATTTGAGACTTTGGCCAGAAAGACACCCTATAAGCAACTTTTCTTAGTTGTTTTTTCCTGCCCTGGATTGGCCTATCAAGTAATCCTTGAGCCTAACACTTGAGTTTGAGCAAGTAAGCCCCTAGATTCCTTGTTTGAATGTCATAAGGTGCCCTCATGTACATAATCTTGTGCCAAGTAGAGGGCCTTGGCCCAGGCTCTGGCATGCTTGGAATACGATGCTCCAGATATTGTATTTCTGGACACTTAGCAGAGATATCCTGTAGCTCTTACATGATCATATTTAAGGGGTGAAGGGAAGCTACTCTTCTCAAAATTTGAAGTGAAAGGGAATATATTCTTCTAATACAATACAGGAGCGCAGTTGGCGTGGCTCAGCCAGTCAGGCCACATGCCTGGGTTTTGGGCTTGATCTTCAGTAGGGGCTGTGCAGGAGGCAGGCAGCTGATCAATTATTCTCTTTATTGATGTTTCTCTCTCTCCTCCCTTCCTCTCTAAAATCAATAAAAATGTTTTTTTAAAAAGAATATAGATAATTTTTTTTTCTAAATGTCAGGAAGTAGTAGTGAGAATGTCCTGCCTCTCTGATTATATCCTTCAGGATAAACTATGAATGGATCATCATTTTATCCCAAATGTTTGTTAAAGGAAGGGAAAAATGTCATCAATCCTATTAACTCTATGAAGACAGATGTGGTACTTGGGATAATCAGAGATCTGGAATTGAGTTGGAATTCTCTAGCATTTGTTATGACTTTGTGTGATACTTTACCTAGGTCTGAACTATAAATGAAAATAATGTCTATTCTACGTATCCATACATCAGAAAGATCAAGTAAGGTTGCATGTGGGAAAGAAAAGTAAATGGTAGTCAGAAAGAGGACAGAGGTCTATTTAATACTTCTATTTAACATTAAGCTGCCAATGCAATATTTTTTAAAAGAGCTTATCAGAACTGAAAATGAAGAGACAGACCTTTTCCTATTTTCGAACAGTCTGTCTCCATAAAAAAACTTTATAGAACCTACAAACTATTAAAATTAGCAAAAGTATGTAGATTGTTAAATAAAATCAATTTACAAAAACCAATAGCATTTTATAGACCAGCGTTGATCAATTTACACATTTAACTTAAAAAAACCTACTCCCCAAAGCAATAACTAAACAAAAACTGCATGGGAATAAGTGTAAGAAATTATATGTAAGACCTTTCAAAGAGAAAATAACTTATAAAAGGATATTAAAGTAGATTTGAATAAATGGAGATAATGTTCATGGATAGAAAGATAACATTCTTCCCCCAAATTAATCTACAAACTCAATGTAATTCAAATAAAAGTCCTAACTTTTATATCAATGGCACTTGACTTTTCAATGGCACTTGACAATTGAATCCTAAAACTGATAGAAAGAGCCAGAGCTCAAGAACAGTCAAAGCTATTTTGAAGGGCAGGTTAAGGGGTGGGTGGAGATTTGCCCTACTAAATGTCAAAACATGAAAGACATGGCATTGATCTTACGGTCTCAGCACAGGAAAGACAAAAAGGAATAAAGGAATAGATTGACACAAAAATGGAAACTCGATAAATGGCAGAGATAGCACTACAAGAGGGGAAAGTTGGGCCATTCAATAAACTTTGCTAAGGCAACTAGCTATCCCTATGGAAAGCATATACTTAACACCACAAGAAAATATTAAAGTGGATTAACAAGATAAATTAAAAAATAAAAATATAAACTTGTAGAGAAAAATATTTTTATACTAGGCAAAGAATTTCTTCAGAAAGACACCAAGTTCCAGCCCAAAGAAATAAAACATCTGTAAAACAGTAATACACATATAAACAAAGTTAAAGGGTAAGCCTCAGACTGGGAAAAGTTATCATCAGTCCATAGATCTCTGAATCATGTACCCAGAATTTATTAAAAGTGTTTAAAAATCAATGCTAACGTGCAAATAACCCCCAAGACAAAAGAGGACCAAAAAAATTCAAATAGGTAATTCCCTTCAGAGGAAACATAAATGGATTACACACTTGATGAAAACATGCTCAACCTCACTAGCATGCAGGGAAATGAGAATCAAAAGCAAGAGTTAGCATTTCACACCCATCATATGGACACACACACACACACACACAATTTTACATATACGGCAAGGGCAATACTGGGGGTCTCTACAAGAAAGTTTCCTGTTTGAAGTCAGTTTACGTAGATGGCTGGTTGCTTAGTGACTACTTGTGTTGGAGGGAGAGAGAATAGGGTAAGAGACAAGAGGGAAGAGATAGTGCAGTAGCCTATACTCCCAACCCTTGGATGAAGAGAGCACAATGGAAGACATTGAGCTGGCTTGAACCTTCTTTACATCTGATCCCAGAGGGCTGTGTACTGTGTGAAGAGTCCAAAGGAGCACCATACTAAGACAGGAGATGAATGAGTAAAAAAAAGTGGAACTAGTAGGAAAAACATGCATTGTTTCTGCTAGTTAGTAAAGGTTTGGTTAAGCCTACTAGTGGTATTAATCTCT
The DNA here is from genome assembly GCA_011751065.1 of Lasiurus cinereus. NCBI lineage: Eukaryota > Metazoa > Chordata > Mammalia > Chiroptera > Vespertilionidae > Lasiurus > Lasiurus cinereus. The sequence continues at coordinate 13,971,802 of JAAGEH010000393.1, read as the reverse complement.
TTTTATGTACATGGCTTAGTTTTTCTGATTCCTCTTTAACTTCTTAGTTATACTAGCTTTTCTCCCAGATGAATATTAAATCATTTTGTCAAATTCCAAAATAAAATTAGTATTTTTCATTGGGAAAAAAATTATCTGCCAAGGCCAAGGACTGGGGAAAGTGTGGGAAAATGTGACTCCTATACACTGCTGGTAGGAGTGTAATTCAGTGTGTACACTGTGGAAATCAATATGGCAATAAATATCTGGTGAATCTGAAGAATATTCTATTGGCCAGTAATTGAAGTTCTAGATACATCTTCAGAGAAACACACTGTGCACAAGGAAACATGTCACTGTTTATACTAGTCAAAAATTGGAAATAACTAAAATATGCAAAGCAAATGGATAAATTGTGATATACTTATCCAGTGAGCTACAGCATTTAAAATGAATAATTTAGAGAAACATGTAACATGGATACATCTTAAAAATAAGTAAAAAAAAAAAAGTGCCCAAAGGTTGTGTACAGCATGCCAGTTTCAAAAACATGAAAACAATTCAATTATGCATGCATATAAGCATATAAATCCATTCATGGTATTATTTGGATAAACATCAAATTCAGAGCAGCAATAATCTCTGTGGGTGAAGGGGAAAAATGGACACAGAGCTATATAGATTTCAACTATAGCTATAATCATTTCTTTAAAAAAAAACAAACAAGTAAATACTTACAAAATGGTAACTGCAAATGTTGGATGTAGGAGCGCAGGTATTCTATTCTGTATATTTTTCCTATATGTTTGAAAAGCTTCATAATAAAAAAAGGCACAATATGAATGCTAACAATTTTGTAAATAAATGTTTGCTGACAACTAGGTGGATCAAAGTAAATGAACACATTAATACAGAATGGAGATTATTATTTCCAAGTGTAGAAGGAATATTGATTTTTCCAAGATTTACTAATACTTAACGATGTGCCAGGTATTGTAGGATGTGTTTTGCATGCATGAACTTAATCTCCTCTATCACCCTAAGAAGATGCAACTGTTATCCCCATTATACAGTTTAAAAAACTGAGGCTGAGTGGAAAGGTAGTCAGTTACATAGCTTGAAGCAGCAGAGCCAGGACATAAACCCAGGTGTGCTAAGTCTAAAAACTATGCACTGCATTATAGTGAAAGTTATTAAATGATTATAAAGATGAAAAAGCCATAGGAAGTTACCAAGAGTAAAAGTGAGAAAGATCCAATTAGCTAAGAATTTGTAAAGGATCAGGGTGTGAGGAAAACTAAGTTAGTTTACACAATTAAAAGTAAGGCCCAAACCAACCCTGAGTCTAAATACCTAGTGAAGAAATAAAGGGAAGATTATGTGGTGTTAGATATATTAACTATAAAACTAATGCTGGCAAAAAATCATTCCTTAAGACCAAATACAGACACTGCCCTTTGATAAGAGAGTGTGCTCAGACTGTAGATGGACTTCTAATTCTAAGCCTTTTAATCAGTTCCCTTGGAAACATTTCACTGGTTCTTCAAGGTCCATCCTGACTCACTCACATAGCAAAACTAAATTCCTGACTCAGCTAAGCCTGGAATGGTTTTTCTTGTTGATATTTTCTACAGGACCAAGTCATCAAAGATTTCAAACCACTGTAGAGAAAGAACTGTATCTCAGATGTTTTAGTTGGCATTATTTGGTAGCTTTCCAAACTTAAAAAAACTAAAGGTGGAAGTGAAGCAGTCTCTGTAAGGTTTTAAAGGTATCTTTAGGAAATCAGAAAAAGGAAATGCAAAAAGGCACAAAACACTGGAACAAAAACTAGTTTTCAGGAATTCTGGTACCATTTTCATCTTTTACTTCCAGGGTTGTATATCTCTCATCTTTGCCTTACTCTTTCTGCTTCACATACATGTTCCAAAAGCAGCCTCCCAAGACATCAGCTTTCCGATTCCAAATTCTCAGAAATCATTTACTTGCCTCAGATTTGACCAGATGTCCACTCCTTGTCGGATCACCTAAACAACTCATCCCTAAAGGTGGAAGTAATATTCAAAAAACAGGCCAGGAGTTAGTATTTCCCTGTTATCTAGTAATTGGAGGCTTAGACTTTTCTTTTTTGGGAGAAATAAGCTGCATTTCTTTAATGGCCTTTTCCAATTTAAGGTTGGAACCATTACATGCTAAATTTTCTTTCAATTGAAATGAACCTGAAGTCTTTGGTTGGCCCCTAGAAACATTAAAATAGGGAAGAATTCTACATCAGGGTGTGATTTCTTCGACACTTTTTCTGCTTCATTTTTTTTCTTTGTATTCCATCCTTTGTAAGCAGTCACTTCAGACACATTGTCCACTATCAATTTAGATTCTAAAGTTCACCTTCCACATTTTTGCATTAAAAACAAAATTACCGCCTTAGCTGGTTTTGCTCAGTGGATAGAGCATCGAACTTTGGACTAGAGAGTCCCAGGTCAAGGGCACATAGCCCAATTGCCGGCTGGTTACCCAGTAGGGGGAGTGCAGGAGGCAGCCAATCAATGATTCTCATCATTGATGTTTCCTTCCTCTCTGAAAAAATAAAAAAATAAACAAAAATTACCCCTTACTCTGAAAAAGAAAATGCATGAACCATAGCCAAATGGAAAATCCAAAATAATAGTCTTTTTACTATAGAAAAATAAAATCTCAAGAATTAACAGGTGTGAAAAAAAAATACAAACCATTTATTGAGCCTTTACTATATATACGCCACTGATAAATGCTTAATTTTAATCCTCAAAACAATCTTGATGTATACTTATCTCTTTTATGATGATGATGAAAATTTCAAGGCAAGACACCTACCCAATATCACGTCTAGTATGTAGTTTAATATGGACTTAGAAGAAAAGCAAGGAAGTTATAGGCTGCAAGGTGGGGAGGAGAGTCTGAAGGAAATAGACCCCCTCCCCCATTTCAGCACATCATTTTTAATACTAAAAAAACCTGTTTTAAATATATAATGAAATCATGTGAATCATGTTACATGACAGCATACCCATGCATTTTCTTAAAACTTCCAACTCCAATTTTGTTATGCATTTGTATCTGGGTAGCTGCAGTGGTCATTTAAGTTCTATTCTCTTTCAATGTTCATCAATATTAAGTATCCCTTTTACAGAGACATTTTTAACAATTTTCTCAATCCTGACTCAGCCATGCATCTGTTCATCCTTCTTCTTTTCATGACCAAACTTAATATTGTATGCTTGCTGTCTCCAGAGCCTCTTTGTCTTGTGCCCTCAATTACTGTGATCCCCAAGATTGGGAATCGCTGGTAAAGATTAAATTCTGAACATTTTTCAATTTGATAGCCCCTCTTCCAAAACATTGACATTCCATCTCTCACAAATTCCCGGGTACCCCTATTCTTCCCTTTTTAAGTACCACACTGTACCTTTGCTAATGTCTCTGCCAGTTTCCAAAACTCCTCCATGCAGAATCCAAGTTTCTAGAGCATTTTGTATCTGTTGCTAGTATAAATTTACCACAATACATTTGATATGCAAGTCTACCTGAACAAGAAACTGGGCCAAATCAGTATCTTTGTGTCTCCAACACTAAATAAAGGTAATTTTACTGAAATATCAAATCTTGTTCCAAGATATCAACCAATTTGTTCTGTGCTCATTAACAGACAACAAAAGAATTACTGGCCCTGGCTAGTACAGCTCAATTGGTTAGTGTCATGGTGCGCACTGAAGAGCCAAGCGTTCGATTCTCAGTCAGGGCACATACCCAGGTTTTGGGTTCCATTTCCCATTGGGGCATCAGGGCACGTATGAGAAGCAACCAATCAATGATTCTCTCTCTTCCTCCTCCCCCTTCCTCTCTCTAAAAACATTTATTAAAAACAAGCAAACATATCCTTGGGGGAGGATTAAAAAAAAAAGAATTACTACTCATTGATGGCAAAAAGTTTTAAACATCTTTTACATTGAAAACAATTATCAAGTTAATAGCATTAAAATCAAAACCAAATTATATGCTCACAGGAAGCATGAACATGTCAACTTATGTATTTTAAAACCAAACGTTACTACTTAATAACCCCAAATTTCAAACAATATTAAATACAATAAAATTTTTAATAAAACATTTTGGGATCATGAGCAGTCAATATGAAGATCTGAATTACAATTAAGACACCAACGGGATACTTGCTCATTTAGATCATTCTAACCCAGGACTGTTTATCATTCACTACAGAAGCTGTTACATAATACATATATATTCCCCATACCCAGAGATGTAGATCTAGTAGGTCAAGGATGAAGCTATATGGACATTTTAAAATACTCCCAGCATTTTCTGAAGAATATTGCCTAAGAACTATTTTCCATGAAATGTATGACATGCCTTCAGTTTTATATGTATGTTTAATTTTTAAGCAATTTCATTATTTGAAATATCTTAAGCATTTTCACTATTTTGCCCAGTTACTTACAGAGAAACTGACTTTTTGCAACAAGTTTATGCCATTAAAACTTCACATGCTTTTTTGTTAACTGGATTGCTTTTTAAAGTCCTTGACTTTCAATCCACAAAAAATAAAATTGAGTGATATTTTCTTTAAATTAAGGCATAGAGTACAGACACCTGGTCCACTAGATGAGTCCCCTGTATATTCTGGTAAGTAGGAATTATTTCTATGTACAGTGGTACCTCGAGATACGAGTTTAATTCATTCCGTAACCTTGAGGCGTGGGAAACTATGAGACGCTCGAGTCGCGGTAAACTGGTGGGTCGTGTGCAGCCGGTCGATCCGCACAATTACTCTTATCTCAAATGTTGCTCGGATTTCAAAGCAAAAATCGCTCGCTCGACGGCTCGTATCTCAAAAATCTCGAATGCTAGGGCACTCGTACCTCGTGGTACCACTGTAAATATACTGAATGTATCTTAACTCTAGCACTTACAAAAATAAAGCAATTACAAAAAACTATTAAAGAATATACAGGGGTGAGCAAAAGTAGGCTCACAGCTGAGAATAAACGAGTTTATTCTTATATTATTTACCAGATGAATTATAAGCCTATTTTTGGCAACATCTGTATCTACACAAATTTTGTAACTGGAAAAAAAAAAAAGATTTCAAGGTAATTCTTCACATAGTTTCCAGAGTATATTCCACGTTTTTTAACACGAATATAGAAATATTTAAAAACCACATATTCTGAGGATGAATACTAACTTTGACTTCTTTGTTAGGTAAAGATCCAAAGTTCACTGGTTTATTTCTAGTGAACACTCAAAAAACTCCAAACACTTATTCAAATAATTTTCAAGATTACTTACTTTCTTCATTGCATTCATGCTCTAAGAACTGATAAAATATGCTTGAAAACCTGTGGATCAAAAAGTATTGAAATTTTACACACATACTGTAAAATTTCAATACTTATAAACATCTATACTATCCCTGAATTTTTTTAATACTTAATGAGTATTTTGTTGAGTGAGCAATCTCCTAACATCTTTTCATACATCGTAAATAAATAAAATTACCTAAAGGAGTTTGAAGATTCAAATTCTAATCCTTTTAACTTCAAAATAATTGCACATTCCATTAATTTCTATAATTCCAAGACCTTATTTCATATAACAAGCTTAAGTTTCATTCAGAAAAACTTCATGTTTATATGTATGTCTAGAGTTGTCCTATGCATTCAAAGATATTATTAACAGTGTCACATTGAGCCTGGAAAACAGACAATGGAAATTTTTACCCCACTGTATATATGTGAAGAATTGAATTTTTAATTTAAAATTATCAAAAATAGTTATTAATATTAAATTTTCCTTTCCTCCTACCCTGCCTTTATCATAATTACAAATTCAAATATAACCTTTTCAATAACTCTTGCTATCATTAACAAAACTTGTCTTATCTTTTAAAAGAATCTTCACGTAAATTCAAGTTTTTGACAAATCAAAATGTTCTGTACATTGTTTTAACAGGAAGAATAAACAAAAAACAAAGCTTGCAAAATGGCATTGATATTATTCAATTTGGGGGCAAAGAGACAAAATATATTTTTCCAAAGTTTTATTTAATAATAAGCTCATTCTTCAGTAAAAAATTAGTAATCTGCTGGTATCTCTATTCTTCTTTTTAAGCAAATATACCTGTCTAAGATAATTTTGATGTCTGAAATCAACACTAAGGCAAATAAAAGGCTAAGGTGAAGAAAAACCAGAGATTTTCTTACCCCATACCACTGCAATATTTTAAATGCATAGGAATACAACAAACTCAAAAGAAAAAAAATAGTGTTTTATTAACTACCACACTGTTATAATACACTTTAAACGTACAATAAGGTAGCCTTTAAATTTGAGGTGGTCTTAAGAATAACAAATGAACAGAATTCCAAATTTTGAAATAGGTGAACTGCTGCAGTTATAGGTATACATTTAGGAAAATTGTATAGCTCTTACAAGACCAGCAATGAAACTTTATTTTGTACATTTTTAATAATTGAAAATATAAACAATAATTAAAAAATAAAAAGAAAATACAGCATAATAAAAAACATACGTTTCTCAATTAAATGTACTGAATACATATAAATTTTAAGGGAAGAAGCAAAAAAAGAAAATGGTTGATATTTAAGTGCAGACTGACTACCTAGACAAAAAATATACTTAAAAAAATATCATAAAACCACTAGTTTTCTATGACTAATATCCATATGGTTGGAGTATCGTCACTATGGAAGTGATTTTGTTATATTTGCATATGTTATACTTTACTGGTAATTTACATGATGGCTTTTAAGGCCCTGGCAGACATGGTTTTTGGAAACAAGATTGGATATAAAAGTCACTGCTAAGACGCAATACACCTTATTTTTTTGGTCCTCCAATATGCAAGAAAAGGGATATCTCACTAGAACATTTTCTTACCACCCAAATGCCTCAACCTATACATTTTTAACTTTTTTAAACATTGGTTATATTGCCCAACTTCGTTATTGAAAGAATATTAACAAGACATTATTTTGGCAAATTAAATCTTAAACATGGCTTTTCAATAGGATTTAAAAGGTGACTATCCCTAGAGTTCCATGTTAAAATGTAGTTTTCAAAATCTTACAAGAGTAATGCTTAAAATATTGTACATAGTTAACCTAATTAAAATAATTAGCTTCAAAATGACAAATTGATAAGCTAAGTAAAGCCTACACTATGTAACATTTGCTTGGAAACTTGATTTGTCAGTTATGCATAATAAAAATTCCAGTCATCAAGAAAATTACAAAATTTTTTTTTATCATAACATGATTTCTTTCACCCACCAACTTTTTTATCTTACAATAGATAAATACCAACATGTTCTCATTTTTACACTAAACCACACAGGATTGATGCATTTGGTTAGACTACCATTCGCATTGTTAAATTCAATTTTCTTTATATAACTTGGTAAAATTTCATTTCTTCTAGATTCCAAAAGTACCTACAAAACCCATGCAATTTTACCATTTTTAATATACTATGGAATATCATACAAAGTAAGGCATTTCAGTGTCATGTATAACCAAGTTACTGTCAATCCAAAAATTTTTGCACATCAATAAAAAGATATCTAAGAACTTAGGAACAATATTCTTCTCACTACTGTATAAAAATAACCACAATGAATAAGTATTTGTGTAATATTTACTCCATTGTCTCATTTCCAGAAACTGTGACAAGCTGTAAAGGTATTTCAGTGTTGGTAAGGATATCTTGATTGCTGGTGGTGGAAGTATTAACAGTTCCTATCCCTGAAACAGAACCTTGTTGAATATTTGCAAGGATAAGTGTTGTTCCTCCTGCAGTAATCAAAGTATCATCTCGTGCAGTTTCCACAGATGCCAGCACTGTACTGCTAGAGTGAATACCTTTTTTATTCTGATGTGTTTTAATATGTTTGGCAAGGTGATCACTTCTCATAAAGCGTTTTGAACATTCTGGACAAACAAATTTCTTCTCACCTGTTAGAAATAAAATTAAGTAACTTAATTTTTAAAATTCAACAATAGACTGATAATTCCCTGAGAAAGAAAATAACCCAAAATTGACAGGTAAGGACAGGGAACAGAGTTCAATTAACATTGTGTTAGTTTCATGAACTGTCTCTGCAATTTTCTCTGATAGAATATTTCCCCTCAAAATAAATGTCTTTACTTTTTTATGAAAAGCAGTCTTCCAAACTTATTAGACTGTCATTCAGATATTTTAATACCTCAACTATGCTAATAGTTTGTTTTAAAACATGTTACAAGGTATCAGCTAAAAAATGAGAATCTGTAATATACAGGAGGTCCTTAAATAAAATTGTTTTGTTCAATTGTAGGTGTTTTTTTTAATAATGAGAAGAAAAAAAATTGACTTCTAATAGAGCCATGTTCTCCCCATGTCTGCATGGATTTTCTCTAAGTACTCTGGTTTCCCCCCACATCCCAAAGATATACAGGTGAGGTGAATTGGTATGTCTGTCTGCACTGTTCCAGTCTGAGTGAGTGGGGATGTAGGTGTGAGTGCACCCTGCAATGGAAGGGAGGTCTTGCCCAGGGCTGGTTCCCACCTTTTGCACAGAGCTGCTGAGAGAAACTCCAGCCACCTGCAACCCTGAACCTGACATATGCAGGTTGGAAAGTCCTCTGTTTATATTTATATTCACATAACACACATATCTCATATGTATTTCAATGTTTAATATTAGCAGTGTAGTGATGTTTTTTGGTGTATGTTTTGTGTGGGTTTTTCTTAATCTTTAGTTTAAAGTATTAGATGTCTCCTTTTCCCCCATTGATCCGTTAGCCTGTCCCCAATGTAATGATGTTTTTGTGATCAGAAATATGCCATAGGAACTTAACGCTCGCTTATGTCAGCCAGCCTATGGTAAAATTGTTTTTGATAAGACATCATTTTACTTAAAAAGTCTCAGTTTCTACTGATGTCATTGAGGACTCACTGTATTCCTTTAAAGAAAAGTTTACAGTTTTAAGCTATATTTAAGTTTATTAACATGTTGTACCTATGATACTAGACCTCCAACTCTTAAACCTGAATTCAAGTATACAGAATACTTCTAGATAAAAGTAAAAATGCAAGCTTGAGGTCAAGATGGAAAGCCCAAGAAATGGCTAGCTGACTTGACTTCATCTGGAATAATTAAGAGCAAACCAAATATATCATGTTAAAGTTAATAAGACCCTGGTGAGTAAGACATTTTTAATACAAAAGACTGACTAATTTCTATTACGAAGACTTACTATGTAAGAGGATTAGAAGGCAAAAGGCCAGCCTGAAAGGAATCCATAGAGAAATCCATCAACAAATCTAGTCTTTTCTTAATTTATTTTCTTTAACATGCCTTATCTATCTCCAGTTCCAGCACCTCTACTCGAGACAGGTTCTCAACAGACCTCACGTTTGAATTATATTGCAATGACACCCTTGTCTTTACTCTTCTAACTTAACAAATCAATGTCAGACAAATCTTCCTTAAATACCAAATATTATTACAATACAAAACTTCACCACTGTAGTAAGTGGTATGGGAATGCAAGGTTAACTTGAGATAACTAAACTTGAGATAATTATGGCTCAATTCTAAAATCTCATCTTCCTTCCTGTCAAGTGATCCCTCACCTCTTTTATTCACATACTATTTTTCTGAGATTATATTTCCCAAAGTTTCTCTTGGAACATTAGTTCTGAGAGATGTTCCATGGTAAATGGTCAAAGATATTTGGGAAATGCCACACACACTACACCCCCCCACATAGAGATGCATGGTGCTTAACATTTAATTAAAGGTCCTAAGAGGTGGTGCCTTGAAGGTACATATAAAAACCCTCTTTTACCCAGTGTTTTCCACACATTGGTCACAGACCTCACCCCCACATTTCATTGATTTTTATATCCTGCTGACCAAATTCCACTGAGGAAAAGTCTGTTATAGGGTCATAATAAGGCCAACCCATTGCCCCAAAATCCCTTCCTATTCCAAGCAATCATGATCCCTGCCTCTGAGCATACTTTCTTATATTGTCTGTTGCAGTTATAAACAACTCATCTCTCTACCTACCTAACCTGAGTGAGACAGAAACTATAAAACAAGTAGAGCATCTAATATGTATAATATTACATACTTCACAGGTTATTTTATGTAATATTTAAAGCAATACAAAAGGTGTGAAAGCAGGTCAGAGATAGCTTATGTGCTTAATCTAACAGAGTTCATGGATTTGAATCCAGATCTAGGAGATTCAGGATCCATAATGTCCTCCATTTCACCATGCTTCTTCCTTTTAAGCTCTCTAGGACTGTAAGTACATTACATGTTGCTCAATTCTTCAGTGTTGAACATAGACTGATGAACACCTTGATCATTACATGGTAGCAAGAGAAAACTATCTCTAAGTTATAAATTAGGATTAAGTTTGGGACATTCATAGGCCCATTTCATGTAACAACCACATACTATATAAAAACAATTAAATGAAAGAATCTTAACATCAACAATGCCTTGGTTATTTCTCAATGAAATAAATGTCTTTTGCTTACATCAGACATTAAAACAGAGAAAAGATGAAATGTCTGACTTTGTTAGAGGAAAAGGAAATATTTTTTTATTAAAGTGTTGAGGAAGATGAAAGAATAAGACAGATCAGCAGCAAAAGCAGACAACTAATTTAAAAAGTTTAACATAAATGTGGCTTAAGATACTCAATAATGTAAAAAAAAAAAAAAACACTAAAAAAATGCTAACCAACATCTCTGCATAAAACAAAATGTTACTTTATAAGTCAAGTCATATTGGCTTGTTTGGAATTAGTTTTTTTTTTTTAAACTGGTGTTAATAAAGATAAAAATTTGATCTGATTGGTCACATTTTTAAAATTCAGCTCAATTAGGTATGCTAAAAATCAAAACAAAAAACTTTCAAGATAGTATATAGCCCTATAATTCATTTTTGTCTGTTAAAAGTAAATATTAGTAACCTGTATGTGTTCTTCTGTGCCTCTGTAATTCATCACTTCGAGTAAATCTTTTACCACAGAACATCCAGTTACAAACAAAAGGGCGCTCCCCAGAATGCCAACGTAGATGAGCTCTCAGATGTGAGGTCTTCCCATAGACTTTACCACATCCTGGTATATGACAAATGTGTTGCTTCTTTTTTCCAAGATTGGTACCTCTAAAAAACACACAGAATAATATATACTTACATGTAAATATTCAAATGGATATTACCACTTATATATCACCATGTTACATTTCAAATAGAAGATATTATCACCCTGAGATTAATTAGAAACCAAGACCAATTAAAATCAATTTAAATAAAAACTTTTGTTTCAAACATGTTAAGTTTTACATTTTGATTTTACTCAAGAATTAATTTAATTGCTTCCAAATGTAAATATGTTAAAGTATTACATAATTTAAAAGGATATTTTACATATTTTAAAAAGTATAACAAAGCTATTTATTATTCTGTCAGAACCATTCACAAATTCTATGCATAGGCCCAACCCAAATTTAGTAGTATGGGAAACTAAGTGGTCTACTCAAAGTCATGCTATTGGCTAATTTAAAAAGGAAATAAACCAAGCATGAATACATAACTAATCACAGGTACAATTAAAAAGTAGGTAAGCACCTTAAGCATATTTACTCATATATTTATATGGCCACACCTTGAATATACACTGGAGAAAGGTTTTTAAAAATTTGGGACAAAGCTTTGTTTTAGCTACCTTAGCATTACATGAAATAAATATAAAAATTATCTTTACAGTTAAAATTTCCTTCATATTAACCATGCAAAGATACCCCAAATTATACATCAACGATATAATAAAATACAATTTCTCCACATCGCAAAATTTGACATTTGTTATATTTCAGTATTGATACCAAGAACAGGGTTTGGGAGATATATGCTTAGATGGGTGAACAGAGGTATCTTAGACTAAGCAAGAAGAAAAATTTTTTTATTCCATAACTGATATTCAAATAATCTTAAACACTATAAAATGATACTACTACAGCTTTTAAAAAATTAGACTAGTAACTGAATAAAAATGAGTTTATAAAAAACATGTAACATTTCAGACTCACAATTGTCAAAACCATATTATATAACATTTGCAATGTTTTTCTGAGATTAACAAAGTACATTTAAGAACCCCCCCAACTTCCCCTCCTCCCCCAATCTCAGTCCAAGTTATAGCCTACAAAACTTCCATAAGCCTGAAAATCCTCCTGTATATAATACACCTATCATTTTTCAAATTTTACTAGAAAAATGCTTATTTCCCCACATTTATATTTTAATGTACTCACACTCAGTAGCATGTGAAATTGCCATAGGACAAACAGTGCTAAACGGTGCAGTGCTGGCTGTTAGATGCCATAGGTGTTCTGAACAGGGAGACATCAATGTGGGCTCCAGTAGTTAGAGAAGGCTTCGTGGAGGAGGTGGGTAGGATTTAGATAGAAAGGAGGGAAGGCATTCCAGGCAGAGGAATAGCATAAGTAAAGACAAGGAGGAATCATGCTGTTGTCTCAAGGGCAAGGATGTCATAATCTAACACAATTCTAGTTTCTGCTCCAGTCCACCCCCAATTTCTACAACTCTCTTTAAAGAGCTGAGTTGAGTGAAACAGGTTTTTCTGGCTCACCTGTAATGCCAAAGTCTTAACCAAAGCCAATGTTTCCTTTAATTTAGCTTTTTAAATTTAGCTTATTCTTAAATAGCCCTAAGAAAAAGAGCAACGCTTGTGGCTCCTGGTGTGCAAACCAATTTTACATATTGTGTTCACCATAGCAATTTCACAGAGAACCCAATCTGGTTCACTGTTGTACTCTCCTAAGACTAACAACTCAGGTGAATCATGTGCTTTTATAAACTCAAAAGTGCTATTTCACTAACTTAGCAAAAATTTAACTTGAGAACACTAACAAAGCACAAGATTGTAACAAAATACAGCAACAAATTTGGGTTCTCAAAGAACCAAGAAGCCAAAGAAAGATAAAGATATTCCTTATTATTAAAGATATTAAAAGTATTCCTCATTATTAGGAAATAAGAAATATTCATTATTTGGAAATAAGCCAAGCATCTAAGAAAGAAAATAAAAATAGAGATGGGCATATATAAATATATAATTTAAGGGAAAAGCTCAAAATGCAGTCCAAGTTTCCATTTAAAAAGAAAATTCTATTCCAAATAAGAACTAAATATGCTAGGTATGAATTTATGGCATGTGATGATGTAAAGGAAGGAAAAGAATTGAAGTAAATTTCTCAACAAACTTCAGGTAACAAAAGATTTAGCCATACGTTTTCATCATAATCATTCCTCTAATACTTATTATATAATCTAAAAAAACCAAAGAATTTTAAATTTCTACTATTTTTGAGTGCCTAAGCATGTTCCAAATAATTTAATCATGCCAAGATAGAGTGACAGAATAAACTAAAGGTAGAGGGATTAAGAAAAACTAAATAATCAAATCTTTCTTTTACTTGGGATGGAAGAAATGGGACACAGACTGAGCTGACAAAGAAAACAGATTTTTGCAAAATAACCTAAGTTTTTGAAATATGGATTGATGTTTAATGTACACAAAATTGACATAACAATACCTTTAAAGTGTATTTCCCTTTATTAAAATTACTTGTCTCTTCCACTAGAGTAAAAAATTTCTGAAAACTGGTTCTGCTTAACAAATAATGGCTAAGTGGCCAAATAAATACTGTTCTTTATACTTAATTTATTTTACATCTTGCTCAAAAGGGTAAACAAATGAAATTTAGTTCTCTAAATTACATATATTTTATTTAAAAAATATGACAGAGAAAAATGGCTAATAACCTAAATTTTTTAAAGTACCACCTGTCTCACCTATGAAAAATATTTTGGAATATTTGGGATTTACTATATATAAGTTATGCTTTTATTAGAGACAGCATTTGTCAATGATACAATTGTGGCGTGTGTGTGTGGTGTGTGTGTGTGTGTGTGTGTGTGTGTGTGTACTGAATTCTGTTCAAATGAGTTCTAAGAAACAATGTCAAAAATGTTTGTCTTGCGAACATCAATTTTGATTTCTTAGAATAAGTTATTTTTAAATGAACTTTTAAAACTTCTAGAAAAAATATAAATACTTTTATAATCCTCAAGTTGAAAAGATTTTAAAAAGATGTCATATAGCCGAAACTGGTTTGGCTCAGGGGATAGAGCATTGGCCTGCGGACTAAAGGGTCCCAGGTTCGATTCCGGTCAAGGGCATGTACCTTGGCTGCAGGCACATCCCTATAGGGGCATGCAGAAGGCAACTGATCGATGTCTCGCATCAATGTTTCTAACTCTATCTCTCTCCCTTCTTCTCTGTAAAAAAAATCAATAAAATATATATTTTTTAAAAAAGACATCATATAAAAACTGTTAACTAAAAAAGATTGGGCTTAAAAAATGTTTGCCAACTAAGTAACGAAACTCATTCTTCACTTGTATAACAATGTCTTTTGTGAACCATAGACATAAAGTTGAAAGGCAATGTAAAACCAGAAAAAAATGTCTGCGTATGAGTTAAACACACAAATTAACAGATTCACAGAAGACATAAACAATGCACAAAATAAATTTTAAAAAGGTAAAATAAGCATACCAAAAAATTTTCAATCTCACAAATAACAAAATACTAAATAAAACAATACTGAGGTATTACTTTTCATGTCAGACTTTAAAAGGTTTGAAAAAAAATTATAAAATCCATTATTGGTAAGGGTGTGGAAAAGCAGATATTCTCATACACCATTGGTGGAAGTAATAAATTGATAAAGTCTTTCTAGCACACAATTCCCTTTGATCCAAGAATTCCACTTCTACCAATTTATACTGATGAAACAATCAGACAAATGTGCAAAGATGTATGCATGAGAATTAAAATGACAATAAACTCCCCCCAAAAAAGACCTTAAATTTTTATGCATCCATAGAATAGACTACTATACAGCCATAAAAAAATTGATGCAAAATATATAAACTTGAAAATGTGGTCACAAAATTTTTTAAAATAAGAACAGACATGTAAAGTAGTGAGAATAAAATAATTATATTTTAAAATATCTGTAAAGTCTGGAAGGATATATATAAAAATGTCACAACAGTTATCTTGAGGTAAGATAGGATTTGGATATTCTTTTAATACTCTCCTCTACTTCTGAATTTTTATGAGCATGCATTAGTTTAATAAACATTTTTAAAAGATTTTCATTTTAAAGAATAAGTAAAACAGGCCAGACCTTGATCCTCAATTTGACTTGCATAAACAATTATCTTGAAAGTTCCTCTAAAAATGAGTCAATTTCAGAAGTTATTGCCTAACTAAAGAGTTCCATTTACTTAAATTGACCAAACTATTTCAAATAAATACAATTTCAAACAACTGAATAATTACCAGTAAATACAAATATCTAAGCATCAGATGCAGAAGTAAATCCACTTAAGAGGCAGTATAGTGGTCAAGTTCTGGAACAAGAATCTGGAACCAGATATCTGTTATATGTGTTCATCCAAGTCACTCACCTCTCTATGCAAAACTTATAAAACTAAGCTCTCAATGTTAGAAGTTATTATCATTACTACTATTGCTAACTGGCAGACCAATGTTCAAATCAACTAATAAGATCAACTCAAAGGCAGGCAAAGTCTCTATTATCTCAAACTCATTAACTGTATCAATAGCATTTTTGTTTGTTTAAACAGTGCATTTTTGAGAGAAGTATGTTAAGGCCTTTCACTATGACTGGGAATTTGGTTAGCATATCTTTACAGTTCTCAGCTTTTGCCATATATATTTCCAAGATGTGGGGGAAAGATACCATGACTACTAAATATTGGTGAAAACCAAGGTTTGTTATTAATATACCCCTATCTATCCATTTGATGATTTTTTACCTTCATCCTACCTTGCCTGATATTAACATTGCTATCCAAGTTCTCTTTGTTAACATTTGCCTAATCAATTTTTTTCCATTCTTTTAGCTGGATTTTATGTTCTTTAAATATGATCTGAGTCTTCATCCCTTAATTACTAAGCTTTATCCATCCATATTTAATATAATTACTGGTCTGTTTTGAGTTTATTCCTGTCATGTTATTCAATCTTAATGTTTTATTTTTAAAAACTCAAAACTGAAATATTATAGTTCTACTTTTTAAAGACTTCCATCATTAAGGCTTATTATTTATCTGTTGAAAATAAAAATGCTTATGGTTACAACTATTTCTGAATGTATGTTTATACTATTCTTAAGCCTAGAATCAACTTTTTATCTGTAGTTACGCAAATCCCACTGCCAATTTGCAAATAGGCTGATTTCTGACATGAGCCTGTCAAATGGCATCTGTTACACTGCTGTTTTAAATAACAACAAAAAACCCTTACATAGCCAACCAAGTAATTTTAGTTTTAAAAACAATGTTTAGATCTGCAAGTTTTAATTTCATACATTTTGTTCTCAACTTTTTCTGCAACACTCATACATACATACACACAAAATAATCATGTAATGAATAATATCCCATAATTAAGTGATATGGCATGCACTATTTCAAAAATTAGGTGATGATATAAGCAGTCTTTTAAAAAAAAATGTTTAATGTGTACATACCTCCCACCACCTTCTTTACAGTTGGGACAGGTGCAAGCTACCCTCCGAAGTCTTTTTCCTTCTTGATGTTGTTGGTCCCCTTCTTCATCTACCACCTGTACTCTTAAATGTGTTAGATCATTGGTATTCAATGTAGAATCACCACTGAGCTGCCACTCTTCAGGATCAGGTTCTTCTTCCTTGATCCTAATATCTAAAGAAGAAAACAAATACAGATGAGAAGCAGACCAATGACCCAAAAAAGAAAGCAAGAGATCTGAGCCACACTAGGGTAAAGTGAGTGCTGTACTATGTAAAATTGCTACTTGTTGTGGCTTATCCTTTCAAAACAATCTCTTTATTCCAAATATCAAAAATTAAGCCAACGGTGGGATAAAGCCAGAATGAGCTCACTTTTTTAAAAGATTCATTAAGAAAAGCAAGTGATGTGGGTTTTTTTGTTTGTTTGTTTTTTGAGCAAGCTCAGTGTGAAACTTCAATTGTAATTTTTTGATCAGGCAAAAAAATCCAACGGTCAATTCAGATTAGAATAAATTCTAAACCTTAAACTTCTCTTTCACAACCTGCATCAAATATGAATAGTCTGTAGGTATTGTGTGAATGCAAAAAGAAGAAAAAAAAAGGATGGCATTCACTTGGAACTGTTAGTCACATACTTAAGCTTTAGAATCAATCATTGCTAAAATATCCGCTACACCCACCAGTCATGCTCACCAGCCAATCAGGAATGAGTATGAAATTAACTCAACCAAGATGGCTGCAGCCACAGAGCTGCAGCAAGCAGGAGGCTTGCGTTTCCCCGGCAATGGAGGAAGCCAAGCTTCCCTGCCACCATGGCTGGCCCAGGCCTATACTCAAGACTACAATTTCAATTATAGAAGATAAATAATTCTCAACAAAAATGGTGGCAGCCACGGAGCTGGAGAGAACAGGAGGACTGAGTTGCTCCCGAAGATGGAGGAAGCCAAGTTCCCATAACCCTGGACTGTGTTGGCCTCTGCTACAAAGTTTCAATTACAGAAGATAAATGAATCTCAACAAAAATGGTTGCGGTCATGGAGTGAGCAGGTGGCTTGGATCTGCTCATGGTTGCGGTCATGGAGTGAGCAGGTGGCTTGGATCTGCTCAAGGCTACAAGGTTTCAATTACAGAAGATAAATAAAGCCCAGAAACCAGGGGCTCTGCTCGGGTCACCAAGGAGCATGGCCAGCCTGCAAACCACCACAAGCCCCTCGCCCAGGCTGCCCCACACTACAGGGAACCCCCACCCTGATCTGGGACACTCTTCAGGGCAAACAAGCCAACCCCTACCCATGCACCAGGCCTCCATCCTATCTAATAAAAGGGTAATATGCAAATTGACTATCACTCCAACATACAAGATGGCTGCCCCCATGCAGTCCAAGATGGCTGCCCCTATGTGGACGCAAGATGACCACTACAAGATGACCAGCAGGGAAGGGCAGTTGGGAGAAACCAGATCTGCAAGGGAGGGTAGTTGTGGGTGATCAGACCAGCAAGAGAGGGCAGTTAGGAGGGACTAGGCCTTCAAGGGAGGGCAGTTGAGGGCAATCAAGCCTGCAGGGGAGGCAGTTAGGGTTGACCAGGCTGGCAGAGGAGGGAAGTTGGGGGTGACCAGTCCTGAAGGGAAGGGCAATTGGGGGGAACCCAGGCCTGCAGGGGAGCGCAGTTAGGGGCAAACAGGCTGACAGGGGAGCAGTTAGGCATCAATCAGGCTGGCAGGGGAGTGGTTAGAGGGTTATCAGGCTGGCAGGCAAAAGCAGTGAGGGGCAATCAGGAAGGCAGGCAAGTGAGCAGTTGGAAGTCAGCAGTCCTGGATTGTAAGAAGGATGTACGACTGCCCGTTTAGGCCCGATCCTACTGGAATCGAACCTAAATGGGCAGTCAGACATCCCTCAAGGAGTCCCAGATTGGAGAGGGTGCAGGCTAGGCAAGGGACAGACACACTCCCACCCCCCACACAAACTTTGTGCACCAGGTCTCTAGTCTTATATAAATGACAGGGATTTTTTTTTTTTCTGTGCTATATTAAAAGTCCCCAGTTATTCTTAGAAAACTACTATTTTTAAGACTCAGGAGAACAGGAAAGAATAATCCATCAAAATGATTCATAAAAGTATTAAAAGATACTCAATATTATTAGATAACAGAAAAATTAAAAACACAATGAGATGTCCGATACACCCATCAAAACAGCTAAAAACTTTAAAACAGATCAAGCCAATTGTTGGGAAAGTAATGGAACAACTGAAATGCTCTGACATGGTGAGTGGGTGTATAAATTGATGTAACAACTTTGGAAAATCTTGTGACCATATTTTCTAAAGCTGAACTTATGTATACCTTATAACCTAAGCAATTTCATAACAAGAGAAATGCATAAACATGACATTTAAAAGTATAAGAATTCATTCTAAACTGTAAACAACTCATATCCACTAATACTGAAAGGAAAAATAAATCATGAGCCCTAGTCGGTTTGCTCAGTAGAGCATCAGCCTGTAGACTGAAGAGTCCCAGGTTTGATTCCAGTCAAGGGCACATATCTGGGTTGCCAGTTCAATCCCCAGTAGGGAGGCGTGCAGAAGGCAGCTAATCAATAATTCTCTCTTATCACTGATGTTTCTATCTCTCTCATTCCTCCCTGAAATCAATAAAAAAATTATATTTTTTAAAAAGAAAATAAATCATGACACATTCATTCATACAATGGAACATGTTTAAAAAGAATGAAAATTAGCTTATAGGCAACAAAAGGAATGAATGTCAAACCATTTTAAAATTTTTTATAAAGTAGTGTTACCCATTAAGCTCAAAATAGGCAAAACTACTTTATGGTGACTGCCTACCTTTAACAGGAGTAATGAATGAGTACAGGGAGATTTCTGGGTAATAGACCATTTCTTAATCTGGGTGGTAATTTGTCCTATATGGTGATTTTATAAAAATTCATCAAGTTACACACATATGATTTGTATATTTTTCTGAATGTGTATCATTCTTCAACATAAAGATTATTCTAAAGAAAAAAATTTTAAGTAATCTGTAAGACATTACTTAAGAAATCTGTTAAAATAGTTCTCCCAGTGTAGACACAGCTGATCCTCACAGACAATTGGCCTGGAGATCAATTCTTCCCAGTGATACCAACAAAAATCAAGGCTTAACTACAAGGCTGTGCACACAACCCAAAAAAGAGTGCACCAAGAGTGTCCACTTCAGGTAACTAGGAAGGCTAGGCCCTATAGCACACCTAGCACACAAAGTCACTCTATCAACTCAAGGAAGCAGCCAAAATGCGGAGACAAAGAAACAGATTACAAATGAAAGAAATGGAGGAAAACAAATGACTGGATATAGAGTTCAAACCACTGTTATAAGGTTTTTCAAGAATTTTCTAGAAAAGGCCGATAAATTTAGCAAGACCCTCAAGGATATGAAAAAGGACCAACTAGAAATTAAACATACACTGACTAAAATAAAAAAATATTATACAGAGATCTAAGAGCAGACTAGAGGATCGCAAGAATTAAGTCAAAAATTTGAAATACAAAGGAGCAAATATCACTCAATTGGAAAAGAAAAAAGAAAAAAGAATCCAAAAATGTGAAGATAGTGTAAGGAGCCTTTGGGACAACTTCAAGCGTACCAACATTCTAATTATTGGAGTACCAGAAGAAGAGAGAGACCAAGAAACTGAAAACCTAAATGAAGAAATAATGACCAAAAACTTCCCCCTCCTGGTGAAAGAAATAGACTTACAAGTCCAGGAAGCACAGAAAACCCCAAACAAAAGGAATCCAAAGAGGACCACATCAAGACATATCATAAATAAAATGCCAAGAGCAAAAGACAAAGAGAGAATATTAAAAGCAGCAAGAGAAAAACAGTTCATTACCTACAAGGGAGCACCCATACGATTGTCAGCTGATTTTTTCAACAGAAACTATGCAGGTCAGATGGCAGTGGCAAGAAATATTCAACGTGATGAATAGCAAGAACCTACAACCAAGATTACTCTACCCAGCAAAGCTATCATTCAGAATTGAAGGTCATATAAAGAGCTTCACAGATAAGAAAAAGCTAAAGGAGTTCATCACCACCAAACCAGCATTATATGAAATACTGAAAGATATTTTTTAAGAAGAGGACGAAGAAGAAAAAGGTAAAGATAAAAATTAGGAACAACAAAGTGACAACAAATACATATCTATGAACAAGTGAATCTAAAAATCAAGTCAATAAAAGACCTGAGGAACAGAATAAATTGGTGAATATAATAGAATCAGGGGCATAGAAAAGGAGTGGACTGATAATTCTTGGGGGAAAAAAGGGGGTGGGGGTGTGGGAAGAAACCGGATAAAAATCATACACCTATGGATGAGACAGTGTGTGGGGATAAGGGCAGAGGGTAGGGTGGGAACCTGGTGGAGGGGAGCTATGGGGGTGAAAAGATCTGAACAATAAAGATTAAACTAAAAAAAAAAAAGCACATATTCAAAGAAAAAGAGTTCTGTTAAAGACAGTCAATCAACACCTTTTGTAGTAGCTTCATCTCTAGTTCTTATATAATCAACTAAACCCTTCCCACCGTAACAATTAAAAAAGGGGGACATACAACACTTAAGATGAGTGTGCTCTAAAAGTTAAGTCCATAATTTGAAATTTAGAATACAAAATTCACTCAACATATGAGAGTGACTACAATGTGCTGATCATGGTACTAGGTTCTAAGGATAAAACAGGTAAAAATTAAGTTTATGCCTTGAACGAGTTTATTTTTTAATTGGAAGAAAACAAAACAAATAAACAAAAGATGACAGTGACCTAAAACTAGGGTTGATGCAGAGGTGATAAGGAATGGTTAGTCAAGAAATATTCTGGAGCAACTCTATTCTAACAAATGAGACAACCTGGAGGAAATGGAGACATTCCTAGAAAACTACAACCTTCCAAAACTTACTCAGGAATATTCTAAAAATCTCAATAGGCTGATAACTATGGAAGAAATTGAAGCAGTCATCAAAAAGCTTCCAGCAAACAGGGAAGTTTTACCAAACATTCAAGGAAGAACTAAAACCTATCCTCCTTAGACTATTCCAAACAATTCAAGAGGAAGGAACATTTCCAAGCTTCTTCTATGAAGCCAGCATCACCCTAGTACCAAAACCAAATAAAGATAATACAATGAAAGAGAATTACAGGCCAATATCCCTCATGAATATAGATGCCAAAATCCTCAACAAATTTCTAGCAAATCGGATCCAGCAGTACATCAAAAAGATCATACACCATGACCAAGTAGGATTTATCCCAGTGATGCAAGGATGGTACAATATCCGCAAATCAATAAACGTGATACATCACATAAACAACTTGAGAGTTGAAAATCACACTCATATCAATTGATGTAAAAAAAGCATTTGACAAAATCCAACACCCTTTCTTGACAAAAACTGTCAGCAAGGTGGGAATAGAAGGATCATATCTCAACATAATAAAAGCCATATATGACAAACCCACAGCTAACATCATACTCAATGGGCAAAAACTAAAACCATTTCCCCTAAAAACAGGAACAAGACAGGGATGCCCACTCTCACCACTCCTGTTCAACATAGTATTGGAAGTATTAGCCATTGTGATCAGACAAGAAGAAATAAAAGGCATCCAAATTGGAAAAGGAGAAATAAAACTGTCCTTATTGCAGATAACATTATATTGTACATAGAAAACCCTAAAGACTCCATCAAAAAATTATTAGACTTAATAAATGAATTTGACAAGGGAACAGAATACAAAATTAATGCCAAGAAATCTATGGCATTTCTATACACCAATAATGAACTTCCAGAAAAAGAGACTAAAAAAGCAATCCCATTTACCATCACACCAAAAAAATTAAGATACCTAGGAATAAACTTAAAGACGTAAAAGACCTATACGCATAAAACTACAGGACACTGAAAAAAGAGATAGAGGAAGACATAGATGGAAGAACATACCATATTCATGGATTGGTAGAATCAACATCATCAAAATGTCCATCCTACCCAAAGCAATCTATAAATCTAATGCTCTCCCCATTAAAATGCCAACGGCATATTTCACAGACCTAAAAAGAACTTTCCAAAAATTCATCTGGAATAAAAAAAGACCCCGAATAGTTACAGCAATCCTGAGAAACAAGAACAAAGTATGTGGGATCTCAATACCGCATATCAAGCTGTATTACAAAGTTACTGTTCTCAAAACTGCCTGTTACTGGCACATGAACAGACATATAGATCAATGGAATACAAAACCCAGAAATCGACCAAAATCACTAAGCTCAATTAATATTTGACAAAGAAGGATGAACATACAATGGAGTCAAGACAGTCTGTCTCTTCAATAAATGGTGTTGGGAAAACTGGACAGATACATGCAAAAAAATGAAACTAGACCACTAATTTACACCATACACAAAAATAAACTCAAAATGGATCAAAGACTTAAACATAAGACGGGAAACCATAAAAATATTAGAGGAATCCACAGGCAGAAAAATCTTTGACATATGCCGAAGCAATTTCTTCACTGGGCAATGGAAAATAAACAAATGGGACTACATCAAAATAAAAAGCTTTTGCACAGCAAAGGAGACCATCAATAAAACAACAAGAAAGCCCACTGCATGGAAGAACTTATTTGCCAATAATATCAAAGATAAGGGTTTAATCTCCAACATTTATAGGGAACTCATGCAGCTTAACAAAAAGAAGATAAACAATCCAATCAAAAAATGGGAAACTGATCTAAATAGACACTTTTCGAAAGAAGACGGAAGGCCAAAAGACACATGAAATCCTGTTCAAAGTCATTAATCATCAGAGAGATGCAAAGCAAAACAACAATGAGGTACCATCTCACACCTGTCAGAATGGTTATCAACAAATCAACAAATGACAAGTGCTAGCGAGGAGGTGAAGAAAAAGGAACCCTCGTGCATGGCTAGTGGGAATGCAGACTGGTGCAGCCACTGTGGAGAACAGTATGGAGTTTCCTCAAAAAACTAAAAATGAAGCTCCCATTTGACCCAGTGATCCCACTTCTAGGAATATATTCCAAACTAGAAACATGAATCAGAAAGGATATATGCACCCCTATATTCATAGCAGCACAGTTCACCAGAGCTACTTTGGAAACAGCCTAAGCGCCCATCAGCAGATGAGTGGATTAAAAACCTGTGGTACATCTACACAATGGAATACTACACTATTGTAAAAAAGAAGTTCTTACCATTTACAACAACACAGATGAAGATGGAGACCATTATGCTAAGTGAAATAAACCAGGCAGAGAAAGATAAATATCACATGATCTCACTCATTTGTGGAATATAATGAACAACATAAACTGATGAACAAAAATAGAACCAGAGATAGAGAAACATCAATCAGAACGTCAAACCTCAGAGTAGGTAGGGGATGATGGGTAAGCAGGAAAGATCAACCAAAGGACTTATATGCATGCATATAAGCCTAATCAATGGAAACAGACAGTGGAGAGGGGGGCATGAATGGGAGATAGAGGGTAATGGGGGAATAAGGACACATATGTAATACCCTAATCAATAAAGAAATTTTAAAAAATAAACACACACACATACAAAAAGAAATATTCTGTAGGTAGAATCAAAGACATTTGCTAATAGATTTGACAGTAGGATTTTATGTGAGGTGACAGAACAAGAAGCTACAACAATTCTAAGACTTTTGTCCTAAGCAACTAGACAGATAAAGTTGTCATCAATGGCAATAGGATAGGCTGAAGATAGAAAAGATTGTGGGAGAAGAGTCTCAATCAGGGGCCCATTTTTGGATATGAAAGTTTTGAGGTGCCTAAAATATCCAAATGATCAGGCAGTTGATGAGCGAGTCTGCAGCTCAGACAGAAATATGGCCTGCATATATAAATTTGGCCATCATCAGCATACATAGTTGGGTTATTGAGAGTCACCTGGAATGGAGTGTAAATAGGAAGAAACGCTGGGGCACTTCAAAGTTAAGTAGAGAAGATTAAGTTAAGTAAAATAGGGCTGAGAAATGATTTTGGATGTTACAATGTGGTAATCACTGGTGATCTTGACAAGAGCTGTTCAACAGTAGAGAAGTGAAGACACAACCCTGCCTAGAATAAATTCAAGAGACTGGAAGGAGATGAATTGGAAACAAGTACATACAACTCTTTCCAAGAATTTTGTTAGGAAAGCAAGTGTTATAAAAATGGCAACTGAGCCATGCCAGCCAGGGTTTCCCCTTCTACTTTTTTACAGCAGTTTTCCAAAGCTTTTCTACCCAATTGGGGATTATATAATAACAGGATTATTCTTCCTACTAAATCTAGAAGTAAAAAATTTTATGGGATTCATTTAAGAAACATAACTGAAGCCCTAACCAGTTTGGCTCAGTGGATAGAGTGTCAGCCTGTGGACTGAAAGGTCCCAGGTTCGATTCTGGTCAAGGGCATGTACCTTGATTTCGGGCACATTCCCTGTAGGTAGTGTGCAGGAGGCAGCTGATCGATGTTTCTCTCTCATTGATGTTTCTAACTCTCTATCACTCCCCCTTCCTCTCTGTAAAAAAAAAAAAAAAAATCAATAAAATATATTTTTTTAATTATTTAAAAAAAAGAAACATAACTGGAAATAACTGATTTTCTAATATGACTTATAGAAGGCCTCATTTTAGTCAAACCACAAATATATGAGAAAAAGTCTATGTGATTTTTCAATTAATACACTGTAAATAGTGAAATATTAACTTTATTTAATCTGAAGTACTAGGTAAGTCCTTTTTAAGGGAACATTGCACTACCAGAGATGGTGATCACGTACATATAAGATTTACTACTTGTCAGAACACCATTGTAAGCATTTAATATATATTAACTTCATGCTCCCAACTACCCTGAGGTTAGTATAATAATATTTTTCCCCACTTTCTAAATGAGAAAACAAGGAGGTTAAGTATTTTGCCTTAAGTCACACAGTTGAAAATGGGTAGAGCCAAGACACAAGACAAAGAATTATGTGAAATCATATTGCAAGTGTTGCTATAGATCATCAGTTCCCTACCAGGGATAGTTTCCAGGAATAGCAGGCTTAAATTAGCCAGTCCTATGAATATGTGATTTTAATTATAGTTTGATCAAATTAATGTAACTTTAAAAATCTGGAGAGGACAAAGAAAATGCTGTATATAATACAATGGAATACTGTGTGACATTTATAAAAAATCCTGGCCCAATGGTTAGTGTCCACCTGAGCACTGACGGGTCTCAGGTTCAATTCCTGGTCAAGGGCACCTACCTTAACCTGGGGTGCAGGTTCGTGCCCTGGTCAGGGCAGAAAGAGGCAACCAATCTCAATCTCTCTCTCTCTCCCTCTCCCTCTCCCTCTCTGCCTCTGTCTCTCTCTCCTCCCCCGCCGCACAACTCCGTCCCTTTCCCTTCCTCTCTCTCTAAATCAATAAATACTTTTTTTGGTTGTTTAAAAGAAAAAAAAAAGACTCATGGACACAGACAACAGGATGGTGAATGCCAGAGGAAAGGGGGGGATAAAGGCAGGTAAGAGAATAAAAGGGGAAATTAAGTGATCATGGAAGGAGACTTGCCTTGGGGTGGTAAATATACAATACAATATATAGATGATGTGATGTAGAACTGTACACCCGAAACCTGTAATTTTATTAACCAATATGACCCTAATAAATTAAATAAAAATAAATTTTAAAGAATAATGAATATAAACAAGCAAAAAAGGAAATATTTAGTTTATTCTTCTTCTTAGAATATACCTGTCCCCTCCCTGCAGAAGATAACCAGAAAATCCCATCTAGTTACAGTAGCAATCCCAAAGGCAAGGGTCTATGGATGATGTGGAAATAACCTATCAGGTCCAGATGTGGTTCCTTTTCACAGAGACCTATTTACTAAAACAACAGTTATCTACTACTCTTTACACTTATTTATTCATGTAATTCATCTACTCAAAAACTTTTAAGGGGTACTTAGGTTAAAATCCTCACTAGTAGTAGTATTCAGTGCTCTCCACTCTCTTACAAAATGTGTCCTTAATGCCCTCTACTCATACTATTACATCATTTCCCAAAGTGGTCCTCACAATTAACCCAATGAAATACTAATCTCTGGCGATGTATAATCTAAAAATGAAAAAGGATGCTGCTTCCTTGCCTTAGCAGTTAACTTATTTAATAGTGCCTATAAATATCTTAATCATTTTTGAGTGGCATGTTAGGTTATTAAGCTGTCTCCTGGATAGGCTGCCACTATTCTCACTTATATTGCTTTTTGTCTTACTAGTAAACATCTTCCCCTCATCTCTACCTATCCAAATCCAAATTCATCCACTGAAGTTCTCCCTTCTCTATGTATAGTTTTCCCTGATAACGGGAGCCCTCTTTGATTTTCCACAATGTTGTTTTTTTTAAAGTACTAATTATATTTATTTCACTAAATACAGTTCCATCCCAAAAAAACTTGTTCAACTCCTCCTTTCTCTCAAGTTCATGAGCTTTTACTAACCCTTTCTCCCAAGCAGGCTGCCAAAATTTAAGCACCAAGGGCATTTACAAAAAATATTTTTGTCTTTTCCCTTCATATTCAGTAAAAATCAAAAACACTTAATTTAATGCTAGTGGATATTCTCTGAAACTGATCAATACCTTTGACATATTATAGGTGACAAAGCAGAGAAATAGTCTAGAAATAGTCTAAACAATCAAAATACATCTTCAAGGTATTCATAGAACCATAAAATGCTCTTGACACTTGTAAAACAAGTATTCACACCCAAACCAAGCTGTTACTATGAGCAAGGCTCACTAACCCAAACATCACAGGAGATTTTGATGTCAAAATTAAAGTCCAATCTCTCTTGCATATTGTTTCCTTTTTAAAAATTATAATCCAAAATGTCCAAAAACCCAAAACAGGAGAGAATAAAACTTTTTTATTATAGCAAAACCTTAAATATATACAAAAGTAGATTATAACAAAACCCAGGTATCCATTTACCCAGTTGTGACAATTGTTCAGCTACATCCCACACTACCTCTATGTTATTCTGAAACAAATACCAGACATAACATTACATCCACAAATATTTCAGCATGTACTACTCTAAGATAAAAAACTTACACTTTTTAAATCTCTCATCATGTTATTCTAGAATACATGAAAGTTACAGTGGAGACATTTAAGTCTTCTAAATTCCCTTTTACTTCTAAAAAATAAATTTAAAATTCCTTTTACTTGTCTCCTACCCTTCCCCTTATATAGGATGATTTCTGAAACAATTCTAAATGCCAGTAGGCTTTAAAAAGGTACAAATTTAATACAATTACACAATTGATAGTCGTATGAAATAAACAGATACCATGCATCTGAACAATGTTAATTACTTCAAAAGCAAATAGGCAAAATTTACACTGTGTTATCCCACAAATCTATGTTTATACTGTATCTATTTCTGATATTTCTTCATTTCTTAAAAAAAAAAAAACAGAAAGATGAGTAAGAAATCACTGCTGAATTCCAAAAGGAGACAAACATGTTATGTAAAATACAAAAGAAAGAATATGAATGCTATTAAAGAATCAGCAATTTAAAAATAAGCAGGAGGTCAGGAAAGACAATGGGACAAGACAGTATCTGAGCTAAGTCTTGAGAAACATCAGTGAGATTAATCCTCTACTCTGTTACTAAAGTACAATACAAAGATACATACATAGCATTTACCACATTACTGTATATTAGAATCTTCTACAAGTCTAACCCAATAGTTCTCGAAGGGAAAAGGGAATTTTGCCATCCAGGGGACATTTGGCTATATCTGAAGCCATTTTTTATTTTCATAAATAGAGGTTAAGAAAGTGTTTTCATCTAATTGTGTAGAAGTGAGAGATGCTGCCCACATCTTTCACCTCACTTCATCTCATCACAATGATATTTTATCAACTCACATCATCAAAAGAAGAAAAGTGAATATATCACAATAAGATATTTTGAGGCCACATTCATATAACTTATTATAGTATATTTTTGTCATGGTTCTATTTTATTGTTGTTAATCTCTTAATGTACCTAGTTTGTAAATTAAACTTTATCACAGGTATATATGTACAGGAAAAAAATATATAGTATATGGAGGGTTTGATGCTATCCGTGGTTTCCAGCATCCCCTGGGGATCTTGAAATATATCCCCCACAGATAAAAAATTTTTTTAAAACTTTAAATGCACCAGAAAGATTTACAGGCATGAAAACAGATTCAATGTTATTACAATGGCCTAGGAAAACAGTAAAAGCCAGATTAACAAAAGGAGAAAGAAGAGAACAGATCACAAAAATATGGCAGAGCCTTAGCTGGTTTGGCTCAGCAGATAAAGAGCATCGGTCTTCGGACTGAAGAGTCCCTGGTTCAATTTTGGTCAAGGGCACCACCTCAATAGCAAGCTTGATCCCAGCCCTAGTGGGAGCATGTGCAGGAGGCAACCAATCCACAGACATCGTTTCTCTCAGTCTCTCCCCCTCCCTTTCACTATCTAAGAATCAATGGAAAAATATCCTCAAAAAATATACGGCAGAGATAAAACAAAAAGGGCCTATACCTTTCTAACAAGAAACAGAGATGTTAACCCTACACCGGCATCTGAGCAGCTAAAAGTAACTGGAGAAATAACACAATTGTGCTAATTACTTGTGGTGACACCCAGTAACCCTACATCTCACCAGTAATTTCACTGTCCAGTTCTCTCAAGATAACCAGTTCAGACCTTCTTTCTTCTTAAATTTCTAACACCTGCCCTCCTCATCCATCTCAGCTTCTTATTACAAAAGGAAAAAGAAGAAATCTGACAATTATCTTTCTACCGACATATCTGCATCTGCAAAGCCATATCCTATCTATGCCTTTCCCATTAAATTTTAATGATTAAAACATGATTATCCGTTCATCAATACCAAATTAGTATTATATGAGATGCTGAAAGGCATTCTTTAAGAAGAGAAAGAAGGTGAAAATTAAAATTGTGAACAAGTACATATCTATCATCAAGTGAATCTAAAAATCAAGTGAATTAAAAATATGATTAACAGAGTAAACTGGTGATTATAATAGAATCAGGGGCATAGAAAGGGAGTAGACTGACAATCCTCAGGGGGAAAGGGGTGAGGGAGATGCAGGGAGAGACTGGACAAAAATTGTACACCTATGGATGAAGGCAATGGGGGCGAGGTAAGGGTAGAGGCAAGGGTGGGAGCCGGGTGGAGGGGAGCTATGGGGGGGGTGGGGGGGGGAAGAGGAACAATTGTAATAATCTGAACAATAAAGATTTACTAAATTTAAAAAAAAAACATGATTATCCGCAATATTATGTGGTCAACTGCTATACCTATATTCTATATTTCATCTTGCTTGCCTGCTTAAAAACTTCTTCCTGCCTCATCAATTTCTACTCTTTACTGACATTTCCAGAAAAGCCCTCCTGTGACCTCAAGTCCACCTCCAGCTACTATCTTTATTTCAATATTCCTCTTAACGGGGGGGTGGGGGTGGGAAACACAACGACTTAAAATATTTGTCTATAATTACTGTTGATACTTCCTTTCTTCCCTTAACCTCTTTTTCTACTCAGGCTTTACTCCCCAGCAATCCACTGAAACCAATTGTCATCAACAACCAGAATCTCATTCTCTATCATCTTATGTACCCTCTACAATATCTGAAAAGTTAAGAATGCTCCCCTACTTTAAGTAGTTTATTCACTTGGCTTTCAGGATTATCACTCTCTCCTGGGAACTCCTTGTTTCCTTTGCCAGCTTTCTCCCTATCTCTTGCCCTCTAAATGTTTAAGTTGTTTTAGTTTTCAGCCCTAAAGATTTCTCTCAATTTGGTTGTTCCCGTTCCTGAATTTCTACTCGCTTCTTTAACAAATCTGCTATGCAATTTTTGCTTTAGCGGAAACAAAAAATTTGTTTCTAATTCTGGTAAAACCTGTTCAAGCTTGGCTTTTATCACCTGAACCAACAATTTTTAACCTTTTTCATCTCATGGCACACATAAACTAATTACTAAAATTCTGTAGCACACCAAAAAATATATTTTTTGCTGATGAGATAAAAAAAATTAGGTATAATCTTGATTCCTTCACTGGACAACTATTGTTGTGTTGACTGCTGTCATATTTTTAATTTGACATTCTAAGGGAAAAGAGGTCAGCACCCCTGACAAAATAGTCAGGTATTGCATGTTTTAAAAATTCTTACAGCATACTAGTATGCCCCTTGCATCCATCAATTGCAAATTGCTGACCTAGACCAGTGGTCGGCAAAATGCGGCTCGCAAGCCGAGGTTTGCCTTTCTGTTGACTGAGTTTGCCGACCACTGACCTAGACTCCCGATTCCAATAATTACAGGCTGTTGTTGTTCCTTGTGATTAAGCCCCTATCCAGTGGTAGGCAAACTCATTAGTCAACAGAGAAGCAAACTGAGTTACAATGTCTTATTATTTCTGTCCTCTATTGTTTTTCCTGGTGTCATACCTAGTTCTTACTCCTGGTGTCTCATCGCCTCAAATGCCTAGTCACTTTTGATTCTGTGCTGAACAATGCATTTGGAAAACCTAGAAAAATAACTTAAAGCTCAGAATGATACTATCTATGATACTTTCTAATCTCTTATCTATATTCTTCCCCTGCTAAATTATTAATTTCAAACCAGTTTCACTTCAAAATCACTTGGAGACTTTTAAAATACATCCTTCCCAAGCCTCATGCAGAACTATTAAATTAGAATTGGGAGAAAGATGAATACAAACTATTGGCATTTTTTAAAAGATCCCTGTGAGATTCTACCATGCAGCCAAATGTTGCAAAACTATTGCCCAGATTTTTTCATCTGATCACATCTATCTACAATAATAACTCCAAAAATTTTATCTCTAGCCCAACCTGACCTCCACATTCTGATATCCAACTGTGTTCTTGAACCACCCACTTGTATATCAAACAGGCATCTCAAACTTAACAAAGCCAAAACAGAAGTCTTAATTCTCCCTTTACCCTATTCTTCCCCAGACTTTCCATATACCCAGCCTAGCCAATCTCACCATCTTCTTTTGCGAGTATTACTGCATTAGCCTTTCCAATTCATGGTCATTAAAACTCCCACCCTCTTCATCCCTATCTGCCACAAGGATCTTTTTAAAATATAATCAACAAACAAAAAGAGCTGGTTAAGATGTGGAGAAAAGGGAAACCCAACTGTACAGTTAGTGGGAATGCAGAATGGTGCAGCCACTGTAGAAAAAAAATAATATGGAGTTTCCTCAAAATATTTAAAATGAATTGCCATTTGACCCAGTAATCTCACTTCTGGGAATATATCCTAAGAATCCTGAAACACCGAACAGAAAGAATATATGCACCCCGATGTTCATAGCAGTGTTATTTACAATAGACAGGATCTGTTAACAGTCCAAGTGCCCATCAGATGAGTGAAGAAAAAAGTAGCGTGTGGTACTCTTCCCATTAAGGACAGCATGGACCTGGAGATTATTACGCTAAGTGAAATAAGCCAGTCTGAGAAAGATGAATACCATATGATCTCATTCATATGTGGAACCTAATGAATGAACAAAATAAACTGGTGAACAAAACAGAACCAGAAGCATGAATACATGGAATAGATTGACAGATGGGGGGATAAAGGGGATGGGGAACTGGATAAAAGAAGAAGAGATTAGCCAAAGAACATATATGCACAGCTCATGGACACAAAACAACAGTGTGGTAAAGGCCAAGGGTGTGCAGGAGCTGGGTGGAACTGAGCAAAGGAGGGAGGAAATGGAGGACATCGGTACTAGTATCAATAAAAATAAAAAAGTACTACATACTTATTGTTTCATTAATCAAAAAGTAACAAAGTAATCATTTCCCCAATCAAAACCCTGAAATATTTTCCTATTAAAAAATAAAACTCACTCTAACCAGTTTGGTTCAGTGGATAGAGCATCAGCCCACAGACTAGAGTCCCAGGTTCGATTCTAATCAAGGGCACATACCTCAGTTGTAAGTTCTATCCCTAGCAACCAATGGATGTGTCTCTCTCACATCAATGTTTCCCCTTCCCTGTCCTCCCCTTTCCTTCTACTCTCTCAAAAAAATTTTTTTACTGGAAAAATATCCTCAGTGAAGATTAACAAACAAAAATCCAAAGTCCTTACTATGGCTATATTGTGGCCTTACTAGCTACACCCAATCTCATTCTCTAACACCACTAAACTCCAGCCACCTTCCCTCATTCTCTCTTCTTGGAATACTCTTTTCTCTAGACCTCAATATGACAGGCTCCCTATGGGAGTGCACTGACAACCAGGGGACAGCTCCTGCATTGAGTGTCTGCCCCCTGGTGGTCAGTGCTCATCATAACAACTGGCCGTTTGGTCAATTTGCATAATAGCCTTTTATTATATAGGACAGTTACTTATACTCACATTATAAATTTTTGTAAAAAGGCTAAAACTATTCTTTATAAAATTATCTCCCTAAAAATCACAACATCCTTTACCCACAGACCCTTCTACCCCATCCCACACCTTCATTTCTTTGTTTGCATGCTTAGCATTCCATTTCTTCTTTAACAATATAAACATTAACTACCAAGAATGACTTCCATGAATTAAAACACAATAGAAAAAATTAAATTCATGATGATACTCCATAAAGAGAATCTCTATGACAGCTTAGACACCAACTCATTTAGAAAATAAGTAAAAAGATGAATAGTTTATCTGCCTTTCTTGTACAAACTGTATTTTAGAATACTAAACACAAATAGTTAATAAGAGAAAGTTCTTTATTGAAGAATCACAGCTATTAATACAAAAGGAATGAAAAAAATTAGAAAAATCCCCATATTTTGCCAACCTTAATGAAGTAAATGAACCCAAATAACAATAAAAAGTTACTAAAACCAGTAGTTGAAAATCTGAGACTAGGAGACATATCAATTTAAATACAAAGTCCTTGTTTGAATCTTAATTTCAACAAATCAATTCTAAAGACATTTTTAAATCAATTGTGGGAAACAGAACATTGCAAGGATATTAAGGGTTACTATTATGGGATTACTATAAATTTAAGGTATTATAAATAATGGTGTTGTCAATATGCTTTTTAAAATCCCTTATTCATTAGAGCAGCAGTTCTAAAACTTAATTTGCCACCAGAATTGCTTTGTATATTAAAAATTACAGAGTATTTAAAGGAGTTTTTGTTTATGTGAGTTATACCTATTTACCAGAGAATGGGCATGAGGGAGAATGACTGAAATGCCCTTCAATTCTTAATTAAGTATAAAGTTTTAAAAATGCAGTTTTGTGGTGATGCCATTCTCTCACTACTAATTTTTAAAAACTCAGCTACTAACTAGTCTACAACTATGCAGTTTCCCACGGATAATAGAAATTCTAAATATTAGGTTTTTGCTTTAAAGAAGTATTGATTTCTATAAACCTCTCTTCCTAACTCAATCACCTAATTGCATTTTAAATATGGCCATTGTTAGAGAATAACTCTGTATTTAGATAAAACAAAATCTGGTAGAGGTCTAAAATTTGAAACAAAGTCTTGGCTTGAATTAGGGGGAAATTTTCTAACTAGAAAAGACATTGGAAGATATGTAAATTCACTTTGTCTCCTCCCACCCAGTTTCAAATATATAATAGCAGACAAAGTAAAAATAAAACTTTAAAAACAGAAGTTCTCTAAAACAACATGCATTCTCAATGGGCAAGAAATTAACAGAAATAAAAGCAGTGAATGAGACTGTAGTTTTGGGTCTGATGAGCTCTATGTTCCAAGAAAGATGAGGGTTTGATTTCTAAGGCATAAGAGGCTCTGAAAGTAAGTAACACCTTTTGATAAGGAGGGGCCCAGAGTCAGATTCACTGCTTAAAACAGACTAGAGTAGAGGGTCATTTTTGTTAAAAGGGAGCTTATAAGTCAAAGAAATTCCAAAGCCCAAAAATGTGCATTCTTGTGTAGGTGGAAAATTGTTACATTAATTCTAAAACTTAACAAAAGTAAAAATGCAATGCAATTATGTCAATGTTTACAGCATTTCATCTGGGCAATACTATGTCTTAATAGATTAAAATTTTACTGATTTTCAGGTGGGAAAAAAAAAACACACATCCTGAAATAATTTATCTTCCTTTGTATCAATTAAAAGACAGTACAATCCAAGTGCTGGTTTTCCTATTACCAAATATTCCCAAAATTAAAATTTCCTGTTTTTTATTACTAAACTAGAGGCCCGGTGCATGAAATTCCTACCCTGGGGGGTAAAGGGGTGTCCCTCAGCTCGGCCTGTTCCCTCTTGCAATCCGGGACCCCTTGGGTAGGGTCCCTAGGCCTGGCCAGAGATCAGGGCCTATCGGGGGCTTTCCTTCCGCCACTGCTGGGAGCTGGCCCTACCCCTGCTGCTGCCACCGCTTGCCATGTGTGCAGCACTGCCTCCCCTTCCCCACCACTGGTTGCCTCCCTCTGCAGGTGACAGGAATAGGGTGTGATGCTTGGCTAGCCTGGGCCTCCCTCTGCAGGGCAATCTCTGGTCAATCTTACACACCCACCATAGTGACACTGGCTGGTGGCCTGGGCCTCCTTGAGGTGATCAATTGTGGGGCTCTGCAATCGACTGCCATGCAGAGGATGACAGGGACCTCCCTCTTTGGGACAATCATGGAGCCCCTCTCCCCGCCACCCAATCAATTGCCCCACTGGCCAGTGGCCTGAGCCTCCCTCTTTGGGGTGATCAATCACGGAGTCTCCCCCACATCAAGCACCCCACAGGGGGTGACCTGGGCTCCCCCCTGTGGGGCAATCATGGGGCAATGGTGGGCCCCCACCTCTACCAATAGCATGATACCCACCTTGGCTGGCCTGGCACCAGTGCGTGTCATAGCGTGGTTGTCTGGAAGGTCGTCCAGATGGGTCATTCAGCTGTTCTGTTGTTCAATTTGCATATTATGTTTTTATTATAAACTAGAGGCCCAGTGCACGAAATTCATGCATGGCTGTGTGTCCCTCAGCCCAGCCTGCATCCTCCCCAATCTGGGATCCCTGTCACAATCCAGGACTGCGGGCTCTCAACTGCTCGCCTGCCTGCCTTCCTAGTTGCCCTAACTGATTCTTCCTGCCAGCCTGATCACCCCTTAACCACTCCCCTGCCAGCCTGACTGATGCTTAACTGCTCCCCTGCCAGCCTGATTGTCCCTAATTGCCCTCCCCTGCAGGCCTGGTCCTTCCCAACTACCCTTCCGTGGAGGCCTGGGTCGCCCCCCCCACCATTGCTCTCCCCTGCGGGCCTGATAACCCACAACTGCCCTCCCCTGCTGGCCATCTTGTGGCAGCCATCTTTGACCACATGGGGGCAGCCATCTTGTGTGTTGGAGTGATATTCAGTTTGCATATTACTCTTATTACTTAGCGTTATTATCAATATGCTGCTGTGTACATGACATTTTAACTTTTCTCAATGGCCTTCCAGATAAACTTCCTTGTTACACTCAACAAATTAAACTACTACTTTTTAAATTCCTTTCATCTAATTCATAAAGATTGCTATTTTAATAGTATTTAAAATAAACTGCTGTACTGAAACACTCAGTGCTTTAATTTCATGACCAACATAAATCCACAAAATCCCAAATTCTATAGAGATGTTTCTCTAACATATATAGAATTCTATAACCTTAACTTTGTAGAAGCTTTAAAAACTTATTTCTAAAAACAATCTGCTGTCTTCAGAAGTCTGTCATTCTACCAGTAGTTCTCAAAACTTTTTAGTCTCAAGACCTCTTCTAAACTCTTAAATATTACTGAGGTCCCCAAAAAGCTTTTGTTCATATAAGTTGCATGTACATGTATATGTGTGTGTATGTACATATATATATATATGTTGTTTTAAAAATATATATTCTTGATTTCAGAGAGAAAGGGAGAGGAAGAGGATGAGAGAAATATTAATGATGAGAATCATTGACAGGCTGTCTCCTGCACACTCCCTACTGGGGATTGAGTCCACAACTCAGGCATGGTCCGAAGGCTAATATTCTATCCACTGAGCCAAACCAGCTAGTTGTATATTTTAATATTTGTTGACTGTATTAGAAATTATGAGAAATTTAAATTAAAAACAATAAATCTATTAGATATTAACACAAATTAACATTTTATGGAAAACAACTATTTTTCCCAAAATTAAGAAGTTTAATGAGAAGAGAAGTCATGTTTGATATTTCTGCAAATCTTTTTTAGTATTATTATTTTTTTGGTTAATCCTCACCGGAGGATATTTTCCCATTGATTTTTAGGGTGCGTGGAAGAGGGAGAGAAAGACAGAGAAACACTGATGTGAATGATTCACTGGAATCAAACCTGAGACCCTTTGGTCTGCAGGCCAACACTTGATCCACTGAGCCAAATCAGCTAGGGCTGCAAATCTCTTTAATGTCTAGGTTAATAGATAACTCAAGTCTCATATTTGCTTCTATAATCAATCTGTTGCAATATGTGGTTTGTGCTGGAGCACATGAAGAATATCTAGTCTCACAAAAACATGTAGCTGGAAAAGGAAGGAGCAATTTGATAGCCTTTTGGACAATTATGTGTATACTTCTACACCAAACTTGACAACTAGCAATTTCTTAAAGGTCTGTTGCAATGTAGAATCTGAAATCATGTTGGTAAACTTTCCATATATTTTGTTACTGTTCTACCACTAATTTTAAATGGATCTCTTACCCATGCATGATTTTGTAAAATGAGCTGGTCATTTGAAAACTACTGGCTCACTAATTAATCATATACAGTGGTACCTCGAGATACGAGTTTAATTCATTCCCTAACCTTGAGGCGTGAGAAACTATGAGTAGCTCGAGTCGAGGTAAACTGGTGGGTCGTGTGCAGCCGGCCGATCTGCGCGATTACTCCTATCTCAAATGTTGCTCGTATTTCAAAGCAAAAATCACTCGTTCGATGACTCGTATCTCAAAAATCTTGTATGTTAGGGCACTAATATCTCGAGGTACCACTGTACATCTTCCAAACAATAGCACATCTATCTACATATATAAAAGCCCAGTGAATGATTAGCAGAACAACCAATCAACCAGTTATTATGACACACACTGACCACCAGGGGGCAGATGCTCAATGCAGGAGCTGGCCCTGATGGTCAGTGTGTTCCCACAGTGGAAGCACCATTCGGCTGACCAGGATGAGTAGTTGCTCCCACAACAGGGGCAGGTGCTAGAAGGCCCAGGTTGAGGCTGAGTTTCTGCACCTATCAAATACCTGAGACGATCCAGACTCTGGCCTGATCCCATCAGCTGATGCAGGCTCTCTAAGATGTGTTCTAGAAAGAGTGCAGGGAGCTAACATAGGCAAATGGCAAGAGGGGACGTGACTGTGGAACCCCGGGGGAGGTTGTCCTGATGACAGGATCCTGGAGGTCTGCTGCCTTGAAAATTACTGATGATGTCACCGACCTGGTATCACACATCAAGGACATTCACCAAGTGGCTTTGGGGTGCAAAGCTCTCCACCAGGTTCCTCCAGGACACAGAACACACCTTTACCCAAGACATTATCCCAAAATATCAGCTGACTAATTTGCTCTTTCAACAGCTGCTCAGAAGGCTAGTCCACAGACACTCGGCTGACTGGAATGGTGGCGCTCCCACAACGGGCTGATCCCCATATGCCACGCCCCCCACCAATGCATGAATCCATGTACCAGGCCTCTAGTTTTATTATAATACTAGAGGCCCCATGCACGAAATCCACGCACTCAGGGCAGTGCCTCAGCCCAGCCTGCGCCCTCTTGCAGTCCAAGAGGCTCCTGCCACAGCCTTTGCACTCACCAGCCGTGAGCCTGGCTTCTGGCTGAGCAGTGCTCCCTGTGGGAGGACAGTGACTACCAGGGGGGTAGCTCCTACATTGAGCATCTGCTCCCTCGTGGTCAGTGCACATCATAGCACTGTTTGGTCAATTTGCATATTAGCCTTTTATTATTATAATGTAGTATTACAAAATCCTATTTATTAAAAATATTACCATCCATCTCATCAGAAAAGTATTTAATTATTCACAAGCTATCAAGGTCATAGAAGTAGATTCAAGTCTTCCCAAATTCTATCAATGACAACTAATACTGATAGGTTTTTTTCCTTTAGGTAATGCTCACTTAATTTATATTTTAAGACACGATCTCACTTAAATACATGAGCCTCCCAATAACCAGTTTGTCAGTCATTTTTCAAGTAAAAAGTGTTTCATGAAATTAGTACCTAGTTCAGCTTGCAACTCACATAATTACACAAATGAAAAAGAAATTTTTTCTAATACGATCATTTTTAAAGTGCTTTATTAAAGCATACTTTGTAACACAAAAAATATTACAAAGGCATTCAGCAGGAACTGCAAATCAAAAACCCAAGGTACCACTTCATACTAATTAAGATGACTATAAGAAAAAAAGGACAGTGATAAGTGTTGGTAAGGATGTAGAGAAACTGGAACCCTCATATACTGCTGGGTGTACAAGGTGCGGTCACTTTGGAAAACCATTTTGGAAGATCCTCAAAATGTGAAACACAGAATTACCATACATACAATCTAGCAATTCCACTGCTAAATATATACCCAAAAAAATGAAAGCATGTCCACACACAAAATATGTACACATAGTATTCACAGCAGCATTATTCCTAACTAGAGGCCCAGTACACGGATTCGTGCACTAGTCGGGTCCCTCAGCCTGGCCTGTGCCCCCTAGCAATCCGGGACCTTTGGGAGATATTGGACTGCCGGTTTTGGCCCGATCCTCGCAGGCCTGGGCTGAAACCAGCAGTCTAACATCCCCTGAGGCATTGTAGCAGTGTGCGAAGCTGCAGGTGGGCGGGCTCAAGCCCCGGCCGGGCACCATGCCACTCGGGCTCATCCTGGCCCTGCTGTGCCTGCTGCCACAACTGCCACCACCACCACTTGGTAGCGCTACCGCAGAGGAGGGAGAGGCTCGTGTCACCAGAGCTGCACTCGCTCGCCAGCCGTGAGCCCAGAATCTGACACCCATCAGCCAGCTGAGTAGTGCTCCCACTGTGGGAGCACATTGACCACCAGGGGGCAGCTCCTACATTGAGCGTCTTCCCCCTGGTGGTCAGTGCACATCATAGCGACCAATCGACTGGTCGTTCAGTTGCTTAGCTTTTATATAGATAACCAAAACACAGAAACCTTGTCCATCAACAGATAAATGAAATGTGGGATATTCAAACAATGGAATATTATTGAACCACAAAAAGAATCTTGAAAATACTATGCTAAATGAAAGCCAGACGCAAAAAGCCATTTATTGTATGATTTCATTAATATGGAGAATTCCACTGATATGAAAGGGATATTCAGAAAGACAGAAAATAGATTAGCGATTGCCAAAGGCTAAGGTATGGTGTGTATTGAAGATGGGGGGGGGGGGAGATTGGAGGGGAATGAGGAGTGACTGATAACAGGTATGGGAGTTGAGGGGGAGGTGATGAAAATGATCTAAAATTAGCCGAAACCAGTTTGGCTCAGTGGATAGAGCGTCGGCCTTCAGACTGGAAGGTCCCAGGCTCGATTCCAGTCAAGGGCATGTATCTTGGTTGTAGGAACATCCTCAGTGGGGGGCGTGCAGGAGGCAGCTGATCAATGTCTCTTTCTCATCAATGTTTCTAACTCTCTATCCCTCTATCCCTCTCCCTTCCTCTCTGTAAAAAATCAATAAATATTTTAAAAAAATAAAATAAAATGCTCTAAAATTAGATAGTGGTGATGGATGCACAAGTCTGTGACTATATTAAAAATCACTGAGTTGTATACTTTAAAGGGTGAATTTTATGGGTTGGGACTTAAATTTCAATAAAACTTACTATTTTTTAAAAAACCATTCAATACTGAAGGTTCAAGATTTAATAAAAGTAACTATTTAGACTGGTTTAACAAGAAAATTCTTCAGTGAAATGCGTGTTTAATTGCAATATCATAAAGAATATAACTATTATAGTTTTGTGCCACTACTTTGATTTGTGCTAAGACACAAGCAGTTTTAGCCACCATCAGCGAAAATGTCAACACAATGAAAAAGGCAAATAACTTCAGTATTATTCTGAAAAGTAGTTTGACATCAAGGAGCTCTTAAAAGAGTGATAAGAATTCTCCCAGGAGTCCACAGACCACACTTTGAGAACTGTTGCTCTAAACCACAGCTTCAGAAGACTCAAGTGCAATTAAAGGCTGTCCAAGAACAGACCTGAGGCTTTAAGACAATTCCAATTTTCTAAGCATATATCACAAATTTCTCCAAAGAAAAAAGATAGTCTTTGTTGTGATGAAAATTATTTCAATAAATTAAATTTAAGCATCCCAATTTAAGAATTTAGAATCACTAACTTTATGGAAGGTTAAAATCTCCACAAAATCCCTCCCTGCCATAGTGACTTAATTGGTTGACCTCCTCCTGTGCACCAAAAGATTGAAGGTTCAATTCCCAGTCAGGGCATATACCCAGGTTTCAGGTTCTCGAATATGAAAAGTAACCTATCCAAGTTACTCTCTGACATTGATGTTTTTTTCTTTCTCTCCCCTTTCCCTGCCCCCTTTTCTTTCCTGTCTCTAATCTAGACTCAATGAAAAACACATACTTGGATAAGAATTTAAATATTTAAAAAAATTAAAATCTCCACAAAAGAATTAAAAGTAGAAGAGTAAAAGGATTTAGTACAACATAGTAAGATGCTATCTAAATAAACATTATAACACATAATGTTCATAGCATTTCTTTAAAAACTATTTAATTCTTGCACAAAAAAGAGTAGACTTCTGAAATTTCTACCCCATACTACAAATAATATGTCTACCACAACTAAGTTCAAAGCCCACTACACACTTGTAAGAATAACTGTCAGAGAATCAAAGAATTTTAGGTCTGAGAAGCTAATTTAGATATAGTTACTTAGTCCAACAATTTTACATAATGAGGAAACTGAGTTTGCAAGAGAAAAAGTAACTTGGCCGAAATCACACAGCTAGCTAGCTACTGGCTAAGACAACAGTACCATGTTTTTACTATGCCAATCAGATTCCCCAATTAGATATAGTACAAAAAACACTGAACTTACATCACACCAAGGATGACCAAGATACTTTACCTGCCAAATAAAAATTTTGTAGGTGTTTGACAACACCAATCAGATGTGAAAACAAATACAGAACTGAGTAAGAAAAAATTACAAATATAATGGTATGATGAAATAAATCCTTGACTTCAAAAACTACAAAATTTCAAATAAGAACAATTTGGAAGACACTATGATGTCTACTTTTCATACAAATTTAGGGCAACATCTCTAAAGATAGATACTGATAAAGCAAAATATTTCCCTACATACTGACAAATCAATGAACCTATCTATGGTTACAATATGACTTAAGACTTACCTGCAGGACTGTCAGCATTCTCTCCTGGGTGTAGCTGTATACCAGTAGAATCTATAGAGTTTACTGTAACTGTCTGTAGATTTGGCAACTGACCAGTGCTTAGACTAACTGGAGTTGAAGTCAAGGCTCCACCTGCTGCAACTTGACCAAGTGTAAGTGTCTGAACAGGTGTCAAAGTTATTTGTTGGGCAGCAGTATTCTGTATTTGCAAATTCTGCAAGTTCTGGACCCCTTGTACTTGAAATGTTTGCCAAGTTATTTGTCCAGAAGGGGTCACTGTCTGTGCCTGAATTAAAAATGTTCCAGGATTCAGCTGCAACTGAAGATTTTGCAAAGCCTGTTGTGATATATTTTGACCACTTGCTTGCACACCATGGATTGTCTGTGGTGTAATACCTTGCACAATTTGGGCTTGACTGGTTGGCTGCTGAGACTCTTGAAGTTGTAAATGTTGTACAACAGGCTGTGCTGTAGAAACCTGAATATTCTGAGCCTGTGTCTCTTCAGAAACAGGCGACTGGATGTAATTTCCCTGAAGATCTGAAGAATGGACTTGCCCACTAGAAGTAGTCAAGCTATTTGTGTTTTGTTGCAATATACCTGTACTATCTATAGTAACAGGCAACTGTGATGAAGAGGACGTTGGCACAAATAAATCTGTATCTGTATTAGTTTCATTAATATCAGGAGAAACCCGCTCACCAGTCCTTTCTGAATTGTCTGAACTATCCATAGCTTGTCCTGTATTTATCAAATGTCCATCGGCATTAATGCCTGCAGTCATTGTCTGAGAACTGCCCGAAAGTCCCAAAGAATCTAGATCGACACTGTTGATTGGTACAAAGGTAATATTTCCTGGCAGACCAAGAGGCACATTAGCAACTACTTGGGTTTGGCCAGGAAAAGATGAACTACCAATTGTAACTCCCTGAACCTGGACTTGACCAGTCTGTGGTATGAGATTCTGAATATTAGCAGGAGGTGTTCCAGAGGCAAGCAAGGTTTGATTAGAGCCAGGAATGATCTGAATTTGACCACTTTCTTGATTTATACCGCCATTATCTGAAGTTCCTGTGAAGCCAATCTGAACCTGTTGACCGTCTGTTGACTGAATCTGTGGTATTACTTGATATTGAACATTGGACACTGTACCATTCGATGACTCTGATCCTGGTGCAACTGAAAATATTTGTTGATTCTGCAAATTCTGAAGGGGAAGAACATACTGCCCACTCGAAGTAGCAGCACTTGGAATCTGTACTAGATTACCCGCTTCATCTTTTATAGTTGTAGGTGTGGCTGACAAAACCTCCCATCGGTTTGGTGCTCCTCCTAACTGTACAGCAGCCAAATCACCTGTCTGGATGAAGAAAACAAAAACTGTTTTGAGATATGTATTTGTAGTAGAGTGAAACCAGTCCTCAAAAATCTAAAAACTGATATAAATCTTACTACCTAAAAACAAAAGTTCTCTTAATAACACAGTGGAGTTCAAATACAGAAGCAGTACTATATAACCTAAAGTCTTGGCTGGTTGGTTAGAGCACCACCTGATACACCTTGGTTGCAGGTTCGGTCCCTCATCAAAGCACATACAAGAATCAACCAATGAATGAACGAATTAAGTCAAACAACAAATCAATCTTGATAGACTGAGTTCGGGCTCTCTCTCTCCCTCCTCTCTCTCCCCTCTAAAAAATTTAAAAATTTCAGAAAATAAACTACAATAATTATCATTTCCAATTTCTTTATTGTAAAAATAACCCATGCTATTTAAGTAGGAAGAAATTTCAGTAAGCAGTCTTTGCTTTATGACCACTAACTGCTTTTTTATTCCCTCATTTATGATCTCTAATGCTATACAGTTAAAAATAATAGAAGTGGCTAGGGGGAAAAAAGTATAAACAGCTCAAACCAGACATACTTCAAACACTGAATTAAAAAAATATACAATGCACTAAAAATATTATATATGAGAAAAAAAGAAACATTATTAGTGCAGTGTTATCAAACCATGTGAACTAGGTTTGTATATTATTGATCTAAGGCTTTAACCAAATAATAAAGTGACTCTTTTATGGCATGTATTGATGCACTCCAGAGCAAACTCCTGGCTAGGGATAGTCTATTAGCAATTCTTTATTTTTCCCATGAATTGCTTTAAAAAATGACACCTTTAAAAATTTAACGAGGAAAGGTTATTGCCCCGTGACTACTTGGCAAAGTCACCCCACCTGAAAAGTTTTTCTAAGATCCAAGAACCAGAGGATATAAACTGTGGCTTTACCCTACTATTCTGTAAGT
This sequence comes from Lasiurus cinereus, assembly GCA_011751065.1. NCBI lineage: Eukaryota > Metazoa > Chordata > Mammalia > Chiroptera > Vespertilionidae > Lasiurus > Lasiurus cinereus. Next base: position 13,927,159 of record JAAGEH010000393.1, on the reverse strand, counting down.
TTACAGTCAAGTGCCCAGCATTTACATTTTGCAATCTGTGACCTGTTGGAATCTCAGGTATCATCCCAATACTTTAAAAATTAGACTGGAAAAACACCAGTGTGGAAAAGCAAAAAGCAATAAAACCCTACATGTCAATGTCAAAGGACAGATTTCTTACTAGGGCATAGTAACAGTAATGTCTAGCATTTGAGCTTTTTTTTTTTTTAATGTCAAGAACTCTAATTGGAGTTTATAAGATTTTATTATTTACTCCTTTCAACAATACTGAGTTAGTGTTACCATTATTCACATTTCACAGAGGAGAAAATTAAGGGACAAATCACAGAGCTATCAAATGCCAAGACAAGATAAAAAACTAGGCCAAGTCTAACTCCAGAACCCGGACCCTTACATACTATACCATACTGTTGCCCACTAAGACCAGGGATAAACACATGAGGAATGAAACCCTATATTAATTACCATCAAAATAAAACGATTCCTATCCCACTTTCCTTCTATATCTATGTGATTTCCTAAACCACCACATATCAGCAGGCAATGAGAGCATAAGCATAACTAGCCCAGCATTCCAAACCTAGGATCCATGCCTGCGTTTCAACTTTGAATCCTCTAATACCATACCAACTTTTTGAGAAAGTGAAAAGTACAATAAGGGAGGGGAGAACATTCTAGGGTTTAATCACATTCTCAAAAGGGGTCTGTGACCATAAAAAAAGGTTAGACAAATACTGTTCTTGCAACATAACCCATTCCACATTTTTAATACAAATATTACAGAATCAGAAGATCTTAAAACTTTATTAAAGAAACTCATTTCCTAATTTTCATATAGAAGCACAGTTAAAAGTATATATTTCAATGGATAAAACCACAGTATTAATAACATAATTCAAGATATTTGTGCATATGTGTCAAAATGAAATTAGTATATAAGTAATCCCATGAAATACACAAACCTTTTCACCAAATGGTTCACAATCTATCCAAGCAGACATATACATACATGCTAGTACATGTGAACAGTATATACTAGCCATATGATCAAAACACTATTTGGGAACAAAGAAGACTAAAAAACAATTACCTCACATAAGATATATTTAAAGTAATCTTAGAATAAAATTTAGTAATTCACTTGGGTAGTTAGGAAATAGAGACAGAGGAATTAATAAAGGTATAAAAACAGTAAGTCACAGAAAAAAGAAACATGTAGTTTGGTGTTCAGGAGAGGATCCAGGAAAGGCTGATTCAGAGAAAAGGAGAACAGGATTAGACATTTTTATCAGGGCCTGTAGTAAATGGCTTTGTATAATCTGCTAAGAAGTTTGGACTTTATCCTGCAGACAGTGAATGAAGGCTATAAAAGGTTTTTAAACAAGTAAGTGGTACAATCAGATCTGTTTCATAAAGATAAACTAAGGCCCAGTGAAAGAGACTGACAGGCGCAAGAGAGCACAAGCAGAGAAACTGAGGGCCTCATTACTAACATCTAAGCCTGAACTAAAACAATAATCACTTAAATACAATCTTTGCCCTTAGCTGGTTTGGCTCAGGGATCCTGGGTTCAATTCCAATGAAGAGCATGAATCTTGTTTGTGGGCTCATGCAGGAGGCAACCAATCAATGTTTCTGTCTTTCCCTCTCCCTTCCACTCTCCCTAAAAATCAATGAAAAAATATCCTTGGGTGAGGATTAACAAACAAAAAATAAAAATAGATAAATACAACCTTTTAAATCTATCAAACTTAAGTTATTAAAATGAAGCACCAAACATTAATGTCACACATCATTCAATTTCTATCTGGTATAGAAATTAGAAGGTTAAGTCATCTTTACTTATGTTAAAATAACAATTCACGTTTCATTTCAGTCCCTCTTGGCATTTTAAATAAAGATATGCTAGTCTGTACTTTATATTGAAACCTGCAGTAGAGTATAATGTCTAAAATCCAATTCTTATCTTAAGGTTATTGATCACCTTTAAAGAATCAACAGTTTAATTTTTTTGACCAGCATTAAATTTATAATTATTTAACTTATATAGAAGAATATAGTGTCTCAGATACAAATTAACTATATAATACTAGCATTTAGACCCTTTTTCATTTTGTAAAAAGTTAACTTATGACATATATTCTTTTCACAGAAAAATAAAAGGGCAGATATTCAACCATCAGTGAACAGCTTTCTAGTCAAGAAAATCTCTGAAAATAAATACAACTACTCAAATGACAATTCTGAGTAAATAATACCCAAGCACACCCCTCTCTCTCCAGAAGCTAAGTAAAAATAAACTATAGTACCACGTTTTTCCAGCAAAGCAGGTCATTAATTGAAGGGAAATCCCTTCTTCAAAAAAGAAACTATAATAAAAAAGGGAAATCCCCAAACCTAGGACAAAAAGATTTTGAGCATTTTTTAATAAACTGAAGGTGAAAAACATATAAAAATATTTATGCCCTGGCATGTGTCTCAGTGTTTAGAGCATCCTCCCTTGCACTGAAGGGTAGAGGTTTCCAGGAGAGGGCACATAAGCAGGTTACAGGTTTGATCCCAGTTGAGGGGCATGCATGAGGCAACCGACTGAAGTTTCTCTATCACATCAATGTTTCTCTCTTTCTCTTCCCCTCTCCTTTTCCCCTCCCTTCCTCCATCCCTCCCTCCCTCTCTCCTCCCTTCCTCTGTCTTTGAAATCAATGGGGGGAAAATATCCTCAAGCAAGGATTAAAATTTACTTATGTATGTATTTATGCATTTATTAATGTGGTTTGTTTATTTGTTTATTTAGCCCAAGCCAGGGGGTGGAGGAAATAGCTAGGAATAGCAAGAGATAATTTAATAAAGAAAAAAAAAAGCAATAAGCCCTAGCTGGTTTGTCTCAGTGGAGATAGAGCGTCAGCCATGGACTAAAGAGTCCTGGGTTCAATTCTGAGCAAGAGCCTGTACTTTGGTTGCAGGCTCAATCCTGGTCCTAGTCAGGGCATGTGGGAGGCAGCCAATCAATGTGTCTCGCTCACACTGATGTTTCTCTTTATGTCTTTCCTCATCCCTTCCACTTTCTAAATATTCTTGGGTGAGGATTAACAAAAAGAAGAAGCAATAAAAATTGTTTTCCTTTAATGAAATAGTTTACTGTTTTAAAAGATTTACTAAATGTTAATTTTTTAAACCCTCACTACAGAATCTTTTTTTAAACTGATTTTTAAAGAGAGGAAGGGAGAAACATCAATGTGAGAAAGAAACGGTTAGTTTGCCCCACTACAAGCCCAAACCCGGGCCCAACCTGGGATCACACCTGCAACCTAGTATGTCCTCTAATGAGGAATCGGATGCTCCAAACAAGAGAGCCACTCAGAGCTGTGTTCTCTTTTTTTTTTTTTTTTTTTTAGTGGAATGGGAAAAAATACTGAATCAGAAAACTACTAGACTTCCATGATTTAAACTAAGATTGTGCTGGGAAAAGAGGAACATATTGCACTAGCAAAAAGAACTCAGAACTGAGTTCTGGTCCTAGCTAGAACTGTAGAATTGTGTGTGATTTAGAGCAGAACTTCTGTTAAAAATGGGGGAAATATTACCTTAGAGGGTTGTAAGAATCAAAAACTGCTAACCTTTATAAACTATAAGGCATTATACAACCCTAAGACATCGTTATGATTACTAAGATTTTAAGGACAGATTTGAAAAACACCCATTAGATGACTAGCACAATTCCTGGATCAAAGATCAGTAAGTATTTGTTGAATGAATAAAGGTACTGTATCTTAATTTAAAACCAATGAAAAAAGGCAGGAGAATCCAAGATGGTAGCATAGGTGAACACCTACACTGCTGCCTCGCACAACAATTTCAAAACTACAACTAAAAGACAGAATGGACATCATCCAGAACCACAGGAAAGCTGGCTGTGGGGAAATTCTACAACTAGAAGGAAAGAGAGGGGCTCACAGAGACCCAGAGGACCTGCAAAAAGCTGAGGTACGGAGACGCACGTGTGGAGAGAGCAGGTGCCGGAGTACCTGGCTGGCTTTCTCTGGCGGGAGGGAGACGGAGACTCTCAACGGCACTGAACCCCCTTATCCTACGACACTAAACCCCAGATCCAGCCGAAACTCATACGGGGGGAGTTTGGACTGTGAAAAGGGAGAAGTGCATGGAAATTTAGGGGAGTGGCAAAAGATCAGAAGTCTGGTGACGCGCACGGCACTGCGCTCAGAGGACTGGCTTCTGATTGTGCCGCTGGCTTTCACAAGTGTGTGGGAGACAGACCCTCCCAACTGCACCACTTCTAACTCCACTAAACCCCAGTTTCAGGCGAAACCCTGGGGACCCAGACTCATATGGTCCCGGAGCACAGGGGAGCCAGAAAGGCAGCAGTCTAGAGGAACTGCAAGAGCGCGCTAGGGAATGCTCCAGCGATTTTACCCAGTCACATGAGACTCGTGGGGCCGTGGAGGGTGGGGCGGACTGGAAGTCAAGGCGGTCCATTAAGCCCTGAGACTCCACCCATCCCAAGCTCAACAGAGAGGCTTCTGCAGTTTTGCAAGTCTGGTATCATAAGGCTGAATCCAACACAGAAGTTCTCCCGGCATAGTGAAAATGCCGAGACAAGGGAAGGGATCACAAACAAAAGAAATGGAGGAAAACAAACGACTGGATATAGAGTTCAAAACCACGCTTACAAGGTTTTTCAAGAATATGCTAGAAAAGATGGATAAATTTAGCGAGACCCAAAAGGAGATGAAAAAGAACCAACTAGAGATGAAAAAGAACCAACTAGAGATGGGAAAGGAACAACTAGAAATTAAACATACACTGACTGAAATAAGAAATATTATACAGAGGCCTAACAGCAAACTAGAGGAAGGCAAGAATCAAGTCAAAAATTTGAAATATAAAGAATCAGAAAACACTCAAGTGGAAAAGCAAGAAGAGAAAAGAATACAAAAATGTGAAGATAATGTAAGGAGCCTCTGGGACAGCTTCAAGCATACCAACATCAGAATTATGGGGGTGCCAGAAGAAATGAGAGAGCAAGATACTGAAAACCTATATAAAGAAATAATGACTGAAAACTTCCCACATCTGGTAAAAGAAATAGACTTACAAGACCAGGAAGCACACAGAACCCCATATAAAAGGAATCCAAAGAAGACTACACCGAGACACATCATAATTAAAATACCAAGAGCTAAAGACAAAGAGAGAATATTAAAAGCAGCAAGAGAAAAACAGTTTATTACCTACAAGGTAGCACCCATACGACTGTCAGCTGATTTCTCAACAGAAACGATGCAGGCCAGACGGGAGTGGCAAGAAATTTTCAACGTGATGAATAGCAAAAACCTACAACCAAGAATACTCTATCCAGCAAAGCTATCATTCAGAATTGAAGGGCAGATAAAGAGCTTCACAGATAAGAAAAAGCTAAAGGAGTTCATCAACTGCAAATCAGTATTATATGAAATGCTGAAAGGTACTCTTTTAGAAGAGGAAGAAGAAAAAGGTAAAAGATAAAAAAATTACGAACAACAAATACATATCTATCAACAAGGGAATCTGAAAATTAAGGGAATTGAAGATTTGATCAACAGAATAAACTGGTGAATATAATAGAATCGGGAGCACAGAAAGGGAGTGGACCGATAATTCTCAGGGGGAAAGGGGTGAGGGGTGTACAGGGAGAGACTGGACAAAAATCATACACCTATGGATGAGGTCAACGGGAGGAAGGGAAGGGTAAAGGGAAGGGTGGGAGCCAGGTGGAGGGGAACTATGGAGGGGAAAAAAGAGAAACAAATGTAATAATCTGAATAATAAAGATTTAAGAATAAAATAAAAACATTGAAAAAAAATGATAGAAAAATATTGACCCTGAGATATTAGTCTTCTGCAAAACACTCTACAGCAATTATTTCCATAATTCCACAATGAATAAGTTCCAAATATTTCAAACTACAAAGCCTACTAAGACCATTCATTTGTAAGAAATTTCATCAGCAGTATACCACTGAAAGACATAAAGTACTCTTGATACCAAAAGGGAAAGAGCTAAATTAGATAATCTTCTAAGACCAGAAAGAGCTGTAAAAACTAAGCTGTTGGGCTATCTGGAAACACTATACAAAACAAGACAGGCCATAAAATCACATAACTTAGGCAAGAACTAGCATTTGGTTTAGGATCAAGACAACCCTTTACATAAGCTTCACACTAAAAGAAAAATCAACCTGTGTTTCTCTCAGTAACTTTTAATATTCTCATTGGACAACAAACAAAAATACTATCTAAATCCCATATTTAGGTGGAAGTTGACTTACTGTAAAAAGTTGTAACTGAAGGTACTCTAAGGTTCCTTCTGCATATAAACACATACTAGTAATTACACAGTGACAGGACCACCACCCAGAGTAGCCCTGAAACATTACTACAACAGCTCATTATAAGGACATTCTTCAGTACAACCAGACATAAAAAGGGGGTGGAAGTGGGGACTCGGGGATAAGAGAAAAGAAAAAAAGGATTACCTTCTCAGATAATACCTGTAGATAGGGAAAAAGAAAAAATTCATACCACGTATTGCATAGCATTCGAAAAGGATTATTAATTTCTCTGTTCCCATAAATGGCTTTATATGAAAACCAAACAGGCAAGCAAAGAGTGTAACCAGAAACAAAGTATGAAGCTAAAGTAGAAACAAACGAAAAACCATTCTTAGATAAGTACATACTCAAGTTTCTTAAAATCTTCAAGGAACACTAAAGAACTCAAACAGACTTCAAATAAAAAATACCTAATGAATTCATTACAATGACAATGTAGATCTTTTTAAGTAATGGTAAAAATAATCTCTTTTTTAAAAATAAGCTATAGCCCTGGCTGGTTTGGCTCAATGGATGGAGGAGCATCAGCCTGTGGACAGAAGGGTCCCAGGTTCTACTCCAGTCAAGGGCATGTACCTTGGTTGTGGGCACATCCCCAGTAGGGGGTGTGGCAGGAGGCAGCTGATCGATGTTTCTCTCTCATCGATGTTTCTAACTCTCTATCATTCTCCCTTCCTCTGTGAAAAATCAATAAAATATATTTTTTTTAAAAATAAGCTATTATTCATTTTTTAGCTCACCAACATTTATACTGTATACTGAATGAACACTAAATTTACAACCTAAAGTGGAGGTCAGGAAACAACTTTTATAATATGTACTTGTACAGCTTATTACACTACAGTACAAATGAAATAAATAATCCATAAGTACACACAAATGCAAAACAGACAATATGTCACAAAGGTCTACTTTACTCCGTTCCCTGATTTATTACAAAAATTAACTACACAACTTTTAATAATAAAGTAGAAAAGAGCCTTGCCATCAGAGTCCCTAGTGTAGGGCAATACAGATGAGATTGTTTTGTGATTAGATCTATTTAGTACAGTACTGAGGGTATCCATTCTTGGTCAGGACCCAGAATGAATCCATATCATATTAAAACAAATTCTAAATTTGAAATATTTAAAGCAAATCTCCAGTGCAGGTGATTGGCTTTTTAATAACCTTTTAATCCTAAAATACCAAACTAAACTGGAATAAAATTGAAATTCATGTATGTATTTCACTTGATTTTAAATATAACAATACTGTACGCAATGTGGTACCCTAGACTGGATCCTGGAACAGAAAATGGGCATTAGTGGTAAAATCAGAATAAAATTTGTCGTTAATAATACTGTATCACTGTTAATTTCCTAGTTTTGACAAGCGTACATTAACATTAGGGGAAGCTGGATGAAGGATATAAGGTAACCTCAAATTCTATATCTTTGCACTTTTTCTGTAAATTTAAAATTCTTCCAAAATAGGAATTTAAAAAAAACACAACAACAAAATAGAACTATCTATAGATGTCTCAAGATTCCCAGTAATTTGCCTGAACCGGTTTGGCTCAGTAGATAGATAGAGCAATGGCCTGGGGACTGAAAGGTCCCAGGTTCGATTCCAGTCAAAAGGGCATGTATATCTTGGTTGCCGGCACATCCCCAGTGGGGGGCGTGCAGGAGGCGGCTGATAGATGTCTCTCTCTCACCATTGTTTCTAATTCTCCAACCCTCTCCCTTTCTCTCTGTAAAAAATCAATAAAATATATTTTTTTAAAAAGATTCCTAGTAATTTGAGTAAATAAAGCAGATGACCTACGCATATTTTTAGGTGGGAAAAAAACTGCCCATAAAATCACTTAAATTCTCTCTCATTTTCTGAGATGCACATGTCTGAAATTCATTTGAACAAGTAAAATAATTTTCCCATTTTGTAAGGCAAATATATTTAAGCCAGTCTTACCAATTTTACTCAGTGAAAAATTTTCTGCACAGGTACCAAATGTACAAAGAAAAAAATGCTCCAACTGATTCTAATTCATGTTCGTCTACAGGGAAAGATGTATCAGTAGAGATTTAGTAGTTGAAGCAGCATGGAAACAACTTTTCTACAAGTGATATATAAACACAGTAGGTTAAAGTTGGAGATAATATTCCATTCCTGGTACTGAGATTCATGTAAGACTCACATATACATGTACATACACCTATTTTCACCTTCACTTCCTCCTTTACTTCTCCCCTCCCCCATCGGTGAGCTGATACCTAAACTTGGTTAAGTTTTTGTTCTAACTGAAAATATTAAAAAGGTAAGCAGAAGCAATCTGGCTTGCAATTTTACTTATGCAGTGGTTTCAATTTGTCTTGTCATTGTAGAGCTAGAAGGATATAGTTCTTTAAGAAGGTTTATCAATCCATAAATTGTTTAAAAGTAACAATGGCTCACACAAACATAATCTTATGCCTTTACATTTTAATCTGTATCTGCTTACAGAAGCACAAAACTTAAAAATCACACTAAAACCATTCATCTCTCTCTACAATATAACTTGAAGCACTAAAATTACAAATACAACATTTAACCATACAGCTTCACTTTTAATGCCTAGAAATACTAAGAATTTCCAGCAGACTGTATCAAATATCAAACAGTTTGTCTGCTGTGACTACTTCCAAATATCACTACACACAAATCAATTCCTATAATCCACCTCACAGAAAAATACTTCAATTACTTTAATAAGTAAATACATCTACGTGTTACACTAATGCAACAGCAATGATTCGAGCAAATATAAAAGGCACAAGCAACAGTGCTAAGCTGTTTTCCTCCAGAATCAGATCATTTGAATTAAGCCCTCCGATCACACGTCGGCTCCTCCCCCTGCTTTGGACACTCTACAAACACGACAAAAAAAGCATCTTACCACGTCCCGTCCGACTAGCAACGATACTCACACGGCTTTACCAACCACAGTCCACTGTTTCAGTGTGCTGTGCATCAGCAGGCATGCAAGTACAACTTCTTACAGGTACTTTTGTTTCTAACACTGGTATTCAGGTTCAGTTTCAAAAGCCAAAATACTATCTAAGTCACTTCAGGCGACTTCAACAGCTGCTAATTATATGCTTCGCTTTATTCGACTTATGAAAAATTGCTGCAAAGTTAGGAGTCTGCAATTCGACAATTTAGAAGGGCCACTGAAAAAGCACTTCAAAGCATCCACTCCTGCATACAAAAAGATAATCCAAAGAGTAAACCTTCCTTTTTTTCCTTTTGTTTTTTTCTAACAACTCACGGTTTAAATCAGTAAGCTCCACGTTCAAAAACACTAAAAACTAAGGACACGGTGCCTGCCGTGGATCCTATCTATGGCCGACAGGCCGTGCTTGGAAATTCGGTGGCGCTCGGGGAAGGAGTTCTCACAGCCGTGATATGAATTACTCTAACATCCATTTTGGAGCCTTCCACCCCCGCCCTCCCAGACTTCATTTTGTAGTGAATTTGAACCGAGGTTCCGCAGGAACAACTCGGGGAAAGCCTCGGCCGGCCGCAGACCCCCAACAGGCAGAGGTGCAGAGGAGGGGAGCAGGGGAAGGGCGCCCGGGCCGCGCGAACCGCCCGCACCGTCCCGGGGAAGGCGCGGGCGCCCGGGAGGCCCTGGGGCGGCGGGCGCGCCACAGGCCTGGGATGGCGGGCGCTGGGCCTCGGCGGGGGCGGGCCGCGCGCGCGCGAGACTTACCGCTCCGGCAACGGCGGCGGGGGCCCCGGCTGCGGCGGCCGCCTCCTCGTCGTCGTCGCCCGGCGATGGCGGCCCAATCTTGCTGCAGGTAGCGGCCAGCAGAGCGAGCGGTGACGGCTGAGTGTCCTACCCCCGATGGGCGGGTTCAGAGAGGGAGACAGGGGGAGGGGTGGCGGTTAGGGCCGGGCCGCCGCTCACACAGGAAGTGCGACTCGGTCCTCGCAGGCGGCGCCCGGGCGAGCGCCAGCCCGCGCTCTCCTCCTCCTCCTCCTCCTCCTCCTCCTCCTTCTCCTCCCCCCGCACGCCGACTCGTGTCCTCCCGCTCGCACGCACTCCCGCTCGGGCGCCCGCGGGAAGGCGGGCAGCGGGCAGCGCGCCGGGCCTCCACCTCCCGCCCGAACCCACCTCCGCGAGGGCGCGCGCACACACTCACACTCTCACACACACACACACACACACACACACAAAAAGGCGGCGGGCGGGGGAGAGCGGGCGGGGTCGGAGCGTTGGCGCCTCGGGCGGCAGCTCCCGGGGCGGGGGGAGGGGAGGAGAGAGGCGCGGAGGGAGGGGAGAGCGAGGGGAGGAGAAAGCGGCGCGAGGGGGGAGCCGGCCGGGGCTCAGCCGCGCCTCACCTGGGCCGCCGCCGCCGCCGCCGCGCCGTTTCCGTGCTGCTGCTGCTGCTGCTGCTGCTGCTGCTGCTGCTGCTGCTGCAGATACTCGCCGTGGCCGCCGCCGCTGCCGCCGCCGCCACTGTCCACGTCTAAGGCAGCCATTTCCTCTTGTTTCACGGGCTTTTCTGGAGCTGCAGGCACAGCGCGGGGGGGGAGGGGGAGGAAGGCGGGTGGAGGAGAGGGAGGGGGGCCCGCGGGCCGAGTCGAAATTATTCCGAAAGCCCGGACCGACTCCCCTTCCCCTCCCCCACCCGCCCCGCGGCGGCGGCGGCGGCGGCGGCGGCGGCGGCGGCTCCCTCCTCCCCTCCCGCGGCTGCCCCCGCCCGCCGCGCTGTAACCCTCCTCCTCCTCCTCTATCCCTCCTCCTCCTCCCCGCGCTGCCCCTGCCCCCTCTCCTCTCCTCTCCTCCCCTTTCCCTCCGCGCCGCTCGCTCGCACTCGCGCTCGCTCCTCTCGCACCGTCAGTCACTCACACGCCCGCCCGCCCGCCGCCCGCGCCCGCACGCCAGGGGATGCGCTCCCAGCGGACCGGGCCGCCCGCCCGGGGCCCAGAGGGGACACGGCGCTGCTGGGGCTGGAGGGGTGGACCGTGGCTGGCGGGGAGGGGACTGCGGCTTTCTGCCTCTCACAGACACTCGGTCGCACACACGGGGCCGGGGGCCGGCGGCGGCGGCCCGGAGCGGGCTGTGGTCGGCGGCGGCGGCGGCGGCGGCGGCAGCCAGGGTTGCTCTCTCGGCTTTACGTACCGGTCATAGTGTGTTTAGGGCACCTCAGGCGGGGCTCCCCGCCGCCTTACACATGGTGAGGAGCGAAGGCGGCGGCGGCGGGAGAGGATGCGGGAAGCGGCGGCGGACACGGCCGGAGCGGTCCGGGGAATTTTTTTTCCTATTTTGATTGACTGTGCGGGAAACACAAAAGGTGGAGCCTCCAGCCCAAAAGGGGGGAAGAGGGTGACAGCCCGCCCGGAAGTCCCGCCCCTCTTCTCCGCGTTCATTCGCCGCCACGCTCACGGTCGGCGGTGCTCATTGGTCTGGACGCCTGTCCGTCGCTCAGCCCGGCTGCGCGCTTCCTGTTTGCCCCCCGGGTGGAGGGGAGAGACAATGAGCGGCCTAGGCGGTGTCGGTTCCCGAAAGCGGCTACGGCTGGCCTATCACCCCGCTGTGCCCGACTTGCTTGCCGGCTGCCGCTGCCAGACCTGAGGCGCAGGCCTCCTCCACCTCGCGGGCGCTCGAAACAGGCCTTGCCAAGCCGTAGGGGAGCTGAGCTGGGGAGGAGACCTTCCCCCCGGCGGCCCAGCTCCACTCGACGCTTCCTCCATCCCGGCGGCAGCTTCGGCCGGCTCTCCCCTGGGCCCCGCGCGCTCGGGATCGCCGCTCCCCTGCACTGCCGGGAGGCCGCCGCCGCCGCTCAGCCCCGGGGCTGCTGCCGCGGCCGCCGCTGCTCCTGAGCAAACCGGACCCGCCCCGCGAGCCCGGGGGGAGGGAGCTGGTATTGGGGGAGACACCCCTTCCGAGGCTGGAGGAGGATTTTCTCTGACTTGCAGCTCACAGATCCAGCCCCGGCCATCCCGGCCCCATCCCCCTGAGTCCCAGGTTTTCTTCCAACTCATCTCCCACTTCTTTGTGAACCCGGGAGGCCGGCACTTAAACACAGAAATAATTCACCTCACAGAGGGCAGAGCTTTCCTTCTTGCCAGTGGCACCAAAACAGCCACTTTTAAGTATTTTTCATTTAAAACGTGGCGTGTGTGTGTGTGTGTGTATAATCCTCAGAGGTGCAGGACACTTTTTATTTTAAAAAAATCCAGTCACATAATCATATTCCCTGTTTCTTAATCGTCTTGGTAACAAGTCAAAAGTGAAAACAACAACACTTGCCAACACGTTTTAAATAGTGAGTCTCAGCGAGTATTTTTTTTTTTCCTGGAACATTTTAGTTATTCTTTAAAATCTCGTCTCACTTATTAGATTTAAGTTAACACTCCTTTTTCTCTTTGGCACCCTTGATATTTTGCTGTCATCCTGGGGAGGAAAACGCTTTTTTGTGTGTGTGTGTTGCCAACTCACACACCTATCTCTGCCCATTACCTTTAGGTCTAATTGCCAAGAAAGGTTAAGTTAAAGAGGTAGAAATGCTGTCCACAATAGCCTTTTTTTTAGAAATCTGACTCAAGAATCCAATTACTGTGATTATTATATTTTGTGTGATGGGGTTGTAAAGTCCAGCACTTAAACTACATTTGTGTGTATCAACTAAAAAGAATTCGTAATCCACTTATGAGTTTGAGTCCCAGTTCTAAAACACATACTTTTGACCTATTCTCATGGTGAAAGAGAAGTATGGTTACTTGGCACTCACATGTACAAAAGATAAGACTTCCAGGGAAGTGACCTAAAAGTCACAAGCAGGCAAAACAAGACGGTATGAGTCCAACAATGGGGTTGATCTCTTCCAAAACACATTTTAGTCTCCTGTTTAAGTAGAAGAATCACTTTAAAAGCTAAGTAGCATAAACACTGTACTATTTTACACTTTAATTTTAAAGGAATAAGCTGATTTGAGGGGAGGGAGTAGAAAAAGAGATGGGGGCTGAAGAGGAAGACAGGTGGAAGTGCAGAGGGTGGAAGTCACGGCATTGTCTCTTTTCTTAGCTCATAGATATATGGGATAGAAGATAGCTCTCCCTAGAAGAGGGTGTGTGTGTGTGTGTGTGTGTGTGTGTGTGTGTGTGTGTGTGTGTGTGTGTTTTCAGCTATTTTTCCAGGAATAGGGACATAGGTTATAAGTCTAAGCAAACCACCTCCAGGCCCCTCTTACAAAGTCAGTCCAGCCACCCATAGAGAGTCAAGTATTTGGCCACAAGAATTCAATTCATTTTTTCATTGATACCACTTGACAAATGAAATCATTTTGAAACTTGTTTGATCCTTAGACCATTCTGACAAAAATGCAAAAACTTTCCATCTAATCTTTCTGAAAAGAAAAAGTAACTTACCAGAGATAACAATTCTACTGTTAATGTGACGGTTTTAAAAGATACGTGTGCCAAAAACACAATCAAATTCAGAGGACCCTCTCAGATCACACTTAAAGGAGTGATTGCCATGGAATATTAAGAAGGTTGGAAATGGTTCCTGAAAAAAACTTCTTGACTATTCCAGTAGTACAGTCAAATCTTGAAAATAGTTTATGTTCATTAAAAGCTGCCTGTTTTCTCAGCAGAGGTTTACCCTCTCAATGATACCTACTGCTACATTACACAGGAGTCCAGAACTGCAGCTCCTTATCAGAAAAGTACTGTGCTGGAAATTATTTATCCTTTCCAAAGGTGATTTGAGCAAGTTCTGTGCTGGCCACTGTTTACATCACAGTAGGAGATCTGGGTGTCACTTGCTTTTCCCTCATCCTCAGTTTTCTCACTTGGATAGTATTATGCTAAGTGAAATAAGCCAGTAAGAGAAAGACAGCTGAAACCGATTTGGCTCAGTGGCTAGAGCGTTGGCCTGTGGACTGAAAGGTCCCAGGTTTGATTCCAGTCAAGGGCATGTACCTTGGTTGCGGGCACATCTCCAATAGGAGGCATGCAGGAGGCAGCTGATCGATGTCTCTCTCTCATTCATGTTTCTGACTCTCTATCCCTCTCCCTTCCTTTCTTTAAAAAAAAAATCAATAAAATATATTTTTAAAAAGAGAGAGAGAAAGACAATATCACATGCTCTCACTCATATGTGGATTCTAATGAACAAAATAGATCCAGAGAGCTTGGCCAGTGTGGCTCAGTGGTTGAGCATAGACCTATGAACTTGGAGGTCACTGTGCAATTCCTGGTCAGGGCACTAACCCGGATTGCCAGCCACAAATCAATGATTCTCATCATTGATGTTTCTATCTCTCTCCTCCCTTCTTCTCTCAAGTCAATAAAAATATTTTTTAATAGATCCAGAGATATAGAAGCATAGAAAAGACTGCAGAATGTCAGAGGGAAGGCAGGGGAAGGTGGGTGGGGAGAGATCAACCATATATGCATAACCCGTGTAGGCCATGGTGAAGGCAGGGGATGGGTGGGCTAGAAGGGGTCAATTGGGAGACTGGGGGGGAGAAGGGGACATATGTAATACTTTCAACAATAAAGACTTACTTTCTTTAAATCTTATATGTGTTATGTAATTTTCTTAAATCCTTTGGAAACCAATGAATATCTAAGGGCTGCCGAAACTGGTTTGGCTTAGTGGATAGAGTGTCGGCCTGCGGACTGAAAGGTCCCAGGTTCGATTCCTGTCAAGGGCATATACCTTGGTTGCAGCACATCCCCAGTACGGGGCATGCAAGAGGCAGCTGATCGATGTTTCTAACTCTATCCATCTCCCTTCCTCTCTGTAAAAAATCAATAAAATATATTTTTAAAAAATATATCTAAGGGCCTTGAAGATGTCTATAGATGTGCATGAACTCTTTGACACATTTTCAACCCCTTTTTCTCTACAAAGAGAAGAGACCACTAAATAAGGCTTGATTCACATCTACAGGAGACTAGCCATTCTGTATTAAAAACAGCCAAAGGGACGGAGATGGCAACCATCTCCTACTCGGCACCATAACTGCCCTCAGACTCCTCGTGAAACCCAAGATTGTCAAAAAAAAAAAAAAAAAAAGGACCAGGAAGTTCACCCAGTACCAGTCAGACCAATATGTCAAAATTAAGCGGAACTGGCGGAAACCATTGATAATAGGGTGCATAGAAGATTCAAGGGTCAGATCCTGATGCCCAGCATGGGATATGGGAGCAACAAGAAAACAAAGCACATCCTGCCCAGTGGCTTTCGGAAGTTCGAAGTGCTGCTGATGTGCAACAAGTCTTACTGTGCTGAGGTTGCTCACAGCGTCCACTCAGAGAACCCAAAGCCATTGTGGAAATTGCGGCCCAGCTGGCCATCACAGTCACCAATCCCAATGCCAGGCTGCACGGCGAAGAAAATGATTAGACAGTGTAAACATTGTATTTGTGTTACTAAAATCATAAAATTCTGCCATATGACATTTCGTCAAATAAATAAATAAATAAATACCGCCAAAGCCCTGGTTAACTCCACTACCCCTAAAGTCTCAGCCCCTACTGCTTTTCTTGCCTCCTGAGCATCTATTACATGGTCCACATGAAACTGCCAATATTCAACCATTTTTTTTAACTAGAAAAGGTAGTTGTTTTGTATAGTTTTACCTAAATCAGTGGTGGTTGTTTTTTTTTTTTTACTTAACTTTTGTTTCTATGATTGTGACCCTCCTTTTTAACCTGCCCCCCTGGGTCTCTAACCTGTTAACATTGAATTTCAGGAATCTTCAAGTTTGTTATGTTTACATAATCACTACCATATTTCAGAAGCATTCTAGCTGACATGATTAGGTATACTTAACCCCCTTTATATTTTGTATCTCCCCTATTTTCTCAAAAATATGCTTTAAAAACCATATCACTTGTCTTACTTTTTCTTTTAAATATATTGTTATTGATTTCAGAGAGGAAGGGAGAGGGAGAGAGATAGGAACATCAATAATAAGAGTAATTGATCGGCTGCCTCCTTGTATGACCCCTGACCAGGGATTGAGCTCTGACTTTCTGGTTCATAGGTCAATGCTCAATCACTGAGCCACACGTGTCTTATTTTTTCTTAATCTACCAAAAGGAAGAGGTAAAATTTTGAACTTCTATTGCATGCCAACACTTTCATATATTTACTCTGTTCAGCTCTAGGTGTTAAGTATCATAGGTTTATCACTTTATGGGTGAGGAACCTGAGGCTCAGTAAGATTATGGGACTTGCTCAGTTTCATTTTCAAATAAGTGGCAGATTCAAACCCATATGTTTCAGTCTTACCAGTCACCATACCAAGTCTTAAATGATCCGCTTAAAAAATTCATCTACCCACCATTAAAAAAATTAAGAAGATAAAAAATATAATAGATAAAACAGGTACATATTTATAAGGAAGGTCATTTTTAAAGCAAGTCTTTAGAATGTGAACGCCTTGTGTTAGAGATCATATATTTTGAATGCTCTACATACCGAAGACGTTGAGGATGTTTAATATTAAGCAGAAAGATTGTCAACAGAGTTATCTTGTGGGAAAATAAAGGATAAATAGAAAATTACAATTACCAATAAATACTGTATGAAAAAAATTATTTGACCTTGTAATAGTCACCTCGTTCAAGATTTTATTTCCCAAATGAGTTAGGCTCTCATTTTCACTCAAGCTCCACACCAACAATATCATCTTGGTACAAAAAGGACTGATGTTTTGTAATTCAAGAAATCCTCTTCATCCAGGCTATTGACATCCCTGGGTATTCTAAATTTCCTAGTTACCCATAACACTTCTGAAGTCATCTTCATGACCACTGACAGATTTCTGAGTTGGTGCAACTTTCTGAGAAAAGATGGTTTATGTATTTCTATGTTAATAAGCTGTCTTAGAAGGATATAGAATGCTAAAAGTATCTTATTAATTACTTTCTTAGAATAATATAGAATTCTAGAAATTATGTAAATTGGCAAATGTATCGAGGCACTTTACTTAATAATACCAATAAATGATCTAAGGTTATTAATAAACAACCTTAGATGCCACTGAGTTGTGGTGTCCTTAAATGATGAGCAAGAGCCTGGCCAGCGTGGCTAAGTGGTTGAGCATTGACTTATGAACCAGGAGGTCACAGTTTGATTCCCACAGTTCATGCGGGCTGTAGGCTCCATCCCCCAACATTTCTGTCTCTCTCCCTTCCTCTCTGAAATCAATAGAAATATCTATTTTAAATGATGAGCAACAACCTTCACTATGAAGTATATTCACACTTCATGATTCAATCTCTCTTATAATAAATTTTTTCTATCCTTTAATCCTACAAATTAGACATATTCATTAACTATCCCAAAAGAACCAAGGTTTAGAGAATGTAAAAGGAAGTGGGGCAGGGGGCCTGGAAGCGGAGTGGATAAAGAATAAGGTGGCAGGGGGAAAGTTGAATTGAAAACTATTTTTACCTGCCTTGAAGGAACAGAATTTTTCCATTTACCTCTAAAATGACTGAAATGCTGCACTATTGCATCATTCCATTTCAACCAAGAAGTGGAGTAAAAAATAAATGTCCCTGGCTGGGTAGTTCAGCGGTGGTCGGCAAACTACGGCTCGAGAGCTACATGGCAGCTCGTGAGCCACCATTTGCCGCTCTGTTGACTGATGAGTTTGCCGATCACTGGGATAGGACCTCATCACAAGGAAAAACAACAGCCTGTAATTATTGGAATCAAGAGTCTAAGTCAGTGGTCAGCAAACTCATTAGTCAACAGAGCGGCAAACCGTGGCTTGCAAGCCGCATGTGGATCATGAGCAGCAATTTGCAGACCACTGGGTTAGAGCATCATTCTCTTGCTCCCCTCCACTCCTTCAGTCAATCAGTTGCCTGAGCATATTTATTTTATTACCTCTGCCATGGACTCACTTATTAATTTATTCTTTTTGTTTGTTTAAAATAATGATTA
The DNA here is from genome assembly GCA_011751065.1 of Lasiurus cinereus. NCBI lineage: Eukaryota > Metazoa > Chordata > Mammalia > Chiroptera > Vespertilionidae > Lasiurus > Lasiurus cinereus. The sequence continues at coordinate 13,908,829 of JAAGEH010000393.1, read as the reverse complement.
TGCACTATTTCAGGCAAACAGAATAATAATAGAGAACAATATCATAATAATTATATACTTAACCTAGTTTAAGGAAATCTTGCAAATACAAATGGATACCCATTCAAATCTCAGTCTCCTCTCCATACCAAGGGCAATTGCCATTTAAAATTTATCATTTATCATTCCCAGGCAATATTTTATAGTTTTATTTAACATGTACATATCTACATAGAATATGGAATATAAGTTTGTATGTTTTAAAACTTTATACAAATGGTATTATACTGTTTATCCTGCTAATAATAGCTTTTTTCACTCATTATTTTTGAGATGTATCCATGATGGATCATCTCTCTTTTCACTTATTTTAAATGTTATTTAATGAATATAACATAATTTATGAATCATTGTGGATTATACCATAACACCAGATATTATTATACATATATGTATTATGTATATATAATTGCATTTGTTTTTTAAAAGTTATATTTATTGATTGATTTTAGAGAGAAGAAAGGGGAAGTGAGAGAGGAGAAACATTGATGTTTTGTTCCACTTACTTATGCATTCATTGATTGATTCCTGTATGTGCCCTAACCTGGAATCAAACCAGAAACCTTGATGTATCAGGACTAGACCCCTGGTTCCTAGCACAAAGCTGCCTAAGTGATAGAAGCACCAAGTGAGTTTTTGTTCAAATGCTTGGTCTTTGACCCAGAATCTTGACACAGAGCTCCTAAATCCCTTGGAATTTCCTGGATGATAGGAGCATCTTTTTTCCTAATAAGACAACTTTGGGTGGGCCCCTGGATGGGGGCTGGTCACTAGAAAGACCAAGCTGTGATTAGAAACTTGGAACTTTCGGTTCCCATCCTTCTCCCTCCTTCCCCCCATCCTCCAGAGCAGTGGTTCTCAGCCTTCCTAAGGCCACGACCCTTGCATACAGTTCCTCATGTGGTGGTGACCCCAACCATGAAATTTTGCTACTGTTATGCATCGTGATGTAAATATCTGCATTTTCCGATGGTCTTAGGTGACCCCTGTGAAAGGGTCGTACGACCCCCAAAGGGGTCGCGACCCACAGGTTAAGAACCGCTGCTCCAGAGTTAATCAGTCATGCTTACATGGTAGAGTCTCCATAAAATTCCCCAAAGTTTGGAAAGCTTCCAGGTTACTGAACACATGAAAGTGCTAGGAGGGTGGCATGCTGAAGGGGGTGCTCTGCACTCCTTCCCCATACCTCACCCCATGTACCTCTTCATCTGGCTGTTCATCTATATCAGGGATGGGGAACCTTTTTTCTGCCAAGGGCCGTTTGGCTGTTTATAACGTAATTCAAGGGCCATACAAAATTATCAATTTTAAAATTAGCCTGTTATATTTGGTCAAACATTTAGCCAACTCAACCCTAATGCCTTTGCAAGGCCAGACCAAATGATTTCCCAGGCCTTACATGGTCTGCAGGCCTGATGTTCCCCATCCCTGATCTATATCCTTTATGATATATTGGTAGTCGTATTTCCCTGAATTCTCGCAAATTATCCAACCCAAGAAGGGAATGTGGCGACCCCGATTTATAGCTGGTCAGTCAAAAGTACTGGTGACAACCTAGGACTTGTGATTGGTGTCTGATGTGGAGACAGACTTCTAAGACTGAGCCCTTAACCTGTGAGAGCTGACACTAATTCCAGGTAGACAGTGTCAGAACTAAATTGAATTGATCCAGCTGGTGTCAGAGAACTGTTTAATGTAATAAACACACACAGTTGTTGACCAGAAGCTACGTGTTTTGATTATTCGAGTGTGCAAGCACAGAGAGGAACAGGGAGTTTTTCCTAGGCAGAGCCCTTGTATCTTCACAGGCCTCTGTTCATTTCTCTTCAAATAGGAGCAAGTCTCTCCATCTTAAAAACCCTCCAAATTTTTCTTTATAATCTTATTTCTTTCCTTCCTTTGTCCAAGGTCTCAATAACTTGCTGCCTACTGCCTCCCTAATTTAATGCTACACTCAATTTCTGTCTTAGCAAGCTACTCAAAATTGCTATCTTAATAGTCTCCAACGATTTCCTTATTGCCAAATCCATGGATCCTCCCACCCTCATTTTTATTCCTTTGCAGACTTTCTCAGCATTTGACATTGTATACATTTCCTCTTTAAAACTGTCTTCCCTTGAAAGGTCACCTGCTCTCTGTTTTTTTTTCTAAAATGAGTATTTCTCTGTATCTTTGCAATGCTGTCCAATGAAACAATCTATGATGATGGAAACACTTTATTTGCACTGTTATTATAGTAGCCACTAACCCGGTGTGACTCTCTAGCACTTGGAATGTGGCTAGTGTGATAAAGGAACTGAATTTTCAATTATTTAATTTTAACTAGTCTATAATAATAAATGCACGGAAATAATTTTATGGTTGGGGGTCACCACAACATGAGGAACTGCATTAAAGGGACGTGGCATTAGGAAGGTTGAGAACCACTGTTCTGGAAGAAACCGCAGCGATGGGGACTGAGGCAGAGGCAGTTAGGGGCGATCAGGCAGGCAGGCAGGCAGAGTGGTTAGGGGTGATTAGGCAGGAGGCAGGTGAGTGGTTAGGAGCCAGTGGTCCTGGGTTTCGAGAGGGATGTCCGAGTGCATGGGATTGGGCCTAAACCAGCAGTCAGACATCCCCTGAGGGGTCCCGGGTTGCGAGAGCATACAGGCGGGGATGAGAGACTCCCCTTCTCCTCCTACCCCCATGCATGAATTTTGTGCACCGGGCCCCTAGTTTAAATATAAATGGCCACAAGTAGCCAGTGGCCACCTAAATGGTTTCTTTTGCTCCTTCCAGCCCCTAAATACGATCATTACTCCAGGTTCAGTTTTTGATTCCTCGAGCTTTTCTTTACAAATTCATTCCCTTGAAGCTCAACCATCCTGAAACTCCAGCTCTGCTTATAAAATCAGTCCCAAATCTTATCTTCAGTTGTCACCAGAGTTCCAGTTCCATATCCTCAAGGACTGTAAATTCCTCTTGAATGTCTCACTTTTACTTCAAACTAAGAATGTTCAAAGTTAAACACATAACTTTTTCTACAGAGCAGCTCCCCTCTCTCTTAGGACATTCTTGTCTCTGACAACAATGTCTTCATTGTTTTCTCAGGGGCCCAGAGGTGAAGTTACCTTTCACACATTTCTCTCCTTCTCCCATTGGCAGCCATTTACCAGGTGCTAACAAGTTTTCCTGCAGAATCTCTCTCAGCTACCCATTCCCTGAAACCACAAAATGTATCGAACCCCATTCAGCAAGATATTGCATGGCCCCTACCCACTAGAAGCAGATGAACCAATTAAGAAACAAACTAGAAACATCAACAAAAGCAGACATTATAGAAGACAAATAAAGTGTAAAGTACTCTAGATGCGTTAAAAGTTGCTCTCGGAACTCAGAAACCGCTGAGGATCAGTCAGCTCCCGAAAGAGATCAGAGCCCTGGCTGGTCTTCTGCAGCGCTAGGGTGCTCCAGACTTTCCTGCTCCTTTCCGTTCTGCATCTGCCACCAAATGAATCTTCCCCTACTGCTCAAAAAACGTTAGCGATGCCCACGATTTACTATACGCAAGGGTCCCTCTCTTGCAACTCCTCGCTGCCCTATATTTAATCATCCTTACCTCTGAGCAGTTAACTCACCCTGCTGCCCCCATTGTCCTTCCCTACCCCCCACCCCAGGGCTCATGCAAATTCTATGGAGCCTTCAAGCTTCAATTCAAGTCTTATCCTTTTTCCATAAAGCCATTATTTCCAGCAATTAATAACTGCCTTGCCTTTAGCTTTCCGTTACCCTTATAATCCATGACAGCATTGTCACCACTGTTTTAATCATTAGCATTTGGTTCACAAGCACCCCTCACCCTTCTGGCGTTCATAGACAGCCATTCTCCAGGAAGGAGAGCAGTATGGTTTGCAAACAAAACAGCTCTTCATTTGTCCCTCTGGGACATTTTTTTAAAGCTATCACATTAACTTAGTTGACTTTCAAGTATGAAAGGAGAATGTTAGATTTCTATGCTTTATTAAGGGAGACATTGTTTAACAAGAGTTCTATATGAGCAAAGAGAATATAATCAACAAATATCTATTGAATTAACTCATTCATTTAATTAAGCCACGAATTTGGATTCTGTTAGGATTGAAGTTTCAGACTTCTTATTTTAATGGAGAAACGGCTGATAGAATGACCTGTTAATTATAAAAGGGCCAGAAATCTAGTATTCATCAACTGGACAAATGATCAAAACCATATAAGGAAATATTTAAATATTTTTATTGTAAGCTATTTGTTATGTAAAGTATGTGTAATACATATGTAAGTTATAAAGCTTAATTAGATATAAAGTGGGTGACCCTATCACCTAATTTAAAATATTCCTGGTATTGATAACTACCCATAATTTAAGGGTTCTATCATCCTTGACAGTGTGTTATTATTTTCTCTCTAATTATATGTATTCCAGTGAATTTTCTTAGTATAATATATTAAAAAGATAGACTTAATTTTTAAATTTAAAATTATTACTTCTTAATATTTAAATGCTATGGTCAATATTCCTTTCTTACAGGATTTGAATTATTTTAATTAATTTATAGTATGCTTATTTACTCATCTCTTGAGTTTTGACTCTATTTTGAACATTCTGATTTCACATTACAGTAAGATAAGCTTTCTAATTCATATTTCCTCCACGCTGAATTGAATAAACCACTTATCTGCTTATGCTCCTAGTCTACTCTAGTCATTTCATGCCTTCTTTGTATTGACTGTCCCTTCGTCTGGTTTTGTATAGTAGCTTACTGAATGTTCCTTCTTCTAAGTCACTGACATATAAAATTGGTCCTAATATTGATCCCCGGAGCTTTGTAATTCACTCCATTCCAAACTTTGCCACACTTTGATATTAAAGTAAATGTTTAATCTACTTAAGTGGTTCATCCCTATACCATACTTCTCTAACTTCTAGATTAGTTGTTTTTATGGTATTCCTTTCATGGTGCTTTATCCCAAGTAATTGGTTCATGGCTTCCTTCAGCTAATACTTGTCATTAGGCTGGAGGCTATTTCACAACACTGAGGCAGATAAGATGTGAGTCCATGACAGCTCTTTAAATTAAATCATAATTTTCTGGCACTTCCAATTATTGATTTTCTACAAAATTTACAATATCCTGTCATCGATTGAAGTTAATCTTAATAAGTCTACATTTTATACTCAGGTGAAAAGAAATATTTAGAGAATGAGCAACAATTTAATATGGATTTTATTTATTATAACTGATATAGACATAGTCAAACATAAAGTCAACTTTGTCATTATTGATTAACTCAAAATCTACTAAGAATGAAAAATAAAATATTTTAATTACAACAGTCAAAATCTAGTAGAGTAATAAAAATTCATAGAATGATACATAAAAAGGCAAGTTTTACCATATGTAAACTATAGCTTACTTTTTTAAATAAATATTTTATATATATATATATTTTTTTAATTGATTTCAGAGAGAAAGGGAGAGGGAGAGAGAGAAAAAAAATCAATGATGAGAGAGGATCATTGATTGGCTGCCTCTTGTATGCCCCACATTGGTGATTTAGTCTTTAACCTAGGCATGTGCCCTGACCAGGAATCTCTTGGTTCATAGGTCAGTACTCAACCACTGAGCCACACTAGTTGGGCTAATAGCTTACATTTTAAATGGGAGAAAAAAGTAAAGACAGAATCTTCATTTTAAAAATCTCATACAATACTGAGAGTGAAAGTCTGAGAATAGCATACAGACTGTACATAGTAGAGTTAAACAGAGTTTAATCAAAGAAAGTTTTGAGGAGATCAGAGCATAAATGTAGGGCTTAGAAAAGAATCTTTTGAAGGTAGGTAAAAACAACAGATAAAGCAGTGGAATGGAAAGAAGTACGAATTTTACAAGACATATTTAATGTATGTTAAATATGCATAGAAAGGACAAATTAATAAGCCTACAGGGTTCCCCACAAACACAGGTCTCTGAAAACATAATAGCAAGATAATAGAAAGAAGGGCAGTGCAGGGAGAACCAAGATGGCGACATAAGGTATACACCTGTACATGCTGCCTCTCACAACCACACCAAAACTACAATTAAAAGACAAAACGACTATCCCCCAGAATCATAGGAAAGCTGGTAAAGGGAAAGTTCTACAACTAGAAGGAAAGAAAAAAGTGCATTGAGACCTGGTAGGACATGCAGAGACTCGAAAAGGCAGAGGTATGGAGACATATGTGAATCGGGCTGGCGTGCACTGTTTTTTCAATTCAGAGGGAGTTAAAAGTCCCCAACTGCTCTGAACTCCAGTTTCCGGCAAGATTCTGGGGACCCAGACTCATACAGGGAGAAACTGGACTGTCAGCCATCGGGTCAGAAAGAGAGGGTGGCTTTCTCGCAGAGGTGTGCACAGGATCATTGTTTATTGCGCTGGGGCATGGGACGTGGGACACGGAACAGAATGCGGAAATGCAGAGACGCAGAAAGGGCTGACTGGCAGCCATCATTATCTGCCATGCTCTAGCCTAGTGATTCCCTGAGACCTACCCCACTCAATTTACAAACCCACTGAGTTGTGTGCAGCAGCTTTTGCATATGAATGGCCTGCTCGCTAACAGCTTAACCTAACAAAATGCAACTAGGTCAGACAACTCCAAAACTTCCAAACTCCAAGCAAAGAGGAGAAATCTGAAGATCTCCCTGTAGCTCCTACTGGGTGGCCTCAGACAGTAGCTGACTTCCACCTCCTTGGAGATCCAGGAAACAGTGTACCTAGAGGTCAGTGTGAGATGACACCAGCTTTCAACTCCTCACATACATAAGTGACACACTGAAGAGGCAGATTTGGTGAGCACTAAAGCCCCACTGAAGCAAGTCCTGCCCCTTAGGGGTATCTCCAGCAGAGCAATTCTTCCATTATAGACAGAGCTAATCCTCACAGTCAATTGGCATGGAGGTCAATTACTCCCAGTGTACCAATAGCAATCAAGGCTTAACTACAACAAGACTAGGTACTCAGTCCACAAAGGGGTGCACCAAGAGTGTCCACCTGAGGTGATTGGGGAGGCAGAGTTACTGGGCAATAAAGGATAATTAGCATACAAAGCCACTCCATCTACACAGGGAAGCAGCCAAAATGCGGAGACAAAGAAACATGTCACAAATGAAAGAAATGGAGGAAAGCAAACTACTGGACATAGAGTTCAAAACCACATTTTTAAGGTTACTCAAGAATCTTCTACAAACTGCCGAGAAACTTAGTGAGATCTCTGAGAAACTTAGTGAGACCTTCAAGGATTTTAATGAGAATGCCAAAAAATGGAAAAGGACCAGTCAGAAATTAAGCATACACTGTCTGAAATAAAGAATAATATACAGAAATCCAACAGCAGACTAGGGGACCCCCAGAATCAAACCAAAGATTTGAAATATGAGGTAGCAAAAAACACCCAACTAGAAAAACAAAAAGAAAAAAGAGTCTAAAAATGTGAAGATAGTGTAAGGAGCCTTTGGGACAATTTCAAGCATACCAACATCAGAATTATGGGGGTACCAGAAAAAGAGAGAGACCAAGATACTGAAAACCTATTTGAAGAAATAATGACAGAAAACTTTCTGTACCTGGTGAAAGAAATGGACTTACAAGTCCAGGAAGCACAGAGAACCCCAAACAAAAGGAATCCAAAGAGGACCACACCAAGACACATCATAATTAAAATGCCAAGGGCAAAAGATAAAGAGAGAATCTTGAAGGCAGCAAGAGAAAAACAGTTACCTAAAGGGAGTACCCATATGACTGTCAGCTGATTTCTCAACAGAAACTATTCAGGCCAGACGAGAGTGGCAGGAAATATTCAAAATGATGAATATCAAGAACCTACAACCAAGATTACTCTACCCAGCAAAGTTATCATTCAGAATTGAAGGTCAGATAAAGAGCTTCACAGACAAGAAAAAGCTAAAGGAGTTCATCACCACCAAATCAGGATTATATGAAATGCTGAAAGGTATTCTTTAAGAAGAGGAAGAAGAAGTAAAAGGTAAAGATAAAAATTATGAACAGCAAAGTGATAACAAATGAATCTAAAAATCAAGTCAATAAAAAAACCTGATGAACAGAATAAACAGGTGAATATAATAGAATCAGGGGTATAGAAAGGGAATGGATTGAATGATGAGGAGGTAATCAAGATGGTGGCATAAATAAACACATACACTGCCGCCTCACACAACAATTTCAAAACTACAACTAAAAGACAAAACGGTCATCATCCAGAACCACACAAAAGCTGGCTGAGTGGAAATTCTACAACTAGTAGGAAAGAGAGGGGCTCACAGAGACCCAGAGGACCTGCAAAAAGCTGACGTACAGAGATGCGTGCGTGGAGAGAGCGGGTGCCAGAGAACCTGGCTGGCTTTCTCTGGCGGGAGACTCCCAATGGCATTGAACCCCTTATCCTACCACACTAAACACCAGATCCAGCCGAAACTCATACGGGGGCAGTTTGGACTGTGAAAAGGGAGAAGTGCATGGACATTGGGGGAGGTGTAGGAGGGCAGAAGTTGGGCGGACCACACAGCACTGCACACAGAAGATGGACTGCTGATTGTGCCACTGGCTTTCACAAGAAAGCAGGAGACAAAGCATCCCAACTGCGTCACTTCTAACTCCACTAAACCCCAGATTTGGGCAAAGTCCTGGGAACCCAGATTCATATGATCCCGGAGGGCAGGGGAGCCGGAAAGGCAGCAGTCTAGAGGCACTGCAAGAATGTGAGCACGCAAGGGACTGCTTCAGCGATTCCCCAGTCACGTGAGACTGGGGGGCCATGGAGGGTGGGGCCGACTGGAAGGCAAGGCGGTCCTTTAAGCCCTGAGACTCCACCAATCCCAAGCTCAACAGAGAGGCTTTTGCAGTTTTGCAAGTCTGGTATCATAAGGCTGAATCCAACACAGAAGTTCTCCCGGCATAGTGAAAATGCTGAGACTAGGGAAGGGATCACAAACAAAAGAAATGGAGGAAAACAAATGACTGGATATAGAGTTCAAAACCATGCTTATAAGGTTTTTCAAGAATCTCCTAGAAAAGTTGGATAAAATTAGCAAGACCCAAGAGGAGATGAAAAAGAACCAACTAGAAATGAAAAAGGAACAACTAGAAATTAAACATACACTGACTGAAATAAAAAATATTATACAGAGAAGTAACAGCAGAGGAATGCAAGAATCAAGTAAAAAAATTGAAATACAAAGAATCAGAAAACACTCAACTGGAAAAGCAAGAAGAAAAAAGAATCCAAAAATGTGAAAATAATGTAAGGAGCCTCTGGGACAGCTTCAACCATACCAACATCAGAATTGTGGGGTGCCAGAAGAAGAGAGAGAGAAAGATACTGAAAACCTACTTAAAGAAATAATGACTGAAAACTTCCCACATCTGGTAAAAGAAATAGACTTACAAGTCCAGGAAGCACACAGAACCCCATATAAAAGGAATCCAAAGAGGACTACACCAAGACACATCATAATTAAAATACCAAGAGCAAAAGACAAAGAAAGAATATTAAAAGCAGCAAGAGAAAAACAGTTTATTACCTACAAGAGAGCACCCATACGACTGTCAGCTGATTTCTCAACAGAAAGGATGCAGGCCAGATGGGAGTGGCAAGAAATTTTCAACGTGATGAATAGCAAGAACCTATAACCAAGAATACTCTATCCAGCAAAGCTATCATTCAGAATTGAAGGGCAGATAAAGAGCTTCACAGATAAGAAAAAGCTAAAGGAGTTCATCAACTCCAAACCAGTATTACATGTAATGCTGAAAGGTACTCTTTTAGATGAGGAAGAAGAAAAGGATAAAAGATAAAAAATTATGAACAACAAATACATATCTATGAACAAGGGAATCTAAAAATTAAGTGAATTAAAAATTTGATCAACAGAATGAACTGGTGAATATAATAGAATCAGGAGCACAGTAAGGGAGTGGACTGATAATTCTCAGGGGGAAAGGGGTGAGGGTGTACAGGGAGAGACTGGACAAAAATCATACACCTATGGATGAGATCAATGGGAGGGAGGTAAGACTAGAGGGAGGGTTGGGAGCCGGGTGGAGGGGAGCTATGGAGGGGAAAAAAGAGAAACAAATATAATCATCTGAATAATAAAGATTTAATTTAAAAAAAAGAAGAAAGGGAATGGATTGACAATTCTCAGGGGGGAAGGGGGTGTGAGGGGTGTGGGAAGAGATTGGACAAAAATCTTACACCTATGGATGAGGACAGTGGTGGGGGGTAAGGGAATGGGGTGGGGGTGGGGAATTAGGTGGAGGGGAGCTCTGGGGGGGAAAAAAGGAACATCTGTAATAAACTGAACAATAAAGATTTATTTAAAAAATAAAATGAAACTTAAAAGCTGAAAAAAAAAAAGAAGGGTAGTGCATATTTGTATGTATTTGCTTTGTCCACTTGATTGCAGGAACCAGCAAAAAACCGACCACATAGTAGGACTTCAATACATTCATTGCCTAGATGGATATTTAACTTCCTTAGTCTATTACCCACTATTAGTCAGCTGTCCCTAATTTATTGTGTTTTGTTTTTAATTTATTTTGTTATTTTTTTAACAAACTTTTTAAAGTACTTTTAGACTTACCAAAAAAGGTTATAAAGGTAACAGAGCTCCCTTACTAGTGAGTATACCTCTAACCCAGTTCTTCCTAACATGGGTTAAAAAATCATCCCCGTTTTTCAGGGATTGTCCTGGTTTTAGCACCAAAGTCCCACATGCCAAGAGACCTCTCTCCCAGGCAAACTAGGATGATTAGTCATCCTACAATGTTAACATCCTACATTACCATGTTACATTAATCAAAACTAAGAACTCAACCAATGTTGGCAATTTACTGTCAACTTAACGCCAGACTTTATTTGGATTTCACCACTTTTTTTTCACTAATGTCCTTCTGTTCCAGAATCTAAATCAGGATACCCTACTGGGAGTTGATGGGTTTCAGTGTCCTCTGACTTGTGATAGTTTCTCAGTCTTTTCTTGCTTCTAAAGACCATGACTCTTACAAGGAGTCATTATAATGTACTAGAGGCCCAATGCACAAAATATGTGCAAGGGGCTTGGCCCTTGCAGCCCTGGCTTTGTCTGGAAAGTCATCCGGAAAGTCGTCCAGACAGTCATTCTGCTATTCAGTCTAATTGGTATATGGTATTAGCTCTTTATTAATAAGATTTTGTAAAATGTCACTCAATTTGTGTTTGATACTTTTCTCATGTTTAGACTGGTGTTATAGGCTTTGGGGCCCTAAGTTATTTTTACGCCCTGTAAATGTTTATTTTCATGTTTACATTAGCCATTGTGGACTTTAAATTCCTCAGAATATCATTTTAATTTTAAGAGGAGGGTAAATCACTTGTCCAAGAGTCAGGAGTAAATTTTTCACATTAGAGTCCACAAAAGGCAAAATCAAATTGCTTCCTATCCAAAAACTTCTATTTTTGTTGTTGTTTTAGGTATTACAAATAGTAAAAAACTTGTTATTTAAACATTGAAAATGATAGAGCTCATTGCCCAAGTTACCTCTGAAGCCATAAAGCATCTCCATTAGTACCATCCTCTAAGGGTGAAAATATTCCACCATTTGTCTAAAGAAATGAAATTATGAGGTTTATTTTTTTAGTTTTGAAAAGAAAATATTCTTTGTAGAAAATTTAGAAAATAGAGATAATACGAAAGACAATTAAATTAGCTGTAATTCCTCCACTCTAGAAAAATCATTGGTTATAACTGTCTTATATTCTTTTAGTCTTTTTTCTATCCATCACATTTCGTTTATAAAAATTGGATTACACTGTTATATGCTAATTTTAACTAACTTTTAAAATTTTATATATCATGAATATCCTTTTATATAATTAAATACCCATGACATCATTTATAATACCTGCCTAATATTTCATAGTATAGATGCATTATTTAATGTATTGTAGCTAAATATTTACACAAATCCATGCTAATTTCCCAAGGTTAAATTTCTTTAAGTGAGCTTGCTTCTCAAACAGTATACACAATCTTTTTTTTTAAATATGTTTTATTGATTTTTTACAGAGAGGAAGGGAGAGGGATAGAGAGTTAGAAATCTTAAGGCTTCTGATATGCACTGCCAAATTGCCTTCCGGAGGAATTTTACAAATTTCACTCACTAGCAATTTGGGGGAGCACCCATTTCTCCACCTACTCACCCACTCATTTATTATTTTTATTTGCCAATTTCCTAATAAAAATACTTTTTTATCTTAAGTTGCATTTTTTAATTACTAGTGATGGTGTGCATTTTTGTATGACTAGTGCCACCTGTACTTCTTATACTATGCACTACCTGTTTATTCCCTTTATCCAGTTTTCTATGGAGGCATTCTTTATTTTCTTATTGATTTGAAAGTGTGCATTACTCTCATATATACTTCAAATTATTTTCCCCAATTATTCATTTGCCTTTTAATGATATTTTGATATTCAGAGGTCTGAATCATGCTCACTGGTTTTTCGGCCTTTGGTAGCTGCTTTTGGTCTTCCGTTTGGTTTTGATGTCGTTTGAATATGGAGCTCAGCCCTGAGCCCTGATTGTTCCCATTGGTGGCAGCTCCCAGGTGAGTGCAGGAGCCCTGCAGCCCAGCAGTTCCAGCACAAGTTGACAGGTTCCCCTCCTGATGAGCAGTGCCCAGAGTCCTCCGTCCCAAGCTTTAGGAGGAAAAACAGAAAGGAAAGCAGATTCAAAAGTACATTGCCCTGGGAGCTGCCAAATCCAGGCTGCCACCCAACCTCCAAGGAAATAAATTCCAAAGATAATAAAACTCTCAGGGGAAAAGAAAAAGGCGGGGGGGGGGGGGGGAGCGCGGGGGGGGGGGGAAGCACATGTTTTAAGACAATTCAGCTCCCAAATCTCAGAATCAGCTGTTTTCAAATATGAGAGAAAAATACATTGGCATTGTAATTTGTTTGCCCCTAGCTAACACTAAAGTTGGGCACCTCTTCATACTCTTCATATATAAAATGAACATTTGTATTTCTTCTATGGGAAAACGTAAGGTCCTAAGTCCCCAGTATTTTTATTGAGGCAATTATATTTCTTCTCTGGACTGAGAGGAAAAAACAAACAAACACAAAACCAGTAGGGATCCCCAGCCCACTGTGAACTCCCTCCTGCCTCCAAGGCCTGCTCTGAGGCTCCTGGCTCCTCCCAAACAGAGAAGAGAGCCTGGGTTCTGAAGTCAGACCCAGGGAGGCCAGGAGTTCTCTTCCTGTTTCTTCCCCTTCTCCTCGCCTCCCTTTTAGGACTTCTAACATCGTGGCAATTTCGGTACAAGTGTCAGGACTGAAAATTGCTGAAACCACAAAGATTTAAAAGCCTTCTTCTTCCTCTTTTTTTTTTTTATGATAGCAAAAGTTTTACATTAAATTTAAGCCACAAACAAACAAGAAAAGAAAGAGTAAACTTTAAGGCAAGCAGAAGGCCTGGTTCACAGAGAGGAAACAGGTGCTTTGTGTCTTGAATCCAGGGACCTCCCGCAGGCTCCTCCACACACATCCCCCAGAATACTCCCTGCCACAACTTCATCACAAATGGCTCCTTTCTGAAGTGCCTGACCCAATCCCCAGGTACAGTGGGTAATTGTGAGTAGCTGTTAGAAATAGAATAATTATTGTTAAGTACTGGAGTCTGTGAACTAGGTGCTTGTCCTCAAGTCTTCAGAGATACAGATTGTCTTCTAGAAATAGAAGGGGTTCTGACTGATTTGCCCTTTTCTGTTGAGGAGGGGGGCTGGAGGGAGACAATAGTCCATATGACCTTGATAAGCTAGGCCTGGGGACTGGGAGGGAGTGCTATTGGTGCCTTAAGCACTTACTCTGCCCTGTGGGTAAGCCAGTCTTGGTCCTGAGGGAGAAACCACACTGCTGTTAAATGGTATAAAAAATCAGAAAAGGGATGTGGTTCATCCCAACCATTACTTCCAGAAGTTGGTCCAATTCTGAAGCGACAGATCAGAATAACTCAACTTTGCCCTCGCCGGTTTGGCTCAGTGGTTACAGCGTCGGACTGAAGAACAAAGGGTCACAGGTTCGATTTCCAGTCAAGGGCAGGTACCTAGGTTGTAGGTTCAATCTTAGGCCCCAGTCGGGGCGTATGCGGGAGGCAGTAAGTTGATGTGTCTCTCTCACATCAATCTTTCTCTCTCCACTCCCGCTTCCACCCACTCTAAAAAAAAAAAAGAACAACTCAACTTTCAGGCAACAATCCCTACCAGGTCAGATCCCTGATTCTAAAAGGTGCCAACCTAGCACTTACTCTATAAAGCTGCGTATAGAAATATTTTCTTGGACACTTGTAAACTGCCTGCCTTATAGAGTTTCCTTGATGGTGACCTTATTTTGCCATCCAGCTTCAATATTAATTCAGCATGGAAGGGAGGTGGAGAGATGTCCCAACCTGAGCCTAAGCTGGGCTCAGAGCCAGGATTCAGATTCGTCTGGGCACGTCCGATGGGCTTGCCAGGAGTCTCTCAGCACGAGGGATTCGGGAGGCACATAGGAAATAACATCCTAAGGCAGTGAGTGTCAGGGGAGGCATCACAGATGCCAGAATCTCCAGGGAAACTTAAAAAATATGTACACTATGTACAAATGTATCCCCCATTCCGTGTGTGTGTGTGTGTGTGTGTGTGTGTGTGTGTGTGTGTGGTGCACACTACCAAGGAGCACTACTTTGGCACCAAAACTGGCCCTCAGAGTTATGCAGATCGACCTGCTCTGGGAACACAGGGGACTCCAGACAGAGCACAGAGGGTGGCTTCTGTACGTGAGGGTCTCCAAGGCTCTGGCAGTGTGGCCCTATTATATAGTTCTGAACACCAATGGCTTCTGCATTTCAGGGGCTGTTTGCATCAGGAATTCTTAAACTAGGTACCATTTGCCCTAGCTGGTTTGGCTCAATGGATAGAGTGTTAACCTGTGAACTAAAGGGTCACAGGTTTGATTCTGAGCCCACATGCCCAGGTTGTGGGCTCAATCCCCAGTGGTGATTATCTCTCATCATTGATATTTCTATCTCTCTTTCCCTCTCCCTTCCTCTCTGAAATCAACAAAAAATATATTTAAAAAGCAACAACTAGAGGAGAATCCAAGATGGCAGCATAGGTACACAACTAAACTGCTGCCTCGCACAACAATTTCAAAACTACAACTAAAAGACAAAACGGGCATCATCCAGAACCACAGAAAAGCTGGCTGAGTGAAATTTCTACAACTAGAAGGAAAGAGAAAAGCACACGGAGACTCAGAGGAGCTGCAAAAGGCTGAGGCACAAAGATACACATGTGGAGAGAACTGGCAGCTGAGTGTGTGGCTGGTTTTCTCAAGCAGAAGGGAGACGGAAGCTCCTGGCTGTGCTGACTCCAGTTCCAGGCAAGACTGCAGGGACACAGACTCATTTGGGGGGAATCTGGACTGTCAAGAAAAGAGAAAAGCACACTGAGACTCAGGGGAGCTGCAGAAGGCAGAGGTCCAAAGGAGCATGCGCACAGAGAGGACTGACTTCTGAGTGTGTGGCTGGCTTTCTCAAGCAGGAGGGAGACAGAAATTCCCGACTGCACTACTGAACTCCAGTTCCGGGCAAGACTCTGGGAACTCAGACTCATTCTGAGAGAAATTGGACTGTCTGGCAGTGGGCGAAACTTGAGGGCAGCTTTTTCTCAGAGGTTCTTGCAGTGATTACCGAGGGACACTAAGATCCAGAGGCCTCATAGGGCAGGGCTAATGGGAAGCCAAGGCTGTCTGCTCTGCCCTGAGACTCCACCCCATCTAAGCTGAGCACAGAGGCTGTTGTAATTTTGCAAGTCTTATCTCATAAGGGTGTCTCCAGCACAGAAGTTCTTCCAGCATAGACACAGCTGATCCTCACAGCCAATTGGCCTGGAGGTCAATTCCTCCCAGTGATACCAACAACAATCAAGACTTAATTACAACAGGCTGTGCACACAGTCCACAAAGGGGTGCACTAAGAGTGTCCACCTCAGGTAACTGGGGAGCCTGAGCCACTGGGCCCTATAGGACACCTACCACACAAAGCTACTCTACCAACTCAGGGAAACAGTGAAAATGTGAAGACAAAGAAACAGATCACAAATGAAAGAAATGGAGGAAAGCAAATGATTGGATATAGAGTTCAAAACCATGGTTATAAGGTTTTTCAAGAATTTTCTAGAAAAGGCGATAAATTTAGTGAGACCCTTGAGGATATGAAAAAGGACCAACTAGAAATTAAACATACACTGACTGAAATAAAAAATAATATACAGAGGCCTAATAGCAGACTAGAGGAACACAAAAATCAAGTCAAAGATTTGAAATACAAAGAAACAAAAAACACTCAACTGGAAAAGAAAAAAGAAAAAAGAATCCAAAAATATGAAGATAGTGTAACGAGCTTTGGGGAAACTTCAAGCATACCAACATCCAGAATTATGGCGGTTCCAGAAGAAGAGAGAGAGCAAGATACTGAAAACCTATTTGAAGAAATAATGACAGAAAACTTCCCCCACCTGGAGAAAGAAATAGACTTACAAGTCCAGGAAGTGCAGAGAACCACACCAAGACATATCATAATTAAAATGCCAAGAGCAAAAGACAAAGAGAGAATATTAAAAACAGCATGAGAAAAACAGTTAATTGCCTACAAAGGAGCACCCATACGATTGTCAAATGATTTTTCAACAGAAACTATGCAGGCCAGATGACAGTGGCAAGAAATATTCAACGTGATGAAGAGCAAGAACTACAACCAAGATTATTCTACCCAGCAAAGCTATCATTCAGAATTGAAGGTCAAATAGTTTCACAGATAAGAAAAAGCTAAAGGAGTTCATCAACACCAAACCAGTATTATATGAAATGTTGAAAGATATTCTTTAAGAAGAGGAGGAAGAAGAAGAAAAAGGTAAAGTTAAAAATTATGAACAACAAATACATATCTATCAACAAGTGAATCTAAAAATCAAGTGAATAAAAAATCTGATGAACAGAATAAACTGGTGAATATAATAGAATCAGGGCTATAGAAAAGGAGTGGACTGACAATTCTCTGGGGGAAAAGGGTATGGGGGTGCAGGAAGAGATTGGACAAAAATTGTACAACTATGGATGAGAACAATGGTGGGAGGGAGGTAAGGGCAAAGGGTGGGGTGGGAACCAGGTAGAAGGGAGTTATGGGGGGGAAAAAGAGGAACAATAGTAATAATCTGAATAATAAAGATAAAATAAAAAATAAAAGGCCGGCATAGAACTATAAAATAAAAGAAAGAGAAAGAAAGAAAGAAAGAAAGAAAGAAAGAAAGAAAGAAAGAAAGAGAGAGAGAAACCAACCACTAGGTACCATGAATCCTGGGAGTCCAAGAATAGGCTACTCCTGAAAACTGCATGCAACTTACTTTGTGTGTATGTTTATTTCTTTTGGAAATAGGTCCTATCAGTTTCTCAGATCCTGAAAAGAGGATGTGATCCTCAAAAGTTAAGAACTAGCAACTGCCAAAACTAATATTGGGGTAAGCAGATTTTCTAAGATTCTGAGAAAGCCACTATGGTAGATATGGGGCAAAGCCAGAAAAATATGACTGCTTTTTCAGTTAATGTGACATATTTACCTCATGGCATCAGTGACCTGCAAAAAGTGGTTGGCAAACTGCGGCTCTCGAGCCACATGCGGCTCTTTGGCTCCTGGAGTGTGGCTCTTCCACAAAATATCACAGCCTGGGCGAGTCTATTTTGAAGAAGTGGCGTTAGAAGAAGTTTAAGTTTAAAAAATTTGGCTCTCAAAAGAAATTTCAATCATTGTGCTGTTGATATTTGGCTCTGTTGACAAATGAGTTTGCCCACCACTGTGCTAAAACAATGGTTATGTGAAAATATGAAATCCCACCTGTGCTTCAAGCCTATCTCAAATGCTCCCACCTCCTCCTCAGTCAAAAATTATTGTTCCCTTGCCTAAGTCTGTGTGTCTCTCGTAACACAACACTTTATACCTTGTATTTTAGATATGTGTGCACACACCATGTCTCTTCTATAAACTATGAGCTTGGAGAGCAGGAATCATGTCCTGCTCACGTTATTTCTTACTGGGTCCAGCATAGCATATTTACTTAGATATCACTGGATGAAGGAAGAAACAAATCATAAATCCATCCTCTCTGCCAGACCTTTTTAGCTCCCTTCTAACAGCAGCTAGCCCTATTTCTTTGCAAACTGTGTTTTACATGTATTCCTTATAATTGGTGTTGTTGTAGTCAATTGATTTACTTCTTTATACATCATCCGATATTTACCTGTCTTATCTGTTTACTTGGTCGTAAACCACTTAGAGGGCAAAGATCACATATAATCCAAACCCTGTAAACCTACATGCCTCTAGGGAGGAACATACGGCCCTAATCAATGTGTTCAGTGCCCGGACCAGCACACCCAGGAGGAACTTTTTCCTAAGAAGACACAGACTTGAATACACAGAGGTTGGTAGAAAAGAAAGAGAAAACTATTAAAAAACACACACACACACACACACAAAAAAAAAAACACAACAAACTACTAGTATTAGTAGGAGTTACATAGAAGAGCAAAATCAACAGATTCTGCAACCGAATTCTGAAGAGGAGATAAACTAGAGAGAGCAGCCTGAACCTGCCTGAAGGAGAATGCAAACAAGAAACAGCCCGGCAGGCCGCCGCCGCCGAGAGGGTGGGGCTGGGCGCCCTTGCAGTGCAGAATGCTGGTATTGGCTCCAGGCAGGTTTTGCAAGAGCTTCGAGGGTTTTTTCTAGCCCCAGTGCCCTATCTGGTTTGTTTCCTGTTTGTGTGAAGCTTTTCTCATGTCCAAAAACCCTGACTGCACTCTTCTATGTAAAATGATGTTCATGGGATCCTTTGACTTAGTCTGCTTTTCATACGCAAGAGTGTTTTTAAACAGATCTGAGCATATCCCTGGTTATCCCTGCACGGAGACCTGGCAGCTTTCTCCCTGTTTTCTTTGTTTCTTCTCAGCTTAATATTTACTTGCATATTCACTTACACATTAACACACCCTTAGTTCTCCGAAATCAGAGTCTTTCGAGGATTGCATTACTTTGCTGACCATTTCAGCTTAATGACCGAATGGTTACATTATGGTTGTCCTGGGGATGGATGTTTATTAACAGATGACGTGCAGGGTCACAAATGTCAGACCAAATATCCATGGGCAAGGGTCAAACCAGGGAATGTGCATAGTAGGAGGAAAGGCCAAGCCAACGAGTGACTGGCTACATGGCTAGTGATTCTAAATGAGCCCCTACTACCCTGAGACTGGGCCTAGGACCCAGGGGTAATTCAAGGGTGAATGCAGTTAGACAAATTAGATAACCTCACAGTGCTCATTTAGCTTATCACACGTTTAAAGTATTCACTGGCCATTTAACAGCGTGTATTGAATGCCGATATGAGGGACCCATTCCCTAACAGAATAACAATCCCTGTCCTGGTGCAGTTTACATCCTAGCAAAAAAGAGCCCCATCTGGGCATCATCTGCCAGTCCTTGCGGTAGTTTTGCACCTTCTCTTGGTCTGAACTCCTGGAGGTGGTTATCTTGCTTGCCTCAGTTACTTCCATTCCTGAGCCTCAGAGGAGTTTGTTTTCAGCTCCCCAAGTCTTTGGAGAAGCTGGGTCTCTGCATTTCCAGGTCCCATGTCCAATCTGAACTTCTCCCATATGTGCACATGCATGGGTTAACCCAGGGCATTTCTCCCACCACCTCAGCCTGGATCGTCTTAGGTTGGGGAGTCTGTGACTATAGAGAGAGACTTCTAGGACAGAGGATGGGGAAAATATGAGATCATATCTGTTTTAATCCCCTCACCTCCCAGACTGAGACTCAGAAAAGCAAAGTGCTTTGCCAGCATCACACAGGGGGGCCTGGACTTATCCCGGCCAGTTCATCCCAGGCTAGTGCTTTTCTATCATAGCGCAAGTGACCCATCCTGTGGGATCTAACAGGCCAAAGGAGCTAGAAGTGACTACAGAACAGAGGTGTAGCAGGGTACATAGTCAGGGAGTGCACACTTGAAAATCATACCAGGGAGAATTGAGTATCTTGTTAGACCTGAAATCCACTCTCGGCGAGGTTTATGACCACGTTGTGTCACATCCTCTCTGTCACCCCAAACAGGATAGGGCATAGAAACTGGAGCTGGCTGTCTGAAAGCTACATTAGCTATAGGCCAGACTAAAGTTAGAATTTAAAAGTCCATTTATAGAGGTTTGTGGGTTTTTTTTTTTTAATAATTGTTTTCTGTTTATCAGAATGAGCCAATTTTGAAAGGGTCCAATGTTGTCACAGCTGGGCTGGACTATGCTAAGAGGAAAAAAGAATTTTTCTAGATCTTATTCAATATTGGGATTAGAAACACAAGTTTCTGAGCCAACAAGGCTAATGAATCTAGGACAGAGAGTGAAATAACAGAAAACTCAAGCAAGCTTTAGCATCTTAAAGAACTCCCACAGCCCTGGCCAGTGTTGCTAAGTGGTTGGAGCATCAGCCTGTGCATTTGGGGATTTTACATATTACAACATCAATCTTTTAACATTCAAAGAAACAAAACAATGAGTTTCTCTCACATTGATCTCTCTCTCTGTCTCTGTTTCTCTCTCTCCTCCTTCCACTTTCTCTCTCTAAAAATAAAAAAATCAATGAAAAATATCCCTGGGTGAGGATTAAAAAAAAACAAAAGAAGAACTCCCACAAAATGTAAAACTTTAATAAGAAACCATATGATTCTTTAGTTTTCAACAATCCTTACCACTTCATCAACTAGCAGTTAAGTAAGAGCATGGGTTTGGGATCAGAAGACTTAGATTCTCCATGCACCAGTTTCATCACTTGGAGTGAGAGCCTTAACTTTTTGAGTGTTGGCCTCTCCACTCATAAGATGGAGATAAAATCTGCCTCATCACCGAGACTGGTTTGGCTCAGTGGATAGAGCGTCGGCCTGCGGACTGAAAGGTCCCAGGTTCGATTCCGGTCAAGGGCATGTACCTTGGTTGCGGGCACATCCCCACTGTGGGGCGTGCAGGAGGCGGCTGATCGATGTCTCTCTCTCATTGATGTTTCTGACTTTCTATCTCTCTCCCTTCCTCTCTGTAAAAAATCAATAAAATATATTTTTAAAAAAATCTGCCTCATCTTCCTCTCTACACTGTGAAAATTAAATGTGGACACTCTTTATAAACTATAAAGTACTGTAACTTTTGAATTATCTTTATTAATAAACATTCAACTTGAAGACTTTCTTAATTCAACTCAATCTTAAAGTTAGTAACAATATGAACCTGAAACTCTGCTTTGGAGGTTTTATATGTTGCAACATCAATCTTCTAAAATTCAAAGAAAGAAAACAAATCCCTACAGGTATAATCATATGAATAAAAATACTTTTTTTAAACAACAACAACAAAACACACACACACACACACACACAAATTTCTCTCCTTTATCAAGAAAAAGTTTAAAAAGAAAGAGCCACGGGGGTGAGGTTTTGGATACGCACTTCATGGAGCAGACAAACATTGTTTCCTCAACTGCTGAGTGCTGGGTCCAAAAATCAGCTTCAGCTGCTGGCGCTTCCAATGGGCCCACCCTGTGGACTGCTGGAAAACCTGTTCCTTCGGAGCCTCTACTTTCATTTTCCCTCTATGGAAATGCCTGTTACGTGGTCCCAAGATGCACGAAGACCTTCTTTGCTGAGATAAGCAAAGCTTTGCCACTTTTGTATCTTTGATCCCAAGCTGACTCTACAGATTTGGCTGCCCCCACAAGCTGACTGATGGGCAGACACTTATGAGTACGCACAGAACTGAGGGATGCTCTTACAATGTAGTAATTCTAAAGTCCACATCTGCTGACCTCCAGGGCATAATTATTTTGTTTTATTTTTAAAATTATACCGTGCTCAGCACAGCCCTTGGGTGCCTGTAGAGACAATGAGCACATTGTAACACATAAAACATCACAGAACAACAACTAATAGCTTGAAGTAATTAGTTTAGGAGCCATAAAATAGGCTATTGCTGGGCCCCTGGGGAGGAGCAAAGTCCTTTAACCACTAAGACTGGGACACCTTAGTAAGAAGAGACTTTTCCTTGATAATGAGGTGGGAGCAGGAGCTGGTAGAGGAAAATTGGAGGAGAACAGTGGGCTTTATTTCTTGATTAGAAATGCATTTTTCCCAGCAGGCCCACAAACGGTCCCCGAGTTATGGGAATGGGCCAGGACTGTCCTGACGACCAGCAATGAGCAGGGGCCTATTTAAGATGACCTTTTCTTGAGATGTACAAGTCACTCGTGAAGTCTTCCCTGCTTCACTTTCCTATCAGACTTAGACCTGATGCCACCTGCCTTATTTTCCAAACAGGAGAAGTTCTGTATTACTTTAAAACCAAAAGGATGCTTACCTATTCCATAGGTACTAATCCTAACACTAAGTAAAACTTTATAAATAAGCATACACATGCATGCACGTACCCACAATGCACTCCCACATTTCTGTCTTTACAGGCCCTTCCACAGAGGACAACACAGGATCATGTAATTAATCTAGCATCCAAATACAAAGCTGGCCCACTAGGCATCCTTAAAGCAAAAGCGTACTTTAATTTTTCTTTAAGCCTCGGCAAAGTTTTGCATTGCTATCAAAATCCTTTTGGAAATTGTGATGTTTCTGCTTTTCCCTTAGCTTCTTATTTCTGGCAAGGACTAAGCCCCAAAATATATTTCCTCTGGGACATTGAAATAACTGCCCCAAAGCAGCTGCCAGACCTACAATTATTCACAGGTTGGGGGTAGATTTAGGAGGGAAGGCCACTTGCAATCTGAATTGTTTGAGTCAAAAGCCCCACCTTCTGAGATTCCCTCAGAACAGGTGTGCAGGGGGGTTTAATCTTCCTGGATCCTCTCATTTTCGTTCATGCCTCGATCTGCTGTTTCACTTCTGTTTCTTCCCTCCTTTTGTCTTGGCCCCACCTCTCCTCTGGGTTCTATTTTAGATGTAAAGAAAAAAAAATCAACCAATACCTTCCTCCCACCCCCCGCCCTGCCCCAGTGCTCTGAAGTTGCATTTCTCCTTTGCTGACTACAATGGTGCCGTAGAACTGGGATTCTTTTACCCAAGACCACTTCCCTCAAGTTCAGAACAGGTTGGAGGGTTAAACTGGTTGATAAAGAGAGGAGGAGAGAGGTCTCCAGCACCGCTGGCTGACAGGCACACGCTGAGCAGTTTCCTGCAGACTAATGAAAGTGAGGTTGCGACCCATTGTATAGCCCAGACAGCTCACCTCTACATCAGTGGTTCTCAACCCTGGTTGCATCTCAGAATCTCCTGGGAATGGTTTCCAAAAATACCTTTGTCAAAAAAACAAAAGCACTTTTGTCCAGGCCCCTGGAACTGAATCTCAGGGCCTGGGCATCACAGTTCTTTTAACAGCTCTAGGATGATTCTGTTGTGCGGCAGGATTGAGAACCCCTGCTTTAGATTCTGCTTGTGGATGTTATCCAACCCTTAGCTTACTCCCTTCCTTCCAAGAGCTCCCCAGGAGATTCCTCTGCCGGTTCTCACACCAGAGATTTCTGGGAGCCAGGAAGTTGAGTACAGCTGAGCCTAGGGAATACAGTTTAGTTTTGGCAGGGAAGGCGGTTGAAAAGAGAAATGGTGCTGAGGCGTGCAGAAGGCTGGTCTTACTGGTCCCCCCTTTCTCTCCTCTCCTGTCCCCCCCCCAAGGGGGATGGCACACAGCTTGTGGACAGGAGACCACCTCCACTCCCCAGGGCCTAGTCCTCCTAGAACTGGGTGGGTGAGATGCTTTAAGCATCATGATGCCCAGTTTCTTTCTTGCTGGGATGGGAGAAGGGACAGACTACGTAGTGGAAGGCACTCGAGACTTGGGAACTGTGAGGCAGGCTCTGGGGAGATGCAGAGGATTCTCAGCCAGCAAGGGACAGTTTTAAAAGTTCAGCGACATCTCTGCCGAAGGGTTAGGCAACAGTAACAAGGATGACTGTACAGGCAGATGGTGGTGGAGAGGCTCACAGCGGCTGCCAAGGACTCCACTGGTGGGAGGGGGGAGGGGCTCCTGGAGCGGCCACCCTCCACAGTCCCTTCAAACCCCCAGCTGCTTATCCCGAAGTTTGGAAAGAAGGGGGAGGCCCTTCCTTGGAGCCAGAGTTCTAGCCAACCCACAGGAGTTTCCAACACCCCCTGGTTGCTTTGGCAACTTGTGGTCACCATCTAACTCTTGTAGGCCCGTGACTGCTGGGAGAGGGGCCTGCCTGCTGCTCAGCTCTCGCTCAGAGGTTCTTGGCCACCTGCCTGCCTTCCCCTGGCACGCTCCCCGCTGCTGTTGAGCTCTTGGCTTATTTTCTGCAGGAAAGGTTTCCCTGCCTCCACCCATCTTCTTCCAACCTCTCCTCTCCCCAGATGTCTCCGAGTTTACGTGGGAAATCATGTTCTTACAGACTATTAAAGAGACTTTCAAAGCCCCGCCCTCCCCGGCAGCCTTCGGAGTCCCCCGGCTCCAGGCGGCGGCGTATGAAGGGATGCAGAGAGAGCATGTGCCTATTTTGCATTCTCTGGGCAGAGTTGCTCATGTTTCTGGGTTTCCCCTGGCACGCACGGTTCTGGCTTGTGAGCACGGGCCGGGCCGCAGGACTCCTGCAGAGGAGCCGCATGGGTGGGTTCCCGCTCCGAAGGAGCAAGGGTTTTACGCTTTCTCCTTGAACCCAGACCCTCCCTCTTCACTCAGCCTTGGTGCTTCCAACCTAGTGAAGTCCGCTTCCTTGGAATTTGGGGTGTGTTTCTTTTTTTTTGTTTTTATTTTTTCAAGAGAAATTCAAGCAAAGACCAAATGAGAGTAAATGACCTGTCTTCCAGCTAACGATCCACCAGAGCCTCGGCTTGAACTGTGCCCCAGCAACAAACCAGTGTGTGTCAGCCACATACAAACCAGCCAGCCAGCCAGCCAGACCCAACGTCTCAGGGACTGGGGACAGTCCCTTCGTAAAGAGTCAGCATAATATTAATACACACATGTGCCTTCCAACTTCAAGAACAGTGTTTTAAATGAAATGAAAACCCACGGTAACCTACAGTGTTTACATTCTAACCCAGTAGTCAGACCTGGACACTGAATGTGCTTTATCTTTAAACCTTATCATGGTGATCACATACCACGGCGGGGAGACAGGAATGCTCAAAGGTAGATCCTCCAACAGCAGGCGACTGGCAGGGAACACCCTGCCTGAAACAGTCCTGCTGCAGGGGTTTCTCTTCCCTGTTTCATCTTTAGGAACCAGAAAAACATGAAATGTAAAAAAAAAAAAAGGCTCCAGTTCTAATCAACCCTCTCTACTGAGCTCCAGGCAAAACTAGAAAATGGGCCGAGGCAGGCCAGGCCAGGCCAGGCTGCCAGGCCTCCTCTGCTCCTGTGAAAGTGAAGGATCCAGTCAGGAACACCCTCCTCCCCAGCCCAGGGTGGATGGGAGCAGCTCGAGGGTACAGGCATCCTAGAAATGTCTGTGTGTGGGACAGAAGAGCAGAAAAATCAGAGAAGTGTGTCAGGGAGTTAATGCAATAACTATCAAGATAACAATAAAAATAATTATGGCTACTAGGATTCTTATCCTAGTTTTGCATAGAGGTTCTGTGACCTTGGGCAAGTCATTTCGCCTCTCTCTTTCTTCACCTGTCAAGTGGGGATGATTATCTACCCTGCCCTTGTCCCAGGGTTGTCTTAAGAACCAAATATAAAGTTGATTTTTAACCTGTTTAGATGGTTCATTCTTTTAAAGGCTACTTAATGTCAACAGACATTCAATACCAGATACCACGCCTAATAATAAATAATATCTCAGCTATCTATTGAGAGCTAAATATGCAAGGTTTGATGGGCACATCTGCTATTTGTATTTTTCTTATAATATTCCAAACTGTTACTGGGGATATGTAAATAGCCTCACTGCATGAAACCAGGTTTCATGGCATTTGCTGAAGTGGCTTCCACCTAGTGGGTGTGGTGTAGTTCCCAGGGTCCCACAGGGACCCTGTGTGCAACTCGGAATAGGTGGTGCAGGCCTTTAACTAGACCACATAAAAATTATGTCTACCCTCCTTGAATACAGCTATTTCTATGATTTGTGAATAGGCTGCTCAATGAGTTCAAAAAAACATTTCCCTCTTAGCTCCAGCTGGCAAGATGTCAAGATTGAAAAACACATTTCCTCGTTCTCTTCTTGCCCCAATTGGGATGGATGACCCTAATTCTCACCACCCCATTTCCTTAAGCCATTAGCAGTGATTGAATCTCTGCCCATCCCAATGAGCCCCACGCAGACGACTTTAATGCACAGCAGCACCCGTAATAGAGAGAACTATGTTGTGAAACTTCAAATTTACTTTTAATTTCATCTCTGACAGACCAAATAGAAGCCATGGCTCATACTTTGCTATAACCACTTAGCACTAGCTGGAAATCCAGGCATCGCCCAGTTTGTAGAAGCTGCCCCGTCTCATTAGCCCCTGGTCAGGCTGCCCTATCTCCCTTTCTTTAGTGGTGGTTTTCAGTCCATAGGAAGGGTTCACCATGACAGGAGTTGGTTTAGAAAGGAGGGCTGAAAGTCTGCATCCCGGAGGCACTGGGGATCCAACAGGGGAGAGACAGTAAGACAACCACGTCTCCTCTTACTGCACATCCACTCACTATACATCTAAGTCATGCTGAGTGAGGAAGGAGGGTCATGAAACACACAAAAGCATTACAAGCAATATTCAGCTTCTTAAGTGACCAGGCACTGTTTATCTGCTATATGGTTTCAGAGTAGGAAAAGATAATAATAGCAACATCACCATTGACTATTACCTCTCTTTATCCTCACAATAAACCCATGAGGTAACATGATCCCCGTTTTATAGAAGAGGTAATAGGAGGCTTAGAA
Source organism: Lasiurus cinereus (assembly GCA_011751065.1). NCBI lineage: Eukaryota > Metazoa > Chordata > Mammalia > Chiroptera > Vespertilionidae > Lasiurus > Lasiurus cinereus. The sequence continues at coordinate 13,881,715 of JAAGEH010000393.1, read as the reverse complement.
AGGCTGAGTAACTTAGCAATCCAGAGCAAAAATTTCAACCCGGATTCATCTGATTCCCAAGCCTTTGCTTTTTACCACTGTGTCAGCTGCCCTCCATCGTTCTGGGAGTCAGCTGGGAAACCTTCAGGAAGGTGGGCTTGAACTGGACCTTGTGGGACTGCCTTGGGTTGAGGGGGGAAGGGGAGAGGGCATGTTCCAAATAACTGAGTTTATAACCCTCTGGCTTAAAACACTGTCTAGTACAGTTGCCTAGTACAACACGGATTCGAACTGCCCAGGTCCACTTATATGTACATTTTTTTCCAATAAGTACATACAATACTGTCAATGTATTTTCTTTCCTTATGATTTTCTTAATATTTTCTTTTCTCTAGCTTACTTTACTATAAGAATGCAGTATATAATACTTGTACTAAGTAAGTGTTCATCAACTGTTTATGTTATCAGTAAGGCTTCTTTCTGGTCAACAGTAAGCTATTAGTAGTTAAGTTGGGAGAGAGTCAAAAGTTACACGTGGATTTTTTATTGCATGGAGCATTGGCATGTTATTCAAAGGTCAACTGTATAGGACAGAAGCTCAATACCAACTTCATGAATGAATGAATGAGAAACTGTACAAACAAAGGCAAGGAGATAGGTATAAGGATGGAGAACAAGAGCTGGGAAAGGGAAAGTGAGAAAGTGGAAGAGGAAAGAAGAGCAAAGAGACCAGATGGGAGCGCAGCGTAGGATATGAGCTTACCTCAACCAGATGGAACAACTTAATGAGGGGCTAACATTCTAGGGTGAGAAATTCAGATTTAGTTCTATGCATTGTCATAAAATAAATTCCTAAAGAGGGCCCCAACAAGGTGAAAGGCATAATTTAGAAGGATTAATCTGACCTAGTGAGCAGGAGGGACTGGAGGTGGAAGGACCAGAGACAGGGAGACCACAGACGACTGATTCCATCACGTGAGAATGCTGGAGAACACGCTGTGAAGGGGGTGAGTGTGAGCTAGAGGAAGAGCCAGGCACACACCTGTGTAATTAAACAGACAAGAGAGTTAGGCATCCTACCTTGACTGAATTGTTTAAGAGTAGAAGACGGTAAGGAAAAGTACAAACTCTCTTCATCCACAGCACACTCAGATGGGGAGATATTTTGCAATTATCCAGCACAGCTTCACCTCACAAAGAGTTACTTTTTAAAATCTTTGGTCACCAGGTCAAAGAAATTGGCTACTGGTCTGAGTAAGTGGTTGTAAGTGCTTTTAATGATCTTCATTGACTTGAGGTGCTGTTTTTGTTTTGCTTGGTTTTAAATCAGTTCCTTTGTCAAACTTAGGTGGACCCTCTTGCTAATAAGAGTTATGAACCATAGGTACCCATTGCTATAGAAACTTCCCCAGCCAGAGGGCCAACTTATTGAGAACAAGGTCAGGTCTTCTCCTTTTGAGGGACCCTCCCTCACAGGAGGTTCCGCACTGGAGACACAGAAATGGAGGCTTCGCCAAGATCTGTTGCCTTGACTTCCTAGGAAATGGGGGAGATTTCCCTCTAAGTTCTGTACTGAGTTGGCACTTAGCTGCTCCTAATATATGCCCAAAGAGCTACTGAAGCTCCAGTGTGTGCCCAACTTCAGTTCTCTGCTATACTTTGATCACATACATCCATAGGGGTTTTGCCTTTAAGAAATGCACCCGAGTATTGGGAAAATTGGACAGATACATGCAAAAAAAAAAAGAAACAAGACCACCAACTTACACCATACACAAAAATTAACTCAAAATGGATAAAGGACTTAAACATAAGACAGGAAACCATAAAATTACTAGAGGAATCCACAGGCAGCAAAATCTCAGACATATATCTAAGGAACTTCTTTACTGATTCTGCTCCCAGGGCAATGGAAACTCAAGAAAAAAATAAACAAATAGGACTACGTACATCGAAATAAAAAGCTTTTGCACAGCAAAAGAAACCATCAACCAAACAACAAAAAAGACCACTACATGGGAGACCATATTTGCCAATGTTATCACTGGTAAGCGTTTAATCTCCAACTTTTACAGGGAACTCATACAACTCAACAAAAGGAAGATAAACAATCCAATCAAGAAATGGGCAATGGACCTAAAGAGAAACTTTTCAAAAAAAGACAGAAGGAAGGCCAAGAGACATAGGAAAACATGCTCAATTATCCGAGAAATGCAAATCAAAACAACAATGCGGTACCATCTCACATCTGTCAGAAGGGCTATCATCAACAAATCAATAAACGACAAATGTTGGCGGAGAAAAAGGAACCCTCGTGCACTGCTGGTGGGAATGCAGACTGGTGCAGCCACTGTGGAGAACAGTATGGAGTTTCCTCAAAAAACTAAAAATGGAACTCCCATTTGACCCAAAAATACCACTTCTAGGAATATATCCCAAGAAGCTAGAAACATCAATCAGAAAGGATATATGCATCCCTATGTTCATAGCAGCACAATTCAACATAGCTAAGATTTAAAAACAGCCTAAGTGCCCATCAGCAGATGAACAGATTAAAAAACTGTGGAAGATACCTACACTGCTGCCTCACACAACAATTTCAAAACTACAACTAAAAGACAGAACGGACATCATTCAGAACCACAGGAAAGCTGGCTGAGTGGAAATTCTACAACTAGAAGGAAAGAGAGGGGCTCATAGAGACCCAGAGGACCTGCAAAAAGCTGAGGTATGGAGACGCTTGCGTGGAGAGAGCGGGTGCCAGAGAACCTTGCTGGCTTTCTCTGGTGGGAGGGAGATGGAGATTCTCAAAGGCTTTGAGCCCCTTATCCTATGACACTAAACCCCAGATCCAGCAGAAACTCATACGGGGGGAGTTTGGACTGTGAAAAGGGAGAAGTGCATAGAAATTTGGGGGAGTCGCAGGAGGGCAGAAGTCGGGCGGAGCGCACAGCACTGTGCGCAGAGGACTGACTCCTGATTGTGCTGCTGGCATTCATGAGTGGGCAGGAGACAAAGCATCCCAACTGTGTTACTTCTAACTCCACTAAACCCCACTTTTGGGCGAAACCCTGGGGACCCAGATTCATATGGTCCCGGAGCGCAGGTGAGCTAGAGGGGCAGCAGTCTAGAGGCACTGCAAGAGAGTGCGCACGAGTGCTCCCAAGCACGTGGAAACTGCTCCAGCCATTACCTAGTCATGTGAGACTCAGGGGCCATGGAGGGTGGGGCCAACTGGAAGGCAAGGCAGTCCCTTAAGCCCTGGGACTCCACCCATCCCAAGCTCAACAGAGAGGCTTTTGCAGTTTTGCAAGTCTGGTATCATAAGGCTGAATCCAACACACAAGTTCTCCCGGGTGCCAGAAGAGAGAGAGAGCAAGATACTGAAAACCTATTTAAAGAACTAATGACTAAAAACTTCCCACATCTGATAAAAGAAATAGACTTACAAGTCCAGGAAGCACACAGAACCCCATATAAAAGGAATCCAAAGAGGACTACACCAAGACACATCATAATTAAAATACCAAGAGCAAAAGACAAAGAGAGAATATTAAAAGCAGCAAGAGAAAAACAGTTCATTACCTACAAGGGAGCACCTATACGACTGTCAGCTGATTTCTCAACAAAAACGATGCAGGCCAGATGGGAATGGCAAGAAATATTCAATGTGATGAATACCAAGAACCTATATCCAAGAATACTCTATGCAGCAAAGCTATCATTCAGAATCTAAGGGCAGTTAAAGAGCTTCACAGATAAGAAAATGCTAAAGGAGTTCATCAACTCCACACCAGTATTATATGAAATGCTGAAAAGTACTCTTTTAGAAGAAGAAGAAAAAGGTAAAAGATAAAAAATTATGAACAACAAATACCTATCTATCAACAAGTGAATCTAAAAATTAAGTGAATTAAAAATTTGATCAACAGAATAAACTGGTGAATATAATAGAATCAGGAGCACAGAAAGGGAGTGGACTGATAATCCTCAGGGGGAAAGGGGTGAGGAGTGTATAGGGAGAGACTGGACAAAAATCATACACCTATGGATGAAGTCAATGGGAGGGAGGTAAGGGTAGAGGGAGGGTTGGGAGCCGGGTAGAAGGGAGCTATGGAGAGGGAAAAAGAGAAACAAATGTAATAATCTGAATAATAAAGATTTAATTAAAAAAAACTGTGGTACATCTACACAATGGAATACTACACTGCAATCAAAAAGGAGTTCTTACCATTTGCAACAACATGGATGGAACTGGAGTGCATTATGCTAAGTGAAATAAGCCAGTCAGAGAAAGATAAATACCACATGATCTCACTCATCTATAGGAAATAATGAACAACATAAACTAATGATCAAAAACAGATCCAAAGACAGGGAAGCATCGGTCAGACTGTCAAACCTCAGAGGGAGGGTAGGAGAGGGTGGGGGTAAGCGGAAGAGATCAACCAAGGACTTGTATGCATGCATATAAGCCTAACCGGTGCACACAGACAACAGAGGGGTGAGGGCAGCAGTGTGGGTGGGGGTGGGAAGGTAACGGGGTGATGGGTTCAAATACATAATACCTTAACCAACAAAGAAATTAAAATGAAAAAAAGAAAAGAAAAGAAATGTACCTGGAGCCTCTTAGATGTTGGTAGTACTCTGTGAACAGAAGAGGATTTGGAAGTGCGGATCTACAGATGCCCATTCAATCATTCAACAAGGTATTTGCTGTCTACTGTATACCAGGCACTGTTTATGCCACTAAAAACATATTTGTGAACAACACAGGCAATCCTGCCTTCGTAAAGGTTACCTTCTCATAGAAGGAGGCAGATAGTAAACAACAAATATAGCAAATAACTACATTAGTAGGTTGGAAAGTGATAAGTGTTATGGAGAAAATAAGGAGTGTGGGGAGTGAGAGCAGTATCATAATTTTAATTAAGCTAGAGTAGGCCTCACTGAGATTGTGGCATTGATCAGAGACTGGCAGGATATAACTGTCTGTGTTGTCCCTTAATTAGAATGCTTAAATTTAAAGTCTGTCTTAGAACATCAAACTTAAGGTAAAAATAAAGCATCAGCCTCTATCTGGTATAAGCCAATTTGGAGACAGGTCATCTCTTTATGAAGGTAATCAGACACATGTTTTCTACACTTGCATTTTCACAACAAAAGCAATCAGAAAACTTAATTTTCTGAGGCAGAATGTGTTAAAATACCATCTCCACAACCCTGTTTGTGTAAAAAAGCTCCCCTTGTTAAAAATCCGGTCTTCCCTGGCAATGCCATTCTTTCTCTGAAAAATACAATAGCATCTACTCCCTTATCAAGACTCAAAACAGAAACCAAAATCTGCAGGAGATAATAAACTAGCCAACAGCAAGTCTTAGCATTAATTCGGTGGTATGTGAAGTGATGGAAATTCCCTCTGCCAGAGAAACCATCAGCTGTCACACCGCTCACCCAGCCACCTTACTTCCCACTTGGTACCACACTCCTGCTTTTAGAGAGGGCAGGAGGGAGAGGCAGGGAATTATGTGTCCTATAAATTTGATATCTGTCCAACCAATGATCACAAATCATGTTTAAGTGCATGTTGTTAAAATGTAACCTCTCTTCCAGATTGAAAGCATTGTAATATGGATGCTTATTTCCAAGACTTTCGAATTCCAAATGGCTCCCAAATTTAGGGAGTTGGTCTTGAACAGAATTAATTTAGAGAAAGTTCCTGTGGGAAGCTTTCATGATTCCTGAAAAACAACGTGTGTCTGAGAAATTAGAAAGTCCATAACGTGAGTGTGTGTTACATGTTTTAACTGAGTTTGTGAGTGGTGTTCATGGCTACGAAGTGGCTCTGTTCATGGATTCATCCGTCAAAGCTAATACCGCCACCTCCATGTGTCTCCCTCTGGCCTGCCTTCCTCTGACAGCTCATACATCTTCACTTCTGACTTTGCTCCACACAGCTCAGTCCTTCCCCAATTCTGAGCTGCCAACAGAGAGCGCTTGGCTGGAGCACTTTTAAATATTCATGTGAAAGGAAGGAACTCAACTTCTGCTTTTGGGTCATTTAGTAACAGTTGCTCTATTTCTTTTTCTTCTATTAAGCAATCTATTTGCACAGAAAAATATAACCACCAAGTGATTTTTTTAAACCAAGTATTAAAAGTAATGATAATAAATTAAAATATGCCAGGCATTTACATAGCCTACCATGCTCACTGGGCACATCTAGCAATGTGTTGTGAGCCCTTTCAGAGGGGAAATAACAAAGAATTTAAATGACCAATTCTTTTTTTTTATCAGATAAAAAAGAAAAAAGAGGAGGAAGTGGGGAGCAGCGGCGGGGGGGGGGGGGCCGGGAGAAGGGGGAAGGAAAGGAGGAGGAGGAGGGAGAAAGGGAGGAGAAAAGCATGGCTTAATTGTGATTTGACCTGAGAAGGAACACTTCCTGCTTCAAGCAAAACTGCTTCAGACCATTGGGCACATTGTCAGGTTGATGTTGACAATGTGCCCTGTTTGTTTTTTCCATCAATGCCAGACACTCAATTGCAAGGCTTGATGTAGAACCAATAAATATATCTGTTCAAGCACAGGAGGAAAATGGATGTTTTCTTCCTCAGGGAGGCTCAATATATAAACATTTTCCCTTTGACCTATCCATTCTCCAGGCTCCACTCAGGACTTTCCACATCCACAGAGCAAACTTGATCTCACTATAACCTCAACCACCCCCAATTGTGGGAAGGAATTAATTAACTGTGAGGAGAAGAAGCAATATGCCCAGGATCCAAGCACAGTGACCACGCCAGCATTGGAATTCAGGTCTGCTGGCCGCCAGAACAGGCCAGTACTCTTTTGCCCAAGGCTATAGATATAACTAACAGAATGTAAAATGAGTCTCTGCTTTCTAGCTTCCAGCAACACGAAGCTTCCCGCCCTCTCCCACTCCTCTCAACATATCTTACCTCTGTAAACAGGCCATTGTATCCAGTGTCTCTTCTAAGTCTTTTTGGTTGAGTGCTGCCTGTCTTAGCTGCAGGACTGATATTCAAAATATTTAACAGTGGTATAACCCAAGCATTGACCAATCAGAAGGAGCACTGGCCTATTGAAGGGTCAGGGACCTGGGGGCTCCCCTCGCTGCAGTGGGCCACTTTAGCCCATGGGGACCGGGTGGAATCAGAGGATCCCAGGAAAGCTCTGCATAGGGCAGCTTCGCTTTGGAAGGGAAACTTGTAAGGGATCCAGGCTTCTGTCATTTGTATGCTATGTGTACAGTGCTTTTGTTTTATCATTCACACAACAAATATTAAATCACTACAATGTGCAGGATCTCATGGGAAAAACAAAGGCAGTCAGACATGCCCTCATGTCTTAGCTTATTTCTTTCTCTCTTTTTAATAGATATATTTTATTGATTTTTTACAGAGAGGAAAGGGAGAGGGTTAGAGAGTTAGAAACATCCATAAGAGAGAAATATCGATCAACTGCCTCCTGCACACCTCCTACTGGGGAAGTGCCCAAAACCAAGGTACATGCCCTTGACCGGAATCAAACCTGGGACCTTTCAGTCTGCAGGCCAATGCTCTATCCACTGAGCCAAACCGGTTAGGGCTTAGCTTATTTCTTGATAGACTACATGAGAAATGTACCTCAGTAGCTGCTCTAGATATCAGAAAGTGGTCTGTGTTTTAAGATAGGTGCAGGAAAATGGGTGTGGCGGACAAAAAAAAGGAGGGATCTTTCTGCTTGTTGATCAGAGAAGGCTTTCTGGAGCGCTCATTTCAGCTGCATCGTTTAAAGGTTGGGGAAGATTTTGTAAGGAGAGCTAAAAGGGACAAGGCTGCAGGAAGAAGAGAAGCAGCACACACAGGTAAGAACTGGTGAAGAAAGAAGAGAGGGAGGGAGGGAGGGAGGAAAAGAGGGAGGAAAAAATGGTCAGGTATTAAATAAAAGCAACAAACAGCTGTAGTCAGCACTCAGTGGAGGTGGCAGACAGGTAAGGGGGATGGGAATGATCCCTGGGGGTTCAAGGCAAGCTCCCCAGGAGCCCTCTTATTTCTAAGTTGGCCAGGCACTCCCTCCCTCAGTTCTTACCAAACTAAAGAACAAGCCGGCATCTGCCAATTGGCCGGAGGAAGTTCATATCCTTGCCTGGCTCTGGGGAGGCCATTGAATGCGGCCCCTGGAACCGCAGCCTGGGAACAGGATGCAGTTCCCCAGCAGCTTGGAGGCAGCCCAGCGCTCTAATCCCATCTGGTTCTGAAGCCAGAAGCGGGTGCTTGGCCATGGGCGGTGGGCGCTCCCTGGTTCCTAGCACAAACTCAGTGTAGGCAGGAGGTGGGGAGGGGAGGACTGGTAAAAGACAGACCTAAAGTAGGAGCAGGCAGAGAACACAGGGAGAGGGCATTTGAGAAGGATGGCTGATTCTCAAAGTGGGACGTAGACACAATTGGGAGAGATTAGAAAGTTGTTTTGCCATCCTCTAGCGTAGAGGAGTCCCTCATAATTTTAGTTGAATGACAGAAGCTAGTAACGTGCTGAATGTAAGAGCATGGGCTCCAGGGTTACACCATTCTGGTCCAAGTCCTTTCCTTGTCAGGAGAGCACAGTTCCTGTTTCCCCAGGGTGATGCATTGGCAGCAGGGGCATGCATGCAAGGTGAAGTGAGGAAAAGGGAAATCAGTGAGTAACAGTTTGTCCGTGCTTCTCCACCCTAAAGCAGGAAGACGGTGCTCTGTTCTCCAGGGCCACAGAGTCCTACCCAGAAACACCTTAGAGCAAATGCATAAGCATAACTGGAGCTACCCTGCCCGAGGGCTGTGCTCCCTGAGAACAGCCCACGCCCTCTGCCCTTCATCTGCCTGCTGATCTGCAGCCCAGTTTCCCGAGTGGACGTGTGTTAGCGCATCCTGGGTACATAGCCAGCACAGCTTTCAAACAGAGCCTCTCTCCTGTTGCCTTGTTTTTTCAGATTGGAGTCTTTAATCACATTCACAGAGGTCCATGAATTCTTTAGAATAACTTTAAATTTAGTGTTTTCATTTTCAACATAAATAAGCATTACCTGGATTGACACCTTTTTTTTTTTTTTTTTTTTTTTACGGAGTAACACCATGTAATAGGAATGCCCAGTCTGGCTTTGCCTTTATGGCTGTTTTTAAAGTCTCATAATGTAAGTGTGAGTTTAATGTTACCCAAACTGGGATATAGTCAAGAGTCTACAAGTTTTCAATTTTGAGAAAGGGTAGCTATTATAAAGAACCTAGCAGGCTGGTTTATACATCTGTCTCATAAGTTTGGCTATGATGAATCGATCCTTTCCAGCTGAATCACTCAGAGTGAAGAGCCGCCGAAGTTACTGACTCTGTAAAGGTGAGGATAAGATCTGTCGTATTTGTAGCCATATACTGCCAGTCAGGAAAGCAGCCAAATGGCCTCCTAAAAAGCTCTGCTCTCTTTAGTGGGACAGATGGATTGGGATTGGTTAATCGGAGAAACCAATCTTAGATCTGAAATAAAAGACTTTTGGTCCTAAATCCCTTCATCACTGCTCTGATATTTAGGCAATAAAATATACGCAATACTACTACTACTGCTACTACCATCACTGCCCTACAGAGATGTTGTGCTAATAATGTCTGGCTTTCTGTCCTGCTGGGTCTGTGTAGCCCCACTCCTGACACAGTATTCTAGAGAATAATTTGATGAGATGAGAATAGAGAGGCATGGGAAAGTCAACCCTGAAATCTGGAGATTAGCTCTGGTGGAACTAGCGAAGTTTCTTTAGGCAAATAGTGCATCTGGGAGATGCAAGGTACAAAGTAACGGAAGGGACTCATTGGCTCTTATAACTAGGAGTGCAGGGTGTGTCAGGCTTCAGGTGTGGAGGCAACGGCTCTGCACTGCCCTCAGGACAATCTCTTTCTGCCCCTCTGCCCTGCCAAACACAGCATTTACCCCTCCCTCAGGCTGGCTCTCCACAGGGGTGTAGGATGGCTGCTTATGCTCAGCTTTCCAAGCAAGAATTCCAAGATTTACCCTGCTGAGAGTCCTCCTTGACCTCTCTCTTCTCCAACATTCCCCAGCCAATCTATCTGAAAATTGCTGGGTCTACCTTCAGAATAAATCTAGCATCCAACCACCCTTCACCACTTCCGCTGTTACTACCCTATTGTCAGCCGTTGGCACATCACCTGGATTATTGGAGTCAGTTCCTAAGTGGTCTCCCTGCTTCTGCTCCTGTCCTCCAGGCAGCAGCCTGAGTGATACTTTACAAATGACAGTCAGACCATGTCACTACTCAGAATCCTCCTATGGCTTCTGATCTCACCAAGTGAGAGCCAACAACCTACAAGGGCGTGATCTGGCTCCCCAGTAACCTTTCTGAACTCAGCGTCTGGCACCCACCTTCCCCCTTCCCTCTTTCACTCCACTCTGGCCACATGGCCTCTTGTTTCTATTAACATGCCAGGTGCGCTCAGCTAATGCTTGGGGACTCTGAATTGGCTGTCTCCTCTGCCGAGAGTGCTCTCCTTCCAGGGAGCTACACGGCCCACTTTCAAGTCACTTTGTCAGTGACGCCTACGCAAGGCACCCATTGAAAATTGCCAGGCCCACAGACCCCCTGCACTCAGGATCCCCGCCCTTAATCATTTTTTCCCACAGTCCTGCACAACTAGTATATTTATTGCTTTATTGACCATTTCCTCTCAGCTAGGAGGGAATGTATTCTTGTCTATTTGTTTTACTGATGTTTCCTCAGACCCTAGTGTTTAGTTGATAGCAGGTGGTAAAAAATTTTTGTGAAATGAACAAATGCATTGGACTGACCTGGATACCCAGTCTCCTGAAGTCTTAGGCGGGAAGGTGCCTAAATCCTTAAAGTTGGGAATAAGACCTACCAAATTGGACTAAACTGGGTGTCTCCAGAACTTAGATTTTAAATTATGCTCCAAGAAAGAAACTGGTAAGAATCGACAGATTATGAGGTTAACAGCACCTGTAGTGTTTATTGAATATAATTATTCCTGGGTCCCATCATGAAACTACAAATCAAAATTTTGAGGGGCAGGGTAATCAACCTGCTTTTAAAAATATTTCTTTCTTTATTGTTCTCTTTTATTTTTATCTTTTTAATCAGCAGTCCTAGGTGATTCTTCTAATCACTAAAACTGAGAATAGTTTGCAGAATGTATAAATGCGTGGCAGGCTCAACACAGGTGAACTATGAAACACGACTATGCTACGACAAAGAGAATTGGGATATAATGAGTGGCATTAAGCAAACAGAAGAGAGAATGTGTAAATAGAAGAGGAAAGATGTTCTTGCATTTAGCAAAAGGAAACACAAATACCTTCATTTGGGGAGGAGGGGGCGGGTTGTTTCCAGCATGGCCAAAGACGAAGACTAGACCTAGGAATGACAGATAACCTGGCCCCTCGCCAGGGTTGTGAGGTAATTTGTCAATCTCTGCAATGTGAAATGGTCTACAAAACCACTGGTATTAGTTTGTTAGGGCTGCCGTAAAAAGCTAAACCAACCCACTAGTTTAAACTACTTGTCTCAAAGCGCTCGCAGGATTGATTTCTTCTGGGTGCGGGCTTCGAGGGGGAATTCATTCTGTGCCTCTTCTCTGGTTTCTGGTGGATTGCTGGCAATCCTTGGGGTTCCTTGGCTTATACATGCATCATGCTGATCTCTGCCTTCATCCTCACACGACGTCCTCCCTCTATGTGTGCATCTGTGTATACATTTTCCCTTTTTACACGGACACCAGTCATGTTGGATCAGAAGCCACTCTACTCTTCATCTTTACAAAGTACATCTGCAATGAATCTATTTCCAAATAAGGTCACATCCTGAGGTATTAGGGGTTAGGACTTGAACATGTGAATTGGGAGGGGACACAATTCAACCCATGACACCATCCCTTTCTCTGTTGTGATTGTGAGATCACCAAACAACTTTCTGGTTACTAGGAGTTTTCCCAGGTGCCCAGGATTGAGCAGTGAAGGTCCTGGAGAACATATGCACCAGTCTTTTGGTCACTGGAGATGAATGTCCCCATTTTGAGTGGTCATTCTTTTCACCTCAGAGTCTTCCGTGAGTCTGGCTAGCATGAATCAGTTCCTGAGAGCCTGGCCACTGTGGCTACACTGACAATGTGAGTTTGGGGGACTACACAGCTGTCCAACCCAATCTATCAAAAATGATGGATGTCATTACAAAGGGGATAGAGGTACCTGAGTCACAGGTGGGGATTCCCAGATATTCGGCCACAGACAGTGCATCCTTTCACGAACAACAGGCATTTTGAAAAGTGATAAACTTCTGAGAGTTTGTCCTAGAACCAGAGTAAATAAAGCTGTCAACCCAGGAAAATGCCCACCTGCCTTTACTAACTTCTCTGACAAGACAGCCAAGTACCTTTTGTATCTGGGAGCCTCCACCAAGAAGAAAGTCTTGATTTCAACTTCAATCTTCTTGCTTGTCTTTATCCTTTTCTGGCTTCAACTGTCTTTCAGGTCTCGTGTCCGTAAAGAGAATACAGGGCTAAGACTTAGTGGAAGATCTCAGAAGGCCCAGACATTGTCATAAACTAGGAAAAAATGTTCTCTTCAATTAGCTTAGACACTTTATCAATTAATCTCCTTGTCTATCCATAGAAAAGGACATAATCAAATGGCCTTAAAATGGCTCAGTTATGGTTGGTTACATATGTAACGTGAACTCTCTGGGCCATTAACACTAATTCTAAGCTGGAGTTTTAGATCCAGGCTAGGTTTTTATTTAAAACTCAAATCATGCTGAGACCAGTTTGGCTCAGTGGATAGAGCGTTGGCCTGCGGACTGAAAGGTCCCAGGTTCGATTCTGGTCGGGGGCATGTACCTTGCTTGCAGGCACATCTCCACTGTGGGGCGTGCAGGAGGCGGCTGATCGATGTCTCTCTCTCATCGATGTTTCTGACTTTCTATCTCTCTCTCTTCCTCTCTGTAAAAAATCAATTAAATATATTTTAAAAAATTAAAAAAAAAACACAAAAAAAACTCAAATCACAACAGCCAAAATTTGAGTACAATGAGATTTCTAAACCCTAGTCGTGGACCCAGAATTTAATCCAATGAAATTTTAATACAGGTAGAAGGCCTCTTACCAGAAAACTGCTTAACCAACTTACTGGCTTAACCTTCACTCTCTATCCCTCTCAAACCTTCACTGACGCCAGGTGTACTGAATTCTAGGAGGCTACTGTTTAACACAGTATTTTTCAAACTGTCAGTCTTCATTATCAACTTACTAAGTTGAAATAAATTCACTGGGTCATGACTAGCATTTTTTAAGATGAAGCAGAACAGAATGGTTGAATAGCATGTTTAGAATCACTTATTTCTTCTAAAATGTGTTTACTGCCTCATAAAACAATGAAATATAAGTGGGGAAAAACTCTGAACAAATAAAAAGAGACATGAAAAATGATATAAAAATAAAGTTGAATGCTTTAAAAAGACTATAAAGGCAGGTCACTTAAAAAATAACAAAAACTGATGTTAAGTTAGTTTTAAGCTAGGAAACTGTAAGAGATGAGGAAGAAATTGTAAAGCATAAAAGCACTCCACATGGATACTGTGTTAGGTGTCTTTAGCTCTTTCCCCATGGTAGAGAGACAAAGGCTAGAGTCCCAAACCCAATCTATCAAGAGTGGGGTAATGCAAGGGAAAAAATGAGTAATTTCAATCTCACTGTGTGGGTGAAAAATAAGATCACCCACACAGTGAGCCCAACACCTAAAGACTGGGGAAGAAATGTATAATTATGTACTTTAAGTAAAAATAAAAAGTTTAAAGTGCAATATGTTTTGTAATTTCAATGACACCTGATAAAAGGACATACATTTTTAAATTTGGGCCAGTTCTTAAAATATGATGAAATAGGATGTGAATGTTATCAACTCATTTCACCTATCAATGAAGATAGAACTCACAAAGCAACTACCTTGGCCAGTGTGTTCAGTGGTTAGAGCATCATCCCTCATGCTGAAGGGTCTCCTGTTAGATTCCTGGTCCCCAGCCTAGCCCCCTGGTCCCCTGGTCCAGGTGCATGTAAGAGGCAACCAATCAATGTGTCTCTCTCATGTCAATGTCCCCCTTTCCTACCTTCCTCTTTCTCTAAAAAGATCAATGGAAAAAAATATCCTTGTATGAGGGTTAACAACAAAATGAAATCACAAAGCAACTCCTTAATGTTCAAAGAATGACGTGATTAGGGCAAAGGACAGAAAGAAAAAAAAAGTTTCACACCAGAAAGAATTACTAACTTACAAGCTAAAGATTCATGACCAGCCCAGATAATGAATTTTCTGCAAATCTTTTCCTGCCTCCTTGGCACTGTCCTCTTGCCCCACTAGGATTGGCTACTCCTTTGTGTCCCACGGGCTGCTGTAAGTCTGTCTCCTGAGGAACCTACCAGAGCCCCCGAAATGATTCTCTCTCTGTACATTACTGTTTATATATGCATGTCCATCAGTTAGACCCACAGCTCCTGCAAGATAAGGACCAGGTCTTGCCTGGTATTCTTAGCACCAGCTGGGGCCTAGCACTTGGTCGGTGCTTACTAAAATATTAGTTAAATGAATGACTCTGTGCGAAGATAAAAAGTATTGTCCTAATTTCCAATAAAATGGAACGTAACTGAAGTAATTTGGAAAAAAATTTTAAAGTGAAAGGTGGGAGGCACTGGTGTGGCACAGAAAGATCAAAGAGCACTGGACTGTCACAGCTTGGCTGAAATAACCATCAAGACCGTTCCCTGCACTTTGCCTTCACTGTGGCTTGACTATGAAGCCTTCTATGATTTTGTTTCCCTGCCTGGAGTCTTGAAACTGCAAAAGTAGTCCCCTAAGGAGGCAAGGCAAAAGGAAATGTCTTTCCACTTAAAACTGATGAGTTGATTTTCTAGCACAAACCAGAAAAGATTGGCTGGTCTGGGAAAAGTAAACAGAGCAAAACTACTGTTTTATCCTCAGGATTTCCCCCTCTAACTATCCAAAATATGATCCTTTTTTTTTTTATCAGCTAAATGATATACACAGTATTTTCCCTGAGTTACAGAGTAACGCATCCTAACTGTGAAAAAAGTTGGAGAGAAGGAATAATTATAAAGCAGCAGGGACGAACCCACTCATTACCCTCTACACCAGGGCATCAGCTCTAACACCTGGCATCTGGCATGTTCACATGGAACCTGGGCCTGGGAGCCGAGAACGACAGGCCAGAGGGGGAGCAGATGCACTAAACCTCACTAGTTAATGATGCAATTCCCAGGAGGGGGTCTGAGCAAGACAGGGCCCTGTTTGAGATTCTCGGAGTTTGGGATCAGATTGGAAGCCGGGGCTCCCCTGGGGACCTGCAGCCCTTTGGGGCTGGGACAAGTTGCTTGGCCTTCAGGGAACCCTACCCTTGCTCCCCACCACTTGCTCGGGGTTTGGGGAGGGTGGTTGCTGGAGCGAAGGCCCCCATCCGCCTGGAAGGGGCTGTCACCGGTCCTCTGCAGGTTCCCCACGCGGGGCCCCCAGCCACGGCCTCATTTCCAGAACCAGCGCCTGGGGCGGCCCTGGCTGCGGGCCGGAGTGTGAGAGGCACCGCAGCCCTGACTCCCGGCTCGAGCCTCAGACTCGAGCCCCCAAAGCCAGGCGCCCCCGGGGGTGGGCGGGGAGGGGTGCCGGGCGGCGGGAGCAGGGTCAGCGCGGGAAACAGGCGGCCACGCTCCTCGGACCTTCGGCTCCCGCCTCCTCCCAGGACTGGGCGGGCCCGGCCCCTTGGGGCGGCGCGCCAGCTGGGCCAGGACCCACGGCTCCCCCCGCCCCCTCCGTCCTCCCCCGCCCCTCCCCGCCCCCTTCCTGTGCCCCCGCCCCCACTCTGCCCGCCTGACCTCCTCCCGCCCTTCTTCCTCCCTCTCCCCGCTTCCCCTCCGCTCGCCTCTCCGGGTCCCGATCGCCTCCCTTCTCCCTCCCGGCGGCTCGGGTGCGCTCGCAGGGCCGAGGGCGGCGGAGACCCCGCCCCCCAGGGGGAGCTGGAAGCGGAGAACCTCGGGCCCCGCCGCCTGGGGCCCGGCGCTCCCGGACCCAGATCGGCCAGCGCCGAGCCAATGGCAGCCAAGCGGGTGAAGGGCGCGCACGTGGGTCTCCCAGGAGCATCTTGAGGCCCGTGAAGCTTTTCTTCGCACAAACGGCCCCTCCCTGTGGACCGGGGGGAAGAAGAGGCGAGATTGCACCCCCAGGGAGCACGCATCTGGACGCCGCCGCCGGTGGGAGAGGGGAAGCGTTTAGGTGAAGCAGCAGAAGGCCCGGGGCAGACCCAGCTGCCTGGAGCCGGGCCTCCTCCAGGGGCTCCGCGTCTCTCCCTGCGCTCCAGGCCCTCGGGCTGCTGGAACCCTCGTGGGCGCCTGCCCCTGCTGTCCTCGGGCTTCAGGCGAGAACAGGAGAGCCAGTATGCTAGGCTAGGGGCGGGGATTACTACCCTGAGCCTGGAGAATGTAGAGCCAACGTGATGAGCTGACCAAAAAGCAAAACGATGTGCTCATGGGGAAAAAACCGGTACAGGACCCTGAGGGGACCCAGAGGAAAAAGATTTGTTTAGATCTCGGCACTGCCTCTGGCTACATGTAGGGCTTCCATAAGTCACTGAAGCTGTCTGAGACCATTTCTTCATCTATCCAATGGAACCGTCATCCCTGCCCTGGGGGTTGTGGTGAGGAGACACTGGGAGGACGCAGGTGATCCTGTCAACTCTTCTGTCTCCGCAGATTCATGGCCTGTCCGTCCAAAGAGAAAAGCAGAAGAGCTTGACCCTGTGAAAGGAGACCACAGTGAAAGTCCTCTTTCCCAACATTGGGTGAGCCATGGCTTGAAGGAGACCCCAGGGGCCTGTGTGACTATTACCAAATCCTTGCACAATCGTCTTAACCAGGGTAGTCGTATTTCACCATCATTAAAAAAAAAAAAAGTGGCTTGTTATGCAGTGCATCTGAGAAGAGGGAATGTTATGAATTAAAGATTATATCAAAATAGCGAAAAGATGGATTAAGATTATGAAGCATTCAGTTCAACCAGACAAAACGGTTTGCTGTGTTCCTACAGATTTCCTCAGAGCCTTCGGCATGTGTATGCTGACTCAAAGAGCCCCCGGGGAGTCAGCATTTCAGGACTGACAGGTCGGTCAAGAAAGGCACTTGAGCCAAAACCAGATTGGAGCGTGGGTCTGCAGACTGAAAGGTCCCAGGTTCGAGTCCAGTCAAGGGCATGTGCCTTGGTTGCGGGCACATCCCCTGTGGGGGGCATGCAGGAGGCAGCTGATCGATGTCTCTCTCTCATCGATGTTTCTGACTCTTTATCCCTCTCCCTTCCTCTCTGTAAAAAATCAATAAAATATTTTTTTTAAAAAAAAAGAAAAGAAAGAAACGCACTTGAACACCAAGCCTAGCCTTTACTCACACCCTCAGGCAGATTGTCCTAATGTCATACTTGAATTTCTAAGCTTTTGGATTTGAGACAAGTGGTGGGCATTTCACCTTCCCCATCTGTAGCCAAATGTTTGCAAAGAATTAAACCTCTCAGATTCTTATACTAAGAGGTAAGAATTTAGAGCGCATCCTGTTGGCTCTAAATTCTGATTGCATGCCTCTGTGCCAGACATAGCACAGGGCTACAGGTACACCAGCATATAGAACAAGCAATACTCCAGTTCTCAGGAGAAGACAAGCACAAATATTGACAATGACACTGAGATCGGCTTCTTGCTTTTAGCAGCTGTCAGTTGGCTTAGAGCAGGATCTGGTCTCAAACTCAGATGCCTAACAGGGAAGAGATCAGGAAGTATAAGCACGAGAGACTGGGCCTGCAGAACCAGGAAGATGGGGAGCCACCATGGAACATGTCAATGACATCCAGGACAGGTTACTACGAATATTTCAAGAGAATTGACTAAATTTTTTAAAATATATTTTATTGATTTTTTACAGAGAGGAAGGGAGAAGGATAGAGAGGTAGAAACATCTGAGAGAAACATTGATCAGCTGCCTCCTGCACACCTCCTATTGGGGATGTGCTCACAACCAAGGTACATGCCCCTGACTGGAATCAAACCTGGGACCCTTCAGTCCGAAGGCTGACGTTCTATCCACTGAGCCAAACCGGGTAGGGCTGAATTTTTATGTGAAATCACCTGATTTCTAAATGTCAGCAGTTCACACTTTTACTAGTAGAAGAACACGAGCAGGACCTCAAAACTCTTTCTGTGGGCCTGCAACTAATTACCCATGTCACCAAAAACTACTCAGGAGTATGATAAAAATGCAAGAAGGTTGAGAAACACTGCTTTATAGCTACAAAAGTGTAAGTTCCAGGTAAATAATATGTAATCTTCCTAAGTATCCAGAAATATTTATTATGGGCACAATATGTGCAGGCCTTATTGTTTTGACTGTAATAACCTATGTGAATAAGCCATCAGGCTACTGTACTTCAGTTTATCCATCACAAAACAAAAACAAAAACTTGGCTCTGCCTGAGTAGCAAAAAAAAAAAAAAAAAAAAAAAAAAACCTCTAAATTTTCCCAAGCAAAGCAAATGAAAGGAACTGACATAACTGTGGAATTCAAAATATTATTTTATGATCCCATTCCCTTTAGGTTCAAGAATACTTGAGTTTGGGGAGTCATCACCGTGTATACACATACTGTATTTGTGCAATTGCCAATTGTGTTTTAAAACTGCTGCCCAATACAGTTTGCATTCATTTTGCCAGGCATGTCACCCAACTATAGTTTTTTTTGTTTGCTTTTTTAAGGGATGGAGTTTTGATAAAGATGCTCTAGGTTCACTGAAGAGAGGCCCAAATACCATCCAGCCAGTTTGGCTAAGGTTACTTCAAGGAGAAATAAACAGGCAGATGATTAATTTGGTCAAGAGCAAAAATTAATTTATTTTAATTTTCAAATTGTTGGGAGGGGTGCTAGATTGGCAAGGAACAACAACAACAAAAAAAAAATTAAGGAAAGGAGGGAGAGTGAGAACTAATGGCTCCTACTATGTGAGGCTGTGAGAAAGTGGTATCTGTTTCACAGACACAGAGAGTAAAATAGGCATGAGATTGATCCCATGCAGATAACCACGTTCTCTGCCCTCTTCAGGGACAAAGTGCGTTCAGAGTCAGCTTTTTGCCTTTCCCTTGCCTTCATTACAAAAAGAGAGCCTTCCCCCCCACGAGCCACATCTCCCATTTATGGTCCAGCTCAGCCTCACTTCTCTTTAGAAAGAGCTCCTATGAAAGTCACCAATACTTTTTCTTTGGCCAAATCCTCAATGATTAATTTTCAGTATTTTTCTGAAGCACTTGACACTGTCTGCCCACGCTTCCTTTTCTGAAACTATCCTGTCTTCAATTTTGTGTGTTTCTCCTATTTCTCTGGTTACCCTTTCTCCGGCTCCTCCGTGGGCTCCTCACGCTCCTTTCTTGTATTATTAAAAGTTAATTATTTCCTTCTGCTCTTCCTGGGTGAGTTATCCATGCCCACAGTTTCTATAATCACATGGACACTAGGACCCAGACCTATTTCTCTGTCCTGAACTCTAGGTCAGTGTGTCCACAATATGTCCTAAGACAAGATATATCTCCAAAAGGGATCCTGCAGATTCCTCACACTCAACCTGTCAATAACTGAGTGCATCACCTTTACCCCAAATCCTGCTTGTACCTGCCTATTCCTGCCCTTGGTTATGATGGTTGTTACCTACGAGAGAAACCCAGGGGTCATCATCATAAGCTCCTCTTCTTCCTCCAACCCTTCTTCCTTTCTTCTCCACCGACCCACACACAGTGGGTCAGCCATCAAGTTGGATCTCAGTAGTTTATTTCCTCTTCACTTCACATAGCTTTGGTTTAGTTCATCTTTCATCTGGACCAGGCATTGAGCAGTAGCATCACTTACCATCCTAACATCGCTTACTCCACCTCCAGTCTTCTGATGGCTACAGCAGTGTCACCAGGACGACTGGAGACACACAACCATTCACATCACTCTCTGCTTAAAATCCTGTAAGGCCTCCCACCATCATTAGGATCAAGTTGAAACTACTACTTTGCCTTGCAAGCAACGTCCTCTCCGTCTTACTTCTCACTGCCTCGCTCTCTCTGCATGTTATGCCCCCACAAGAACTATGACTGTGTACTCATGTGGTGGCATCTAAATGTTTCAACTCAGCTTCTTTGTCAGCATTAAGCCTTATCTAGAAAGACTTCTATCATTCTCACTCTCAGGGACCCCCTCCCTGGTATAGTGAGCCGCCTACCACAGTATCGGCAGGTCCCACTGCCTGCCTCCACCCTGCAGACTCCTTTTTTTATATATATATTATTGTTTCAGAAAGGAAAGAGAGGAAGAGAGAGATAGAAACATCAGTGATGAGAGAGAATCATTGATAGGTTGCCTCCTGCATGCTCCCTACTGGGGATTGAGCCTGCAACCTAGGCATGTGCCCCTGACTGGAATCGAACCTTTAGCCCACAGGTAAATGCTCTATCCACTGAGCCAAACCAGCTAGGGCCCCCTGAACACTCTTGATCATTTAACAGCCTCCCCCTCATTATTGCCAGCCATCTTTCCTTTCATCCTCTGGGCAAGGAAACACTGATGTTTGGTCCAGCTCTGCCTTACTTCTCTACAGAAAGAGCTCCTATTAAAGTCACTAGGACCCAGATCTATTTCCAATAGAAACCAATAGAAACCCTGATGTTGGTCAATAGTGAACAGATGTGTGTCAGTGTCAGAAGGGCTTGCAGCCAGTGTCGTCTTATTCTGGAGAAAACTGCCTCCATGAAGAGAGCTTGGCTTCTCTGATAGGCCCTTGTCCTTCTGCTTCTGTTCCCAGCCAGGTGGCAGTGGGTGGATTTTTCCACATGGAGAGGGCAGACCCCACCTAGCCATCCGCTGACATCGACTGACCTCACCATTAACAGAGCCCTGTGGCTCCACAGATATTGTTGGTAAGGATGAAGCAAGCATGAGCTTTTATGTTTCTCAAACGTGAGTTTATTAAAAGAAAACCATTAGTCCTGCCAGAGTGGCTCAGTTGATTGAGCATTGTCTGTGCACCAAAAGGTTGCCGGTTCAGTTCCCAGTCAGAGAACATACCTGGGTTTCAGGTTTGATCCCCAGTTGGGGAACATATGGAAGGCAACTGATCGATGTCTCTCTCTCTCTCTCTCTCTCTCTCTCTCTCTCTCTCTGTTTCTATCTCTCTCTCCACACACATACTTCTTTCTAAGCACATCCTCTGATGAGGGTTAAAAAATAAAAATAAAATATTAAAGAAATGATAACACATATGGTTTGTGGATAAGGCAAAATCATGAAGCTGTTCACAAATGTCTGTAGTTGGGAAACATCTGTGCAGTGAATAACATAGGCCTGCATCAAGGAGTGCCGAGGGGCTGAGGAGGGCGGGGTCTGAGAGGAGTGAGAGAAAGGGGGAGGGGACCCTGGAGGACTGGCCCAAGCCAGGTGGGCCTTCCCTCACATCACCACACCCCACTCTCCTCCCCGAGTGTAGCTGTGGCTGCACTGTAACATAAGCGTGAGAAAGCTCTGACATTCTGGACAAGAAGACTCACTGGAGTTTTCAATGGGAGGAAAGGAGTTTCATGACATTGTGTCTCACAGTGAAGACAGGGCAGGCATTGCTTTGGATGCTTGACCCCGTGCGCACGGAGGAGAGGGGCACAACTGTCACACTGCAGCAATAATTTAATTTTATTGCCAATTTAATTATCTAGCGATGCCCTGCAAACTGTTGAGTTATTTGATGCTTTCTGCAAGAAAACATCCCCAAATTGTCAGCAGTCTCCCCTGCATCCTAATTATTGTGTCACTAACTGTGTTGGTTCAGTTCGTTTTTTGCCTACAAAATGGGTGCCTCAGCATGGGCTGATCATCGTCATCACTTTTTAATGGCCAAATCTATGGGTTTACAGAGACTTTCCTCAGCGCTGCCGGCCATCTGGGCCTCATGCATCAGGCCAGACAAATGTGAGCTGAGGAATCTTGCCCCAGCTATTTGTCAACTCCTCAGAGAAGAAAATGTCAGGCGTGCATGACAGTGGTCAAACTAGTTACGAATTTGAATTTAGCTGTTCTCCTTCTAAGGATTTTAACTATCTGATGTTAACCGTCTATTCTCTTTAAATTTCGTATTAACAAGACCAGATAGTTTAATTTTTCTCCCATAATTCTTGCTCTACCAACCATGGGTAGCTTAACACCAAAGGAACATGAGATTCAGTCTACAACAATAATTACATAAATAATAATAGCCAACAGTTAAACAAATGTTCCTGTATACTAAGCCCTGTTCTGAGTGCTTTGTGTGTATTGACTCATTAAGTCCAACAAAAACTCTGTGAGACAGTTAGTGTTATTATTCCCATTTTACTGATGAGACATTGAGGCACTTTATTAAAGTTACATAGCCAGGCAGTCTGCCTTGAGTCCACACCCTTAAGATCAATTGCCCCCTCCAACAGAAGCAGCAGCATTTCATGATCATCAAAAACTATTTATTGACTGCGTCGGGCAGGGATGCGAACTGCTTCACAGTCATCCTCACAAACCCCCGAGGAAGTGTGATTAGTCCCCTTTTATGGAAGGGAACGCTGAGTGACATGACTGGTCAGTGCCAGGGCAGGGGCACGGGATCCGTCAGACCCTGCCACTGTGGAAGGCGCCCGTCAGGAAAGGATCCTGATCCTGGCAGAGCAGCCAGCCCTCAATAAAGTCGTCAGCGGGGAAATGTAAAGTGCCCTGGAAGGCCCACTGGGGAAATGGCAGATTCTAAGGCGGGGGCAGTGGGGACTGAACATACAGGGTGAGCTTGGGCATTTTATCGTGACAGTAAAGTGGTGCCCCAACAAAGCAAAACACAAATAGGATGGACACGTCGAACGGAAACGGGAGTTCCCCATGTTGCTCTGGAACCATCAGAGCAACAAAACGAATAATCATGAGCGATTATAACTCAAAGAAGAAATAAAGAGCCACGAGACTATACTGATAGAAATAAATGTTTGAAAACATAGATAAATAAGCAGAACAAACTGTGCTTACAGAAGGGTTCCAGATTGTAAATGTAGAAGGAATGAGGTAAGGGGAAAATCATTCCAGCCCCACAGTAATAACTGCTGCAAGTGAGATCCACTTGAGGAATGAGAAAATTAGTGGGTAAAACATTAAGGAGAAGCAGGATCTTAGTATTGCCTCAAAGCATCTACCCTAAAATATTAATTAATTACACTGGTGGTTTTAACATTTACCCCCAAATTCTTTGATGCTCCTTCCTCCAGAGAAGGGGCTTAATTTCTTATCCTGTGAGTGTGGGCCAAACGCAGTGACTTGCTGGTAAAAGAGTATGGAAAAAGAAAGTGAGCGCCCGGCCAGTGTGGTTCAGTGCTTGAGCATCAACCTATGAACCAGGAGGTCAGAGTTCAGTTCTGGTTGGGGCACATGCCCGGGTTGTGGGCTCGGTCCCCAGTCAGGGGGCATGTGGGAGGCGGCCTATCCGTGATTCTCTCTCATCATTGATGTTTCCATGTCTCTCTCCCTCTCCCTTCCTCTTTAAAATCAATAAAAATATTAAAAAAAAAAAAAAAGGAGAAGAAGAAGCCGATATCGGTTTGGCTCAGTGTATAGAGCATCGGCCTGGGGACTGAAGGGTCCAGGGTTCAATTCCAGTCAAGGGCATGTACCTTGGTTGCGGGCACATCCCCAGTGGGGGGCGTGCAGGAGGCAGATGATCAATGTTTCTCTCTCATTGATGTTTCTGGCTCTCTATCCCTCTCCTTTCCTCTCTGTAAAAAATCAATAAAATATATTTTAAATAAATAAATAAAGGAAGGAAGAAAGGTAGCAACTCTGTAGTGGTGAAACCTGGCAGATACCACCTCAACCAAGTGGTTAAGGTTAGCATCATTTGGAATGTCATGCTCATATAGGAAGCTCCTGATACGATACTATGAGAAAGCACTTCCCCTCTAGAGTGTTTCCCCAAAAAACTCTAGCCCTGAGAAAAATCAGGCCCACACCCAACTTGAGGGGCATTCTACAAAATACATGACCAATGCTCTTCACAAGTATGAAGGTTAGGAAAGAAAGAAAGCCTAAGAAACTGGCACAGATTGGAGAACACAATGGCGCCATGACAAGCAAAGCCCACATGGAGTCCTGGTCTGGGTTCTAGAACAGAAATCGGACATCGGCCGGGAAATCTGAAGAAAGTCCGAAGCTGAGTTAATAGCCTCATGTGGATGTTGGTTTCTCAGTTGGGATCACTGTAACAGGGGCAGCTGGAGCAAGGGGCTAAGGGAACACCAGTGATGGCTTTGAAGAGGGGAGTGGTGAGAAGCTGAGGGGCTGGGTAGGAGGCTCTGGGTAATATCTTCAAGGCGTAGACTGCTTTGTACCCAGTGCTTCTGTGTGCTCTCCCCAAAACTCACCTCAGTTGGATGATTTTTCTCTCCTCGTTTTTGAAAGCCTGGAAGGGGATTTGGAAAAATAGGTAGCCGGATTTGGGAGTGGCAGAGTGGGCACGGAGACAGCTCCAGTGGACAGAAAACTGAGAGAATCAGAATAATACAACAATAATATAGCATTGTTGGCTCATCAACTGTAACAAGCATACCATGCTAGTCAGGAAGCTGAGTGGGAAGAGTGTGGAAACTCTCTGTGCTACTTCCTCAGTTTTTCTGTAAATATTAAAACTATTCTAAAAAATAAAGTCTATTTAAAATTTAAAATGAACCATCACCCCGCTCGGGCTCCTGAAGGAAGCAGAGCACCGAGACTTACCGAAGCTTCGGCAGAGCTACCCCCGTTTGGCTCCCAGGGACTGGTGAGGGTGCCCACTGGGACAAGTGGCAGGAGCAGGGAGAGGATGGGAGGACCTGGAGGAGAGGGCACCATCAGCCACCAGAACGCAGGAAAGGGAGGGAGGTGGCGGAGCAAATGAAGGAGGCCCAGCACAGCAGGCCATTTGTTTTACTTGGCTGCCTGCCCTACCTCCGTCCCTCTCAGCTGCTCCTCTTCCTCCTGTGCCTCTTGCCTTCTAACAGACTAGATGGTGGATATCCCGTCTGTCTCGAGGATTCCTTCCCTGCTCCTCTCCACCCTGCCCTGGGCCCTGGGGACTTCCTGCCGTTGGCTTCCCTGGGACAGGCCAGTGGGAGGCATGCCACGGTGCTCTGAGAAGAGAGGAGAGTGGGGCTGGAATCCTTCAGCTCCTTGCCCACCTGTGTGCCTCACCTGGCCAGGTCCCTCTCGCAGAGGCCGCAGGTCCCCTCACTGGGTTCTGGTGACTGCCCCTCCTCCCGGCCCCTCTGGCCTAGGCGGTGGTGGTGGTTCCACAGTGGGTAATTCTTGGCTGCCACACCATTCCTTGTCTGCTTCCCAAAGTCCGCCTGGGTCTTGGTCAACCCTCCATTGTTCAACTCCTCTCCATGACCCAATGGAATGCGCCATCTGTTTCCCGCTGGGACCACAACTGATAGAAAAAGTGACTCGTTACATTTACTGTCTATGGTTTATCTTTCCTTTCAGAACATACACTCCACGAGGGCAGGGATTTTGTATGCTTCCTTCACTGCCGTGGCACTCAACACATATGTGCTGAGCAGAGGAGTGAATGTTCCTTTGACCTGGACTCTCTCATATGGTGCATGTGGCTGGAGGCTGCAGCGCCGTCTAAGAGACTCCTGAGGGCCAGGCGCATTCTCGAGCTGCTGAAGCCCACTCACTCTGCCCCAGGAAGAGCAACTCCATGGCCCTGGCTGCTTCCCTTGTCCCAGGGAATGGCAAGGCTGGGCTTTCTGGCCTCTTCTCTCTTGCACACAAACTTGGCCATGGGTGCCTTGCTTTTCTACATGTACATGTTCATTTCCCTGCAAACTTTCTGTTTCTTGGATCACAGAATTACAGTGTTCTCACCAGGCCCTTACAAACTTGCAGTTTACAAAAGAGCTCTGGCCATGAGCCGGGGAGCCTCCAGCTGAGGACTGACCCTGCCTGCAAAGTCAACTTGCAAGATACGCCAATGTCCTAATCCTCTTCCAAACAACGCTAAGTAGGTTTTATCCGGTGACCTGTAAAACCAAATTAGTAAAGGGACACTTCATTCCAGCTCGCTGGAGAGCTTCTAAAATCTCGGAGAAAGCCAGCACAGCACATTTCTGTGCTGGGGGGGAGGGGGGCGAGAGAAACACATCCCATTCTCCAAAGCAAAACGTCCTTCCCTTTTCCTGGTTTGTCACACAGCGTTCGGCCTACGGGAGGTATTTCCCGAGGCTTTCACAGGGATCCCCAGCGAAGGTGGGATTCAGTTCCTGAGAGGGAGAGAAATATGGTGGCCAGGGAGGTCAAGTGATTTTCCCCACGTCCTGCCAAGTCCAGTCCCAGCTCTGGTCTCCTGACTCCAGCCCAGGGAACATTTGCTCTGTTATTATTACCCCAGGAGCTGGCTGATTGCACAATATCAGGAAATAGTCCATATGAAATCCTGGCCCACGGAGCGTACATGTTCTGCTTTTTATTCTGCAGCTTTTTAATAAAGTGTGTTTTCCTTTCCCATAATGTCATCTGGAAGCAATTCCTCCCAACAGCTGGATTTGCTTTCACGATTGGTAAACACGTAGAGGGGAGGGCAGGGAAGACGCGGAGAGTCACCAGAGAGCCTCCTCCCCAGCCGCTTGGCTCGCGTTCTGAGGCTTATCGGGGTCTCCGCACAAGCCTCATCAAACCCGAGGATGTCTTCACACAGACGACCCGCACGGCCCTCCCTCCTCCAGAGGGTCAGCGTGTTCTTTGGGGGAGACATTTTCTGAATGCTTCGCAGATAAAACTGATCAGATGCAGACCAGACTGCCAGCTGCCAAGCTCTCCGGGCCGCATGTGGAGGCCAGCCCAGCGGCGTCTCCCCGGGTCCCACCGCCACCGGGGTGGGGTGCGGGCAGACCATTCCTTCCTCCGGGTCCCCCAGGGAGCCTCTCTGAGAGCAAAGCCCACCCCGTGTCGCTGCTGCCACCCATGCCAATAAAGAGACCAGAGCCCGAAGAGCACTCGCTGGGTCCCCGAAGGAGATGAGCGTCCCCCGGTTCTCACACAGACCCCACGGAAAAGCGCCAGCTCCCGCTGAGCGCACAGCTGTCTCTGGGTGTTGGCTCACGCCCTCCACTCTGTCCACCGGCACGCTTAGCTCCGGGCCAGGAGGTCCAGGGCCCAGCTTCCGCTGGAATCGGGACCAGGGGACAAAGCTCAGGCTGCAGGCACCCCCCTGCTCCCCTGTAAAAAATGCTGTTCTTTTGGTCCAAGTTTCAAATTTGGAGGTAAGAGGCCGCTGAATGCTCAGAGGGAGCACAAGAGCATCCAGTGACCAGGCAGCCCTGGGAAGAGCGAGGAGAGGGCCCGTGTTGCTCGCCCAGCTGTGTGGGGGGCTGTGGCAGGTGCTGCCAGGTTAGGGGGGAAGTAGAGGCTGGGCAGCTCCCTTCCAGCATCACCAAGCCTCCAGGTAGCCAGGGCCGCACCCTGCAGAGAGGGGTGTCCGGTGCCCTGGGCCTCTGGCTGCCAAATCCTCCCACTGCACACACAGGCGCCTGCCCGGCGGCGCTCGGTGGCCCAGCTCCTCAGCACAAGCCCCAGAGGAGCGCCTTTGCTGAGGCCAAGGGTGGGCAGAGTGCTCTCCCTCTCGGTTCTTCTTGGACCCTGGGACTCTGCTCTCTCCCTCCTCCAGGTGTGGAGTCAGGGGTCAGAAACGGCATCATTTTATCACCGAAACTCACAGAGAGGAGCCAAACCCACCTGTTTGCTCACTTTGATGGTGACTGAATTCTGTACCGAGGTCCTTTTAAAGCCTCGCTTAAGGACATGTTCATTGATTTTAGAGAGAGGAAGAGAGAGAGAGAGAGAGAGAGAGAGAGAGAGAGAGAGAGAAACATCAACGCCAGATGTGCTCCAACCAACTGAGCCACGCTGGCCTGTACAGAGGCTCTTTTTTAAAAATATTTTTTTGTTGATTTCCGAGAGGAAGGGAGAGGGAGAGAGAGAGAGAAACTTCAGTGATGAGAGAGAATCATTGATCAGCTGCGTCCTGCACGTCCCCTGCCGGGGATTGAGCCCTCAACCCAGCCGTGTGCCCTGAATGGAAATCAACTGTGACTTTCTGGTTTGTGGTTCGATGCTCAACCACTGAGCCACACCAGCCTGGCTGTACAGAGGTTCTTAATCCTGATGTTTAGACATGGGAGTCAGCTCTCCAGTACAATAAGGAAGTGAGGAGAGAGGGAGGGGCAAAGATAACGCCTATAAGCTTTGACCAGCGGTTGCAGTACCACCCTCGGCTCCTCTGCCAGACAGAAGGGGGAAGGAGCCTCTGTCCCAGAGCAAAGGCAGCCACAGCAGGGCTGTGGTTTCCTCCTGTGAGCGCCACTCACGTGGCTGCATGAGCAGTTCAGGGGCCTGTGTGACACAGACCGTATGCCACTGAGTAACTACCGAGCAGACATCCTGTTATTACAGCTTCCGGTTGCTCTTGCTGCCCTCACCCCCCAACATGCTACCCTGCTCTGGTGGCGTGCTGGCTGTCACCCTGTCCTGACTCTCACAGGCTTGCTCCAGGAATAATGCTATGCCAGGCACCTTGTGAGGCTCTGGGCGGGGTCAAGACTGTCTTCAGGGACCATGGTGGAGGCCTCTAGTTAGAAAAGGCAGGGCAGGCCAGACACTCACTCTCCTCTTGGAGCTGGGCCTCAGCCTTTCCATTCTAAGTCAGTCTACAGTCTAGAGCCTGAGCCTTAACTAATCTTGAGGAGGATTCTTTGATTTTTTTATCACCTCTTTGTGGCTGAAACAAAGGTTTTTCCAGAAAACCATTCCCCCTCTGATTTGAATTGTGCTGGGTAGCCCCAGTTGGGTAGCTCAGATGGTTAGAGCATTGTCCCAGTACACCAAGGTTGCAGGTTCGATCCCCAGTCAGGGCATATACAAGAAACAACCAATGAATGCATTGTAAGGGGAACAAAAATCAATGTTTCCCTCTCAAATCAATAAGGTAAAAGTAAAATAAAAACAGAAAGAAATATGCTGCTTATTCTATGTTCTTATAAGTCCTTGAGTAAAAGGTAAGAGCCTGTTACTGGTGCTGGGCTGGGTCCCCCAGCTTCCACCCCGCTGGAGAAGGCTGTTCCTGAGCAGCCTGCCTATTGTAAGAAAGACCACGCTCACAGAAACAAGAAATCAATTTTAAAAATCCTAACTACACTTTACCAGGCTCAATATTTGATATCTTCCTATAGCATAAGTAGCTTCTCTTTTTTCCTTCCTAATGGTTTCCACCTTTGTCTCAATTATAAGTTAATGAGGACTACAAGACTGACCAATGGCATATAAAGTTTTGTTTTGTAAATTTCTGCTCACTTTTAGTAACTAATCAGAGCACTGGCACTGAAGGAACTGAGCTGGAGTTCTGCTGGTGTGACGTGGCGCGATAGTTCAGACGTGCCACTTGTCCGTGGGTATGGGGAAACCCAAAATCCGCCTACAAAAGGTGGTCGGAGAAGGTCATTGTAAAGAGTTTGAAAGTGGGTTGCTGGAAAGCCAAATGTACAAAGTCAAAAATGCTGCCCAGCCTCAACTAGAATATAAGTGCCTTGCAGGCAGGAATGTTACCATTTTTTGTTTTTTTAATATTTTTTAATTGATTTTTTACAGAGAAGAAGGGAAGAGAGAGGGATAGAGAGTTAGAAACATCGATGAGAGAGAAACATCGAACAGCTGCCTCCTACACGCCCCCTACTGGGAATGTGTCCACAATCAAGGTACATGCCCTTGACCAGAATCAAACCTGGGACCTCTCAGTCTACAGGCCGATGCTTTATCCACTGAGCCAAACCGATGTCGGCTGTTATCTGTTTTGTATGTAGCTGCACCCCAGGGCCTAGACCAGGCTCTGGCACGTGGTAGGTGATTAATGCATGAGCTGCCTGTGCTTTGGGATTCTTGCTGCCACTCCTCACATTCCACCATGTATTACCATTATTGCATTTTACTTCGAGACTGAAAGTTTCTTGAAAGTGGAAGTAAGTTTTGTCTCTGATGACACCTACATCATCGTGATTGGGATTCAATACGTAGAGTAGCATATTGAGCGTATTGAACTAACCAGTGATTCAATAATTTTAAAACAAAATCCCACGGAGCTCCTGGGAAAAACCATGGCCCACACTATAGACAAGGACAACCTCCAGAGCCCCCAGAAATTTCTGAAGTCCCGTGTGGCAGAGGTAGATTTCCTGCCCCAGAAATCTGGCGGAAAGAATTCTTTTGAGGATTTCAAGTCTCGGGGAGAAAAAAAGAGACACAAGGAAGGAGGCAGAGACGGGGAGGCCTTTCCCAGGGCCTAGAGATGAAGGGTATGTAGATGCCACTTAAGACAGGACCAGGTGCCAGCAGGGTGTGTGCTTCCACTTAACCACGTTCCCCCGGGAGGCTTGTTTTTGGGAAGATCAGAAGCTCTGACGATCATTACTGAAGAGGATTCAGAGAAATTATCGCCGACTCCGGGTTGAAGAGAGAACAAGTCCTGGTCTCCTTTTGGTGGCAACCTCTACTGAAATGTGCTGTTGTCAAATCAAAAAGGTGACAGAGCTGGAATGTCACAACTCTGATGCAAGTGAAATAAAAGGGAGCCGGTATCATCTTAATCAAAGCATGTGCCACCTGAGTCGGCGCCCTGTCTCGGCCTTTGGCCTTGCTGGCTTTTGTGAGCGGGAGGTTAAGGGTTTGTTAAAGAAGACGGGTTTTAATTAAGTGTCGCATTTAGTGCCGTGTGTGACATGCTCTCTATCGTTGCAAGGGAAGACTGGGGAGCGGGGAGCTTTGGAGCCAGTTCCCATATAAATTAGGAGTCTTGGGGAATGAGTGCTTTGCAGTCAGCCTTGATCTTCCCAGAGCCTGAGGAACGCGTGTATGTGAGAGTGTGCACACGTGTACTAGTATGTGTGCGTGTACTTGGAGAGACGGCAGAAAAGTCAGTTTCCAGGTGCCTGCACTAATGGGCTGGTTACCCCTCTTCGAGTTTGACTAGCAATTGTAACACAAGGCTCTAGTTCTAAATTTGTCCCCGTTCTTGGTGCACCGGGCAAAGGTCTCCGCGCCTTTTACTCCTTTGGAATTCCAGTGCTGCTTAGGAAAAATCTCAAAGCATCCATTCCTCCCTGTTGGGGACCGAGGCTTGAGTTTGAAGATGCGGAAGCAGGAGGGAGCTTCATGCCATTTCTAAGCAGCGGCTGTGGTAATGCCTCCCCCGACATCACCCAGAGAAAGGAGAATGGGCAGAGCTGAAGCCGCCTCCCTCCAAATCTCAGATGAGCAGCACACCTGCAGATTCTGACCTGGCTTAGCTTGGCACCGAGAACACAGAGGAGATCGGCACAGCGAAGCCCAACTGCCCTGGAGTGCTCACGAGGAAGGGGAGACAGGGTGGGGGACGAGGAAAACATCTGGAAGGGACCACTCCCACCCAAATACACCCCATCTCCAGGTTCATCTTCCTAAAATGTTCCTGGCACCAAGAGGCCCTTCCCTGCCAAAAGCCCTTCCGTTACCCAGTCCTTCACTCCTAAAGTCTGAGAAAGAAGATCCACACCCTTTATCCTGGCGTTGACGGCACAGGTTCTAGGCACTGCCAAATCCACCTACTCACGGCTTCCCAAGTGATTTCCTTGCTCCTGTCTTCCAGCATGTGCTCATGTCATGCCCCTATCCCATTGCCTTCCCTGGGTCTCTCTCATGGAAAGGCTACCCATCTTCCAAGGGCCAGCTACAGCCACAGGAGTCACAGGCCTCGGGATAACATTAAAAAAAAAAAATCCAAATATATGAAAGGAAAGCCTACTAAGTGCCCAGAGTAGCTCTAGGCACCTGGGGTAGGTCAGAGAACAAAACAGAAAGATGACTGCCCTCAAGGAGCTTGCACTATCATAGTGTGTGTGTGTGTGTGTGTGTGTGTGCAGTGAACACTAAAGATAAGGAATAAGTAGTATTACTTAGTAGCTGACCTTTGCTTTGAGGTGGTGTGGGGCGGGGTGGGGGTGGGGTGCAGACAGAGTGCATGCAGGGAAGGGAAAATGAGAAGCCCCAGAGTTTGGGGACAGAGGCCAGCAGTGTCACAGGATGGTCAGGGCAGGGGTCCTCGAGGTGCTGGAAGAGTGGAGGGAGGCGAGGAAGTTAGCTGGGCAGATTCCCGAGGGAAGGGCGCTTTAGGCAAAGGCAGCATCTAGGCCAGCGTTTCTCAACCTTTTTTAATGCTGTGACCTTTTAATACAGTTCCTCATGTTGTGGTGACCCCCAACCATAAAATTATTTTCATTGCTACTTCATAACTGTAATTTTGCCACTGTTATGAATCATAATGTAAATATCTGTGTTTTCTGATGGTCTTAGGCTCTACAGCAGCGGTTCTCAACTTGTGGGTCACGACCCACAGGTTGAAAACTGCTAGCAAGGTCACCTAAGACCTTCAGAAAACAGATATTTACATTATGATTCATTAACAGTAGCAAAATTACAGTTATGAAGTAGCAACGAAAATAACTTTTAAGATTGGGGTCACCACAACATCAGGAGCTGTATTAAAAGGTCACAGCATTAAAAAAGGTTGAGAACTACTGGTCTAGGCAAAGGCCTCCGGGCGGAGCTGCCTAGTGTTCAGGGCAGTGGTTCTCAACCTTCCTAATGCAGCGACCCCTTTAAGACAGCTCCTCATGTGGTGGTGACCCCCAACCATAAAATTATTTCCGTTGCTACTTCATAACTGTAATTTTGCTACTGTTAAGAACTGTAATGTAAACGTCTGATATGCAGGATGTATTTTCATTGTTACAAATTGAACATAATTAAAGCATAGTGATTAATCACAAAAACAATATGTAATTATATATTGCGAAATATTTATTTCTAATTACAAATAAATGAAATTTTGTCTTGAATCGTGGTGTAGCATGGGTAACAGTCTTCGTATGACAACAGTAAACTACATTGCTACACTTTGCTACACCGAGGAGCGGTCTGTTGGTTCCTAAGACCATGGGAAATAGGTGTTTTCCGCTGGTCTTAGGCAACCCCTGTGAAAGGTTTGTTCGACCCCCAAAGGGGTCGCGACCCACAGGTTGAGAACCACTGGTTTAGGGGGAATGGAGTGCCCCTCCTAGGTCTTACTTTTCCAGGGGGCTCTGCACACAGCAGAGCCCTGGAAGAGTGTCTGTGGACAAAGAAAACATTAGAAATATGCATAATGTTGAATAATGAACAGAAAGGCCTCCACTGTTTGTTACAGCCGGTTCTGCATTCAGGACAACGTTAGACAGGTAATGGAGCAGTGCTTGGGTTTTCATTGCTATATTCGGAGGTAATTTTTTAAATTAGAAAAATGATCCTTGGGGCATGGGGCAGCCTGGGCAAGGGGCCTGTGCTGGTTTGCAGGCCGGTCACGCCCCCTGGCAACCCAAGCGGAGGTCCTGGTGTCTGGGATTTATTTATCTTCTATAATCGAAACTCGGTAGCCTTGAGTGAAGGCTAGGGCAGGCCAGGGCGGGCGGGAAGCTTGATTTCCTCCATGGCTGGAGAAACCAAAGCCTCCTGCTCGCTCCATGGCCACAGTCATTTTTGTTGGGGTTTATTTATCTTCTATAATTGAAACTTTGTATCCTTGAGTGGAAGCCAAGGAAGGCCAGGAAGCTTGGCTTCCTCCATCACCAGGGAAACCCAAGCCTCCTTTCTTCTGCTCTGTGGCTGCTTCCATTTTTGTTAGAATTTATCAATCTTCTATAATCAAATCTTTGTAGCCTTGAAGAATCCAAGATGGCGGCATAGGTAAACACCTACACTGCCTCCTCACACAACATTTTCAAAACTACAACTAAAAGACAGAATGGACATCATCCAGAACCACAGGAAAGCTGGCTGAGTGAAGTTCTACAACTAGAAGGAAAGAGAGGGGCTCACAGAAACCCAGAGGAGCTGCAAAAAGCTGAGTTACAGAGACGCACGTGTGGAGAGAGCGGGTGCCGGAGTACCTGGCTGGCTTTCTCTGGTGGCAGGGAAACAGAGATTCCCAACTGCATTGAACCCCTTATCCTACCACACTAAACCCCAGGTCCAGCTGAAACTCATACAGGGGGAGTTTGGACTGTGAAAAGGGAGAAGTACACGGAAATTTTGGGGAGTCGAGAAAGATCCGAAGTCTGGTGGCGCGCACGGCACTGCACAGAGGACAGACTGCTGATTGTGCCGCTGGCTTTCACAAGTGGGCGGGAGACAGACCCTCCGAACTGCATCACTTCTAACTCCACTAAACCCCGGTTTCAGGCAAAACCCTGGGGATCCAGACTCATAGAGTCCCGGAGCACAGGGGAGCTGGGAAGGCAGCGGTCTAGAGGCACAGACACTACTCCAGTGATTACCCAATCATGTGAGACTCAGGGGCCATGGAGGGCAGGGCCATCTGGAAGGCAAGACAGTCCCTTAAGCCCTGAGACTCCACCAATCCCAAGCTCAACAGAGAGGCTTTTGCAGTTTTGCAAGTCTGGTATCATAAGGCTGAATCCAATACAGAAGTTCTCCTGGCATAGTGAAAATGCAGAGACAAGGAAGAGATCACAAACAAAAGAAATAGAGGAAAACAAACAACTGGATATAGAGTTCAAAACCACGCTTATAAGGTTTTTCAAGAATATCCTAGAAAAGATGGATAAATTTAGCAAGACCCAAGAGGAGATGAAAAAGGACCAACTAGAGATGGAAAAGGACCAACTAGAAATTAAACATACACTGACTGAAATAAAAAATATTATTCAGTGACCTAACAGCAGACTAGAGGAAGACAAGAATCAAGTCAAAAAATTGAAATATAAAGAATCAGAAAACACTCAACTGGAAAAGCAAGAAGAAAAAAGAATCCAAAAATGTGAAAATAATGTAAAGAGCCTCTGGGACAGCTTCAAGCCTACCAACATCAGAATTGTGGGGGTGCCAGAAGAAGAGAGAGAACAAGATACTGAAAACCTATTTAAAGAAATAATGACTGAAAACTTCCCACATCTGATAAAAGAAATAGACTTACAAGTCCAGGAAGCACACAGAACCCCATATAAAAGGAATCCAAAGAGGACTACACCAAGACACATCATAATTAAAATACCAAGAGCAAAAGACAAAGAGAATATTAAAAGCAGCAAGAGAAAAACAGTTCATTACCTACAAGGGAGCAACCATATGTTTGTCAGCTGATTTCTCAACAGAAACTATGCAGGCCAGACGGGAGTGGCAAGAAATATTCAACGTGATGAATAGCAAGAACCTACAACCAAGAATACTTTATCCAGCAAAGCTATCATTCAGAATTGAAGAGCAGATAAAGAGCTTCACAGATAAGGAAAAGCTAAAGGAGTTCATCACCACCAAACCAGGATTTTATGAAATGCTGAAGGGTACTCTTTAAGAAGAGGAAGAAGAAAACAGTAAATGTAAAAATTATGAACAACAAATACATATCTATGAACAAGTGAATCTAAAAATTAAGGGAATTAAAAATTTGATGAACAGAATAAACTGGTGAATATAATAGAATCAGGAGCACAGAAAGGGAGTGGACTGATAATTCTCAGGGGGAAAAGGGTGAGGGGGGTGCAGGGAGAGACTGGACAAAAATCATACACCTATGGATGAGATCAATGCGGTGGAACGTAAGGGTAGAGAGAGGGGTGGGAGCCTGCTGGAGGGGAGCTATGGAAGGGAAAAAAGAGAAACAAATGTAATAATCTGAATAATAAAGATTTAATTTAAAAAATAAAAACAAAAAAAATGATTTATTTCTGTTCCTTTCAGAGGTCTTATTGCTCAGGAAACAATCCTAAGTGTGTATCTGAGTACTGTACTGTCATACGCTCTGTTGAAAAGCAAAGCACTACAGTAAAAACTGACCCACCATTCAGAGTTCTCAACCTATAGGATCTTGCTTTCTGACCTTACATTAATTTCTGAAAATAAAAATGTCAACTCCAAACACTGCAAAGGGGGTTGTAGAAAAGTATTTACTTTCATTGGAGAAATGGAGTATATTTTCTTTAAGAAATAAAAAACTAAGAAAACACCCCTTGACATCAGTGGTGTCAGTGTAGGTCGACAGGAAAAATCACTGTGCTAAGCTTTCTCTTTGATTTCCAGGAGACATTGCAGTCCAAGCTTTAATATGCTTCCTGTCTTTCCATAGAGGCTTCTTTTTCTGCTGCTCTTCATCCTTTCCCACATTTTATATTGGGTACAACCTTTAAAACTTCATTAACAGGAGCACAGCCTTTATCCTCTGATTTCTTCCCAAAAGGTTCTCTAACCACTCAGATGGCCTGGCAGTTTTCATTCTCACAAATATTTCAGCCAGGAAAAAACTCGATAAGAGACAAATCCACCGGGTAGAAGAAAGCTATTGATTTTGGACTGTTGGGTGCAGGATTATGAAACCTTAACCTCCCATTGTCAACAGGAAGCTGGATGTGAGTCCTTGCATAACAGGGCAAAAGTAGGTTTACAGTTGTTAGTTTGTTCCCATAGTATTATTTACTAATTATTGTATTACTAGAGGCCCGGTGCACAAAATTCGTGCATGAGGGGTGTCCCTCAGCCCAGCCTGCACTCCAATCTGGGACCCCTCTATGGCAGTCGGACATCCCTCTCACAATCCAGGACTGCTGACTCCCAACTGCTCAGCTGCCTGCCTTCCTGATTGTCCCTAATTGCTTCTGCCTGCCAGCCTGACCACCTCCTAACCACTCCCCTGCCAGCCTAATTAATGCCTAACTACTCTTCTGCCAGCCTGTTGGCCCCCTAATTGCCCTCCCCTGTAGGCCTGGTCACCTCTAACTGCCCTCTCTTGCAGGCCTGGGTCCCCCCACAACTGCCCTTCCCTGCAGGCCCAGTAACCCCAACTTCCCTCCTCTGTCAGGCCTGGTAACCCCTAACTGCCCTCCCCTGCAGGCTTGATTGCCCCCAACTGCCCTCCCTGCAGGCCTGGTCGCTCCCAACTACCCTCCCCTACTGGCCATCTTGTGGCAGCCATCTTGTGTCCACATGAGGGAAGGATCTTTGACCACATGGAGGAAGCCATCTTGTGTGTTGGAGTGATGGTTAATCTGTATATTACTCCTTCATTAGATAGGCTAGAAGCCTGGTGCATGGGTGGGGGCCAACTGGTTTGCCCTGAAGGGTGTCCAGATCAGGGTGGGGGTTCCCCTTGGGGCATGGGGTGGCCTGGGTGAGGGGCTTGTGGTGGTTTGCAGACCAGCCACACCCCAGCAACCCAAGTGGAGGCCCTGGTATCTGGGATTTGTTTATCTTCTGTAATTGAAACTTTGTAGCTTTGAGTGGAGGCCTGGGCCCACCAGGGTGTGGGGAAAGCTTGGCTTCCTCCATTGCTGGGGGCAACCCAATCCTCCCTCCTGCTATCTCTGTAGCCGCAGCCATCTTGGTTGGGGTTAATTTGCATACACACTGCTGATTGGCTGGTGGTTGTAGAAGAGTGATGGTTAATTTGCATATTACTCTTTTGTTAGATGAGATTGTATACACAGGAAAGTGTAATCCTACATCTGCCTCACCTGGGTTGTGTCCTTTACTTTGTGGGCCAGGAAAGCTACTGGCCTCTTCATCGGTCATAGAACCAACACTTGCAGGTTGGCAGGAACACAGCGTCCACTACATGAGGTAAGGAAGTGCCACACCCACCAGATCCAGCTAACTCAGCTTCAGGTGAGGATGCCGGAGCACTAAGAGCAGGACTTGGGATAATGTTTTGCCACCCAGAAACAGCTAAGGTAATTTTTATAAGACAGTACAATTATAAAAGTATGACCTGGCAATTGCCTTTTAATATGTGGAAAACAACAAATGCCCTTGTGAAGTTGCAAACATCCCTTTGCTTCATGAAATAGTGCCTGCCTTTCTCCCTTTTTCACCACTCATGGACTCACCAGTTCCCCTGCCTCATTGCTGACACGTGGGGGAAGCTTT
This sequence comes from Lasiurus cinereus, assembly GCA_011751065.1. Classification (NCBI taxonomy): domain Eukaryota; kingdom Metazoa; phylum Chordata; class Mammalia; order Chiroptera; family Vespertilionidae; genus Lasiurus; species Lasiurus cinereus. The sequence goes on along the minus strand of JAAGEH010000393.1, from coordinate 13,843,586 downwards.
CTGACAATTGTCTCCCAGGGACTCCCCTCCAGGAGCCTGCACAGATGGAAGTGATCCAGCCTTGTGGAGGGGAGTCCCTGTACCTTCACTTCCATCCTGCCTGTCCTTGGGCAAGTTACTCAATTCAGTTGTCTATGAAATTGGGTTTATCTTTGCATTGCTCTGCAGTGGGACATTTAAGTTGATTTCAATGTTTTGCTATTATAAGTTTTTGTTTTTATAAATGTTATGCAATGCATATGTACACATAAGCCTTTTTTGACATATATGATTATTTCTTAAGACAAGAGTCTCAGAAGTGGAGTTATTGAGTTAATAAATATGAACACTTCAAATACTTTAAAATTGATATTGCCAGAGAAACCAAGATAGCAGCATAGCTAAACACCTAAACAGCTGCCTCACACAACAATTTCAAAACTACAAAACTAAAAGACAGAATGGACATCATCCAGAACCACAGGAAGGCTGGCTGAGTCTACAACTAGAAGGAAAGAGAAAAGCACACTGAGACTCACAGAAGCAGTGGAAGGCAGAGGTACAGAAGCACGTGTGCGGAGTGGGCTGGCAACTGAGTACATGGCTGGCTTTCTCAATCAGAAGGGAGACAAACAAAAGCTCTCAACTGCTCTGAACTCCAGTTCTGGGTGAGACTCTGGGGACCCAGACTCATACGGAAAAAACTGGACTGTCTGGAAGTGGGTGAAACTCAAGGGTGCCTTTCTCTTAGAGGTGCTTGCAGCAATTACTGCAGGACACTGAGATCCAGAAGCCTCTTAGGGCAGGGCTGAAAGGAAGCCATTGCTGTGTGCTCTGCCCTGAGACTCTACCCCATCCAAGCTGAGCACAGAGGTTTTTGCATATAAATGGCCTGGTCCTTTGAAATCTAAACTTACCTAACAAACTGCAGCTGAGTCAGTGAGACCCAGAACATCCAAAAGAAGGCCCAAGGCCCTGCAGCAGCTTGCATTGCTTCAAAGCTGGGCCTCATCTGGGCACCTCCAAAACCCAAACAAAGAAGAGGAATATACCAATCTCTCTGTAGCTCCTGCTGAGTGGCCTCAGGAAGAGACTAAATTAGCACTTCCCTGGAGATCCAAGAGCCAGTGTACCCAGTGGTCAGAGTAAGACCATCCAGATTACAACTGCTCAGATCCATAAGGGCCACACTCAGGGGCAGACTCAGTGAGCACCAAAGCCCCACTGAAGCAAGTCTTGCCCCATAAGGGTGTCTCCAGCACAGAAATTCTCCCAGCTTAGACACAGTTGATCCTCACAGACAATTGGCCTGGAGGTCAATTCCTCCCAGTGATACCAACAATAATCAAGACTTAACTAAAACAAGACTATGCACACAGCCTACAAAGGGGTGCACCAAGAGTGTCCACATCAGGTAACTTGGGAGGCTGAGCCACCAGACCCAATAGGACACCTAGCACACAAAGCCACTCTATTAACACAGGGAAGTGGCCAAAATGCAGAGACAAAGAAACAGATCACAAATGAAAGAAATGGGGAAAAGCAAACAACTGGATATAGAATTCAAAACCACGGTTTTAAGGTTTTTCAAATATTTTCTAGAAAAGGCCTATAAATTTAGTGAGACCCTCTAGGATATGAAAAAAAGGACCAACTAGAAATTAAACATACACTGACTGAAATAAAAAATAATATACAGAGATCCAACAGCAGACTAGAGGAATGCAAGAATCAAATCAAAGATTTAAAATACAAAGAAGCAAAAAACACCCAACCAGAAAAGAAAAAAGAATATTAAAATATGAAGATAGTGTAAGGAGCCTCTGGGACAACTTCAAGCATATCAACATCAGAATTATGGAGATGCCAGAAAAAGAAAGAGAGCAAGATACTGAAAACCTATTTGAAAAAATAATGATCAAAAATTTCCCCCACTTGGTGAAAGAAATAGATTTACAAGTCCAGGAAGTGCACAGAACCCCAAACAAAAGGAATCCAAAGAGGACCACACCAAGACACATCATAATTAAAATGCCAAGAGCAAAAGACAAAGAGAGAATATTAAAAGCAGCAAGAGAAAACAGTTACCTACAAGGGAGCACCCATACAATTGTCAGCTGATTTCTCAACAGAAACTATGCAGGCCAGACGGGAGTGGCAAGAAATATTCAAAGTGATGAATAGCAAGAACCAAGATTACTCTGCCCAGCAAAGCTATCATTCAGAATTGAAGGATAGATAAAGAGCTTCACGGATAAGAAAAAGTTAAAGGAGTTCATCACCACCAAACCAGTATTATATGAAATGCTGAAAGGTAAAGAAAGAAAAAGGTAAAGATAAAAATTATGAACAACAAATACATATCTATCAACAAGTGAATCTAAAAATCAAGTGAATAAAAAATCTGATTATTACCAGAATAAACTGGTAAATATAATAGAATCGGGGGCATAGAAAGGGAGTGCACTGACAATTCTTGAGGGAAAGGAGTGTTGGGGGTGCAGGGAGAGACTGGACAAAAATGATACACCTATGGATGAGGACAGTGGAGGGGGACAAGAGCAGAGGGTGGGGTGGGAACCGGGTGGAGGGGAGCTATGTGTGTGTGTTGGGGGGAGGGAGAGGAACAATAGTAATAATCTGAACAATAAAGATTAGAAATAAATAAAAATAAAATTGATATTGCCAAATTCCTCCTGAAAGAAGGTTGTATAGTGTTCACTGCAATTGGCAACATGCAAAAATTCCAGCATCCCTCTGGCCGGGTGGTCCAGAGGCATCCGGTGTGATCTCCGGGTGCATATAGGGGTCAGCCAAGGGGTGCATGAATGGATGGAATGGTGGGTTGATGTGTTTCTCTCCCCCTCCTCGTTCTGTAAGATCAATGACAATAAAATAAAATAAAATAAAAATCCAGCTTCATATGGCTTCAACTGCACTGAAAATTATTACTCAAAAAAATTTTCTTTTGCTGACTTAATAGGTAGAAAGTGATTTGCTTTTCTTCTTTTTTAAAATGTTTTTATTGTTTTCAGAGACGGAGAGGGAGAGGGAGAGGGAAAAGAGGATAGAAACATCAGTGACGGCATGTGCCCAGACTCAGAAACCAACCGTGATCTCCTGGTTCTTGGGTTGATGCTCAACCACCGAGCCACTCCAGCCGGGTGATTTTCTTACGTAAACTTTATATGAGGTTTATCAGAGAGGGATACCAGTCATAAGTGAATTTCCACAGAGTAAGTGACCAGCACCCCAGTCAAGAAGCTGAACATTACCAGAACCCCAGAAACCCTGCCATGCCCCCTTTCACTCCACCCAAGGGCCATCGCCATCCTGACTTTACCCCGTAGACTATTTTTGGAAAGTGGCATTGTAAATTTTAATTTCCTTGATTACCAGAGGAGCTCACTGTTTTTCCATGCATTAGTCGATGAACTGTAGTTCTTCTGTGAACTGTCTTGTCAAGTTCTTTGCACGGGAAATGGTTGATTCTGAAGCAATCTCCTAATGTCGAGTTGGGCTGAAGTTGGACCATAGTCATCATGACATTGTTCAAAAATGGAGAAGTGTGCCTGTGTCTGTGTGTGTGCTGATGCTCATGTCCTCACTCTGACAACCCCACCCCCATCCCCAACTTATGTATGCCTCTTTACTGCAAAGCAAGATGGTGCCTCTCCAGGCAACACCTGGCCGGGGTAACTTTTTGGTGACTGAGCTGAGCCTAAATAGACTGCTGTTCTTTCAGTGTCTGCGAGAATTACAGAAATAGGTCACTGAACCTTTTTAAAAATAGAACTGACACATTTGGAGAAAGCATTTGTTCTGCTGAGATAGTACAAGATGAAGTGATCTTTAGAGGGCAGATGAATTTTAGACATTGGGTATCAAAAATAGGTATTCTTAATTGTAAGAACTCACAGGGAATGCACTGTTTTTTCAGGAGAAAAGTCTTTAAACATTGTTACCTGAACAGCCCACGTAGCAGGAGCTCGCTAACCCTGGCAACAGCTATTGATGCAAAGAGGAGGGTCCCATTATCCGCTATGGTCAGTGTTGTTCCCTCAGCAAAGCCAAGGCCTCCTGCCTCGTTGGGTTTGCCCTCCTGCCCTCCTGTTACTACACAGTCCACCTGCTCATTCAGGGACGGAGCCTCAGGGATGACTTATCTTCACTGCCACCCTTCCAACCTGGCGGACTATGGCAGGCCAGCCCAGCATCTGTGCCCACAGGTGCCCCACCAGCTCTCTAGGGTCCCTAGCTAGGCAGTCCTTAAGTTAGTCTGTTTTCTCATTAAGGCTGTGTTGCTTCTGCAAGAGAGAGGGTACGTGGAAAAATCACCGTGTAGACAGCAAATTAGTATATAAATACAAGTTCTTATGATGATCATACCTCCTAGAGCAGCGGTTCTCAACCTGTGGGTCACGACCCCTGTGGGGGTCGAACGACCCTTTCACAGGGGTCGCCTAAGACCATCGGAAAATGCAGATATTTACATCACGATGCAGAACAGTAGCGAAATTTCATGGTTGGGTGTCACCACCACATGAGGAACCGTATGCAAGGGTCGCGGCCTTAGGGAGGTTGAGAACCACTGCTCTAGAGAGAGATATCCCTACACGGCAAAATGTAACCGTAATGATAGTAAGAACACATTGCACAGCGTTTTTTACATTTTATGGATGTTTCCACTCATATTCTCCCATTGGCATCTTGGCACATGGGTAGGGAAGGCATGGTTGTCCCCTTTTAGAGATGGGGGCACTGAGGACGGCCTTTGGGACAGGAACCAAGGTGTGGTCACTCCCAGGCCAGGGCAGTGGCGCCTTTGGTTCTCTCCCCCTTGCCTCCTCCCGGGGTCTGGAGACGCTGCACACATACACACACACACACACACACACACACACACACACACACACAGCGCACACCGTGTGCCTCCCGGGGCCCCAGAACCTGGCGGTGGAGGAAGTGACATATTCTAATGTGAGGAAAGAAGCACCGAGCCAGCCTTTAGAAGGCCAGCTTGCGTGGCAGGAAAGGCACTTCCCACTAGGGCTTCCTCTGGGCCCATCGAACGGACAAGTCATTTCCTTCTTCTTCCGAAGACACACAGCCTTTCCTCCTTCCGACACGCAGAAATGAACCCAAAGCCACGCCGCCTCGTGGCCTAACCCTTGAGGCCCGGCGCCTACTTCCCCCCACTACCCCGCCCCCTCCCCCCGGCCACCCAGCCTTTTGGAAAATTGGACCCAAACCTCTGACTTCTCATCAGGCTAAATGCCGAATGGACCAGAACTCCGTGGGGGGGAAAAAAAAGGAAACCACCACAGGGGCAGGAGAAGAAAGCATGGGCGGATGGATGTATCCCTGCGTGTGGGAAAAGTCGTTCTGTGCCTTACACCCCCGGCCAGCCCAGGGCGGCAGGTGCCCGTGCCTCTCTCCCCGTGGCAGCCGCCCTCCCCACCCAGCTGGTGACTGTCCCTGCCAGGGTCCCTTGGGGCAGCGGGAGGGATGTGGAACTGCTGAGAGAGGAAGAGGTGAAAAACCAACCAGACTGGCTCAGTCCAGGGCCCCCCACTCCTCCTGGGCGGAAGGAAAAAGAGGCCTCACTATTGTGCCTCACAAAAAGGAGGCCCAGCAACTCCCAAAGAAGTGCTTTCTAATGGAACATTAAATGTCCAGAGGCAATAAAAGAGAATTAATAAATTTAACAACAATTTAAAAAAAATCCAGCTTCATGGCAAAGAAAGAAAGAGCAAACAGATAAAAAGTTTTTGTAATATTTATCATAGACACAAGACAATCTGTAATATTAGGAATACAGTGGTTCCTCGAGATACAAGTTTAATTCGTTCCGTAACCTTGAGGCCTGGGAAACTATGAGACGCTTGAGTTGCGGTAAACTAGTGGGCTGTGTGCAGCCGGCCGATCCGCACGATTACTCCTATCTCAAATGTTGCTCGTATTTCAAAGCAAAAATCGCTCGCTCGACAGCTAATATCTCAAAAAATCTCATATGTTAGGGCACTCGTATCTCGAGGTACCACTGTATAAGGAACATTTAAATATTGAGGGGAAAAGGACAAAATTGGATAGGAAATTGGGCAAAATCATCAATGGTTCACACACACACACACACACAACAAATGTAGATGGACCTCAAGTATATGAAAAGATGTTAGGCTTCATTCCGAATGTTAGAGATTCAACTTAGAACTTCATTGCAGTCTCGTGATCCTTGGTGGGAGTGCAAAGTGGCAGGAGCTGTGTGGGAGGAATTTGGAATATCTAGCCAGACTGCACATGCTTTTATTCTAATTCCAGAAATTCACCCTGAAAGTACAGTTCTACAAATATAAAACAATATATTCATAAGGTTATTCACTAAGACAATATTTACAATAACAAAATATTAGAAAAAGCTTTTTGTTTACCCAATAGGATACTCACTGATTAAACTATGATGAATTCATACAGTAGATTAACATAAAGCTGAAAAGATTGGGGAATACATCTATGAATTGACATGTGGTGATTTTGAAGATATGTTAAGTGAAAAAAACAAGGTGCTAAAGAGTGGGTATAGCATGCTATTTTTTATATAAGAGAAAAAAACACAGGAAGAATAAACCGGACACTGACTCTAGTAGATGGATAGGGATGGAATGGAAGGTGTAGGGATGGGACTAAGACTTCTGAGTATAATTTTTAATATAGTTTTGACTTTTGAACCATGTAAAAGTTTCATATATTTCAAACATTAATTAAATTTTATAAGATTTGAGAAAAGCAAACCTTAAAACTAAGTGAAAATAGAAACAAGAAACCCAACTACATATCAAACTGTTAATGGAAACACATATACACAGCTAATTTCAATGATTTGTGAATACTGTACTCTATATACTTTTAGTGGGAAACATTCTAAGAACAAATAGAACTGCAAAGTCTTGGATTTTCTTCGAAGGCTTCTTGTTGGAAATGGTAGTAATTCTGAAACTATTTTGTGTGTGCTGTAGGATAGAGCAAATGATCCTATATAATATGCAAACTGATGGAACTGCAGAATGACCAGTTGCTATGATGTGCTCTGACCATGAGGGGGCAGGCTTCTCAGCCAGAAGCCAGGCTCATGGCTGGCAATTGCAGGGGTGGTGGCTGGAGCCTCTCCTGCCTCCGAAGCAGCACTAAGCCATCATCGGACATCCCCAGAGGGCTCCTGGACTGTGAGAGGGCATAGGCCGGGCTGAGGGACCCTGGGGTTCTCACTGTGGAGAAGGAGAGATACCAACACGGATGGGAAGTAGAAGAAAACTCCATGGAGTTGAATTTGAATGGAAGAAAACATCTTTTTTAAAACTGCTTAAAAAGAAAAACAAAAAGAAACAACATTTCCTCGCTCTGTCCACTGAAAGGGCCCATAAGCAACGCTATCCCAGGAGCAAACCTAGTGACCAAAGCATGGGTTCTGCATACCGTTCTCCACTGAAGAAACCTTGGAGATGGCTGAGTCCAGGCCTGGGGTAGGGAAGGTACAAGGTGAGCCAGGAGTGTGAAAGTGCTCCAGGCTGAGGGAAACCTCAAAAGGATCCCGACCTCAGCTTAAAGCCACTTCTACCAGCCAAACATGGGACTATTGACTATCAGAAATACGTTATTACAGTCAGTTGGATTACTCAGGTGGCTATTGGCAGAAGGTTCACCTCCACGCCCAATCCTGGGGGCCTCTCCACATGGCTGCCTCATAGCAGGGCAGCTGGCTTCCCCAGGGCAAGATGCAGCTGAGAGAGAGAGAGACAGACAGAGAGAGAGAGAGAGAGAGAGAGAGAGAGAGAGAGAGAGAGAGGGAACTGCCCAAAGAAAACCACAGTCTTTCTATAACCCAGTACTGACATTTTAGATCTTCTGTCATGTTCTAGTCTTTGAAGTGAGCCTTCACTTAAAGGAAGGGATGTGAGCACCAGCAGGTGGAGCCATTAGGGGCCCTTACGGGCTGCCTGCCACACCAAGTACTCTGCCACAGTAACATCAGCAGTGGGACACGCCGACCCGCGCCTCCTGGTATAATGCGGTGGGAGACACGCAATATCGCCTGTGCGTGAGGGACAGAGGCATCCAGGTCGTGGGACTAACACTTTACAAGAAAACTAGTCTGGACTCAAAAACGTCAGTATCCTGGAAAAGAAAAAAAAAAGTAAAAAGTGTTGGAGGTTACAGGAGACCAGAGAGAAAAGTTAATACAATTAGTGATTCCTAATTGGATCCCTGGATCCAAAACCAAAAATAACTATACAAGGACATTCTTGGACCAATGAGAAAATTTGAATACAGACCCTGTGTTAACTAGTAAGTGTATGTTAAATTTGTTGGGCATGACACTGTATTGTGATTATAGAGGAGAATCTTCCTCCCTCACAGAGGCATCCTGAAACATTCAGGAGTTAGGTGTCATGATAGCTCCAAGTTACGTTCAAATAGTTTAGCAAAACAATAAAAACAAAACCAAAAAAATCCCACACCTCTGACATAGAAGTACATACGTGTTTGTATATATGCTCGCAAATATGAGGGATATGCTCGTGTTCATTGTTCTGCTCTTTCAGCTCTCCTCTAGGTGATGGTTTTCTAAAGAAAAGGTTAGGAAGGTGGGGGAGGTGCGTGGTTATTGGGAACTCAGAGCAGATCTCCAGGAGGAAGACTCTGGGCACTGGTTAGGCCGTCCTGAAGATTCCAAGGAACACAGAACACCTAAGTGCCAGAAAGGTCTCTCAGTGGTGTCCAGTGTACAAGTTGGGAATACTTTGAGTCACTCCCTTGTGAAGGGTAAATAAGTGGTTTGAAAAATCAACAGACTTGGATTGTAATCCTTGCTCTGTCCCTCCTGGCTGTGTGACTTGGAGTCAGTTATTAAACATCTCTGACCCTCAGTTTCTCCATTTGTAGAAAGAGAGACCATGTCTATCCGGCAGGGTTGTCGTAATGTGCTCCATGCATCATAATTCCCAGGCCCACGTCCCACTGCCACACGGTGCAATCAATAACCACTTATAATTCCCTGCAAAAGGGAAGAAATACAAGTCTTAATCCAGGGACTCCAGGGGGCAGCACACTATGGTAAATGCTCTGAGGTCAGTGCCTTGTGTCCTGGGAGCACATGGGGTAAACGGAAAGCCCCAGAAAACTTCATGCAGGCTCTGCAGTTGGGAATGTGAGCATGGTGGCCTGCACGAGTGGTGACAAAGGGGAGTGTCCTGCACCAAGGCACCTCAGGGGCAGGAGCAGAGAGTGGGCAGGGCCAGGTCAAAAAATGAGTAAGAGCCCTGGTCTAGGATGAAAGGGTGTCCCTAAAGGGTGCATTTCCAATGACCACTTATTACTGGCCAGGCCTTGGTGTTTGGTTCGGAGCACAGTCGGAGCTCAGCTACATTATACTGGTTTATAAAACACTTGAACTGACAAATAAGCTGTCACCCTCCTCCCAACCCTCTTCCCAAACGGAGAGGAAAAAACCAGACCTGGCAGTGGGGCTTGCTTCGGAGAGGAGAGATGGTGAAGCTTGTCTGTCACCGGTGGCCACCATCTCCTTATCCCGTCTCTGTCCCCAAGCACCTAGCACTATTAGTCCTCCCATCAGCCCAGGCTGCAGGGATTTCCGATTTCCCAGTCACACACATCTGTATTGCATTCTGTTCCCACTCCAGCCCCGTCCCTGAGGGCGAGAATGCCTGCTTCCCGGCCCCAACGGGGCCCTGCTGATGGCCCTGCAGGGCGGGGAGGGCCCCGAGCGCTCAGCCCCCCGCCGGGGCGACACGCAGAAGGAAGCTTCTTGCCTAATTCCAAATCATTTTTCTAAGAACAAAAACTATGTACAAATGAATATTTCCATCTTTATTTCAAATTCTAGGTTTCAACTGCAATATTAATGCTACTCCACAGTGTAATTTACTTGTAATAATATATCATTATTTCCATTTTACAGTTCTCCTCTTAAAGTAGTAAAGCAAATGTTTAAAACAGCGCAAATCCACAGCCCCACAATTCTCCATTCAGGCTCGGAATTGGTGCTCTCCTTTCAGAATTGCACATAATTGAAAACAATGAAAGCCCCCAATGTGTTAAATGCTCTAGTCATTAAAGCATTTATTTTTATTTTTTTTTTACTTTGGAATAAAAGACTGTTCTTGTGGTTGTGCTTATTATTTATTTATTTATTTAATTTCAGAAGCCCCACACAAGCTGCTTCCTGTTCCCAGACTGACATCTGCTGGGGATGTCAGGCTGACCCGCTTCCCAGGCAGGCCCGCAGCCGGCTGCCAGTCCCCCCACCCAGGCGGTGGAGGGGGGCAGGGGACCGAGCCCCGGGGAGCCAGGGCCCTACCAGCAGACCAGGCCCAGGGCGGCTTCTGCTCAGGGCTGCCCTCCCCTCAGCCTGGATCCAGGTTGAGCCACTGAGCCTGGGACCCTAGTGTCTCTTCTGTTCCCAGCAGCTGGGTTAAACCCCAGAATGCCACAGGCCTGGCACGGAAACTCTCGTGTTGGTGGCTTGGGCAAGGGACTGCTGGACTGGAAAGAATGTGGGGACAAAATAGGCATGTGGGCAGGATGATGCCCTCTGTGTGCCAACAGGCCTGCAGACTCTCGAGGGGCAGGTCCTATCTCTGTGCTTTCACCCACATGTCTCCATGTCATCTTCGTGTGTGTGTGTATGTGTGTGTGTGTGTGTGTGTGTGTGTGTGTGTGTGTGTATGTGTGTGTGTGTTGGTCCCTGTGCCTTTGTTAGAACAGCTCCCTGCTAAGCAGCCTTGGCATGGTTCCTCTAGGGAAGGGTCTCCATCCTTCACCACTTCCATCCCAGTCCCACAGGCTTCAACAGTTAACACCCAAGCATCAAGCTTCCTTTTCTGCCTATCTACTTGCCAGTTTGTAGAAAGTCTGGGTCTCCTCCCTCCTCCCCTCTTTAGATCTCAGTGGGTAGGGGTTGGGAGGAGGGTGGGAGATGCAGGGGGGTGGGTGACAGAAGTGCTCTTTTCTCTCTCATCTGAAGGTGTCCTTCGGCTCCAGAGCCCTCCTATGATCTCCAAAGCTGCACCTCTGGCTCAGAGTTCTGGCCTCCGGCCAGTGAGGGGTATTTCCCATAAGGTGTCCTCGGCCCCCTCAGAGTCAGCATTCTGCCCCAGCCAGCCCCCTAACACACTCTGCTACATACCCCAGCCCTGCCTGAGCACCTTCTGGATCCCTGCTGCTTTGAATGCTGTGGTCCACCTGCATCTGTCCCACATCTGTCCCTTTATGACCATCAACCCATCCCTCCCCCAACCCCACCCACTTTCTTCGCCTCTGCCAAACTGTTCACTCCTATCCCCACATAAAACTCTCAAAGGCACTCCCCAAATCCACTTAAAACATCTTTATTGAAACCCCATTGTCCAGGGGAAAAGCCCAAGCCCTGGGCCTGGTGTTCAGAGCCCAGAGCCTGCCCTAGGGCGGATGGGGTCCAGGGGATGTTTTAGGTGGGATGAGGAGGAAGCAACACAAGATGGAATGACTGAATGAGAAAGCGATCCTGCTTTTTTCTCTTTCACTTCTCCATGCAAAGGAGAAAGTTTGGTTTTATGCCAGTCAACTTTTTTTTTTAATGAAGTTTTTATTTAGAATAGATTTAGGTTTACAGAAAAGTTGCAAGAACATCCCATAGAGTGCCTGTGTACCCTGCACTCAGTTCCCACAGGGAACATTGCCAGAGGGGGCTGTGAGCACCTCACTTGCTATTCTCCTTTTCAACAGAGCCCTTGGGTAGCCTCAGCAGGTGGGTGGGCTGGCCCTTAGTCCCATTGCTTCTTTTGCAGTGAATGTATTTCTATTATCTTCTATTCCAAGCAAGTGATACTACTCTTCCATATTCTAAAATCCAAAAGCTCTGAAAATTAAAAGGTGTTTTTGGTGTGTGTTTTTTTGTAATTTTGGAGACGGCTGATTTAACGTAAGCTATAGATAGTCTTTATCCTACTTTCTATAAATATTCATACATTTCTCTTCAGATATATTAATTGATTCTCTTGTTCTCTAGGGTTGTCAACTAATGTTGGGTGTAAGTACTATATTAAAATCAGAACCTCTTCCAAAATCAGAAAAAAAAAATAGAATTCCTAAACACATCTGGCACTGTGAGCTCACCATTTATGTTTGTGATATAAAATTTCTTTAAAAAATGAATTTATATAAAAAGAGTAAGTTATTTAAAAAGAAACAGTAAGTTGTAATTTCAGATGACCTAAATTTCTGTGGGTTCCCCACACACACTTTTTCCAACCCTTCACATAAACACATAACTAGCACCAAAAACAAAACAAAGAACCTGCAAGGATCCAGCCCAGACTCCTCTGCTGGTATTCACCTGTCTTGGGCCTCACTCACTCACCCACCCCCAAGCCATACCTCAGCCCCTCAACACACTAGATTGGTTTATGTCTCCAGAGTCACACAATCTGCTCTATCTCCTTGAAATGCATGTACCCCCCCTCCCTACAAACACACACACACACACACACACACACACACACACACACACACTTCTTTCCCTGGCAAACTCCTGGCCCTTCTTCCAAACCCAGCCCAGATGCCACCACCTCCAGGAAGTCTTTTTTGGTTGTGTGGTGGGCAGTCAGACAGGCATGAGCAGAGCAAGGAAGAGAAGGAGCCAGTAGAGAAGGTCACCAGGGAGGAAAGTCCTGGGTGCCTAGCAACAGACAATTGTAAGGCGGGATCTCACTCGCAGGTTCCTCCCCTAGCATATGGCTAATCATGAGGTAGACCCTGGGAGAGGAGGAACAAGAGGGGGCAGAGACAAGCTTCATACTACTCCCATACCAGCCCTTGCATGACCACTCCCTTAAGCATTAAGCCCTCAGGACAATGAGGTTCTGACTGGCATCAAATAATTGTAGGAATAAAGTCTGGTGTCTGGGTCTATTGATCACAGAGAGAGGTTTGGTCAAACTATAGGTAATATCTAGGTCTCAGTTGTGGTTCAGGTCCAGGTCCAGGCCCAGAGAAGTGGCAAGGGAAGGCCGAGTGACACCATGGCTGACATCAGGATCAGCTTCAATGACTAATGACCCTGCCCTGGTACTGGCCAATCAGTGGAGACCACGACCCTCAGGAGACACACCTGGAAAGCTGATGAATATTCCATTGAGATCTTCCCCTGAAATCCCTGCCTTTGGGAAGCAGATAAAAACCTTCAAGACTAAGAGACAAGCCCTAGCTGGTTTGGCTCAGTGGATAGAGCGTAGGCCTGGGGACTGAAGGGTCCTGGGTTTGATTCCAGTCAAGGGCACATGCCAGGGTTGTGGGCTGGATCCCCAGTAACTGGTGTGCAGGAGGCAGCCAATTAATGATTCTCTCTCAGCACTGATGTTTCTCTCCCTTCCTCTCTGTAAAAATCAATAAAATATATATTTTTTAAAAAAAGACTGAGAGACAAATGTGCAGTGCTTCCTTTCCCTCTCTTTCTCTCTCTCTCTGGAACACACCTGAGTCTTTCCCCTCTCCTTCCCTTTAGGCCCTTATATATCCCCTTTCTTTCTCCTAAGTTCCGAGGGCCCTTCTTTTGCTTCTGAAATTTGTTTCCTGAGCCCATGCGGCGCAGTTGGCTCACTTCTTCCACAACTCACTTCTAATGCCATGACTTTTTTTTTTTAATCCTCATCCAAGGATATTTTCCCATTGACTTTTAGAGTGGAAGAGAGAGGAAAAGACAGAGAGAAGCATCGATGTGTGAGAAACACCTGGACTGGTTGCCTCCTGCATGAGCCTGGAGGACCTGGGCTGGGGAGGAGACTACAACCAAGGTACATGCCCTTGACTGGAACCAAACCCTGGTCCCTTTGGTCCACAGGCTGATGCTCTATCCCAGTGGCCTGCAAACCGGGCTCTTGAGCTGTGGTTTGCCACTCTGTTGACTAATGAGTTTGCCGACCATTGGACTAGACTAAATGTTACTGTGTCGTTTGAAGCTGTGAGGATTAGGCAATTGTGGCATATAGTGTGCCAAGAGGTAAAGGGTATTATATGACAGTGGTCAGCAAACTCATTAGTCAACAGAGCAGCAAACTGCATGCGGCTCGTGAACCATGGTTTGCCGCCCACTGAACCAAACTGGCTAAGGCTAACTCCTTGACTTTCTAAATAAACTTTTGCTTGTATTTGAGTCTTGGCTCTGAATTCCTTCTTAGCCAGAACTCAAGTACTGAGGTTGCTGAACAGAAGTCCAATTGCCAGTGACATTCTGGAGCGGTTCTGCTGGTAACAGCTGCGCCAGTGTGGATTAGGGGGTCATCCTGTGGGACACTATATACAAGTGTTGCAGATAAGGAAGGGGGTTGACCCCTTGCTCTGCTCCTTTTAGCTGGGAGATTTGGGTCACTTAATAATACTCATTAAACTTAATCAGCAGGATGGCCACTGCTTTTTGAACTCACCCTCTATTCTAGGTCTATATTGATTGCTACGATAATCAAATATATATTTACATGTATAAACTCATTTCATCCTCTTAACAAGCCTGAGAAGTAGAAAATGTTTTGGTTTCCATTTAACAGAGGAAAAAAGCTGAGACCCAGAGAGGCTAAGTTCCTTTCCCAAGGTCACAGTGGGCAGGGGCAGCTGGGATTTTTCTTCCTCTGTCCCTCTTGCTCCTCACATCTCAGGGTTACTGGGAGAATAAAACGGGGTAACCTTCATCAAGTGCTTCGCCTCACCTTTGCGGGCTACCTCCCGCCAGGCCTGCACTCAGCATCCCACGCTGGCAGGCACTTCTTTGTTTCTGAGGAGAGCTCAGAGGAGGGCAAGGCTTGCAAACCGCTGCTCTCTGCTGCTCCTCTTTGCTTTATCCTCTCTTGGCTGGAATCCTCTTTTCTAAACCCAAACTGGGTGGGGCCTGCCCACAGCTTTTTACTGTAATCGCTACATATTTACAATTTTGGCCTCTCCCTCTGAGCTAAGCAGAAAGAAATGTGCTGGACTCACTTTTGCGCCGGGTCTGAACAAAAAACAAAACAAAACACAAAAAAAAACTTTTGGTAAACATGAGTGTAATCAATGACAAAGTAAGGCGGATAAATACGTGGATGGGTGGATGGATGAATGGATGGATGGAATAACAAGGAACGAACACATTTCTGTTCTGAGGATTTCGAACGTGTTTGACATACTATGATTCAAGCAGAGTGAAAAACATTAACCAGCTAACTCTTCCAACCAGATGTTCAGAGGCTGAAGAAGAACGCGAAGAAATCAGCCCTTCACCGTGCCTGGCGCACTGTCTGCATTTGTGGTCCTGCGTTGGCCATCTCCGAGTCCCACTTGACCCGGGAAGCTGAGAAGGAAACAACTGACATTCCTGATGGAGTGAAGACCTGGTGCACCATGGACCACTGTTTACATGTGCAAACGGGTGGCATAGCAACACCAACAAGTGAGGCGGAGGCAGGGTCCTCCCTGGCAACCAGCAGCTGTGGAGGATGAGCAGCCACCGACAGGGACCGGTGCGATGGCCACCACACTTCAGTGCTAGGAACGTAGCTCCGCGGGGAAAACTAGGAGAGGACCCCAAGAGAGTCTGTGTGTCAGAAGGACAACCTAAGGACAGGATGTCATTGACACTCAATTTATTAGATGACGGACCTCTTATCTTTTTTCTTCTCTTCTAAATTTGGCAGTGGAAGGATAAGATTCATTAATGAGCGCATTTAAAAAAAAAGTAAAGGTGTCTAATTATGGGATAAGAAGAAATTATTTTGCTGGAGAGTTATATAACAGCCTGGAGTCTGGGACTGGCACCCTCAGACACTGCTGTTTAATTTATAAGCTATTTATCTCCTCCCTTACACCTGGCAGAAACAATTAGCATTTGGTAATGTGTTGATCTTATCAGGCCTTAGAATTTGTTATCTTAGTTGCCGCCAATATAAAGGCTATGTAAAATAAACAATTTAGAAAGAGCCCGCTATTAAACCAGGCTTATTTAACTGGGTTTGAATTTATTTTAGTCTTTGCATTTTGGTGTCATTTCTAAATCAATATATTAATCTTCCAGGGGATTTAACATGCTCCCAGAGCCTTCTGCTCTCACAGTGGGAATCAGGGTCCTTTTCAAAGTGCCACCGGCCCTTCAGAAAAGCAGTACCTGTGGAAACAGCGCAGTAGCCCAGATGCAATCTGGTAAGAAACCTTTGAAAAGCCATCAGGAGCAGCGACCTCCCCTCACCACCCCCAGCAGCCTGGTTACTCCAGACTACTGGGATTCCCTCAGCTCCCCTCCACCCACTTTGGCAACTTCGCCCCGGAAAGGCAGATGAGTCTGCAGGTGTCCTCTCACCAGACCTGAGCTTGACACCTCCTTGGCACCCCGTAGGCTCCTTCACAGGCGTCCTGGGAAGCCACCTCCAGAGCATCCCTGAACTGTGACTTACAACACTGTTGCCAGGTTCAAACGGGTGTGATGGAGTGAAAGGAGTTTTTAGACAGGAGCTTGTCCACCCATCTCTCCCAGTTTCGCACTTTCTTCCCCTGGAAGCTGATGGAGGGTGCTGCTCTCACTGCCTTAAGGGGAGGCTTCTTTTAGGACAGAAAACAGAACCGCCAATAACCGGCTTTTGTTATTTAAACCTAAATCCTTAGGAGAATTCGGCAGATTCTCTAGCAAAGTCTAGATGAACAGGGGGATTTAGCCCAGCAGGGAACGGTTCTGAGGTGGGGGGAGGAGTGGAGTGGAAGGCAGGGGGGATGGAAAGGAGGAGAGGGAGGAGCGGGAGGAGGAGGAAGAACTGGGAAGGGAAGAAGATCTGGCAGAGAAGGGGAGGAAGGGAGGGAGCCGAAGGAGAAAGCAAAGGAAACTGTCCGAGGCTACCTGGACCAGGGTTTCAATGCAGAAGCTTCCAGGAGCCGGCAGACTGGGTGCAACAGCCTGAGAGTCCACGGGAAGTGATGCGGACAGAGGCACTGGAGAGAGGTGCATCCAAGCACCAAAAGGTTGTTGGTTAGACTCCTGGTCACATACCTGGGTTGTGGAATTGATCCCCAATAGAGTCCGAGCAAGAAACAGACAATCAATGTTTCTCTCTTTCCTTCTCCCTTCCTCTCTCTCTCTCTCTCTCTCTCTCTCTCTCTCTCTCTCTCTCTCTCTCTCTCTCAAAATAAAAAAAAAACATTAAATTAAAACATAAAAAAGCAAAACAAACATGACAGGGGCCTCATAGTAGCCAGCCTCAAGGACAGTTGTACTTGATTCCTGCCTCCTGGTACTCACACCCTTGTGCAGGGCTGACCAATAGGAAATTTGGGGATAGATGTGCGACTCCTGAGGCTGGGTCATAAAAGACATTGTGGCTTTCACCTTGCCCTTTCTTGGATCACTCACGCTGGGCTAAGCCAGATGACATCATGAAGAT
This sequence comes from Lasiurus cinereus, assembly GCA_011751065.1. NCBI lineage: Eukaryota > Metazoa > Chordata > Mammalia > Chiroptera > Vespertilionidae > Lasiurus > Lasiurus cinereus. The sequence goes on along the minus strand of JAAGEH010000393.1, from coordinate 13,826,160 downwards.
TCTTGAGTAGGACTGTGGAGAAGTCCACGTGGTGAGAAACTGGAGTACAGTTTGCCAGCCATGAAAGGGTTGGATCTTTGAGGCATGCTCTCCAGCTCCACCCAAGCCTTTATTTAGGTGACTGTAGCCCAGCTCAGCTACTCCCAAATTTCTGTAGAAACTGTGGTAGATAACAAATATTTGTTATTTTAAGCTATTAAATTCAGGAGTAATTTGTTATAACTAACAGAGCACCTAATCTATAAGAGTTTTACAAGTTAAGCAGGAAAACAAAGAGGGATATAGGTATATACAGATATGTGAAATAAGCCAATATGTGTATGTCAGATGCTGACTGTTACAAGTTCTGAAAAATGGGAAGGAAGGAAGAGGTTGTACAAGAGTTGAAAAACAAGAGGTCTATTGGGGTCAATTTTGAAAAAAAAAGATTTGAAGAAAGGCAGGAGCATGTTTTAGAATCTCTCCTTTTTGGAGAAATCAAATTGATGAGAATTTTTTGCAAGTGTTATTTGCAAAATGTGAAATTCACTTGAAAATCAAGAATATAAACTTTACAAAATTTTAGATTTAATTTACCGAGGTGGTATTGGATAATAAAATTATATAGGTTTCAGGTGTACAATTCCCCATTGTAATGTATATTGTATTGTGTGCACACCCCCTCCCCCCATGTCAAGTCTCCTTCCCTCCCCACTTACTCTCCTTTCCCTCGGGTACCTCCCTTCCCCCCTAGCCCTCCTTTCCCTTTGATAATCACTATACTGTTGTTTGTAAGGGTATTATCTTTAGAACAACAAACGTCTCAACTTGCTTTTAGTAAAGTAGCACAAAAACTTACTAATGCACACAAAAGATACCAGTTTGCTTTTAATATGAGATATGACAGAATATTTACTTGTAAGATTGGGTTTAAATTAAAGAATAAAAAGATTCAGTTCTTGATGAGTTGGTTTCCATACTGGAGAAATAAATGCATATAAAGGGAATGATTTCTATTTAGTTGAAAGGAATGAAGAAACAAATAAGAGCCCTTCAATCAACCAGAGAAAATCAGTGCCTCTTCTCAGCCTATTGTTTTCATTTTGTTTTGCTTTATTTATTTATTTATTTATTTATCTATCTATCTATTTATTTATTTATTTATTTATTTATTTTTACTTTTAAAGAAATTTAAAACCATAGTGGAAGTCATGATGGTGTGAAATGATGACTGGGAAAAGCACATTGGTATCTTTTCATTTTGCCTAATTCTCATTCAAGACAGTTTCAAATGGCATAAGAAGTTTGCTTAAATCAAATAGAAAATCAAAGCACATGAATTAAGCAGCTGGAAGAAAAAGTACTATAAATATAAATGAAGAAGTATATAAAAAGATACTTGTCCTCACAATAATTAAATAAATGCTAACTAAACTACAAGGAGAGGCCATTTAAAAAACCCCTATCCAATTGGCAAACACTAAAAAGTTTGATAACGCTCAGTAATAGGGAGTAAGGGGAGTCAGGAACAGGGGGAGGAATATAAATTGGTACAATAATTTTAAAAAGCAATTTGACAGCACCTAGTAAAATGTCAAATGTACAAACCCTTTGACATAGTAGTTCCATTCCGAACAATATTTTTAAATTTTTTTATTTATTGACTTGAGAAACTTTGTTGTTCGCTAATTTATGCACGCATTGGTTGCTTCTTGAATGTGCCATAACTGGAGATTGAACCCTTAACCCTGGTGTATCAGGAAGACACTCTAACCAAATGAGCTATCCAGCCATAAAGATTTATCTATCCTACATGTGAATGTGTAAGTACAAGTTCAAGGATATTCATTGTACCTTGCTAAAAATAACAAAACAAAACAAAAAATTAGAAATAACAATGTACACAATAGAGGGCTGACTAAATAAACAAGTACATGATAAACATAGAGTGCTTGCTAATTTTGTGGGAGCCCTGATCTAAGAGCTCTATGTATGTGAGATCATGTTCTAACATGAACCCTGAGACTTCATATGGTTCTCTTCATATGATGCTACAGCCATCCAAAAGCACAGGGGTGGATCCAGGTGTGCTGATACAGACTACTCCAGAAATACAAGGGATAAAAGGAATTTTCAGAACTGGCTATAGAACACATCCTCATTTATGATTAAAAAAATAGTAAAGAAAATGTCTAGAATGATAACCCAGAAAGAAACAGTTAATAGTGGGATTCTCAACCTGTGGGGAACCACTAGCAGGGTCACCTAAGACCATCAGAAAACACAGATATTGACATTACAATTCCTAACAGTAGCAAAATTACAGTTATGAAGTAGCAACGAAAATAATTTTATGGTTGGGGGTCACCACAACATGAGGAACTATATTAAAAGTTTGCAGCATTAGAAAGGTTGAGAACCACTCCTCTAAATTATTGGAACTGGTGTAGTCAGAGAAGGGATGAGACCTTTTCATATTTTACTTAATACCTTCTTTACTTTAAATTTCATCTATGGCCCTAGTTGGTTTGGCTCAGCGGATTGAGCCTGGGCTGAGAACTGAAGGGTCCCAGGTTCAATTCCATTCAAGGGTACAAGCTTAGGTTCCATTCAAGGGCACAAGCCTAGTAGTGGGTGATCAGCTACAGGAAGCAGCTGATCAATGATTCTCTCTCATCACTGATATTTCCCTCTCTCTCTCTCTCTTCCACCCCCTTCCTCTCTAAAATCAATAAAAATATATTAAAATTTTTTCATTTATGTATGTATTTACCTATTTACCTATCTACCTACAATGCATGTGTATATATTTTTGCCTAAAGTTAGACAGATGCAAAGGTTCAAGTCCCAGTTCCCAAGAATGTTTTTACTTCTAATACCAGCTATATGTGTGGGGGTGTTCCCCAAGTGACCAACAGGTATGATAAATTTTCTAGAAGAGCTCACAGAACCCATGGAGAGCTTTCATATTCATGGTTACAATTTACTACAGGAAAAGGATATATATTAAAACCAGCCAAAGGAAGAGATGCATGGGTGGGGTCTGAGAGGGTTCCAGGCATGAGACTCCCTGTGTCCTTCCTGTGGAGTTGGGATGCATCACCCTCTTGGCATCTGTCTATGACAATGGGTGTGGAGTACTGCCAACCTGGGAAACTCACCTGAGCACCAGTGTCCAGAGTTGTTAACGGAGTTTCATGATGTAGGCATGACTCACTAATTGCCCACATGGTTGAGGCCTGAAAGCTGCTGGATACTACATGACCAAAAGCCCCACCCTAAATTACACTGGTCTTTCTGGAGAGACCTGTCCCCACCCTAAGAGCCAGTGTGGCCACCTGTGCCCTAGCAAAGACAGCCCTATCAGGTGTGACAGATTAACCCCAGAAGCCAGACTAGACCTTTCTTCAAGCAAGGCCACATTCTTTACTACACATTTTTATAATTAAAACCTGGAATAGGAATAGCTAAGTGGTTGGTTTTCCCTGTGTTCGTTGGTAAGTAGTTAGTTTCTAAGTTGTGTTTTTTATGTAAGAGGATGGGTTGGCACTCAGATGGCCTGATGATACGGCTTTTTGTTCTGTGTTTTCTTAGATTCTATATTTGTCTATTTGACATCCATTAATCACAGGGCCAAACCAATGGCCAAAGTTATTTAACATCTCCTCTGTGAGCCAGCTTTTGTGGGTGTATGAAAATACTATTACAGACCCTCCAACCATTCATGAGTCCATTCCCCCACCCATCTCCTTTGTCTAATGCTTACCTGCCAAGGTAATATTCCTCTGCACACAACCAGTGACCACCCCTGTAGCTCAGAGCCTGCCTACATGATTCAAATAAGCCTATCCTAAGCTGTTCCCCTGCTGGCTTGCCTTTCCTGTGGAAAACAGGGGAGGTTCTGGGCCATGCTTTCCCCTCACTACTTCTGCCTGCTATTCAACCTGGGGTTTCCCCATGTGACCCTGCGCCTTTCTCTTGGGAAATGCAAATAGTAACAATATTCCCTCACTGGCATTAGCCTCTTTGTGTTGTTACTTAGTCACCTTCATAAATTAAAATGCAGTGGGTTTAATCCAGACAACTTTGAGACGCCTCCTCCACAGGCCTAGGTTTCAATGGGGCTAGGGTCCTCACTGGTTGGCACAGGCCTGGCTTGGGAATGCTTGCAAATTTTCATAAACAAGTTTCACACTAGTGGTTGTGCTCCATTAATGCAGGAGATAAATTAATTCCTCCCTCCTGGTACAATCAGGAATTTGAAAATAAGTTCGATAGCCCACTTGTGGAACTGCTCATTGGCCTACAAGTTCTTTGCAGACCGGAAGTACTTATTTTTTAGCTTGGTCACTGTTCTTTTGTCCCTCTTTCCGCTCCTCTCTTCCACCGCCCCACCCAACCCCAGTTCATGTAGTTAGCAAATGAGCTTGTATCCCCCGTGGCCAACTTAAAAACTAAAACTCAGGATGAAGAGAAAGTTGTGCTTATTCCACTTAGGCTGGTTGCATGGTTTATTTTAGATTCTGAGCAAATGTTTGTTTATGACTGTTTTTGCTTATTTCAAGATGTCAGGGTCTGTAATAGTATGTAATACATGATGAATTCAAACCAATAATGATCATTTCCTGGAGCTGGGCACACTAACTCTCTGGAACCAAATTTTGTTTTCAAGGAAAAGGGGGCAAGCTGGGTATGTGAGATGGCTATGGGTAAACAGTGAGCAGTGTTTGAGTTATTTGGAGGTCTTAGCAGGTGAAAGATAAGACATTTCCCAATGCCTGAACTGGTCATTGCTATTCAAAGGATGCAGAAAAAAGGAAATTCTTTCGTCATATTGTTTAAATTGAGTAAACACTGCAAACCAGATATCTTATGTGGCATTGTAGAAGTTAAGCCACAGGACAAACTCCTTCATTAGAGATAAAAGTTGGCCAAATCTAACAGTTTTTCATTAAATCTATTTTCAAGTAAAAAAAAATGATATCTTGAGGTCCCTTGAATTCACCCCAAAATGACAGATACAGTGAGCCAAATGGCTGAAATCACTGTCTGACTTATTTCACTTAGCACACTATCCTTAAGGTCCATCCATGCTGTTGGAAGAGGTAAGATTTCAGCCCTTCTTAAGGCCAAGTAATAGTCCATTGTATATATGTATCAGCACTTTTTTATCCACTTGTCTACTGATGGGCACATAGATTGCTTCCATAACTTGGCTGCAATGAACATGGGAGTGTTCATGAGTATTTTGCATTTCTTTACATATATTCCAAGCATAGGAATCATTCTTAATTCCTCTCTTCCCTCCTCTCATCCAATTCATCGATGTGTCTTCCTCCAGCAAGCAGATCAAATCAAGTTGCATCTCTCCATTTGTAGTCTAAGAGTCAGTCTTATTGGTACTACTATAACTGCTCTCGCCTAGCCATACTCTAGGCAATAAGCCCTACACTTTTTTTTTTCTTAAAAACAAACCTGAAATGAGGATTTAGCATATACTTTTGACATTCAGCTTTAAATGAAAACGCAACCAGTCTGATCAAAGTGAGTTTTTAATGACATTTGTTGGAATCAGATGGGAATGAGATTTCAGTCTCAACTTCTTAGGAGGAAAGGTAAACCCTTGTCTACTAGAGTAGCCACTAAGCCACATGTGGCTACTGAGTGGTGGAAATGTGAATTGAGATGTACTGTAGATGTAAATACACTCCTGATTTTGAAGACAGTGTGAGACATATCTAAAATGTCTTAATAATTTTTAAGTTGAATACATGTTAAAATATTAAAATTTGGATCTGAGTTAAAAAAATATTAAGATGAATTGTTTCTTTTAAAAAATGTGGCTGCTAGAAAAATTTATATGCATACTTGACTCACATTGTATTTCTATGGACAGTGCTTCCCTGGACAATAACGCATGTCCGTCGCACTTCTCTGGCCTCTGACATCCCTGTGTGCTGCTCCTAGGCTCTGCTCCATCTGCCCTCTGTGCACTTTGCTTTTTCCTCACAGCTGGCTCTCACATCGGGGTGTGTTTGTGTGTGTGGAGGGGGGCGGGGGGGATGGAGGCTGGGTAAGATGGCAGGAGTCAAGATTCTAGGTGATTCTTAAAGATGTAAGATCATATGCCTCTTGCTTAAAACCCTCTAGTGGCTATCCATTTAAGAGAATAAAATCCCAGCACTACATCGTACATGCAAAGCCCTGCATAACTGAGAATCTTGTGCTCATTACACTTTAGCTATCCCAACCTCCTGTGTTCCTCAAAATACCAGGCTCTTTCCTGCCTCACAGCCTCTGCATTGCTGTTCCTTCTGCCTGAGATGCTCCTACTCTACTTCCTTTGATGGCGGCATCCTTTTCACTCCTGAGTATGGGCCTTAACCACCATTTAATTATATACCAGGAACACCTTCTTCTGTAAATGAAAGGACTTGCATTCTAGTTTACAAATTAGGCCCTTTTAAGTTTGGGAAGTGTTCCACACAGCATCAGCTAAACTGAAAAAAAAAAAAAAAGTCATGTCCCTAGACCTGCAAGGACCAGACCGGATGTGTGGTTTCAGAACTCTGAAGTGCTGCCTGCCAGGTCAAGTGAAACCTCTCGTTTTTATATTTCCTGATTGCAACATGGGGCTTTTCAGTGAGACAGTAATTATAAGTGGTTCCGGATATTCAGATAATAAAGGTGATTCAAGAACTGTCAGTTTTTATAAGGGGGCCCATATCAGTTAGGAGAGAAAAAAGTCACTCAAAAGTCTAACCCAACTTTTAGTCTACCAGCAGGGTATTTTTACTAGCTTAAATAGATGAGACCCATTTTCCTAGCTTAAGCAGTTTGCCATTAAACAATGAACATTTCTGAAGTATCTGGCAAAAAAAAAAAAAAAAAAGAGCATAGTGTATTTAAATAGACTACTCAGAAAAATGTAAGATAGGAAAAGAAGGAATTTTCTTTCTCTGACTCTTTGAGGGGACAGTTGTCACAAAGGAGCTTTGAGAATACAATACAGAGACAACCAGGAATAAATATCAATTCAATTTGGATTTTAATGCTATAAAGTTGATTAATCAAGAGTAAGAAACCTTACTTCCCAAAATGGACCTGGCAAATTACACGTAAACAGAAGCTTCACACAAAACTATGTTAATGATGAATAGTATCTGCGTTCCTTTTTTGGTGGGAGGGGGTTCTGGTAAGCCATGTCCAAGTGCAAGTTACGGGGATAACATGTTAAAATAAACTCAACGACATCACACACCTTTTCCTAAGCTTTGGCAAAAAGAAAATCTTTTTAATTAAAGATATGATTAAAATGGAGCTAGATAGGTGAAAAAAATTCAATTATAATCCCCAAAATACAGATAATTACCACCATTATTAAACATGAAGATATAGGCATACTCCAAGTTATTTGTATGTAAAAGTTCTTGGAATTCTCAACTTTTGTAGTAAATAAAATTTTGTACACATATTTAGAATGTTGCAGAACCGCTAACCAAATTAAATATTTTAAGTGTTAATTTCAGCCCCTAATAAATACAGTTACCTCAAAACTCACTTCTTTCTCTTAATGGTTCTGGTTCTACAATGTGCAATTATCACATTAAAAGTTAGCAAAAGTAAAATTACACAATTGTAAAGGCCTTTGAATAAGATTTAAAATGTATGTAAGAAGTCTATGTAATTTACTTTGGAGAAGACTAAAAAGCAAAATATTTTATTTCTTCTTCTACTAGTAAAATTCCTAGCAATCTACTAATCTATACATTCCTCCAATACAGAAATATATGAATTTTCATAGCAAACTTGGTCAACTGCATCTGTACCTGAGTTTCACTTAGGTTTTATTTCTTAAAACAAACCAAAAAACTTTCCATTTTGTTTTATTATTTCTCTGCTGCAGTTTATGAATTTTTATGTTTGCAAAAGAATATCTTGCTATAGTTCCTCCTTATACATGGTTTCGCTTTCTGCAGTTTCAGTTACCTGTGGTCAACTGAAGTCCAAATATATTAAATGAAAAATTCAAGTTTTAACAGTGAAGTTTTAAATTACACGCTGTTCTGAGTAGCATGATGAAATCTTATGCTGTCTCACTTTGTCTGGTCCAAGACATGAATCATCCCCTCATCCAGTGGATCTACACTGTATATGCTACCTGCCTGTTAGTTACTTGGTAACTGTTTCAGTTATCAGATCGGTTATGAGAGACCATATTTACATAACTTATATTATAAATGTTCTATTTTACTATTGTTAATATCTTACTGTGCATAATTTAACTTTTAAGTGTACATAGGGAAAAATATAGCATAAGTTGGGTACTATCCTCAGTTTCAGGCATCCACCAGAGTTTTTAGAACATATCCCTTGAGGATAAGGTGACACTACTGCATTTGATTCTCAAAAAGAGCATATTCACTTAAGAGCTCCTATTACATTCATTACTCAAATCCTCTTTAAACATCCTTTCCTATATATAGCCAAAGCTCCTTTAAAATCTCTTACTTTCTTGCCTTTTGTGCTATGTTGTTTCAATGTTAAATTTAAGTGTGTGTTTTCATATTTCTTCACTTTTAATGTTACAAAGTAATACAGAAGAATAAAGGGCTAACCTAGGTATGACTGAAATGGTCCTATAATCACAGAGGAGAACAAAAAGGCATGGATGGGGACAAGGGAGGTCTTGCAGGAGTGTTAATGTGGGAGAAAAGGGAGGGTTCAGGGATGAGAGACTCTAAGACTATCCTCATTAGAGAAGAAGGCCAAGTACCGTTGGTCTCCAAAGAACTAATTCATCATTATTTTCTTTCAGAATTTTCTACTATAAGTTTAGAAGGGCTTAACTTATACATACTAAAATTTCAACTGGTCTAAAATATTTTGATAGCAAGTATACGAAAACAGGTTCTTTTTATTTTCAAGGTCTGATCTTTTTAGTAATAAACTTTTATGCTCACTACTGAAATTAAAAAAAAAAATACAACCCACCAAAGACATGAATGAGTTGTTCGTACAATAATTTCATCATTTCAAAGATTAAAATTAAACATTCTCTTCAATATGGTCAGAACAACAATAACAACAACAAAAAATCTCTTACTTTTGAAGCAGATTTTTTTCCAGAATTATTTTCTTTTTGGTCACAGTCACCTATGTTATATCCTTTGTAGCATCATTGCTATCATCCTTCAATAAATGTCCATCTACAAATTAATTAACTTTCGTGAGACAAATCATTGGTATACTATTCTTCTGATTCCCATGAAAGACTCACTTTTAAGATACAATTGCAGCTGCCCCATACTGCCAGTTACTGTGTCGCACACACAGTAATCAGCAACCACCAGGTGCCGTATCGCATTCAGCACACCACACTCAGTCAATACAGACATCCCCAAACACACCAAGGCTGGTTTTGTCAAATGTTTTATTGAGTGTAGACATCTGGAGTACTGTAAAACATGCATTATCTGTAGATTCAAAAAGGAGCAAGCCACATTGTCCTCACTGTCAAATGTGTCAGGCTTGGCATACATGATGGAGATTAATGAAGTATCATGAGAGTAATATGGTTCCTGAAAAGCTTCCACAATTTGGAGTAGGGTCTTAATCACGTGAAAAGCAAAGCTGTTCACATTAGAGAACTTGCATTTCATTGGAGGTACACAGTATTTTAATTTTTAAACAAATAAAAATAATTCTGTTTGTAGAAGATTCCTATCCACCAACTTTGTGTGTCCCTTCAGTTTTCAGACATTTTAATTAAAAAAAAAATCATATGCTTTTTGGAAATCGTATGTTTATCTGAGCAATAACTAAAATTTATTTTTTCTTCGGTTGCTGAGGTGTATTAAATTTGAAGAAGATAATATCTCCATCTTCAACAATATAATTTCTGCCTTGTTGTCTGTACTTTCCAGCGGCCTGCAAGTAGGAAATTTAGAAGAAATGGGTTATTATACAACTAAATGCATAAGGCATACGGTAAATGGTAGGAACAGATGCAAAAAGTATTATACTCTTAGGTGATATAATATATAAATATAGGAAGGCATACAAGTTTAAAACTAGAATTAGAGAGAAGCAAAGTATTCCTGATTTGGGCAGAACTAGATTTTCTATACATACATAATCATAATGTATTCTCCACTAAATTGTTAGTATATAAATGTAATTATACCAATATCATTAAGTTTCATTACATGCTGTTTATGGTACATTTCTGATATGTCTGCAAACATCAAGCAAGTCACTGTAACAAAACAGATCAAACCAGACAGGAAAAAAAGACTACATAACTAGTATAAGGCTTCTTTGTTTAAAGAAATTCTGTGATGTCAAAAAAAGATGGTTTGCTACAAGAACTACTATCAAGTGTAAAAATACACAGATTTTAAATTATTTCCTTGTAGTTTTTTATTTGGTCTTGACAATGACCATACACAGTGCTCTGTATTAAAATGCATCATGAAGATTACCGGCATACCTCAAAGATATCACAGGTTTGGTTCCAGATCGCCACAATAAAGCAAGTATTGCAATAAAGCAAGCTGCAATCTTTTTTCTGGTGGAGGGGCTGGTCTTCAATTTGTAAAAAACACAACATCTGTGAAGCGCAATGAAGCGAAGTGCAATAAAATGAGGTGTGCCTGTACTGACTAACAGCCCTAGTCACAAGCAGACTCTAACAGGTTGGAACTGCAAAGACAGATATTTTTTTCCACTTTTGATTTCACCTGCTGGTATGCAGATTTAGACATGCAATCAGTCAGTAATCCTAATGCAAACAAGTGGCAGTTCCAGAGACTCATGTTCACCCCATGGCCCACCACACACACTTCACCCTGAGTGCAGCAGATTCTTTAGCATTTACGCTTAAATCTGCACAAACTGACATAGGTCCATGTGACTCCATCATTGACCATTCGACAACGTGATCTTTTAAAAAAAACTCTCAAAAGAATTTTCTTTCTGTTAGAATTTACTGAGAACACAAAACCTTTGCCCAACAAGATCACTACTTCCATTTGAACATATTGATAAAAATGTTCAAAGTCAAGTGCAATTATACTAATGAGAAACAACACTAACGAAGATCATACATCTGAGGTTAAAATCAACAAACCAGATCAGAGTTGTAGTAAGCATATTTTCAAGTATCTAGACTACATATAAAAAAAAATCACCTACTAATAATATGTATTATTACTAAAACTACTATTAAAACAGTCAATTTTTAAAAAGCCTTGATACTCTAACATTCTAAATGGCATAGACACCCCCCCCACACACACACACTCTCTCTCTCACATGATTTTTATAGAGACATGATATATTATAGGCCCTATGCTACTTATTCTAAGAATTTAAAACCCACAGTAATAAAGCTATACAATTTAAATCAAATACATACTGACATGACATATTAATATATAAGTTTATATACTTTGTTACCGCTCAAGTTTACTATTAATTAAAGGTGACAGTGTTTCTTTAAATTCTCTAGAGACCATTTAATCCATTTCCACTGCTATCAGAAACACTGGTTAAAAAAAAAATCAATACCCATTTGTGAATCTTGAGTATGTATTAAACAAGACACGTCTAACCAGTTCATTTGCACTTGAAAGCAGCCATCTGTAGAAGCCAGCTTTGCCTAAGCAGATATGATTGCTAATAATGTGATATCCCTGTAGACTACAAAGCCCACACAGAGCTATTCAGTATATAGTTCACAGCACTGGCATTAAATTAGTTATGCTGGACTGGTACTAGAAATACATATACATACATACATAGACACATATACTAATCTGGCTCTCAAAGCTAAAACCTACTTGATAATATGCAAGTAAATATTTGTTGAATAACAGAGTATAAAACAACTCATAAATGCTTTATTTTCTTGGAGTTCGAATTCTGAAATGTTAGTTTTGGAGATTAAAAACCACATAAAATACTTAATGGTATTTTAAGCTGAAAATCCAGAGGTCAATAATTTCCAAAACTATTATTTTTGTACTATAGTACAAAAGCCCCCAGTTTGTGCCAAGCATTTCTACAAGCAGGAAATATTACTATATTATATATTATAAAGTTTCCAGGTGTTGTTAAAGGAAGTATTCACAATTTATATATCTTTCAAGTTTATTACAATAGCACATCTATCAAGGATTGGTGCAGGCTTATCACAGAGTATAAAAGAGTATCATCTAATTTCTGAATTCTAATAACAGAAAAATATCCTTCATTTAATTATCTCTATTATATGAAAAATGTATATGCCAGTGGTCAGCAAATTGCGGCTCTCAAGCCACGGTTTGCCACTCTGTTAACTAATGAGTTTGCCTACCACTGAGATAGGGGCTTAATCACAAGAACAACAACAGCCTGTAATTATTGGAACTGAGAGTCTAGGTCAGTGGTCGGCAAACTTATTAGTCAACCGAGCGGCAAACAGCGGCTTGCTAGTCGCAGTTTGCTGACCACTGGTATGCTAACATTATGTAGCATGTTGAAAAATAACATGAGGTTTTCAAGTGTAATTAGTATTCCTGACAAAGTTCTATCTCAGTATTTGCATACCTCTCCATGGACACAGATGACGCCACTGGAACATTAATGACGTTTAGTTGTAAACTGTAACTTTTCTCACTAATTTTTAAAAAACAAAATGGCTCCCATTCCACATTGAATCAATTATACCAGGTTTTCCCCTCCTCTTCCTGGGGTTCCCAAAGTTCTATTAAAGTCCTGCTGTTCAGATAATCTTTCCAATGGAGATATCAATGAGTATACACTAAATCTGAAATAAACATTTCTACATTCCTTTCAAATTATGAAATAATAAACACAAGAAACCTTTTTAAATTCTTTAACATTTTCTATGGCAGTCTTCAAATATCAGATTAAATTTAAGACAAAGAAGCCTTGCTTACTACAATGTCAGTTTAATCACTTGACCTATCTACTGATTAGAGATGACATACCAACTAGATTTTGCTAAGTAAAACATAATAAAGTCAAATAAGATTAAGCCTGAAAAAGGATTTAATTATAAAAATTAATTTATTACCCATATATAGTATTGCTTTACTATTAGAGCTGCAAAGCAAATTATATTTATTAGCTAAAATAAAGCACAATTTTGGACCTGCCCTCTAGTGTTGAGAAAGCAAATCAAATCCCCAAATTAAAAAAAAAAAAAAGTAAAACCATGAAGTTTCAATAAGAACAGATTTTTCTGTCCCTTTGGATTAATCATAAAGATATAATACTACTTCTACTTTAGATATTCAAATGTAATAAGTATAATTTTTCACTTGCCATCAGAGAACAAATTCTTTGAAATTATTCATAATTACTTAAAACTATTTTATTTTTTCCAGTTTTAGAAAAACACAATTCATACAATTTTAAAATTATCTAAAAGCCTGTAAACATCTACAACTGTTCAATCAGTGGATAGTAACATAACTCTGATACACAGTTTAAAAGATGATTTTTCATTTTAATCAAGAGTATCTTCCTATTAGTAAAAATGTCAAAATATGAAACTATAATTCCTTACCTTGACTGCATTTTCAGAACCTTCCTCTTTAAAATCATCATATTTCATTACTTCAGCCATAATAAATCCTTTTTCAAAATCTGTGTGAATCTTTCCTGCAGCTTGAGGAGCCTTCGTCCCTTTCTTTGAAAATAAAGACCAGAAAAACTAATTGCATTTAAGATGATGACTGTAAGCATTGAGCTTCTTTTTTCTGATCTGTAGTTGTGGCCAACTTAAACTTAGTTTAATATCAGTGAAGATATCAGGTACACAATTAGCATCTTTTCAACACTCCGGCACTATCTGTGTAGCAGATTTAGCACAGACAGATCAGTCGATATTAAAGAAGCACAGCTTTGTTTTTCCCTAACAGTCAGTTATCCACAGTTTTATTGATTTAGATGCAGTGGTTTGGTTTTGGCCTGGGTTTCATTTCGATTTTCTATTCTTCACAGTGGAAAAAATAAGGGTTTTAAAGTAACTTTTAAGATACATTAGCAAAGGTTTTAAAAAGAAAAAGCCTTGAAATTTTCAGTACATCTAAAGAATATAAAAAAAATCAATATATAGACATTTAAAAAGTATTTTCCAACAAATCATATATATATAAAATATATGTTTAGCAAAATATTTTGAAATTCTTATAATAAAAATTTTGAGCATTTTACATTACACAACCAGCTTCTAACCATCATGTAAGAAAATTGAAGTCGATGTAGGAAGAGAAATGTCTTGTAATTACCGCATATGTTAAATTACAAGGACATACATTCCAGACACACACAACCATGGAAAGAAATCTGAGAAATAATGGTGACCTAAAGACTGCTTAATAAAGCATGTTAAAGTGATAAGAAGTGTGACACTATAAAGTACAGTTTTTACAATAAAAGATGTATTGGGTTAATATGGCTACTCACTGATGCTTACCTGACTAAATATCTTAGCACATTAAATCATGGATACTTACAATCAGTCTTAAGATAAACCAGCTTTCAACATTTTCAAGCCCAGAACACATTATCTTTCCTGTTACACATAGTTAAGTTCAGAAGTTTTAAGGCTTTAAAATATACAGTAAAAATAAACCCTGGCAATTTATTTACCAACTCAGATTTGCTTTGACATTATTTTATAAGACTATATAAAAGGACCCTGGTTAGAAATCAATCAAACATTTTTTTTTTTTACAAAGGGGAGAGGAGGTAAAAGAAAAGTGAATCTCACATTCACACAATGCATTTAACATTATGTTGAACTGCCTCCACTTTTTATCCACATTAAATCAAAATAAATATAACAATAAATTGCGGTAGTCAGTGCAAACAGAAATCAAAGCAGCACTAAAATTACTCATGTAGCATATATTTAAAAAGCACAATAAGAGAATGAATAAACAGTATTTCTAAAAGTTCTGACATAATTTTTACATCCTATAACACTATGTGGGACTATATATATTTCAAAATATTTTTCAATAGTAACTACCATATTATAATACATTTACATTTAAAAGCAAGCCATTACAGTTCAGTTTCTATTGTCCTCTGGGAATAAATTAGTCATTCTTTTTGGTCCTAATCAGTACACATCAGTATTTAAAATACATATCCATTTTTAAAGAAGAAAGATTGAATATATAACATTGAAAAAATAAACACTATCTCTATGAATTCAAGTTACAAAAGGCATGAATTATTGCGCATTGAGTTTAGCTCTTTGAGCCCAACAGTGTATCTATGAAGAGCATAATGATGTCATATTGCTTTTATTGCTGAAAATGTAATCCGAGCAAAGCAAAAGAGGAAAGAACCACCCGCAACCCAAACAAACTTAGCGAATACAAAATGAAAAGCAACATCAATTTCACTGCAGACGAACCCAGTCACACAGATTAAGCAAGCACAATACTGGTGCGTCTTATCTCTGACCACAGGAGGAGGGTAGACAGATTCTACAGGATGAAGAAATTCAGACTATGTAATAGGCAGAATCAATTGTTACCTGCCTCAATCAATGCCGCTCCACTTTCACTGTTCAGCAGCTCACAAATAATTAAAGTTATCCTGGACAAAAACCTCATCTGTAATGACTAGCTAACCGCCACCATGACAAACTTCAAAGTCAGTGATATCAATCTGAATTCAATAGTGTGGAACTGGATATAGCTGATGAATAAGTATGAATCTTACCCTGATGGTCCATGCACGCACTTCATCTGGGCCTGCAGTGAAAAAGTATTCTAGTTGGAGTGCTGCAAACCCAGCCTTAATGATCTTTGGCAAAGCGCTGAAATAAAATGAAACAAATTCACTCAACATATAAGTTAATTGTGCCATAGATTGGTACAGAGCTAAAATTATTCATTTCAAGTAGAAAATGTTAAAGATACTAGTAAATGACCATTCATCTTTCTAATGCTCTTGAAGAGGTCAGAAAGCATATAACTATTGCTAAAAATCCCTTTTAAAACCTATTCTAATTGTATTAGTCTGAATATATCATTTTGAATTGTTTACTATAAAAAAAAGAAAAACCTGATCTACCCATTCTATGATGATTTCCTCCAAAATTAATTATTTCCAGGATGTGGGTCATAAAAGCAAAATTATTTGATTGAAATCCAATGTTTAAACAATATATTAACCGTTACTCAGAAAAAATTCAGGCAACTGATTCACCCTTTCCCCTCCCCCACTGAACAATGACGAAAGAGTTTTGGCGATTATTCCTTCTCAAAAATATACATAACTAATACCTATGTTATAATTAAAACACTGTACAGAGATGACAGATGACAGTTAAAAACTTAATTTAAAATAAATCTTTTCACTCTGTCTCATGGTAAAGAAAGGAGAAGATTCCCTCTTTATAATGGTAATTACTCTGTCATTTATTATTCTATCAGCGCAAGCAATTAAATTACTGCAAGGAAATAGTTGATAATAAAGTGTAGGGAAAATGAATGCTAAATTAACCTTTGTGTCGTGTTCGCTTCCAGATACTGCTGTCTCTCCTCAGCACTCAATTCTTGCAACTTGAGTTCCAAGGCCCCACTAAAAGGAATGACCAAGGCACCTGGGTCAGACTTGTCCACCCACTCTTTGATTTTTATCAACCTGTAGACAAAAAAGGGCACAACATTATCTTGTAGTGCATGCATGACTGTACCACATTCATTATTATCAAGTAGCACATACATATTCATAAGAATTGCACGGTTTTATGATGCCATCTTTTTGTGTATAGCTTTCCAAGGTCAAGGCATTAACAGGCAGCGACTGCTTCAGGTATATGCCATAATATTTTACTGCAATTTAGTTTTACTTTAGCATATTAGCTACAGAAACTATTACACAAATATTTTAAAACTTTTAAAAGTTACACTAAATTTGTTCAGTGTTAACACTTGAGCCCCTGAAAACCTCAATTTTATGATTTATTTTCCGTACTTTACAAAGCAAATTTTTGAAAGACAAAGTTTGTATAGAAATCAGACCTAAAAGTACCAGCTAATTTTGAAGAGTCTTTGGCAAATAATTTCTTCTATCCAAATATCTATAATGCTTGCTTTAGTTCCTTCTTAGATTAACAAGAAGTTACATTTATATTGTTTTTGAGGGATATTTTTGCTAATTAAAACAACCATGTCCAGAAATACACATTAACATACCTAGTTGATTATGTACACACTGCTCTTATAAATCTCACTTTTATAGGATCATGAATATAGAACTACAGATGAAAGAAATTCCTCTGAATTCAAAAGGGGTTGAAAAGCCAAATCAGTTCGGAAATTGATACCAAGTGTTATTTTAAAAGATGACTTGAACCCCTCTCCCCACAAAGCATAGATGGAGTATTCTGACAAAATAGCAGTGAGAACATAAGTGAAATAAGTATAATGAATATATTAATCAGGTCCCGATCCTACCACTTTACTAGTTTTTTTCCTTGGGCAGGTTACTGAACCTTTCTAAGCCTCAGTTTCCTCATCTCTAAAAATGGAATAGTAATAGTACATATTATATTATAAAGAACCTAGAAAAGTAATGCCTACATAGAGTAAAGAAATATTAATAGAAATAATATCATTAATTTTCATTCTCAGATAATCACAGTATATATACCTATAATTCTGAAATAGATTTAGAATAGAACTGAATATAGATTTCATGGAAATTTATACTAATGTATACCATGCAGAGTTCCACTAGTCTCCCATATTTAGACCAAGGTTTTAATACCTACTATTGCAAAAAAAAACCAAACAAACAAACAAAAAAAACTGTGGCAGGAATCTTTTAAGTAATCAATGTTAAGGTCACTTTGGGGGAAAAGAATTAAATCACAGTTATTAACACTCACCTATCAAAGAAAATGGCAGAGAATCAGAGTTATTAGAAAATTAAAAATATATGTAGCCTACTAAATAGAATTTACAATGGGATAAAGGCTTGGTATATGTTTGTTTTACAAGGCTAACTATATTTATCTAATATGTCATCAGTGGTTCTTGCTCTTCATAATGTTTATTCTTTTTGATCATAGCCTTAAAACACACACACACACACACACACACACACACACACACTCAGACCAGTCCAATAAATAGATGAATAAAGATTTATTTTAGCCGAGACCGGTTTGGCTCAGTGGATAGAGCGTCGGCCTGAGGACTGAAAGGTCCCGGGTTTGATTCCGGTCGGGGGCATGTACCTTGCTTGCGGGCACATCTCCAGTGTGGGGCGTGCAGGAGGCGGCTGATCGATGTCTCTCTCATTGATGTTTCTGACTTTCTATCCCTCTCCCATCCTCTCTGTAAAATATCAATAAAATATATTTTAAAAAAAAAGATTTGTTTTAGTGTCCTTTAAATAGGAAATCCAAGCTAGATATTTTCTTGCCAAAATGATGAAGGGCAGGTTAAGGGGAAAAAAAAGGGAAATTTGATACTTCACCTATTCTAAGTTATATCACAGATTTACACTATTCAAACAAAACTGTATATTAAAATGTAACATACATTTATGGTAAATCAGATACAATCAAGTATGTAATTGAAAAAGGTCACATAGTAAATATAGATTCAATGAAAGTTTAACAAAGCAAACCCATGTAAAAGGATCAAATATCATATAGATTTTGTTTCATAAATATGGTCAACATAACTAATAAAACTAGAACTGTTATGAAACAATAAGAAATAATTACTTTGGTTAAAACATCAATTCAGAATAACAATAATTCTACCCTGTCATTCTAACAGTCT
Source organism: Lasiurus cinereus (assembly GCA_011751065.1). Taxonomy (NCBI): domain Eukaryota; kingdom Metazoa; phylum Chordata; class Mammalia; order Chiroptera; family Vespertilionidae; genus Lasiurus; species Lasiurus cinereus. Next base: position 13,807,351 of record JAAGEH010000393.1, on the reverse strand, counting down.
TTCCTGCAGAGTCCTCAGAGGGATTATTTGCATTCCTCAGGTGCTCTATTGTACAATTCAGATGAATAAAGACTTACAAATCATTTTTCTACTGCCAATGTGAGACTTTGATCTGGTGAATACACCATTGTACCTTAACTATAATTGGCAAAAAACCTGACAGTGTAGAGCATCACAAGCTTAATAACAAAGGAGAATATCTCAAAGTGTTGACAGATGATCTTCATAATGCAGAAGCAGAGCTGGTACATTTTAGCAATAAATGAGCACTGAGGTCTAAAGGTCTCTAAAGTGACTGACATCAGACCTGCTATAGCCTCACTAAAAGAAAAAGGTATCGTAGCACTCTCCATAAAGTGAGTTAGGTTCTTTGCCTGCAAGCTTCACTTTTGTGACTTTCACTGTCACAGAAAACACAGGGAAGATGAAAAGTGAGGTAGGTTCTTTGGTTGTCTGCTTTACTTTTGTTACTTTTACTATCAAACAAAAGTGAGAAATATCCCAAAGTGATTTTTAATTAAATATTTGAAATAAACAATGGGTAATTTAAGAAATATAACTCAATTTCAAAATTACTGATTGAAATACATAACTATTAAACCTGATGGTTACAAAAGTGTGATAATGAGGCCAAGATCACAAGTTTGAACCCCATTGGGACCATTTACCTTTGGCAGAAAAATGTCTATTCTATTGCTACAAACCATGTCCAAACTATAGTTAGTCATCTAAAGAATGTGGGCTACTGGTACATGAGGGATATTGAAAAATCAAAGTTGAGCTCAGTATCAATACTAGAAAAACAATTTCAAGTATATTCTACCAAAGTGACTGAAAAATAATCTCCATATACAAACATTAACAGATGTCTAAAACTTATACAATTGTTAGTGATCAAAATAATTATAATATTGTCATAGACCATCTAACTATGAGTGGAGAAGAAACATTCAAGGAACACACCACTCCCAAAGAGTTAAACTGTAAAGACTTTCATAAAATGTATTCATTTTACAAATTTATTATGAACAGAGAGAGTAGTGCAAGAGAATCCATTCTTCTCTTATGGAGCCAGAGCTGATTTCCCCAAAGTCTTATGAGTGACAAATTGGAAGAGGAACTGCCACTAGTTGTATTTTTCTCCCTGGTAATGAAGCAAAAGGATAAAGCAGGGATAATCAGTTTTAAGACTAAAAGTGGGGGATGCTTTGAGATACACTGGTTGTGGTATGTTTGATTCTTTGGTAGAATGAAAATTTTATTATTAAGTCAGAATTAGATTTCTCAAAGACTGTGTCTCAAATTTACCTTCAGTTTTATGATCTGTCTTAGTCAGTCTTGAAATCCAGATTCTATACTTAGATTTTCCCAGGGTTAGTTTACATTGTCTTCCTAGATACTAATTTTATTTCTAAAAATTCTATTTGTTTCTCTTTCAAATCTACCCCCTCTTTTTTGGAGAACATTTTACTCTTGTTTAATGGATTCTTAGTCCCTTTCAATCTCTTCAGAAGATTAATTTAAAAGTACCTTTCAGACTGCTCTAATTACTTCTAATTTTTCAGATACAACTTTGCCCCTACCAATTGGCTCCTGTGTATGTCCTGTGTTGTTGTGGGGTGTGAGGTCATTTGGCAACAGCAGTTATGTAGTTATGTTCCAAGGAAATGTGTGGTCCCCAAGTTGTTGAGATACATATCTTTGAGACAGATTAACAGTTTCCTCCCTTATTCAGAAAGGGTGGGAGTAGGGGCATTTTTCTAGTATCTGATTATGGAAAGGATAGCTTTTTCTAGGCTTTATGAGCGATAGCTTTTCTAGGCTGTTCCAGCAGCACCTGTGCCGAATTTTTAGTCCTATATGGACATATAGTTTTCCCTGAGGGCCATAAACTGTTGATTCATTCTCTACTGTCAATGGGTCCTCTTTGTTTTGGGCATCCAGAGAATCCTTTTTCTTGCTTTCAAGTCCCACCATGTGTTCTAAAAAATACCACACCATCATCAACACCACCCTTTTTTGGTTATTTTCTCTGGTGTTTCTACATATTAGAAACAAGAAGGGAATTTCTTATATTGGCTCAGTTCACCATCTTAACTCAAAGCTCTCCACACTAGAGTTAAATCCTTCATTTTATTGTGTTCTAATACAATAGCTTTCAACATTTTTTTTTACCATCACCCACAGGAAGAAATTGATTTTATCCTTGACTCAAACATATGGTGCACAGACATTATTTTTATACATATATCCAAAATGATACAGGTTTCACAAAACAATACTTACCTTTATAATAGGAAATAAAATAATCCCAATGATTATTTGATATTTTGAATAAAACTAAATTCTTGCAACTTAAAATAAACCCCTGAAATATTTTTCTCTAATATACCTTACTAAGAACTTTAATTTATTATTTTCTATACTTCATGCCCATCTAGCCATTCAACTATCCTCAGCTACTCAAATTCTAATGCTATTTTCTAAAAATCCTTTAAACATGGCTCAATCTAGCACGAAAGCTGAGTTATATTATCATTTCTATCTTTATTGAATATTAGAACTCTCTCAAATCTGCTTATTCTACTTTACAACATCAAAGTATGTTTAAAATCTTTGAAGTTGTTACATATGGTAATATTAGGTCCTTAAACACACCTTAGATAGTTTTGTGTGTGAATCTAGGTCTTGACTTTAAAAAAAAATCAGCAGTGATGTGTTCTGACTGAATATAATTGCTGGCAAGACCACATGTTAATAATATTCAGAAAATGATGCAACTTATACAAAGGAGGATCCAGAGCTGGTTTATTCAGTGACTTGACATCATTCAGTAAATGTTATGAAGGACCTGACCTTTACACTAAGCTAGTTCCCCTCAAGCTGTTCATGTATGGATGCACCATAAATCCAGGGACATGGATAAAATAAACAGTGGGGTCATTTCTAGTCTCCCCCTTTATTAGAAATGTGGTTTACTCTCACTTCTATTAAAACTGTCCAGCCCAGCTGGTGTGGCTCAGTGGTGAAGTATCGACCTATACACCAAGAGGTTGCTGATTTCAATTCCCTGACCGGATTGCAGGCTTGATCCCTAGTAGGGGGCGTGCAAGGGGCAGTGGATTGATGATTCTCTCTCATTGATGTTTCTATCTTTCTATCCCTATTCTTTCCTTTCTCTCTCTAAAATCAATAAAAACACATAAAAAGTTAAGGCTTATGGAAGGTAAGATTATTTTTTTTCAAGATGACATAAACATTATTTAGTCAATCCAGTTATCTTACAAATTGCAATAAACAATACTGAAAACCTGCACTAAAAGTAACAGCACAAACTACATGCAAACTAAAACATATACCATAAATAATATTCACTCACAGTAAATAAATTAGCTCTAGAAAATAAGAAATTCCCAACTCTTAAGAATTCTTTTGTTGAATAAAAGTTAATAGAATGGGTTTATTAACGAAGTCAGTCAGGGTTGGGGAAAGGGAGAAAAAAGACATACCAAAAAGGTAATTTCTAGTATAATTGATTAGTGTCTGGAAATTAATCTCTCTTCTAAAAGAGATCCCCATCTTTGATGTAGGTAATAAACTTCAAATTTCAGTGTACTTATTCAACTTCACAGAGTTATACAGAATAACAATTACAACTCTGCTTCTCAGAGTGTGGCATATCATTTGGGTGCTAGTTAGAAACACAGAATCTCATAATCTGCATTTTAATAAGGTATTTCTTAGGCATGTTAAACTTTCAGAAACACTGAACTAGTAAAGGACTATGGAAATAAAAGCACATTAACTGAAAGCATAAAAATGTCTGCAACAACTCTGAACATCAACTGGTAACTAAGCAGATACTGACTACCTACCCCACAGACCCCACTGATATGAGAGGAGCGAGAATAATAGAAAAAAACTTCCAGGTTCAAAAATTACAAGAGGGAAAAGTCACTAGAATTTCAGGAAGCATGAGGGAAATGTTTGCTCTGAATTCCCTGTAATGTCAAAGAAATTTCAGATTCATAGAAAAAAATTACTTACAGAATTATCTAAAAATAATTAATTTAGACAGTTTCTTACTTTATAAGACACAATTATCCCTCTCTCATTCTAGTAAGCCTTAATACCTGGGAAAACATATGTAAGTTAGCTTTAGAGTCTAGATTCAAATTACAAGAAGTGATTTCAGCAGAGAGGACTTTCATGGACTCTGAATTCATAACAATTACCACAAATTGTCTGCTATGAGGGCTCACAGAACCACTCTCTGGAAAACCACATTCATTTTGTGATCACTATGATAAAATGGCATTTGTATCCATACATAACATATATGTGTGCATATAAAAGAAAAATTCTAGAGAAATGCACATTCCTTTTGCAGCAAATAAACAATGGGTTTCAGGTTTTCTGTTTCAAGGATTAACAAGCTTTCTGACTCTAATGGCAACTGGAAGATTATGAGGAAATTGAAATGATAGGTGTTATGACAAGCAGATAACCTTAAAAGCAAATTGGAAAAATTAGAATTTATCAATCCCAACACTTTGGGCTCATCATGACTCTGGGATTTCTTCTCTTAATATGCTTTAAAAAATGCAATTAATGTGTAACATGTAACAACTGTATGAAAATATTTTCTATAATAAAAATGCCCCCTTAAAAAAACCTTTTGCAATGAATAAACAAGAGGAAACATCAAGGTGAATTAGTTGAGTAAATCATAGTAATCACATTCTCCAGTGGCAACTGGTTTGAGAGTGGGCACAGGAACCAGTTCTGGTCAATGGGGCAAGACGAAAAATCCAGGGAAAGATCAAAAGGTTTTCATTGATTCTTAAAAAGACAAGTCTCTATTATCCATTCTATCTGGATCTTACCCCAGGAATGCCAGAATTTTGTGATCTCAAGAGTGGAAGTGGGGAAAGATGAGAAAAAACCCTTTTCTTGATAATATAACAAGACATTGAATTAACCAATCCTGGAGACAAACTATCCTGGATCTTATTAATATGTGCTGGGATTGTCTTTGTTATTGTAGCTGAAAGCATTCTCATAATCCTCATTTAAGTATATGATTACAGCTCCTCTTGACAATGGTTTAAACCCAATTTATTATTTTTTGTTGTTAATCCTCACCAAGCAAACTCTTCCATTGATTTTTAGAGAGATTGGAAGGGAGAGGAAGGGGAGGGGGGAGGGGGGAGGGAGAGAAAGAGAGAGAGAGAGAGAGAGAGAGGTGAGAAACTTCCTTGACAAGATCCAAACCCTCAACCTTTGGTGGACCTTTGGTGCGTGGTTCCATGGTCTACCCAGTGAGTTACCAACCAGTGTTCCAATTTATTTTTAAAAAATTATTTTTTGTTAATCCATACCAGAGGATATTTCCCCATTGATTTTTAGAGAGAGTGGTAAAGACAGAGAGAAATATCTATGTGAGAGAAACACATCAGTTAGTTGCCTCCTGCCCGAGTCCATACCAGGGCCCAGGCTGGGGAGGAGCCTGCAACCTAAGTACAGTACTTGATCAGAATCAAACCAGGGACCCTTTGGTCCACAGGCACTCTATTCACTGAGTCAAACTGGCCAAGGCACAATTTATTCTTTAAGAAACTATTTCTTGTAGAGCTTCCTCTGAGCTTACATATGAATAAAAGCTTTTACTACCCACACTATACCCTATACTATAAATTACCCATTTTCTTATCTCCTCTCACTACACATTAAAACAAAACATTTTGAGAACAGAAGCTTGTCTTTGTTCCCTTATATAGCCCCAGAACTCTCCTTGAACAGCACCTAGAACATAGTAGATGTTCAAACATTTTCTAAATGAATAAGATGGTGGAAATAGTTTAGTTAATATCAGTAACTAGTTGAGTGACCACAAGGCAATTATTTAAGGCCTTTTGGCTTTAATTTACTCATCTGCAAACTAATGAATAGTTTTCAAATTGTCCTGGGTTCCCTAAAGATGCTTCCAAAGTACTAGAAGGAGAAAGGATAGAGAGGAAGGGAAGGAGAAACAGGGAGGCTCCCCTCCACTCTTGCATTTCAACCAGAGCTGCATAATTGTATTTCTTCTTCTTTTTTTAAAAAGATATTGTTGTTGGTAATCTTCACCAGAGGATATCTATAAAAATAAAAGTGTAATATGCCAATTAGACTGGACAGCTGAATGACCTTCCAGACGTTCTTCCAGAACGTGGTGGGGGCTGAGGTAGAGGTGGTTAGGGGCGATCAGGCAGCAGGTGAGTAGTTAGGGGTGATCAGGCAGGCAGGCAGAGGCAGTTAGGGGCTATCAGGCATGCAGGCAGAATGGTTAGGGGCATTGAGGCAGGCAGGCCAGCGGTTCTGAATTGTGAGAGGGATGCCCGACTGCCAGTTTAGGCCCGATCCCAAAGGAATTACACAGACCCCTTGCCCAGGCCACCCCACGCCCCAAGGGAACCCCTATCCTGGGCTTAAACTGGCAGTCGGACATCCCCTGAGGAGTCCCACATTACAAAAGGGTGCAGGTTGGGCTGAGGAACACCACCCCTCCCCCCACATGCACGAATTTCATGCACTGGACCTGTAGTCCTAATAAAAGAGTAATATACAAATTGACCATACTTCCGCTACACCCACCAGCCAATTAGGAGTTAGTATGCAAATTAACCCAACCAAGATGAGAGAGCAGGAGGGAGGCTTGGGCTGCCCCGTAGATGGAGGAAGCCAAGCTTTCCACACACCCTGGTGGGCCCAGGCTTGCAGGGGAGAGCAGTTGGGAAGAGGGGTACCAGGCCTGCAGGGGTGGGCAGTTAGGGGTGACCAAGCCCATAGGAGAGAGCAGTTAGGGGCAAACAGGCTGACAGGGGAGCAGTTAGGCATCAATCAGGCTGGTAGGGGGTAATCAGGCTGGCAGGCAGAAGCAGTTAGGGGCAATCAAGAAGGCAGGCAGGCGAGCAGTTGGGAGCCAGCAGTCCTGGACTGTGAAAGGGATGTTCGACTGCCCTCAAGGGGTCCCAGATTGGAGAGGGTGCAGGTTGGGCTGAAGGACGCCCCCATCCCTGTGCACAAATTTTGTGCAGTGGGCCTCTAGTATTTCAATAAAAGCCTCTCCTTTCCTTTTTTTTTTTGTAACTCTCTATTCCCTCACTTTGACTTACTTTTCTTTATAGCACTTATGATCTTAATGTTTACTGTCTTCCTCCCAGCAGTGGTGAACCCTCTTTACCCATTTTTTAAGGCAAGGAGCCTTTTGAATATTTTGTTCACTGCATTATTTCCAGCACCACTTATAATAGTGCCTGGCACAGCAGATGCTAGGTGAATATTGGGTGGATCAATGAATAAGAGTAAATTAAGTTCAAAGTTAATCTAAAAAAGAATAGGTAAACAAACACTTGGAAGTGCATACATATGATTCTTACAGACCTTAGCTACCTGTCTTTTCTGGCAGAGTCATACCTATAAATAGCTGACTTGACCAGGAGATATGCATGTTTATTAGCTAGAATGGTGAAGTTTAAAATCATACCAACAGAAATGGAGGAAGCATACCTAATTAAAGTTCAATTAAATAAACAAAAATTCATAGTATAGTGGGGTTCTTTTGATTCCCAACATAATCTGTGGCTTGATCTACTTGTAATTCAAATCTGAATTTGAGCATCTCAAATGTTAAGATGTTCCCTGAGTCTTAGGCTACTAATTTATGATTTGTGTTGATCATCTTAAGTAGCCCCAAGCTGAGTACATTTTTGATACTGTAGAGCAGTATTTCTCAAAATATAAGTTTCTGGATCACCTGTGAATCCAGCACTCCATAAGAAAACCTAGATTTATAATCTCTGGAAGTAGGATTTGTACCCAATCCTTACAACACTTTGCACTCTGATGGCTGAGAACTACTATTTCTGAATATCTGCCTTCTTTTTATTGTTGTAATTCTATATTCTGGTCTTAAATATTACATATTTCTATAATTCTGTAATTAAAGTTGTCATGAGTTATGAAACCAATTATTTACAGCTTGAGACCATAAAAAACTCTATCTGCTGCAAGAATACTTCCCAACTATGTTATGATACTACAGGTAAGGTGAAATTATTTTTGTCTCTGGGACTCAGGGATAAACTCTTTTTTCTTCCACTTTTGTGCAAAGAGGAAGATACCAGGTTTATACAATCCATAATCACAATATAAACTTATAGGGGGAGTTACAATCTTGGTTTAACTACCACAGATATATTTTTTGAGAGAATGTAGATGGTATCAGAAATGAGACTCCCACATCCAGATTCCTTATGAAGATAAAGACTACCCGCTGATATCTTGAGAGAGAGAAGAGAGAAGATGTTTGAAATAAGAGTGAGTACATATGGGGGGGGGGAGGGTTAGAGGGAGAAAGAGACAGAAAGAGAGTGAGGAGGGAGAAGGAGAGAAAAAAAGAGGGAGGGAAGGGAAAGAGGGAGGAGAGAGTGTGTGAGGGAGAGAATGCACTGCAACATGTGTCATAGTGGTGCATAATGTGTCAAGAAATGCAGAATCATAAACATGATAAAAACTTCAGTACTGAGTCTTTTTGAGATTGGCCTAAACTTATGAAGGGCCTATTCTATATAATAAAAGCAAATCGACTAAACAGTGGAACGACCAGCCAAACAACCAGTTGCTATGATGCACACTGACTGGCAGGGGGCAGATGCTCAATGCAGAAGCTCCCTCAGCCCACAGGCCCCAGGCAAGTCAAGGCAGGTGCCAGTAGGGGCCCTCCAATCACCCTGCTGGTCACCCCCCAGATCGTCCCTGATCACAGGCCAGGCCTAGGGATCCTACCCGTGCACAAATTTCATGCACCGGGCCTCTAATAAATTATAAAAACTGAACAAAGATGGGAATCTATTTAACAAAAGAAGTGTACTTGTCCATGAAAACTACAAAGCATTGTTGACAGACATTAAAGACAGTAAATGGAAATAAGTGTGTTCATGGGTTTGAAGATAATATTGTTAAGATGGCAATATTCCCCAAAATGATCAATAGATTCAATGCAATCTATCAAAATTCCAGCTGCCTTTTGGCAGAAATTGACAGGCTCATTCTAAAATTTATATAAAAAAATCAAAAATCCAAGTAACCAAAACAATTTTGAAAAAGAAAATTGGAAACATATTTTTCTAGTGAAAAACTACTATAAGACTACAGTAATCAAGACTACATAGCACTGGCATAAAGCTAGACAGATAGATCCATTGGACAGAATTTAGAGTTCAGAAATAAACTCCATACAACTACAATCAACTGATTTTTAAAAATATTTTAATTGTGGTAGAAAAAAAACATAAAATGTACCATCTTAATTATGTAGTTTAGTAGCATTAACTATATTCACATTGTTGTATAACGAATCTTCAGAACTTTTTCATTTTGCAAACTGAAATTTTATACCCATTAAACACCTACCTGTTTCTCACCCCAGCCCAGCCCCTCATTCTACTTCCTGTTCTATAAGTCTTTTAACTATTTTAGACACCTCCGACAGGTAGAGTTATATAGTTTTTGCAACTGGCTTATTTCACTTAGCATAATATGCTCAAGGTTCATCCATGTTGTAGCATGACAGGATTTCCTTCTACTTTAAGGCTGAATAATATTTCATTGTATGTATAGATCACATTTTATTTATCCACTCATTCACTGGAGGTCATTTGGATTGTTTTACTTGCTGATTATTGTGAACAAGGCTGCAAAGAACATGGGTATGCAGCTATCTCTTCAAGATCCTGTTTTTAATTTTTTTGGACATATACCCAGAAGTAGGATTGCTAGATTATATGGTAATTATATTTTTAGTCTTAAAAGAAATCTCCATACTGTTTCTCATAGTGATTACACCATTTTTCATTCCTACCAACCTGTACCAATTTCTCCATATATTTGCCAACACTTATTTTCTTTTTATAGTGGCCATTTTAATTGATGTGAAATGATTTATATTTCATGGTTTTTATTCATCTTTTCATATGCTTGTTGGCCACTTGTAGATCTTTTCATATGCTTGAACATCTTTTCATATGCTTGTTGAACACCTTTCCATATGCTTGTTGGCCACTAGTAGATCCTCTTTGGAGAAAGGTTTATTCAATCCTTTACCCATTTTTTAAATTGGGTTATCTGTTTTTGTTTGTTAAGAATTTATGTTATAGTCAACCAATATTTACAAGGGTACTAAAACAATTAAATGTGGAAAGAATAGTCTGCCTTCTTGTAGAGATAGTAGTGATTAGTAGAAAAAGCAGAGTTTGAAATAAGGTAAATATCAATTCAAATTCCAGCTAAATCACATACTTGTTATAAGATCCTGGGAAAATCATTAAAGCTTCCTGAACCTTAGTTTAATCACCTGTTAACACCAATAATACCTATCATCACAGGTAAATATAGTCTTAAGGTGCCTAGAACACAGGAGGCCTTCAAACATTAGTCCCTTCTCTTAGCTGTTTTCTATCAGTGAGGGGTCATTCATTCTCAATAATTACTGCAGAGTTAAAAATACTGTTAGGTTGCCTGTAAGGAAAAAATGAGAGTTCTTTTTGAAAATTGGGTCTGTATTTCTGGGAAGAAGTCTTGCCTAAACAATTCTTTATGGATAGGGAGATAGCTAGAAGGGAAAGAATCCAAGCACTATGACTGCAAAAATACATACTAACTGTGTGTACTAATAAGCATTATGCTAGATTTTGGGAATGCATCTTTGATAAGGGGAGTGTAGGGAGGAAAGGAAAACATACATAATTATAAAAGAGCTTAAGTGATATGACAGGAAATAATGTGCCACAGATATAATGAGAGGGGTGCACAATCTCAAGGAAGATTTTGAAAAAAGAAACGAATACACTTAATGATGTTTTCAGTTATCTCTCACTCTCTCTCCATATATAAAAGCCTAAGCAACCATACAACCATTTGACTGGTAGCTATGATGCACCCTGACCACCAGGGGGCAGATTCTCCAAATAGCAGTTATGATGCAAATTGACCACCAGGGGGCAGATACTCAACACTGAGCTGCAGTGACTTGGCAGCTGCAGTTTCTGGGTGATGCACCTGGAACCAGAGAGGAGAGAGCCCGATTCTGGGTTGTGTCACCTGAGAACCACCCTCTTGCAACTCAGGACCTTTTGGAGGATGTCGAAGAGCCAGTTTTGGCCTGATTCCCACAGGCCAGGCCAAGGGACCCCACTGGTGCATGAATCCATGCACCAGGACTCTAGTATAATTATAATATTTCCTCAAGTTAATTTAGTTATAATAGAACAAGCAGAAAAGGAAATAATGTTTCTTCATGATAGAGTTGAAATTCCCTGGGGCCAGTAAAAATGTAAGGAACCCCCAAGGGAAAAATTAATATGGTTATGTATAAGGTATGCCCAGACCTTCTTTCCCCAATGGATCCTTCTTCCTGAAATTGTTCTTAATTCAGTCTCCAAAGGATGCCTCCATCTTCCAACAAAGAAGACCATTCCCTCATGATTCCATTAATCCAAGCCTCTATTACCATGTGGAGTACATGTGAATTTTACAAAGGAGTAGACACAGAAAGATACACAACCAAGAAAAATAGTCATTGTGAAAAAGGGAAAGTCATTGTTTCTGTGACTTTTGAGAAAAGGGATTTGGGGGCAGGGAAAAAACAAGTAGCACTAAAAAAGAGAAAAGCTCTTATGCAAATTTTAATAATTGCATGAAACTATTCATATATATGTATGTATGTATGTGTGTGTGTGTATATATATATATACGTATGTATATATATACATACATACACACACACATACATACACATAGTGTATACACACACACACACACACACACACACACACATACACACACATACACCCAGCAACTGGAATGGCAGAATGACCAGAATGCCCGGTGGCTATGATGTGCACTGCAGCAGCCAACCAGCCTGATCTGGACCCCAAATGGCACGCCCATGGAGAGCCCAGCCCTTGATCAGTCCCCAACACCCTGATCAGGGGAAGGGCCAACTGCCAACTGCCCATGGCCCCTCTTCCTGCTGGCCCAGCCTGATGGGCCCCCATTGGGGCGGCTGGCTGGACCCCACCCATGCACAAATTCTTGCACCCGGCCTCTAGTTAACATATATTTTCAACAGTGCTAAACGACAGCATGTTAGAAAAGAAGTGAAGTGTTTTTTCCCTACTGTGTGGGTATGCAATCTGTGGCAAAACTTTCAGCTGCTCCTAAAAGAACTTATTCTCTATTATAGGAATGTTTACTTTAACAAAATTCAGTGTGCATAGTCTTAAAGTGCAAATTTGCTTAATGGAATATTTTTAACAGAAGAAAAGGAATAATTGGGAAACATGTGGAAGTAGAATCACATCTATCAAAATTTTTAGTTGATGTCATAGCTTGTCCTATCAAGCAATAATAAACCAGAGTCTATTATTTTAATGAAAAGACATTGTATGCAAAACCAACTTTTAAAAAAATATATTTTATTGATTTCAGAGAAGAAGGAAGAGGGAGAGTTAGAAACATCAATGATGAGAAAAACCACTGATTGGCTGCCTCCTGCATGCCCCACGGCGGGGATCCAGCCTGCAACCCAGGCATGTGCCCTGACCAGGAATTGAACCATGACCTCCTGGTTCATAGATTGATGCTTAACCACTGAGCCATGCTGGCTGGGCCAAAATTAACTTTTAAAATACAAAAGTCAATTCATTTTAATGGCAGGTTCCTACATTAAAAGGACTTTCACAGGCAATACCTTTGCAAAGGGAGGCAGTATAGAATATGGTTACAGAGAACTGGGGCCAAACTGAGCAGGGATCCTAAGTCATGTCATGGAAACTTTCTCAAGTCTGTTTTCTCACCTGTAAGTGAAGATAGTAACAGCCATCTATCTGCTTCAGAGGGTTGTAAAGATTCAATGAGAAAGCGCACATGAAATGCTTAGCTTGGTATCTAGCACAAGGTAAGTACTCAACATATATGTACAGGGTGGGGAAAAAGTAGGTTTTACAACTGAATAATGAAACAGTTTATTCTTGTACTATTACAGTGGTATCTCGAGATACGAGTGCCCTAACATACGAGACTTTTGAGATACGAGCTGTCGAGCGAGCGAGTGATTTTTGCTTTGAAATACGAGCAACATTTGAGATAGGAGTAATCACGCTGATTGGCCAGCTGCACACGACCCACCAGTTTACTGCGACTCGAGCATCTCATAGTTTCCCATGCCTCTAGGTTACAAAACGAATTAAACTCGTATCTCGAGGTACCACTGTATTCATTAATTATTGTATTATTTTCCATATGTACAACTATAAACCTACTTTTGTCACACCCTGTAGATAAGCTATTATTATTTATAAAGAGAAGTATGGCTTTGTTTCTTTTAAGGTTCAATGTTCAGACCACAATTTCTTAAGCAGAACTGTGTTTATTTACCTGTAATCCAGCTATTAAATCAGATTTATTCTGAGAAGGCAGGTCTAAGTACTCACCATTACAATATTTATTTAAAGGCATTTTTATTTATTTTCCTCCTTAAATTATCCTGTCTGCTGTATAAGAAAAATGGCAAGTTTGGCTACTCACTGCTGATCGATATTCCCATACTTTCTAAGGAGCAAAACCTTATTTAGGTTATAGATATCACATATGAAGTAGACTTGAGATAAACCCAGTAGGAAGCATACTTGACTTTGCTATAATTTCTAAGACAATATTATTCAAAGTAGTCAGTCTAGTAACCACATGTTTCTTGGCTCTAGGTACAAAAAGCAGCTTCTCACAACCTGTTCTCTCACCATAATAAAAAAGACAAAACTGATAGAACATTTATTCCTTTGCTCCCGTTCCCAATTCAAAGCTTTTTCTCTACCATCCTGATGCATTGCCTGCTATATTTACCTACCGTTTTAAATAAATTCACTTGAAAAGTGCACCCATTTTTTTTAATGGTGCTTTCTGATGAACAGTTGTTCATTATAACGAAGCCCAATTTTTCCTTTTATGGTTAGTGCATTTTGTTTCTCATTCAAGATATCTTTGCCTAACCTAACGTGTGAAGATACGCTCCTGGGTTTCAATGAAGGACTGTAGACTTAAGAAAAGGCAGAGTGAACATGTTTAAAGCACACCAATATGCCCTACAGATGAAAAGAAGCTGCAGAGCTGAGGATGATAAGCTAGGAGACTGCTCCCTAACTCAAAGATGAAGTGATGAGGGTGTAGTCTTGGTTGATAAGCAATGAAACTGAAGAGGTAGGGATAAAGAAGGGCCAGATTTAGAAGAAGAAAAAAGATAGAATTTAGTGATTAAGTGACTATGGGGAATAAAAGATTTTAAAAGGATTTTTAAAACTTATACCTAAAAGATTCAGAGAGTGCTAGGATGACTAACAAAGATTAGAAAATCTGAAAGTAGATTCCACTATGATTGGATTATAGGGAAAAATAAGTTTAGTTTTAAAAATATTTAGCTTCATAAAGATAATGGAGTAACCAAATGCAATTTTTTTGTTGACAGTCAGGAATAAAGAAACTTGAAAAGGGCTAAGAGGTGAAACTAAGGCTGTAGGTTTATGAATCATTAGCCAAGAACAGTGCTTCTCAAAGTAAAATCTATGTATCAGCAGCACCTAGAACTTCATCCCAGACTTATTGAATCAGAAACTCAGGGCAGGGGTTTGGGGTGGGGGAAGGATGACAGCAATGTGTGTTTTAAGAAATCCTCCAGATGATTTGGATGCATACTAAAGTTTGAGAACCACCAGTATATAGATTAGAGTTGAAGGCATTGAAGGCCAAGGGCAAGGGAAAAAATTAATAGTCACTCAATCACTGATCCCTAGGGAAGAGGTGTGGCAGAGAAAAATCAGTAAAGAGAAGAGATTTCAAGTGAAGACTAACATACCGAAAAGCCAAGCAAAAGAGAATGCCATCAAGTTTCTAAGCACAGTGTATTCAGAAAGGGCAGAGACAGAGAAACAGAAACAGTACATAGAATGGAGTGTTCTTTCATCCATGTTGGACGCCTCCATTTCTCCTCCCCATGGGGGTAATACTGTTTTGAGGAAAAAATATTACTCAGAAAATATTTTCCATACTAGTTTTTGTTTAAATAAGGGAAATCTGCAAACAAAGTAATAAAAATATTACTATATAACCACATTTCTTTTAAAAGGAAAGAAGGAAATGACAGGTATCTTACATATATAATTTCATGTAATACCTATATAACTCTTTCAAAGGAAAAGCAGAGAATGGGCTGCAGTGTAAAAAGCAAGCAAGGTTAAAATAAGTTGTTGTTGTAAAGACTGGAGAAGTAACTCCCATGTTATATGCTGATGGGGAAAACTGACAATGTGGGAGAGAGAAGGAACCACTGCAGTGGGTGAATGGGAACATACATACAATCATGTGCACAACTGAAAGGCTGTCTTGGTTAAGTGCATAGACCTGGGGTCAGTAAATCACTGCACATTTTTGTATGGCCCACAGGGTGACAATGGTTTTTACATTTCTAAAAAAGTGAATCATTTTGATTTTCAGGAAGTAGGTAGATAAATGTGTGGGTTAGTTTGAGCATTACAGGACTTCTTTTCTGAGGAGACACACTTTCTACACAATGTCCAAAATAAAGGCTGTGCTACCACACCGAGCAAAACTTCCACTATGAGAAACTTCTAACTTGGCAGGTTTTTATATTTAAAATGACTTCTCAAAAATAAATACGAAAGCCCTGACCAGGTAGCTCAGTTGGTTAGGGCATCATCCCAATATGCCATGGCTGCGGGTTTGATCCCCATCTGGGCACATACAAGCAGCAACCAATGAATGCTTAAATAAGTGAAATAACTAATCAATGTCTCATTCTCTCTCTCCCTTTCCCTCCCCCCCCTCTCTCTCCTCGCAATACATTAAAAATTTTTTTGAAAGAAGACTGTTTTGTTTACATGAAACTATGAAATTCAAATTTCAGTGTCCATAAATGAATCCAACTGATTTTATCCAGCCAGTCATTCAATCAATATTTACTGAGCCCAGTGCCAAGAATGAGAAATATAAAATGAACGTTGATTTATGAACCAGGAGGTTACAGTAACCTCAGTCAGGGCACATATGTGGGTTTCAGGGGAGATGCAGAAGGCAGCCAATCAATGATTCTCTCATCACTGATGTTTTCGTCTCTCTCCTCCCACCTCCCTTCCTTTCTGAAATCAATAAAAAAATATATTTTTAAAATTAAAAACAATAAAATGAACAAGACAGGCATGATCTTTATTCTCATAGAATTTAAATTCTTGTGAGACTGAAAGACAGAAAAATGAGGTTAAATACTTTGTGGTAGTGATCTGAAGTAACTATACATGATGCTGAACAAAAGGGAGACTGAGGAATTATTCTAGACAGTATAGTCAGGGAAGGTATTTCTAAGGAAGTCATAGGAGCCAACCATGGCAAGCACACGGGTGTGGTAAACAGGGGAAGCAGATAATTAAATGTTCTTAGATTTCCACAGATATAGAAACAAGCAAGGTTGGAGAAATTTATTCATTGTGAGTAACACATACATGGAACACTTTGCCTGATAAATTTTCCAATGGTATTTTTACTACAAAGTATACACAGTGTAATTATATAATGGGTTCAAATGGTTTGGGAACAAAATACAAATTAAAAAACCCCCACACTGTATAATTACTTAATTACCCAAGAGTTAGGAATGGTTCCAGAAACCCATTTCCGCTTATCAGGTATATACAGTAACAGTCTTGTTTTTTTTAATGGGGGAGAAACATTCTACACAATGTTTCACAGGATATTGGCAAATACAAACATGCCAAGGAGAATATAAATGGTAGGCATTTCTTAATTGCTTAAAACAAAGTTAAGTTTTCCTTTCTTTAGTTCTATGAACATATCACAACAGATATTTTTAAAAGATCATAACAGAATAAACAATATTAGAAATCACAGAATGTTCTTCAGTTGTAATTCATACATAGTTAATGAAGCTTAACATACCAGTTTAAGCTTGACAAATGATAAGCTATGAACTTTGGGAGTGTCATTCAGTTTTTTCTTATTTTATCTGAGAGAGAAGAGAAGAGAAGAGAAGAGAAGAGAAGAGAAGAAAAGAGACGAGAAGAGATCAATTTGTTGTTCCACTTATTTATGCATTCACTGGTTGCTTCTTGCCCTGATTGGGGATTGAAACTGCAACCTTGATGTGTGGGGACCACACTCCCACCAACTGAACTACCCACCAGGGACTGTAATTTGGTTCTTAATTCTAAATTTCTTACTAGGCATATACCAACATAACTATTTAAAACACAACCTGTATATTTTGTGGGTTGGCCAGGCAAAGTTTGTCCATGTTACCATAATTCTTTCATTTTCTTGCTTTTTTTGGGCAAAAATGAACTACTTTCTACTTAAAATTTAAGGAGGTAAAAAGAATACGAAATAAAATGTTCACTAATCTTTTAGATATTTATAAAATTATGCAATTCTAGTTTATTTTCCCTTATAAAAATGACAAAACCTTATTTTCAACCATCTGAAAAGCTAGACACAGGTATATCGAAACATAAGGTGCAGTCAATGTAATGATTCATCGTGTCTCTAATAGAAAGATTCAGCAGTTCTCAATCGAGACCTTTATTCCTTCTCTGAATAAATGATGCCTGAAATTTTTATTCTTGTTCTAATGGAATTTCAATGGCCTTCACTGCAAATCTACTGGAAATTTTTGCATATTAAGTGGAAAAAATTAAATGATGTTAACTACATTTTAATGTGATTAAGGCTGACAGGGTCATTATTTCTGCTAATCACTCAGTTTAAAAAGCTCAAACAAAACTTTCTAACAGACAAGGTTTTTAATTTTCTGTATATCTTGTTGAAATTAAAAAAGAAAAACTGTAGAAGAAAAAGAAGGGAAAAACATACTAGAATCCTTGACAAAAACCAATGGGTAGTTCCTACAATTTGCAGATGGGTTTCATTATACTTGATCTGGTGATGTAAAAACAAAAATGCAAAACAATCTTACACTGCACATGCTCCTCTGGTTTCTTGCCTTTTAAACACGAAGAGGAAAAGAAAATGTGCTTTGTAGAATTTTGAGTTCTGTGTTTCCTATTTGCTGCTAAATGGAAACAAATACAATTTTTTTTTCTTTAGATCTCATAGTAAACTAAAAACAGAATTAATGCACAATATAGCCTCAAACAATATTGTATTTTTTAGATTAATATATACCTTGCAACTATGAATATTTCAAATATATTAATGTAAACTAAAAATCTTCACTGATAAAAATCTCTAAGAGTGATGCTAATTGCTATCAGAAAAATGGGAATTCTAATGATTAGCAGTACTTATAATTTGTCTTTTCTGAGATAAAATGTAGTTTGTTCGTTGGCTATTTACACTTGAAACTTAATATTATTAAATTAATTAATTCAGTTGCAGGTAATTTTGGTGCTCTATTTGCAAATAATTGTTTTTAAAGTACAACATTATAATATCTTGAAGCAAAAATGAGTAGGAACCTAGCCAAAAAGACTTAGGTAGTGTCTTCTCTAATTTTCTGAGCATTTCAGTATTTTCCATAAAGAATAACATTTAAGCTAGGTATATAACTATATAAAATTATATGAAATACCTTTTTGTTGGTTGTCAACTGCTAAACCAATACTAGTTGCTGAAAATCTTCATCTTTTAGCTACTAACATGATAATATCTAAAAATGATTTAAGGAGAGTAATTTATTTTGATATATAAAGGTAATATTCCTAATGCAGTAGCTATAGTTTTTACAGAAACAATTTTAATTAGCTTTCAGAAAAATATGAGCAAATGACTTTTGAAAAGAGATATACACCTGATGTTCAGATAGTCTAATTCATATTGATTCCCTACAATCTAGTGACTTATCCCAAATTCAGTAACTAAAAACAAAACATTCCAAACATAAAAAAAAGATTAAGCAACTATTTTTTGCATTGTAGTTTTATAAAGCTTTATAAAACCATGATCATTGCAAGTAAATAGTCAAACTAACAATTAGTAAGCTACAGGTGCAGTAGTGCCTTTATAAAACAAACATGATCATCCTTTTCATGGTAAATTACTCAATTGCATGCAAATAAGGGAGTTTACCTCACTGATCACAATCTAAGCAGCTAACAAAAGCAGAGCACCTGGCCATAAACAAGTCCTTTGAAATACAATTTAGTATTAAAGTTTGAGAAATTACTGTTTCCTCTTTCATATTAAAAACTTTTTATATGAAGCTCAGCCTTTTGTGAAGAAAAAAAGATAAGAATCTGTAGTAAATTATATAAATATCAAGAAATTCAATATTAATGCTGCACCACGGCCATAATCTTTGATGCCCATAGAAAGAATATTGTTGAACTTAAAAAAAATTTTAATGTGATGCTATGCACTGGTGCCTCAACTAATATCCCTCCAGAATTTTTGTGCTCATCTAAAAAGAGTCCCCGCTGAATGTTCTAATGCATTTTATTGTGAATCTTCAGAAAATAAAACTTCATGTATGAGCTCATGATGTGCTTTGCTGCCAGAAAGTCACAGACTCTGTGGGAAGCTCTTTATCTTCCCAGCAGTCAGTGTTCTGAGAACATCAGTGCAGCTACTGTAGTTACCTGTAGATTACTTGTATTTTCTCACATCTGTGTCCAGCAATCTAAACCATGATGATAAAGGGTCATTAGGTTTTGAGTGAGGAAGGGGATGGACTAGACAATTTGCTCTGATAAGCTCCTTGTTGGGAGCTCCAGTTTAGAATGTGAAATGTCAGATATGTACAGTTTTACACTAAAAGGAAAAAAGAATTTTACCTTTCAGCTTTTATAATTAAATATGATGCAGTTTAATGCTTCATTATAGCCTATAGTCACATTTTATTTGGCATATTTATAATTAAAGGTATTTAAAAGAAATAATTTCTGCTTGTAATATCACGTCTATGCTCTATTAGCCACAAAGAATTCGGGTACAATTACTAAGATAACTGCTGTTTGGAGCACAGCAAAGCAATTTCCCACAGTGGGACTTACAGTTCAATTTACCAGTTGGGCAAATATTTTGTGCTCTGTAGTGGTCTAGAGAGTTAAAAGCTATAGGTAACATTTGAGCAGTGTTATACCTGGAGAAAAGTTTCTTCAATCCAAAATGATGGTTTAGATTTCAAAGTAAAGAGTTTCCTAAAAACAACTCCCAAATTAATATTACATAATTTGAAAATGATATATAAAATATAGTTGTCACAGAAACTCTGACTGACTTCTGTCCTCCCCAAAACAGAGCTCAAAATTTAGAACTCAACACTGTACTTTATTTTCATTTTTTTGGATCCTAAATTATGATATTTAGTCACTTTTTCTAGTAATCAGCTAATAGAATTCTATGTTCTTGATTAGATTATAGAATGGGAATACTAATTACTTACTTTGAAATGGTTTAGAATAACGGTGTCAAGCTACAGAAACAGAAAAAAGAAAAGATTTGGGGGGTGGCTTTTTTTTTTCATTCTTCAGTTATTATGTGGCATATCAGATAGGATGAAAAGAAGTATTTTAGTTTACTGAAAGAAGAGTTTAAAAAATGTTTGCAAAATTTGCATTCATAATTTACCTCCTTCTGAAAGTATATTTATTTTAGTACAATATTATGTCTTCTATCCATCTTCCTCCAAAATGAAATTTTAAGAGATAAGAGTCTTAGGACAAATAAAAAACTACCCTGCCTCAGAGAACAATATTAAAGTTATAAAAGTATGAATAAAAGCATATAATATTTTAAAATAAAACATCAAGTAGTGATTTGGGTATTTCTGGAAATAGTTTTAAAATGGTATTTATTTGGGGCACTATTTATTTGATGGCTTTCCAATGCTGCTGAAGAAGAAAAATAAAAATACTTATTTTGAAAGTTGTTTGCTAGCACTAAACACAAGCAAGCAATATTTCCCAACCGGTTAAAGATAAACTAAGCACTTAACAATCCCCATTCTTCTTCCCCAATACATGAATTATCTAAAATCCTTTTATGAAAGAGCATAAGATGGAAGATATGCCAATATTACCAATGTACGGACAGTTCTTAAAATAAAAATTATCATAAAATCTAACATTTTGGTAACTAACATTAACATCCTAAGGCAATATGAAAACACAAAATCCATAATAATTATTCATACACCAAGCCACTGTAAACCTAAATCATTTCTGAAGACTTGAATGTGTCAAGAACTTTGACAATTATGACTGGAGCCAGGAAACTGTAGCAGTGCAGAATTTCTTATGAATTTCTCCAGTTACTTTTTATAAATGCTGTCTTGGATGACAGCTTAATGTGTACCACATGCAATATTTATTCTTCTTCAGTGTCAGACTGTCTAGCCATCCAAAGGAATACAAAGAATGTCACTTATTAGGATAAAAGCACAAGGAAGGTAATCAAGGACATATGTAACATCAGCCAATCATGCCCTATTTCAACATCCTATTTCATTCATAACAGTTCAACAATTATTTGCTTACTGATAACTTGCTTTCAGGCTGTTTGTGTTCACCATAATGGTGGTTTGCATTCATTTTTGCTCTTTAAAATTGGACACTTGCTGTGCCATATGTGTTGTCAAAACTTTATATCTTCTGTCAGAAATGGCTTAGCATATCAAATAATTTCTATTTCTCAGAAACTACCAATACAACAATCACTAACCCTTGATGTCAACAGGGCACTAAAATAACTATAAAACAGCAAATTTAAAACTGTTAAGTATTTCACAGGAAAAAATTCTCTAAGTGATACACAGTAAGAAAATTGTTATTAACTAAGCCACATTTATGCACCTTCTCCTGCATATAGCTAAGAATGCTTAATAACTACTGCTTTTTCTCTTATTTCAGCATTTCAAGATTTTGAAGCTGATAGAATTTCCCAATCTAATCTAATGGTCTTTAAATTATGTAGCCAAAACGTCTAAGTAATACCAAGTCATATTACAATACCCATTTGGTCAACCAAACAAATTTCACTTAATAATAGATTTAAAATAATGTCTCACCATACATCATAATCATGAAATATGTAATTGTAGAAACATAATTAATCATATTTAATCAGAAAACCTTAACCAGGTATGATTTCAACAATGTATGCTAAGTAACACTTAAAAGCTTTTAAAAGTATTAATTTTAAGAGACCTAGGTAACTAAGATGTTTTCCTCTGAATATAGGAAAGAAGACTATTGGTTGATATTCTCTCTCTTGGTCTCTTTTTTCCCCTTCTGCCTCTATCTCAGATTTGATCTGAAGTAAGTTCTATGATGTGAGACATATCCCACACAAACTATTCTATACAATATAAAAATAAGACTCAAAAATACTTTTAAATAATAAAAACATTATTACAAAAATTTTACAAAAATTTTTCTCCAGTCTATGAACTGTTTTGTACCCACTGATTTTCTTATATGTGGACTCCTGCAACAGAGAGGAACTGACAAGTCTGCTCCAACCACGAAGACAAGAGGAGAAACAGTCCAGAGATGGAAGACGCTGACGATGCCTTGCCATGCTAGCAGTCAGCAGCTGTGCGTCGCTACAGGTTGCCTAGGACCAAACCAGAGAGGGTCGGACCTGCATTGCCACCATTTGTCCACCATCCAGATACCATTGCTGACATGTACACATAAGGAACTGTTTGACATTGAAACTGAGACTCAGAACTGATGGACATTGAAAGTGGGACTCAAACATTTTTTGTTCTTATAGGTTTATTTCTAGTCTGCAGAGGCAAGATTTTTTAAAGAAAAGAATGGGGGGGGCGGGGATGGATATAGAGGCAAAAGACTGTCAAACTACAGCGGGAAGGCAGGAGAGGTTGGGGGGTGGGGCTGTAAGAGATCAACTGAAGGACTTGTATGCAAATATATAAGCATAACCAATGGATATGAGACTCTGGGGGGTGAGGGGGGTAGGTGAGGGCATGTACTGGGGGATAAGGGAGACCAGGGGAAGGTCAATGGGGGGAGGGGAGAAGGAGACATATGTACTACTATTTGTTATACTTTAAATAATAAAAAAAATTCTTATAAAAACAAAAACCTTATAACTGTGGTTTTAAACTCTAAAAAAAACAAAACAAAAAACTTTTAAATAATAAAAACATTATTACAAAATTATTTTTCCAGTCTACATCTATGAACTGTTTTGTACCCTCCGATTTTCTTATATAGTAAGTGTTACAATCAGCTGCTTATAGTACTAGTGAAAATCCATTTGGAGAAAGTTGGAAAGGTATAGGAATCAGTCTTGATTAATGAAAAGAGAAACATAGCAAGATTTATTTTTAAATATTTTATTGATTTTCTACAGAGAGGAAGGGAGAGGGATAGAGAGTTAGAAACACTGATGAGAGAGACATCGATCAGCCGCCTCCTGCACCCCACACTGGGGACGTGCCCGCATCCAAGATACATGCCCCTGACCGGAATGGAACCTGGGACCCTTCAGTCTGCAGGCTGAAGCTCTATCCACTGAGCCAAACCGGTCTCGGCCATAGCAAGATTTTTTAAGTGCTGCTATTCCATTCAAAAGTCTTATGCATTCATGAAATGGTAAAATCTCTCCAAATATAAAGTTTGGTACTTATATTTCTAAACAAAGTTTTAACTGGATCCAAACTTAAATTTTAGTTTATTTTTTTGAGAGGGAGGAGAAAGGAAACAAAAGCATAGTGAAATAAAGGAAAAATATAAGTGACCTTATTCTTATAAATTTCATAAGACAGAACATCCTATCTAGTAAGGCAGGAATATGCTAATTGACCATCACACCCTCACAAAAATGGTGCTGCCCACAGCCAAGAAGGAGGGAATATGCTAATTTATTGCCATGCCCTCAAAGATGACAGTGGCCACTGCCCCAAGATGATGGTGCCCAGACCCCTTAGCCTCGCCGGGGTGCCTGCCTCCAGAGTTCCCCAGACCTCTCAGACACTCAGCCACCCAGGGCCGGCCCAAGGTTCCAGCAAGCCTCGGATGGCAGCTGCCCACTTGCCCAGGGCTGGCCCAAGGCACAGACAAGCCTTGGATAGTGGCTGCCCAGCTGACACCCGGCGTGCAGGCAAGCCTTGGATGATGGCTGCCCAGGGCCAGACCAAGGCATAGGCAAGCCTTGGATGGTGGCCACCCAGGTGACACCCAAGGCGCAGGCAACCAGGACCGGCCAAGGCTTGCACTGCCCGCAGTGGCTGCAGCAGAGGTGTGATGGGGGCCTCGCTTTCCACTGATCACCAGGTGATCTCTCGCCCCTGAGGGCTCCTGGACTGTAAGAGGAGGCAGGCCATGCTGAGGGACTCCCCTTCCAGTGCATGAATTTTCATGCACCGGGCCTCTAGTAATATTATAAAAAGCAAAAATATGCATATTTAGGAGAAACAGAAGAAAATGGAAAACTTATTCTTCATTTTCTTGAGGTTAGGTTAAAATAAAAAATTTAAAGACTTTCAACTTGACCTCATGAAAAAAAGTATAAAACATTTTATTGCATGTTGTAGCATGCTTCTCATGGAACAAAATGTGCAATAAGAGTTGGCTATGTTGGTTATTTCCTAGTGAAAATAACACAGAAACCCATACCTGCTGGAGAGCAAATACAATTTGCAGTGTTTATATAAGCAAGACTTAGGTTGGTTAGGAGAATTTATTATGTAATTATAACTGCCAGACATTTAACTATAGATCTGTCATATATATGCTTTTTTCACCATATTATAAAAATTAAATTCTAAGATATATTGATCTATTTCTACCACAGAATAATTTCATTTGGTATATGTAAAATATTTAATTCTCATTATTTATAAGAAAATCATTATATTTGACAGGTGAGGAAATAATGATTATAAGAAAATCAGCAAACCTACTTTGAATCCTGTTTATATAAAACATTGCATTTATGTTTGCTCTCTAGCTGGTATAGGTTCCGGTATAATTTTCACTAAGAAAACTCTGTGTGCACTTTTTGTTGCATGAACATCATGCTATACATGCAATAAAATGTTTTATATTTTCTCTCATAAGCTCGGGTTAAAAGAAGTCTCTAAAATGTTTAACTAGGTTTCTTTGTATCTCTGAGATATTTGCTGCCCAACATTGTGATGAGGCTTAAATAAAGAACACAAGTGCCCCAAAGTCAGCATATAATAGATGCTCACCAAATGGTACCCATTATTTTGTCCAAGACTTGATGTACGTATATATAATGTTCTTTCCATTATATTGTTATGTACCAATACAGTATTTAAACAGATTATACAAATTATCTGTTTTTACTTCAACTAATAAAAAGAAACATGCGCACATGCACAATGCCTTACTGACAAGGTTTCAAAAACAACGCCAAGTTACTGAAAATGCAAGGAAATGGAACAAACCACTACTTGGTTAAAAACAAAACAACCAAGTGGTAGAAGAAAGTACTTATTTTAAAAAAGAATTGATAATATGTAATTTTCTATGGGAAAATATAGAAATTATTTTAAATTTGCATTCCTACAAAAGGCTATTGGAAAATAAGTTTTCAGTGACAAGTCCATGAAAATAAATAGATTACATACAAATTTTATTTACCTCAGTTGGCATTTTCTAATCATGTTATAATGAACTTTAAATCTCAAATTTTATAGTGCATAAACTATTTAACAACAATGAAACTTTAAACGAAATTCATAGTCACAGGAAATAAGGCTAGTATATGACCTATTTTCAGGCCTTGTATACTTTTCCAGCATCACCAATGGCCCAATGCTGACGTACTATGGCACAGTAGTGAGGAGCATGAGCTGTGGCTTTAAACTGCTTCAGTTTGAATCTTGGCACAAGCTGACAGGTAAAATGCCGGGCTGCAGTGGTGCAGAGGTACACTTATCCCTGCAGGCCAGGCCAAGGAACCCACCTGTGCACGAATCTGTGCACCAGGCCTCTAGTTTTAAATATAAGTTATGTATGAAAATAACTACTGACCTTCATATTTCAAACATCTAGATATGCTCTTTGGAAAAAATTTTCTGGAAAGTCATTCTTAAAAAGTTAAAAAAGGATTACTAAAAGATATGTTATTCAATCTTTTCCTTTTAAATTTAAAAATGGACTAAACCCAAGGTATTTTCTACTGAGTATACTGTTCTTTTTAAAGAATTTCTAAAGAAAATATTGATAATCATCTAGAATTATTAATGACTACCCTTTAATCTACTACCCCCCCACCACTTAATCACTGGTTTATTATAAAGTATATGATTCAGGAAAATCCAGGTAAGAGAGAGGCATAGAGCAAAGTATGGGGGAAAGCATGGAGTTCCCATGTCCTCTGCAGGTACTCCATGCTCCCTGGATCTCCACAAATTCACCAATTCAGAAGCCCCCCTCTTGGTTTTCATGACAAATATTTAAAGCATTGAAAAAGCATCTTTTGTATCTTTATTGGGAAATGCAACTCTTATTTATCTCTCTGCTAGCTTATTTCATTCCTAAGCTCAAATGCAGATCACTTAAACCAATGATGAAAATGCTCCATTTTAGTAAAAATTCAACTTAAGGCCAAAATAATATGGTATCAAATAGGCCATCTTGGGATTTGTCTGAAGATCCAATGAAGTAATGTAAACTGAAACACTGTAGAGTTTTCACAAATGTAGGTTATTATTATTCTTAGTATCAGTTCAGTCTACTTCTTTGAGGCCATACATCAAGGGATTTAAATACACACACACACACACACACACACACACACACACACATATATATATATTGATTTCAGAGAAGAGAGAGGAAGAGAAAAACATAAAAAGCTCTGTTAGTGAGAGAGAATCACTGATTGGCTGCCTCTTGCACACTCGCCTCCTAGGGAGGAATTAAGCCCACACAACTCAGGCATGTGCACAGGAATCAAACCCTGAACTCCTGGTTCATAGGTTGATACTCAACTACTTGAGCAACACAGACTGGGCCATCAGGGATTTTGAAAAGAAAAATGCTTTGGGTGACATAATGGATCAGCAAGTTTCTAGACAAATAAGAAAAAAAAAGATGAAATTCAAAATAAATCCATATAATTGCAAATACAACTTTAAAGGTTGCTTAAAACACAGCAATCAAAATACAAGATTAACTATAGCAAACTAGAAAATAAATGATGGTCATTCTTAAAACCCCAAATTAGATTTTAAAACAAATTTAGGATATGTTTTGTTTTTAACCAAGTAGTGATTTGTTCCATTTCCTTGCATTTTCAGTAGCTTGGCTTTGTTTTTGAAACCTTCTTGTCAGTAAGGCATTATGCATGTGCGCATGTTTCTTTATGTATGTGAGTAAGAATTACAAGTTCTTTTCAAGTGGGTGTCTTCACATTTTCTTCTCTTTGATGTTCCATCAGACTTGACTTGGTGTTTGCTGTTCCCTCTCCCTGAACTGATCTTCCCTCAAATTCTCTCATAATGCACTCCCTAACTTCACAAAGGCCTTCTTTGACCACCATAACTAAAATAGCATCCCCTTACCCTGCTTTATTTTTATTCATCATCCTAATCACTTACTGACACTATAATAAATATTTGGTTATTGATTGTTTATAAAGCCATGAGACTATATGTTTTATGGGGGGGGAGGAGAGCTTTTTTTGTTCATTACCTAGAACGATATATGACACACGGAGGGATCAATGATTATTTGCTTAGAAAGGAAAAAGAAAGCATAATACATACCTCTTCAGTGAGCTCATGTCTTCATAAGGAACATAAATTTGAAAATTAAGTTCTCTTCTTGATAAAACATTAAAAAGAATGAACAAAAACCAATGTGCAGCCCCGAACTTATAGACAGGGTGTGCGAAAAGTTCCTAAGACTTTTAGCACACCCTGTCTACCAAAATGGAACACATTTTTAAGCAGAATTTAAAAATTGGTGACAAAAACGGTCACAGATACCAAAATATGTCTCACCCAAATTGTACTATTTCTACTACCTTGTGAATTAAGGAGCCTTTCGAGGGTGTTTCATAAGCTAATGTTTTTGATAGGGAAATGCTTTCTAGTTCAGTTAGAATAAGGAAACATAATAGTTTGAAAAATGTAACTAGTATGAAATATAGATATGCCAATGCTACAAATAGAGGTGGTTTTTTTTTACCACTTTGTTCTCAATCCAGCCAGAGCAACAACTGTGTCCATTATGAGGAAATAGGAAGTCATAGTGAGATCCAGAAAAGACTTATTTTCAAGGGGTAGAGATATGAGAGAGGAAATATGAGTGGGGGGAGGGGGTGGAGGAGACCAGGTCTTATATCTAATCCAACCAGAGAAGTTGCTCATAAATTGGGTATTTGCAACCTTGGGAATACTCTATATAGTTCCACAGTTAGAAAAAAATACTATCATGACAAACCTATATAAAGAGGTACTAAAATATATGCATGACCATCTTTTTATGAAATTGCTATAATCTAATTCATTAAAATCACAAAATTCTAACACTGGAACAAAACCTTAGAAGTGATCTTTATTTCTTTACTGACCTTCTCTGCCTTACCACCAACATATAGGTAAATTCAAAAAATACAGAAACAGATGCAGGAGATCACAATGTAACTGTTTTAAAAGGCTTTTTAAAGAGTACACATCTGTTTCATAAAATTATGCTATTGTAACAATTAAAGAATGATGTGCTCTAATGAAAGTCAAGGAGTGACAATAAAATCCTCTAAGTTGCAAATGGTGAGTCATAGGGCCCAATCTGAGAGCGAGATGAGGCAAAGTCATGTGGAAAATGGTGGTATCAAGGAAGTCTTATTGTTACTGCTACTGCACAATAGAGATGGCTCTCAGTTGCTTGTTTTGTTTTGGAGGACAACAGTTTCAAAGCATGGAATTACAGTTGTAAAAATACAATTGACCCTAGAACATAGGTTTGAACTGCACAGGTCCACTTATATGTGGATTATTTTCAATAAGTATACAGTCAGACCTTCATATTCCTTGGTTTCCCATTCACAGATTCAATAAACTGGATTGAAAACAACTTTTTTACTGAGGTTGAAAAATCCATGGGTATGCAGGCCCAACTATATGCTTTGTACACCATTCTATTTAAGGGATTGGAGCATCTGCAGGTGTCCTGGAAGCAATCCCCCATGATACTGAAGGGACGTCAATAGTTAAATTTGGGGGGAGTCAAAGCTCTATGCAAATTTTCACTACATGATGGGGAGGGAGGTTGGCACCTCTAACCCTGATGTCGCTCAAGGGTCAACTGTATATATATAATGCATTTTATTCTTTTATCCATATATTAGAAGGAAAACCAGAAATTATTTATAATCCTAATTCAGCCCTGACCAGATAGCTCAGTTACTTGTCCCAATACGTCAAGATTGCAGTTTTGATCCCCAGTCAGGGAACATACAAAAATCAACTAATGGCCGAAACCGGTTTGGCTCTGTGGATAGAGCGTCAGCCTGTGGACTGAAAGATCCCAGGTTCGATTCTGGTCAAGGGCATAGTACCTTGGTTGGGGCACATCCCCACTGGGGGATGTGCAGGAGGCAGCTGATCAATGTTTCTAACTCTCTATCCCTCTTCTTTCCTCTCTGTAAAAAATCAATAAAAATATATTTTTAAAAAAGTTAAAAGAATCAACCAATGAATGTATAAATAAGTGGAACAACAAATTGATATCCCCCCACCTCTCTGTAAAATAATTAATTAATTAATTAAAAAGCTCCTAATTCATAGTGCATATGATACCATTTCAAAGTTTTATTATAATACAAATTAAAAAGCAAATGTAATTTAAAAATATCCAGTAGCCTAAACAAGAAATTATAATATGGAGAAAGGGTCGTAAAGGTTTTCTTTTTAGATTCATCTATAACTTACCTTAGTAAATCTAAAAATACCTTGCATAAGAGTTTCTGATTTAATCAATCCCATATTTAAAAAAGGATAATCACTCAATTTAGAATTCCAGAATACCCTTGCCCTGCTCTATCACCCTCTTAATATCTGCCAAAGAAGCAAATAAGCACTCATCCTCACAAAGAAATCATCACTAAAAAGTATTTAATTTATGAAAAAACTTACAAATTAAAGTTTATAAAATGGAGTTCCACTAAAAACTTCCCCACATGTTAAAATAAACCTACCAAAATTATGTTTTAAATAGAGGGCCAGTGCATGGATTTGTGCACCGGTGGGGTCCCTTGGCCTGGCTTATGACCTCCTGCAATCTGGGACCCCTCGGGAGATATTAGACTGACGATTTTGACCTAATCCTTACAGGCCAAGCCAAGGGACACCATCAGTGCACAAATCCGTGCACTGGGCCTCCAGTATGCATATTAAGATCCTCGGTTAATCAATTCCCACCCTCCCCCACTTCCTTCCCTCTGAGATTCATCAGTCTGTTGAGCATCTGTCCCTTGTGGTCAATGCACATCTGTACTACTGGTTGAACTGTTGAATGGTCACTTAAGCTTTTATTTATATAGATCTGAAGTAGGTGAAACACACTCAGAATTAATAATGTATTTCCACAGCCTTTATAAGGTTAGGTATGTTGACATGAGGCTAACACAAACATGCCCTCCCCCAATTTTATGAACCATAGTGATAAAAAATAGAAATTATAACCCAAAGAAACAGTGCATGGATATTTCAGAACTTTTACTATGCCAAACTAGTAGATGTTAAAATGAAGCATTTAAAAAATTTTATACATGTGAATCTTTATGTAATATCCTGAACACTTTATATAAAGTGAACCTAATTTGAAATCTACTTAAGAAGCCCCCTGAACTAAAATAAATAACTTATTTAAAAATAATTAATCATCCCCATTTTATTTGTTTCAAGTAAATCAAATATAAAACAATGTGATTATATAAAAAATCAGCATGTGGTAAATTTCTAGCTTCAATGAATAATCTTGTCAGAAATTTATGACTTCTTAAAACATTTTACAGAAAGTTTAAATGTACATATAAAATTAGGTAAAAAACAGATATACTTTTCCCTTCACACATAGTTGCTGCTATATAGTTCTTGCAATTCTTATAAATGGTTCAAGAAAAGAAGAAAATATTGGATTTATTCTATAATCCTCCCGCTAACCCAGCACATAATGTAAAGTATCACCAAACTATTTTTAGTTATTGTGTACAAATTATGTGGAAAACTAACAAAAACAGAAAAGTGGACATGGGGAAACTGAATTATAGTATAATAAGAATTAATAAAACCTTTTTCTTTTAACATTTCATTTGGTGAGCCTGACACAGTGCCTCTGATTATACAACAGCTTAAAAGACTTTACTACTATTTGTCCACCTATTCTAAATCAATTTCAACACTCAGATTAACTGACTCATAATACTAGAGGCCCGATGCACAAAATTCGTGCAAGAGTAGGCCTTCACAGCCTCAGCGGCTGCCTTGATCCCTCCCTTGCAGCCAAGGTGGCTGCCTGGATAATCTTCCTTGCAGCTGTGGCAGCTGCTTGAATCCCGAGGCTGCAGCTCTGGCTTTGTCTGGAAGGATGTCTGGTCTAATTAGCATATTACGCTTTTATCATTATAGACTAAAAGCCCAGTGCAAGAAATTCGTGCACGGGTAGGGTCCCTAGGCCTGGCGGCAATCAGGGCTGATTGGGGCCTTCCAGTTGCCAGCTGGGGCCTCCCTTCCACAGCTGCCAGCTGCCAGCTAATGCTGAGACCTGCCTTCTCTGGCAGCCAGCTGCTGGCTGGGGCTTCCCTTCCCCGGCTGTGGGTGGGGTTTTCTTTCATTCCGTGCTGCCTTCTGGGTGGTCAGTGCACGTCATAGCAAGTGATCAAACTCTTGGTCTCCTGGTCGAACTTCTGAGGGGACAATTTGTGTGTGCCCCCTGGACACAACATCCAGCCTCATGGAGGGGCTGACAGCCAGCCTGGTCCTCCTGCCACCCAACCCTGTTCACCATCACTGATCCATCGGAGCCTGTAGGTCGGGGGCAGGGACCAAGAGGTCAGTTGTTCAGCCCACTTGCCAGTCTCCAGTCCCGCCCTACCCCACTCATGGGCCAGGGGTGAGAGATGCTCAATGCACCTCAGGGTGACCAGTCATTTGGTCATCCTGGTCGTCACGGATACTGGCTTTTTATATATATATAGATTAGTTAAAGGGTAATATTCAGTGACCACAAGCCCACTAGGACATATGTAAATGTGTATTATACACACATACAAAACCTAAATATCAGTTATATTTTCCACTTGGATAAGATCATGCAGTTAAAAAAATAATAAAATAAATTATCCTTTATCAGTAATTTTTAAGAAAGATGGAGGCAAGAGAATACAACATTGAAACATAATTGGAAGCCACATAGGTATACAAAATACATAGTTCCCCTTATCAATGGTTTCGCTTTCCACAGTTTCAATTAGTAGCAATAAACCTCCAAGCAAAAAGATTAAATGGAAAAATGCCAGAAAAAAATTTCACAAATTTTAAAGTGTGTACTTCTCTGAGTAGTGTGATAAAATCTCACACTATCCTGCTTGCCTGTCCCTTTGTCCATATCTCCACGCTATATACGCTATCTGCCCATTGTTACTTAGTAGCCATCTCGGTTATCAGTTTGACTGTCTCAGTATTGCAAAGCTTGTGTTCTAGTAATCCTTACCTTACTTAATAACAGCTCTAAATCTCAAGACTAGTGATGCTGTCAATTCAGATATCTCAAAGAGGAGCTGTAAAGTGCTTCCTTTAAGTGAAAAGGTGAGTGCAGTACAATAAAATATTTTCAGAGAAAGACTACATTCATATAACTTTTATTAAAGTATGTTATTTATAAATTAAACTTTATCAGAGAGTATGTACATTTACCCTATGTATGTAGGGTAAAAACAGTATATATAGAGTTTGATACTATCTGCAGTTTCAAGTATCCATTGGGGGGTCTTGGAATGCATATCCAGCTGATAAGGGGAGGACTACTATATCTAAAATTAGTTTTACAGATTTCATAATTAGATGGAATATACCACTAACAAAACAGCAAAGATGCAAAGATTGAAATTTAAACGCTAATTAAGCAAAAGTTTCAGAGTTCTAATGTCCTATACCTGCTTGACACCATGACTCAGCAGCAATCTCAAATGAAAATTAATACTGCATATAACATCATCTTAATTATATAAGTAACACTTTAAAAAAAAATGAAATCCTCAAGTGTTCAAAAATCATTGGCTCCCACCAATGAAAAAAAAAACAATTACTTCTGTATAGTTTTATTCATTCAAAAAACAGTAATTTGTAGTAATAAAAAAACTCTTCCTGTGGATTCCCTTACATCTTGATTACTGTCATCTAATCATAACACAACTGTAACTCTGCTATCATGTCAGCTTCTCTTCAGGAAATAAGTCTTAAATCAACAGAATGACTAATTCAACATTGTTAAAACCAGAGAGTAGATGCTTAGAGTCATTCCAGTTTTTACATCTTTCAAAGGGTTAATACACCTACTCACTAACACAATAGATTTTATCTTTCAAAATGTGTCCCTCTTTTCTAAGACTAAAAAATAACATTCTATTTAAATTTAAAGTGAACTTCAATAATGAAATTGTTCTTTACTTCTGAACACACTAAAATACAGTTTTAGTCTTTCTCTTGTAGCAAAAATCACAAACCCCATCTCCTCTTTCCTGACCATTTAAAATAGTTTTCTAGACCTAGAAGAGCCAGGAAAATATATATTGCTGCTTCCTGCATCAGTCTTAATTTGCTTCAGTAGCATTACATAATAATCTTAAAAAGCAAAATCTTTTCTTTTGCTAAGGGAGCAGCTAATGCAAGTAAAGCTTAGATATAATCATTACAAAAAAATAAAAACAACAACAAGATGCTAGCAAAAATTAAAAGGCTTTAGTAATGAAAATGTATTTTAACTATTTACATCTGCTTGCAGTGTTACAAATGATGAAAACCCAGTGTTCATATCCTTCATAATAAAAATTTATTCTGCACTTTAATACAAAGGCTATGTTGCATAAACAAGAGGATTTAAAGCTGTAGCAGAGTGGGTGAATGAAAGGCAAAGGGCAATCTTTCTGGCTCTAGTAGATGCCATTCCCTATCACACAATGTTTCCCACTCATAAATACATGACAAATACTTCCTCAATCATTTTTTACGAGCAGGGATGCACAGGGGGTAGTCAATGGCTAGCCTGAGGGAAAATAGGAACAGCAGGCGGCAGAAACTGTACAGAAAATGGCTATGTGGTAAATTCTCTTCTGGAACATCACTCAGTTACCCAGTCTTTGATCTTTCAGCTACAATTACACTAACTTCCACAAGAGCTAACCCCCCTAACCCCCCAAACTTACATACAACCCAAACCAGAGCATTAATTATACATAAAATCTAAAATTTGGTTTTATAAATAGGATCATCCATACTTCTACATTTTTATAAATTAAAATTTGCTATTTAGACAAGAATTAGTTTACTTTCAATTGGCTATAACCGTATCATCATCACAACTGGTCTCACAAAAAAACATGGGGTGTCTGGCGACAGCTAAATCACAGACTGGCGTCTCCCAAGCAGTCTGTCTACCATTAGGGTATGGGAAATAGTATTTACTATACAATTAGAGCCAGGGAGTTCTACCTGTAATCATCCAAATACAGGTGTGAGAAGCCCCTTTGGGCAAGGAAACTGACTCATCCCTTTTCATGGATACTTTGATGTCAGTATTGTTTCACGGAACCTCAGGAAACCTTACCATTTATACCATAATGAGAAGATTTATTAACTAAGGTCAAGTAATAAATTTAAAATTCTTTCCCAAAGGTAATAATTTTTAACACATTAATCATCAAATTTATAAGAATTTGAAGCAAGACACAACTGTTTATTTTAAGTTTATCTATTGGAGGACACTGACCAGTGAGAACAAAACTTTCATGTTAAGTTTATGCTTTCTAGAATATTACCAATAAAGAGGTCAAATTCAACTTTCTATCAGGAACACAAAATGTCTTATAGAATATTAACAGGGCATTTTTAGTTGCAGTAATTTCACAGAATTTATTCTAATGATTTATTGGAGTTAACCATCTGACATTAATTATTGTTTTGGCTTCCAGTCTATGAATGTTTATTTTTCAGTTTAAAGCTTCTCACTCTTTGATATCATATGGAAATGAGAATTTTTAATGGAAAATTGAAACCATGTGCATCTAAGTACTTAATGAAGTACAGGAAAAAACCAACAATATATTTTAGGGGAATTTAGATATTTTGCTGTGGATAGTTTTGATTTGTTTGTATAAAATACTGAGAGTCCCGAGAGGCAAGTCAAAGCAAGTATTATGCCAAATGCGTATATATCCACATGTTATATGAAAATATGAATTTTTTGAAGTTATTAGTGAATGAAAGGAAACTTTGCACATTTTGGTTGCATGTCAAAAATTATAATCAATACATGGATGCACAGTTTTTAACTTTGCCATACTTTTAAAATATTTGTAACAGATATTTGGTCCTCCTTCGACCCCACAGTTGTTTTTATTCTAAATTCAAAATAACTTTTTTAAAGCATTCAATCTGGATTTTAAAATTTATGTCCAACTGTAATCCAAGTAGATATTTTAAAGTCACATATCAACACAGCTAAAATTTCTAGCTTAAAAAATTTTATTGCTCCAACTACATTTATTCTCATTTTGCAAAGAAAACAAATAATGTCTATTAAATTTAAATTTGAGAAGTAAATATTTATGATTCAATATTATCTAATTTAGGTATTTTGTTTGTTTGTTTAGTTCTCTCGGTGTAAATCAATTAAAATATTTATCTCAGAATTTAAACCCAGGCAAAGCTTTCTCATCCATTTTAAATTTTTTAATAAGAGGAAAAAATTAAAATCCAACATAGCAATATGTACATATGTATGTGTTTGTGTACAGATATGAGAAGTCTGGATACCTGGGGAGGAAAAACTTACCATTTGTTTTTCTTTCTGATGTAATCTTTTTCAGAAAGATTAACCAAGTAGACCATTGGTTTTGAAGTCAGAAATAAGTATTTATTCAGCACTTCAATCTAAAGTGAGAAACAGAAAAATAATCCCTTTTAAAACTTGATAACTATTTAACTGTTTAAACAAGTAGCCTTTTGCATTTTTATGAATATTATTTCTAAAAGATTAGTTATTATAAAATGTCAGGAACAGGGGAAAAGAATTAACAAGTCTGGGAATAAGCAAACATTGACAGAACTAAAGTTGAACTAGATATAATAATTAGTGTAAAATAATGACAACTCTAATTTGTTCTCTAAGAAATCAAAGCAAAGGCAATAATAAATGGCATAATATTTATAACTTACCTCCTTGTCATTCCAATCATGATAGAAGCGAACAGGTTTCTTTTGATCTATAACCCAGGATTTGACTTTGCACATTATGTCCTATACACAATTGAGAAAAAAAGTAAATACAAGAAGAATACTAAGCATTTAGATTAAAATCCATCTAAATACTAAAATTAAAGGGGGAACTAAGACACACAGATAATTCTGTTCAGTATCTCATTATAAAACTAACAACAATGAAACATTGTGGCATTAAAATATTAATATATAAAATGTGAAATACTAGCAAAATTAGTAAAGGTCTTAAAATTTTTAAGATAATTCAACTATTAAAGACAGTAATATTTCAACATTACCAAGTAAGCCACTTGCAAGATAAACATACTATTAGGAAATTGGAGGTAGGGGGACACTAGAGAGAGATTGAATTATAATTTGTTTCTTAAAAAGAAATCAAACAAATAGATGAACTTGAATCTATTATTGATAACCCTTTTTAATATGAATTAATTTTTTGCCAACACCTTCTCCCTGCCCACTTCTCCTGTCCCCACTCCAACAATCCCCCTCCAACCTGCCAAAGCCTCCATTACACAATGGCAAGAGCCCTGCACTGGTGACCTCCAACCAGCTGCATTCACTTTCAGAACATCTCTCTCTGCTGGAAATCTAAAGGCCTTTTAGTTAGCAAGCTAGTGTGCATTCAGAAGGAGTAACTGCAGGAAGAGCCCAATGTGCTTTGTTTCTCTGGCCTTTCTTCACAGAAAGATTAATCATCTGTGAAATGGAAACGGCAAACAGCAAGTGACACAAACTGAACCCTTCAAGCCTTTCCTCATCAGTTTTGTGGTTCTGAATCTAAAAGCTGCGTGTGGCAAGGTTCCCCTTACAGGCAGGTGTTAATAAAAGGCTCTAGGGTCTGAAAGGTCAAACTTAGCTCTTCCAGAAGAAGTGCATTTGAGAGTCATCTGTTTTTTGTTGTTGTTAAAGATAATTTATGGATGTTTAAAACATGCAATTTTAAAAACTGTTTGTAATACACAATTACTAATAATAGATTTTTTTAATTTGTATCGATACATTTTCCTTTACCATAAATCAGTTATTCTTCTATAAATACCCACTTATATAAATTACCTCAATGTTAGTATATCTTCCTTCCAAATCTTGCTGTTAATAACAGAAAAAATAAGGAAAAAATCCTATATCCGTAGATCCCGATTTGAAACACTCCAGGAAAAGGACTTCCCACAGATTTTAACAAGGAAGGGGCAAGCTAAAAACTTTTAATGAAATCTAACATGCTCTGCTTAAGAATAATCACTTTTACTCTTCTATAACTGAATTTCACTCATAAATGTTTAAAAGTGGCTAATGTAACACCATTTCCTACAAGGAGAAGATCAAAGTGCTATATTACAAATGCATTATGATTAAAAAAGCCCTGTGCAGCCTTGCTATTAACTGTTCTTTAAACCCTAAAAGGCTTCCCATAGATCTCACTTGGCACTGCATATACAACCTTTGACAAGTAATGTAGACCATTTTTATTCATTGCCTAAAATTGTAGGCAATTATGTGCGTCACACTGGCCACCTGCAAATTCTGAATGCCTGCTCCAGTTGTCAGTGTAAAAACTAATGTCGGAGGGGATTAATCTAGGGGGAGAGAGTCCTCTTTAATGGCTCCAGCAGGTGAAATGGCCCAGCTGGTTACTATGATGAGTGGCCAGAGCAGCTTATGTAGAGATACGCAACAAGATTATACAATAGAAGAAAACAGTGGTGCCATCTTATATTTGGTTTCATTAGTTTTTTTCAATTAAAGAAAGAAAAGAGAACAAAATAGACAAACGAAAGCCAAGCCAAAAATAAGGAAGGAAATTAAATTTTAATTATATAAAAAGTATAAAATACTTTTGTTAACTATAAACATTTTTAAAAATGAATGGGATTCAATCAATGCTGGATGCCAGTGAAGGAATTCCAGTATATCTCTCTCATTTTAAATTAACCAGACCATCACTTCAGACATAAAAGTCTTATCACAAATGCTTTTTGGCACCCCCTAACCCTTTACATCTAAATACTATATTACAAATTAGTAGCACTCAAATTTTAAAGAGAATTAACTCATAACTAAAGTTCCCAAATAGTGTATTAATTAAAGCCACATTGAAATCTTTTTAGAAAATTTGTCACTATCTTTGAACAGTTGAAAATAAAAACACCTTAAAATTTAAGATATTTTATTTTGTACTCAGTTCTCTCTTAATTATTCCCACAAATTATTTAATAGCCAGGAAAAGACAGATTAGTAAAAGATGTCAGTTTTACTAAAGACAAAATGTAGATTGATCAGGTAAGATTATGTTACATAAGTGATCATTCTATGGTACAGTTGCAATACATTGTTTTTCTTTAAGTAAAAATTAATTTTAATTTTAGCAAGAAATTAAGATATATTATGTTCCTTATCTAAAAAAACTTCTAATTAGATTAAAGAAATTATTTGGACTTATTTGTATATAATACTTAATGGATTGACTAAATTTTTTTTCTTATGCTTGTTTTATAAAATTATGGTTAGAACAAGAAAGGATTCCAGTTCAGTGAATTTCGTTAACTGAAAAAATAATCTAGTACATATCTAACTTATTTTTAACAAACAAAATATAGTAAGTACATAAAGTAAAACATTTTAGTGCTTGACGACTCATAAGTTATTTTAGAATTTTGTATTTCTTTAGTAACATCGTGATGTAGAAATACAGATATAGGAGGACTATTTTGATAACTGTAGCAAATTCCTCATTTTCAAAATAAATTCTGTACATGATGGAGATTATACAAAAATTCCTGGCCATTTGAACTTTTTGGTTACATGGCAGTGATATGAGTATACTATTTCTAGAGTTAACAGCTTAATGATGAGTGTGGCAATAAATCCTAAATCTACCACTCACCAGGTCTGTGACCTATTACTTCATTGATAAAATTCAGATGGGGATACTTATCTATCCTCCGAGGGGTTGCTGTGATGATCAAAAGAGATAATGCATATAAGGTGTTTAGTGCAGTTTTTGACACAGAGTAAGTTATCAGTCAATGTGAGTTGTGGCATTATTATGATTGTTGAAAGATTCAATGCTAGTGATATACAAAATGGCAATATATTTCTTTGGGTACTTCTTTAAAGCAAATAAGTATACATCTTCCACAAATGAACAATTGTTCAGTAGTCCTTTTTTCCAAATCACTGAAGGTTCCCAACAATATTAGCTTTCTCAGTGAACTCAATTCAGGTTTCTAATCTTAACATTCTACAAGAATTAGCTAGCTTTTGTTGAACTATCTTTTAACTGCAAAGAAACTTTTATACAAACACACCTCAGATATTTTGCTCTTCTACTTTGACTCTTCTTACCAAGAAACTTGTATTTCACTTTAAAAATGCTCTATGTTTTATGCATTTTATATTATTGTTGTTAAAAGCATCTGTAATGTATTTAGAGTCAGGGAGGATATGTGACTTGCCTAAATTCCCATAGCCAGACTAAAATTCAGGTCTAAGTGATATGAAATTCAAGTTCTGTCCTATCACCTTGGCCTATTTGTCTTCCTTACTGCCTTTCTAATTGCTCCTTGTTTAGCCTAGCAATTCCCAAAGATGTTATTCAAATTCTTCATTCTCATTCCAAGAATGAGAAATTTGTTATTCTTACTTTTTGGGTACAATCTGTCAATCTATATATCACAAAAATAGTATTTTTTCTCTGCATAAAATAATACAACCCAGTTATTTACTAGACTTTCCAAGAGTAATTACTAGTCTTCTCTATTTTGATTCTTCAGTCTCTAAAAAGCAGAAATTATTCACCTGTAATCTACAGAATCAGTTCCCTCACCCTGAAATTGTATTTTTTTTAATATATTTTTATTGATTTCAGAGAGGAATGGAGAGGGAGAGAGAGAAACATCAGTGGTGAGAGAGAATCATTGATCAGCTCCCTACTTGGGATTGAGCCCACAACCTGGGCATGTGCCTCTTGATGGGAATCAAATGTGGGACCCTTCAGTCCACAGGCCAATGTTCTAGCCACTGACCCAAAACAACGAGGGCTAAAACTGTATTTAAAGTTCTCTGTTTATGTGCCTTTAAAGGATGATGGCACATTTCTTCCAAATGCTTTTAAAAGGGAGTTATTATCCAAAAAATCAAAAACAAAGGTTGTGAGTGATTCTGTGGCAATATTCAAATAACAACAGCTAATAAAGTAAATGTTCCAGGTCCATGAACTCCCAGACCTGAGGTTTAGACACTGACCTAAAACTTGCTTCTGCCAGACCCTGCAATAGATTTTCATCTATTCTGATCAACACTGTGCAGATAAACATTCTACATTTATCTAACATAATTCCATTTAAATCCCAATAGGGATGTTGGAGAACATTACAAATTGAATATATCATTATTCTGAAAAAATGACTTGTGTGAGAGTATAAAAATGTTTAGAAAGAAAAATGTGTCTTAGTTTACTATATATTAAAGTAAACCATAATACATAATGGAATAGTCTGCTGCTGTAAAAAAGAAGGAATTCTTACCATTTGCAGCAGCATGGATGGAACTGGAGAGCATTACGTTAAGTGAAATAAGCCAGTTAGTGAAAGAAAAATACCACATGATCTCACTCATTTATGTATAATAAAGAATATATAACCTGATGAACAAAAAGATAGATACAGAAGCAGAGAAGAATTTAATAGACTGTCAAATTACAGCAGGAGTGCTGGGGGGGGGGGGAGATCAACTGAAGGACTTGTATGCATGCATATAAGCATAACCCATGGAGGCAAGACACTGGGGGGGGGGGGGTTGAGGGGGGAAGTGGGGACATGTGCCAGGGAGTAGGGGAGGATGGGAGAAGGTCAATGGGGGGGAAAAAGAAGACATGTGTACTACTATTTGTAATACTTTAAACAATAGAAGAAAAAATATATACATATATACATATAGTATTCAAAATATACATATATACATATATATTCAAAAAATAAAAAATAAATAAAAAGACTAAAAAACAAAATAAAATAAACCACAAAGCTACAGCAATTAGAATAGTGTGATACTAGCACCAGAAGAGAGGTATAAATTAGAAATAACCTTTGCCCTGGCTGGGTAGCTCAGGTGATTAGAGCATCGTCTTGATATGTCAAGGTTGTGGGTTCGATTGCCAGTCACAGCAAGACGCAAACAATGGATGTATAAAATAAGTGGAACAACAAATCAACACTTTTTTCTCTCTCAAATAAATTTTTCAAAAGATAGAAACAACCGAAAAATCTATAAATTAAAGATTTGCTAATAAATTATGGAATATTCTTAGAACAGTTTTTATCCATTAAGACAAGATATATCTGTATATACATTCACATGCGAAAATGTCCAAAATATATTGCTTAGTGAAAAAAGTAAATTCAGAACAACAGAATAAATTTAAGAATATGGATTTTATCATCAAACAGATTTGGGTATAAGCCCTGGCTCTGCCAGTTTCTAACTGTAACTTTGGGACTGCTTCTTAACATAAGTTTGTTTCTATAAAACTGGTAATAACTCCAATTTAAAATATGATGATTATAAGAATTAAATGACAAAATACAATTAAAGTAGCTGCCACAGTTCAACAGACATTAAGTATTACTATTTATGGCAGAACACATAATATGATTCCATTTGTGGTTTTGAAACTATATATAATAAGTATAAGTAAATGTACTCAAATAATGAAACTGGATAGGAACCATATCAAATTGTCAACAATAGAAACCTCTAGAAGACTGGATTCCAGAGGACTCTTCTTTTCTATCTTATTTTTTAAAAACTACAATGCTGTTTTTATTTTTACTCAGTATATTATCTTTAGAATAGGAAAAAAATAAGGGTGTATTAACAGGATGAGGGTAAAGAGAGGACTTCATCTGTTCTTTGCCCACCATCTATAATCCTAAAATTTGATGGCTAAATGGATAGACTTGGCATTTTATCAGGGTGACTTATCTTATTCTGTGATAATTATAGCCTCTAAGCCTGATACTTTCCTCTAGCCCCGTGGTTGGCAAAATGTGGCTCGCGAGCCACATGCAGCTCTTTGGCCCCTTGAATGTGGCTCTTCCACAAAATACCATGGCCTGGGCGAGTCTATTTTGAAGAAGTGGCGTTAAAAGAAGTTTAAGTTTAAAAAATTTGGCTCTCAAAAGAAATTTCAATCGTTGTACTGTTGATATTTGGTTCTGTTGACTAATGAGTTTGCCGACCATTGCTCTAGCCAAACCCTAATACCAATGGTGGCACTCAGATGAGGTGACCTGTGCTGGCAGGGTGGCTTTAACACAGCACAGCCAACAATACATTCAGATTAGAAAAATGGGAGCAAGACCTCCAGCTCAAAATAATCTGGCTAGAAAGTCTACTAATACAGCTTCCTCCTGCTCCAGCCCAAGTATCCCCTTTAAATAATCCAAATTGAGACAAGACCAAGCTGGGCTTTCTCTCATGAAATAGAACTCCACTGTATATTCTAAGTTAAGATTTAGGATCTGCCTGAATCAGAATATTAAGCATTTGTTGCTCTACTAGATGAATGTTGCTATTTATAGAGACCAGAGAATTGATCCCTGACTTTTCCTCTTTCTATAGGAAAGGTAGCTAATAATGAGTTTATGGAGATATTAACAACCTATTTTTAATTTTCTCCATTTGTGTTTGGTTGGCTATAGGCAAAGATAAAGTAGACAGGTGGGAATATCCAGAAAAGTATGCCTTTAGTGTATGCACCATAGCATCAGTTCTTATATGAGTTAATTTCCCTTAGGATGTACATGCATAGTTGTATCTAAAGTAGTTTGGCTTCAAATGAATCTAATTATTGTGATACTGCTTCAAACACAATACATTCTTTTGTGTTATCCTGGAAGTCTTAAACAGTGTTACACTTCTGAATTGCTGTCCTCAAATAACAGTGAACACTGAGGACTTACAATGTACAGCTTCCCATTTTACACAGTATATTAAATATATTATCCAACATGGTGCTTTACTCCCAGTATTCTCTTAAAACAATCTGACTCAGTCCACATAGTCTCCTAGCCAGAACTAGTGGGCACTTGACCTATGAAGTGGTCTCGTTAAACACACACACACACACACACACACACACACACACACACACAACCTCGATGTGATAAATAAGCCGACTCTAAGTAAGCAGAAGTAAAGAAGATGCAGAAATCAGGAACAGAAGCAATATATAAAACAGCAGATGAACGGCAGAGCACCGCCAGAGATATATGCATAGTGCTGTCCTGGGCTGACTTAGAATTCAACTCCGAAAGGCCTGGCTATACCATACTTCCTGCTCTTGAATATTTTGGGATTTCCTTCTCACATTGTATTTTAAAAATAAAAATTCATTTTTTACAACAGTCTAAGCTGAGTTTCTATTCCTTACAACAAAAGTCCCCAATTAAAAAATACAATAACTCTTCTGGATTCAGTGACTCAAGATTTACGTCTATTTGTTCACATGATGGAAGAGGTTTTTGTTTTTTTTAATTTTCATCGATGCATTTTCCTTTACCATAAATCAGTTCTTCTATAACTATCCACTTATATAAATTTCGATATTTAGTATATCTTCCTTCCAAATCTTGTTACCAACAGAAAAATAAGGAAAAAGCCCTAAATACTTAGATGCTGATTTGAAACACTCCAGGAAAAGGACTTTCCACAAATTTTAACAAGGAAGGGGCAAGCTAACAATTTCTAATGAAATCTAACATGTTATGCTTAAGAATAATCACTTTCACTCTGCTGTAAGTGAATTTCCTCATAAATGTTTAAAAGTGGCTAATGTAACACCATTTCCCACAAGAAGATCAAAGTGCTATATTACAAATGCATTATGATTAAACACAAT
The DNA here is from genome assembly GCA_011751065.1 of Lasiurus cinereus. Taxonomy (NCBI): domain Eukaryota; kingdom Metazoa; phylum Chordata; class Mammalia; order Chiroptera; family Vespertilionidae; genus Lasiurus; species Lasiurus cinereus. Next base: position 13,762,862 of record JAAGEH010000393.1, on the reverse strand, counting down.
GACTGCTTAAAATAATTACTATAAATCAAGAAAGTAAAGTATCTTATGCAGTGTTACAATTAATCCTGGTCAATTATGCTTACACTAGAGGCATGGTGCATGAAATTCATTATGGGTAGGGTCCAGGCCTGGCCAGTGATCAGGGCTGATCAGCCTTCTGGCTGCTAACCAGGGCCTTCCTTCACTCTGCGCTGCCCCCTGGTGGTCAATGAATGCCATAATGAGTGATTGAACTCCCAAGGAGACACTTTACATATTAACCTTTTATATATATGGATTCTCATGCTTCTCATCCCCATTCAAGAAAAAGGAGTCTCTATCTCAATCTTCCCACTGGCCTAGTAGTGTCATTATAAAAAAAAAAACAAAACCCTCATTTATGCTGAGATTAATTACTATGATAACTATTTCTCCAGGAGCCATGAAGTAGTCCCCCCTACCATCATCTGGCTCCCACAGTAGTATTACCACATCAAATTAAGCAACTTGTTATTTTTATTTTGAAAATGTTATAACCCATTTTCTAACTTCTAATCACATTCCTGGTTCCTGCATTTTCAAATGGCCTGCTACATTTAAAAATAGTTTTAACTTTGGGGTTTATTTCCCCAAGTTTATTTTTATAAAAGCAATAAAACCAAAGTATAAAAACATTTAAGGGAAAAGCATTAGGGGGTAACTCTATCTCCCTAAGCCTCTTTTATCAAAACATTTCCCTCTAGGTGATTTTCAATAATTTCTCCAGCCCTAGCTGGTTTGGTACAGTGGATAGAGCATCAGCCTACAGACTGAAGGGTCCCAGGTTCAATTACTGTCAAGGGCACCTGCACAAGTTTTGGGCTCAATCCCCAGTAATGAGTGTGCAGGAGGCAGCCAATCAATGATTCTCTGTCATCAGTGATGTTTCTCTCTTTCCCTCTCCCTTCCTCTCTGAAATCAATAAAAAAAAATATTAAAAAAATGTTATAACTTCAATGACCACACTTCTCTATCACTACTTTGAAGCTACATAGCAACCATATAAACACTCAAGATTACAGCTAAACGTGACCTTTTTAATGAATATTTTAAATAGTCTGTCACCATAAAATTTGGTTGCCAAAAGAAAATAAAGTTTCTCAATAATTTTTTAACAAAAGAGCTCCTTGGATTCTAAAATTCCATACCGATATTAGATATTTTATGTGCTTTATTTTAAAATCTTAATCAAGAAAAGAGAACTTCAGTATCTAAAGGTATAAATTTTACTTACATATTCAGGTTTTAGTTTTTTATCTCCTCCTCTCACAGCCACTTTTTCTAGTTTATCTATAATGGGCCCAATCATTTCTTCATCTTTAAGCTGAAGCTCTTCATGTATTATTTCTATATCTCGAATAGGATCTACACTTCCTTCAACATGTGTGATGTCATCATCTTCAAAAGCACCTAAAATCAATTAAAAGGAAGAAATTCAATAATAATTTTAAAAAGTCCAGAAAGTCATTATTAGAATAAAAATCCCTACAAGGTTAATAATTATACAAATTATTTTGAATTCTTACAAGTAAGATATAGCAATTTTTTTCTATTTAGTAATATTTAGGGCACTAGCAACAAAACAGTAATTCAAGAGCTTCAACATTTCAAAAATCTGACTGAAACAAATAAAATTACGATCTTTGCAAAAAGAAAATTATGCTCCAGAACTACTGGTATTTTCAGGTTTGGTACATTAAGGTACTGAATTCTAGGCATGAGAGCATGAAGTTCTAACACTATTAGGGTTTCCAAGGGAAACCGGATTTGAGGGAGGCGGGCAAAATCATCTGGCAGACCTCTTCCCTGCTTCAATCTACTTTATCACTGTGGTTCTGACGGTGATTAGATAATGAACCACTCAGACACACAATTTACACAGCAGCTAATTTCATCGGCCTGATTTGAGGGTATGGTTTTTAGGGGGCTATCAAAGAAGCAGATGAAGGTGCATTTGTCATATATGAGTGACAACCATTCACACTATCTGCACAAAATGGTGCTGGCCCTTATTAGAAACACATGCTATTATCACATATTTAAAGTGCAGTTGAAGCCATAATTTCAAATTGCCAACTGGAAACATAAGGGTAAAACAACCAGATATTACTGAAGCATGTGTACTGACTTTATGCCCTTTTGAAGACATAATGTGGCAACATAATTCAATTGGGATTTACTCAAATTACTAGATAAAGAACAGCATTGCAAAAATGAACAAATACTAAGAAATATTTAAAAAGAGCAATGACATACCTATAAACAATAAACAAATTCATAAACAAATAGTTAATTAAATTAATTAAAATTACCAATTAGATTATGCTCCCAAACTGAGACGTTTTCAAACATAAAGAATCGTTATTTTACATAGAGGTACCATAGGAATCATAAGAGAGTTTGAGTTTGATGGAGAAATAGTGAGCTCATTCTACATACCGAAGACCAAAACATTCTCATTACAGGTTACAAAGGGTTTTAAAATACAATTCCCTCAAATTCAAAATAATTAAGTTCTTTGTATCTCAATGTGGAATCATTCATTAATAAAGCATACATATATTACTGCAATGAAAACATAAGGATTTAAAATATTACTTAAGTTTTCTTGACATACAACTGATGTTTTATTATACAGTGCCATATTCATATGAATAATATTGAATGATGTAGGAAGAAATGAGAAGATGCATTATGTCTTATTAATAAACATACGAGACAGACCAGGATTTAGGTAAATTTTTAATTATTTTAAAAGTATGAAAAAGGTCTCCCTGAAAGGACAGTATTATGTATTTCTTATCATGATCTGAGGATCTTACACAAATGGCACAATACAATAGGAAAATAAAAATAAAAGTTAGCTTGCCAGCAGTCTGAATAACAAAGGAAACAGGGTCAGTTCAATTATAGAAAAAACTAAACTTTTTCTGACACTCAAAATGAAAATTATCCTAAATAGTTATCTTTATGTAGGGGCCAATGATTATAATGATGTCCTCAATAACATCCCTACAGTAAATGTATCAGCAGGTTTTAAATGGCAATATCTTAATGACAACCCTCAATTTTAACCAAGTGGTAACAGAGAGAAACAATAATCCCAACTCTCCTGGAAGCAAAGAAAATAAAGCACTCTGATAATCTGAATTAATCCAAATAGAAAACTTAGAATAAAGGTTGGGGGGATCACTTGTCTATCTGACAACCTTCAAATTATTCTCTAAAATGCACCTTGCCTGGAGTCTGCCAACGATTAGTTAGGAAAGGAGTTGTGACTGGATCATCATTAATCCATTGTCCCTACTATAAGAATAAAAATTCACACCACAGACCCTACACATTATGGATTACATTTTGTTTCTATGCTTGAAAGTTAGTATTATTATTACATTCATTTAATATACTATAACATACTATAAGAACTTAATTTTATTTTTATAGTAATTATTTTTAATTAATTAGTTACCTTTTCCATTACCATTTTCCTCCCTATACTCTCTCCAATTCCATCCATTCTACCCCCACAATCACCACACTGTTGCTATGTCCATGAGTTCTTTCTCTTTTTCTTTTTTGCTCAATTCCTCCACAACCACCACCAGCAGCCCTGACAGCTTTCAGTTCTCTATCTATGTCTATCTCTGTTTTGCTTGTTAGTTCATTTTGTTGATTAGATTTTCCATATGAGTGCAATCATATGGTACTTGTCTTTCTCTGACTGGCTTATTTCACTTAGCATAATGTCCTCCAGGTCTATCCATGCTGCCACAAAGGGTAAAATTTCCCTGTTTTATCCACTCATCTATTAATGGACACTTAGGTTGCTTTCAAATCTTGGCTATCCTATATAATAAAAGCCTAATATATTAAGTGCCCTGTCATCCGGTCGTCTGCTCAACCAATCAAAGCGTAATATGCTAATAATATGCTAAGGCCACTCAATGGCTCACTATGATGTGCACTGACCACCAGGGGGCAGACTGTCAACCAGTCACTATGACAAGCACTAACCACTAGGGGGCAGATGCTCAGACCAGTAGGCTAGCTTGCTACTGGGTTCCAGCCAATTGGGACTGAGCAAGATGGGCCAGATACACCCTGGAACCTTCCCGAGGTTCTCCCCAGCTGGCCGTCCCCCACATCCCTCCCCAGCCTTGATCGTGCATCGGTGGGGACCCTCGGCCTGGTCTGTGCCCTCTTGCAATCTGGGACCCCTCGGGGGGTGTCAGAGAGCCAGCTTCAGCCCAATCCTGAAGGCCAGCCGAGGTACCTCACTGGTACATGAATTCATGCACCAGGCCTCTAGTTGTAAATAATGCTGCAATGAACATAGGGTATTTCAGAACAAATTAGTATTTCAGATAAATTCCCAGAAGTGGAATCGCTAGCTCGTAAGGCAGTTCCATTTTTAATTTTTTGAGGTAACTCCAAACTGCTTTTCTTGATAATGAATACTTACAAAAATTAAGATAAAAATTAAGTAAAGGGAACAATCAAGTTATTCTGTAAAACTGAATAGCCTTGCCCTAACTGGTTTGGCTCAGTGGATAGAGCATTGGCGGACTGAAGGGTTCCAGGTTTAATTCTAGCCAAGGGCATATGCCCAGATTTCAGGCTTGATCCCCAGTAGGGGGGGTACAGGAGGCAGCCAATTAATGATTCTCTCTCATCATTGTTTCTCTCTCCCTCCCTCCCCCTTCCTCTCAGAAACCAATAAAAATATATTTAAAAAAATAAATAAATAAAGTTGAATCGTCTTTTTATGAAATGAGGCCTAAAACAGCTGTAAAACTAAGCTTATAGAAAATGAGGTGGCTATTTTCTTAGAACTGAAAAATTATTGAATAAACTTTCCAAAGACATGCTACTGGATCATTAATAGACTTTAATGTACACTTACATTATAGCTTTATTGGTTAAGAAAAAAGGGCTTCAAAGTCAGACAGGCTTACTAGTCATAAAAGTTTAGCCAAATCACTGAATCTCTAAGGACCTCATTTTCACATTTTTAAAATGAAGATCTTTCTACTTCTTAGAGAATGGATATGATTAAATCAAGATAACACATAAAGTGCTAAGCAAAGAGCCCAACATATAGAATTATTTCAAGTAACTGGAGCATACACTAATTTTTTAAGATGAAGGAATTAGTAATTTAGAAGAAATTCCAAAGTAATGCACTCAAACATTAAATTTGAATAATAAGATTTCATGTTACTCAGTTCTTTAGAATAGGTTAAAATAAACTTTGTGAGTTTATAGGGGTTTCTCCCCTCCCCCATTAATTCTGGTATTTCAGCAGATCATTTTTACCCTATTCTATGGCCAAAGTTATTTATTTCAATTTCACATTACTAAAACAATTATAATTTTTGTGCTTAATAAATATTTGTAATAATTATCACAATTCTCCTTTGGGAAAAACACTGTACTGGTAAAGATAATTTCATTTATCTTGAAGACTACATATCATATTGAATTGCCTGGTGAGAAAGTTATTTCCATTTCAATTCTCTTTCAGCCCTTCTATGTCAAAGAAAGTCTCAGTTTGATGCTATTGATCTTTAATGGCTAACATTTACAAGTTTATCTTTTTAAGAACAGAGCAGGCCTCAGCCTCTGTGCTTCTAAAGACTAAAAACTGTAATAAACAGGTAGTTTTCACTGTATTTATTTTTATTTTCTTCAATATTGGCAAGCGATACTAATTTTCCACTTACATTAGAGACAAAGTTTCCTGTTTAAATAAATTTTGAGATAAAATGAAGAAATGCAGAAAATATTAACTACTAGAGGCCTGGTGCACAACATTTGTACATGGGGATGGCGGAGATAGTTCCCTCAGCCCAGCCCGTGCCCTCTTGTAGTCTGGGACCCCTCAGGGGATATCCACCTGCTGGCTTAGGCCTGCTCCCTGCTGTAAGCCAGGCTCTGGCTAAGCAGCACTCCCCCTATGGGAGTGCACTGACCATCAAGGAGCAGCTCCTGTGTTGAGCGTCTGCCCCCTGGTGACCAATCATTCCACTGTTTGGTCTATTTGCATATTAGGGTTTTATTAAATAGGATGGTCATTTTGGTGGTGGAATGTTATCTAATTTTAAATTTTTTTTGGTATTATTCTGTGTAAAATAGTGTAATGCAATAGAACTTGTATGTGCTGGGGGATGAGAAGGAGGGCACATTGCTATGTAATACTTTAGCTAAAAGTGTCAGGGAGGCCTCTGAGGAGATGACATTAGAGCTGACACCAGAATGGCCAGAATATGAATGGTAGCAATGTGAAGATCTGAAAAAGAGGGTTTTAAGAAGTAAATATAAAAATTTTAAAATGGGAACAATATTGAAATATTCAGAAATAGGAATAAAATCAGTATGGGTGAATCACAGCAGAGGATAGTAAACAGAGTTTAAGGCAGTTCACATATGTTTGTAGGACATGGAAGTTTAGATTTTGTTCTAGTTGTAATGAGAAGCCATTGATTGGAGAGGTTTAAATAAATTGGAGAAGTTTAAATAAAGCGGTAATAAGATAAGATTTATAATTAAGAGGGGCCACTTGGCACTTTAAAAAGAACAGACTCTAAAGGAGGGGACAAGAGTGATAACAGCAAGACTAAGTTAGGAAGTGGCTGTAGTAGTGCAGCTGAGAGATGACCAGAAAATGTAGCAGTAGAGAAAATGAGAAGTTTTTGTTGAGGATGGACTAGATGTAAGAAGGAAGATCATGATTGGAGATATAAAATTAGGAGTTACCTGATATGTTTATTTAAAGTTATGGGTCTGGATGACATCTTGTAGAGACAGCACCCCAACACTTCGATGTCTGATAGGGAAGGCAGTCTTGGCAAAAGAGAATAAGAAGGGATGACAAAGTCAGAGAAAAGGTAGGAGTATGCTTTCATTGGGAGTAAGGGTAAGAAAATATTTTAAGAAGGAAGAAGTACTCAACTGTGTCAGATGCTGTTTAGAGGTAAAGAAAGGTAAGTACAGTAAAAAGTGGCTCTTTGAGAAACACTTTAATAGTTATATCCCTTTTCACTACTGTCTATTTCTTCCATATATTAGAGAGAATACTATGACCCAAGGACATAAAACATGGACCTATCCTCTTATTTCTTATAACTCATGGGTACAAAAGGGCTAAATTTCAACATCTCTAAGTTTACCTAGCATTTTTAAAATATTCCTCTCTATATTAATCTAAGTGGATTGATGATATAAGGTAAAAATAGCATATGATTTCTCATATCTTTAAGAGAGATCCTATCAATCAAGAAGAAATCATAGCCACTTCCAAAGTTGCACATCCAGGTGAGCTGGCATAAATAAACAATGAAACAAAACTTGCAGTTGGTCAACCAGATAGAGAAACAACACCACCATACATGTCACCAATATCAAAAGCAGTAAAATCAAGTCACATTTAAGGCTTTAGAATTTTACAAGGTAGCTCTATACCAAAAGACAGTGGAACAATGTCTTCAAAGTTCGAAGGAAAGAAATTGTTACTCCAGAATTTTATATCCAGCCAATTGGTTTTTCATTGTTAGAAATAGAAACCAATGGCAAATAGACTTTGAGCTTAATGTACTGTAACAAATAAAACTAAACCACCACAGAAATTATGTAAACAAAATTATGTTATTATAAACTATGAAAAGTTAGGAATAGTAATATAAAAAGTCAAAGACAGGAGAAGGAAAATAAAAACATAACGGTACTCATTTCCTCAACTTTCAGAGTAAGGAATCAATAGATGCCATATAAAGATGAAACATGTAATTAAAATATTTTCTCCAACCTTTTAGTGTTTCCATGATCCTATAGCAGGATCATCTTAAGTTCACTGATTTCTTCTATATTACTCCAGTTCTTTTTCTCTTTCAAACTTAATTAAAAAATAAAATTTAGTGTTCTATTTAAAACAACAGATGTACTAATGATCACATTTATATAAAATCTTATCTCATTCTTAATAAAAGTGACCAAATGTTAATGAAAATAATTCCTTGGCAGTGAGCTATTGAGCAATTTTGATAATCTTCTTTAAAAGTTTTTGTCTTGCTTAAACTTTTTATAATGAACATGCATTGTACATACAAAACAAATAATTTGTTTTATTTTTTGTTAATCCTCACCCAAGGATATTTTTCCCATTGATTTTTAGAGACTGGTAGGGAGGAAGGGAGGGAGAGAAAAAGAAAAAGAGATCACTGATGTGAGAGAAACCCATCAATTGGTTGTCTCTTGCATGTGCCCAACCAGAGTCAGGGATCGAACTTGCAATCCAGGTATGTGCCCTTAACTGGGAATCAAACTTACGATCCTTTCATACACAGGCAGACGTTCTAACCAGTGAGCACACCAGGCAGGGCCCAAACAAGCCATTTTAAAAAGTCATTCTTTTTGAAACACAATAAGAAACTAACTTACAGAGAAATTTGCACAAATCTTAACATTTTGGTTTTGCAGCGACTAGTCACAAGGAGAAAAGCACTATTACCATGAAATTTATTTTATAACTATACATTTCTTTCTTTCTCTTCTCATATGCGTGTCTGTGTGTATATGTATATGTGTACATATGTCTCTCTCTAAATATATACTATATAATAAATCAATAAAAAAATTAAACACACATGCACACACACATAACTCCTCTTAACTTAAAAAAACAACAACACAAAAAAACTTCGTCTTTCCTGTTACCCAGCAATGACCTACTATTTCCTACTTCACAGGAAAAATGCATTATCATCTTTGGAACACCAACACCCCTTTCTGGTTTTACCCAATCTCTTCTTCTTTCCAGCAATAAAATGCTTCCTTTTACTAATTATGACCAATTTCTCTACCATCTCTTTATATTCTACCAAGGAAATTCTTTGTATTTCCTGAGATCTCAACCTATTATGCCCCCCTCTCCTATCTCACTTGCATCAGCTCCATCTCCCATAATAACTTTCACATCTAAGATTCTATAGTAAATGAATCATTTCAGTCACTATTAAACATTAATTCCCATTTCAGCTATTGTTTTCTTTCCTCCAGTTCAGAGTCAAACTTCTTGAAAGGGCTGTATCTGCTCTCTCTATTTCTTTATATCCCATTTAAAAATTAACACACTGCAGTTTGGAATATGCCCCTACCATACTATCAGATATTGATCTAAAAAAGGACACCAATAATTTGCCTTCACGAAGGTAAATCAAATAGCCATTGTTTAGGAATCATGAATGATATCTCTCAGTAGGATCTAATTTGAGAGCAATGACATAGTCTCTTTCACTTAGTTCCAATGGCATATCCTAACTTTTTTCTATCTTCTTAAACTATTTCTTTTCTTGATCCAACTATCCCATAAACATTGATATCTCCCTTAGCTCTCTTCTCTTACCCCTTTTATACTCATTAACATAATTTTTAACCCATAACTCCCCTGAGTGGCTTTGGTATACTTTGAAATAATAGATAAAATGAATCAAAGAATCTTTTTTTTAATAATATATTTTATTGATTTTTTTACAGAGAGGAAGGGAGATAGAGTTAGAAACATCGATGAGACAGAGAGACATCGATCAGCTGCCTCTTGCACACCCCCTACTGGGAATGTGCCCGCAACCAAGGTACATGCCCTTGACCGAAATCGAACCCGGGACCTTTCAGTCCGCAAACTGATGCTCTATCCACTGAACCAAACCGGTTTCGGCAAAAATCTTTTTAGTTATTATATATAAAATATCTACACTAATAAAAGAGAAACATGCAAATTGACCATCCCTCCGCTACACCCAGCAGCCAATCAGGAGCAAGTATGCAAATCAACCCATCAAAGATGGTGGTTAATTTGCATATATAGGTGGGGAGCAAAGACTGAAGACAGTATAGAAGGAAGCCAAGCACTGCAGAAGGGAGCGAAGCAGCAAAGATGGGAGGAAGCAAGGCAGCGGAGACAGCGGGCTTCAATCCCTTCTCTGCTTTGCTTAGGCCACAGAAAGCCTTATTCTTGTAGGAATAGGCCCGAGGAAGCCCTATTCTTGCAGAAATCTTCCTGCAAAAGGTCTCTAGTTTATATTATAAAAATCCATTCACTAAGTGAATGTTTAAGTTAATCTTGTGGTGAGACACATTTGACTATTCATATGTACTGAAATTCTGCATATTTATTTCTTGGTATGATGTGGCAGAAATGAGTTAGCTCATTATTATACATCATTGAAGACTGATCAATTTACTCATTCATTCAAAACCTATCTTATTCCATAAAGATATAGATAAGAAGGATAAATCTATATTCTGTTTAGGATGCTAAATCTAACTGCAAAGGACTTTAGAAATAAAAATATACATTAGAAATTCAGGACTTTAATTAACTGCTGTGCTACTTAAATTTAGGTTGTCTTAGAAAGAAAACATCCCCAGCTAGAAATAGAAATAGTTTTAAAACACATGATATATTTAAGTGTACAGGCTCCAGAGCAATACTTCATAAACCACCTGTCATGGAAACTTTGATATTCCAAATAGCATGTCTATAGAGTTTTGGTAGAAATAAGAAGATATGTGGTCAAAATGGATTTATGTTTAATTAATAATAATATTATAATTATGTTTTCGCATTCTCTACCGCTATACAATGAAGAGATAAGAAATTCCTTGGTATATATACCAGTACACAAACTGCCATCCCTTAACACATATGCAAACCACAATATGTCTTGCTAAGTTAAGTTTCCTACTTAAAGAAAATTTGCTTACATATCTAATAATATGCTAAGTCTTATGAGAATTAAAAACAAAAATCAAGTCCTGGCCAGTGTTACTAAGTGGTTAGAGTGTTAGTCTGCACACAGAAGGATCATAAGTTCGATTCCCAGTCAAAGGTATGTGCCAGGGTTGCAGGTTCACTCCCCACATCGGGCTGGGGTGCATTTGGGAGGTAACCACTCTCTCTCACATCAATTTTTCTCTTTCTATCTCCCCTTCATTCCCTCTCTTTCACTCTATCTGAAAAGCAATGGAAAAAAATATATATTCTCAGGTGAGGATTAAAAATATATCAAAACAGTTAAACCTTGGTCTCAATGATTGGACAATCCGGTTGGGAAAACAAATTTAATCCAGTAAAAAAATGGGAACAATGCTCATTAACAAGAATTTTAAATATAGATTTAACAATAATTAATTAATTAGTAAGGCCCTTAAATATAGAAAACAATAGTATAGGTTAAAGAAGATGATAAATTGAATCTTATCCATGGCACCAAAACATTCTATATGATTTCACATTCTTTCCAGCTTGTCTTCTATGACAAATAATCAATGTTTTGAACATCTATATTCAAATCCAGAGTACTATCAAAATAATGCCACATTCCTAAACCAATAAAAGATAAATTTTTAAATACAATGTTAGAAAACAAGGATGGGTATGTGTATGTATGTGTGTGTGTGTGTGTGTGTGTGTGTGTGTGTGTGTATGTGTGTGTGTATATATATATATATATATATATATATATATATATATATATATATATAGAGAGAGAGAGAGAGAGAGAGAGAGAGAGAGAGAGAGAAAGCTAGCCCTGGATGGTCGGGATCAGTAGACAGTGTTGGCCTGTGAACTGAAGGGTCCCAGGTTCCATTCTGGCCAAAGGCACATGCTCGTGTTGTGGACTCGATTCCCAGTAGGGGATGTACAGGAGGTAGCCAATCAATGATTCTCTCTCATCATTGATGTTTCTATTTCTCTCCCCCACCTCTCTGAAATCAATAAAAATATATTTTTAAAAATAGTTGAAAGAAAGAAAAAGAGAGAAACATCAGTTGATTGCTTCCCAAATACACTACAACAAGTGACTGAACCTGCAACCTGGGCATGTGCCCTTAACTGGGAATCGAACTGGTGTCCTTTTAGTACAATAATCTACCACCCGAGCCACACTAGCCAGGGCAAGCCTTTTGTGTTCTTTTTCCTCCCCTGAGGTTTTGAATTGCCTTTCTTTTTTTCTTGTCTGCATTTAGATGAATACCTCTTTAGGTGGGGCAAATGTAGGTTTACAGTTTTTACAGTTTTTTTTAATATCAAAAAATACAATAATTAATAACTAATAATACAAGAATAAACTGTTTCATACAACTGTAAATCTACTTTTGCTCCATTCTGTATACAGGCTTCCAGTGAGCCCTGCCCTATGTGGCCCCTGGGTCTCAAGCGTCTCTTGGTAATCGCAGGCGCCGTCTCTGTGCACACATGTGCGCGTGCCTCTAGACCTCTGCCTTTCTGGCTCCCCTGCGCTCCAGGACCTGTATGAGTCTGGGTCCCTAGGACTACTTGCTCCAAACAGATGCAAATATGTTAGAAAACTAGACAATTGTGCAGTGTTTAATAATTGAAAAACCCACTTCTGAATATTTCAAGGAGAAATAAAAATAAGCATTCTTTGAAGAAAACTATAAGAAGTATATTATATCTTAAGATTTATGAGATGGAGTTATAGAAGTACTTGAAAAAAACATATAACCTTGACTATTTATAGGAGAAAAGAAGAAAGGCTGGATTTAAAAAGTTAAGCTTCAATGGAAACAAAGATGGCGGCAAAAGTGAACACCTAAACAGCCTTACACAATTTCAAAACTACAACTAAAAGACAGAACGGACATCATCCAGAACCACAGGGAAGTTGGCTGAGTGGAAATTCTAAAAGAGAGGGACTCACAGAGGCTCAGAGGAGCTGAGCTGATACAGAGATGCGCGCCTGGAAAGAGCGGGCGCCAGAGTGCCTGGCTGGCTTCCTATGTGGAAACTCCCCACTGCACTGAACCCCTTATCCTACCGCACCAAACCCCAGTTTCAGGCGAGGCTCATATGGGGGGTGGGGGAGAAGTCTGGACTGTGAAAGGGGAGGAATGCACGGACATTTAGGGGAACCGCGAAAGGGCAGAGGTCTGGGGGGTGCACACACCACTGTGCACAGAAGATGGATTGCTGATTATGCCACTGGCTTTCTCTGGTGGGTGGGAGACAGAGCCTCCCAACTGTGCCACTTCTAACAGCACTGAACCCCAGTTTCGGGTGAGATCCTGGGGACCCAGACTCATATAGGTCCTGGAGCGCAGGGGAGCCAGAAAGGCAGAGGTCTAGAGGCACGCGCACACGTGTGCACAGAGACGGCTCCTGCGATTACCAAGAGACACTTGAGACCCAGGGGCCACATAGGGCAGGGCTCACTGGAAGCCAAGGCAGTCCTCTAAGCCCTGAGACTCCACCCATCCAAGCTCAACAGAGAGGCTTTTGCAGTTTTGCAAGTCTTGTATCATAAGGCTGAATCCAACACAGAAGTTCTCCCAGCATAGTGAAAATGCAGAAACAAAGGAACAAATCACAAACAAAAGAAATGGAGGAAAACAGACGACTGGATATAGAGTTCAAAACCATGGTTATAAGGTTTTTCAAGAATTTCCTAGAAAAGATGGATAAATTTAGCGAGACACAAGAGGAGATGAAAAAGGATCAACTAGAAATTAAACATACACTGACTGATATAAAAAATATTATACAGAGACCTAATAGCAGACTAGAGGAACTCAAGAATCAAGTCAAAGACTTGAAATACAAAAAAGCAGAAAACACTGAACTGGAAAAGCAAGAAGAAAAAAGAACCCAAAAATGTAAAGATAGTGTAAGGAGTCTCTGGGACAACTTCAAGCATACCAACATCAGAATTGTGGGGGTGCCAGAAGAAGAGAGAGAGGAAGATACTGAAAACCTATTTGAAGAAATGATGACTGAAAACTTCCCCCACCTGTTGAAAGAAATAGACTTACAAGTCCAAGAAGCGCACAGAACCGCCAATAAAAGGAATCCAAAGAGGACTACACTAAGACACATCATAATTAAAATGCCAAGAGCAAAAGACAAAGAGAGAATATTAAAAGCAGTGAGAGAAACACAATTCATTACTTACAAGGGAGCACTCATACGATTGTCAGCTGATTTTTCAACAGAAGCTATGCAGGCCAGATGGAAGTGGCAAGAAATATTCAAAGTGATGAATAGCAAAAACCTACAACCAAGAATACTCTACGCAGCAAAGCTATCATTCAGAATTGAAGGTCAGATAAAGAGCTTCAGAGATAAGAAAAAGCTAAAGGAGTTCAACACCAAACCAGTAATATATGAAATGCTGAAAGGTACTCTTTAAGAAGAGGAAGAAGAAAAAGGTAAAGATATAAATTATGAACAACAAATATATATCTATACAACAAGTAAATCTAAAAATTAAGTCAATTAAAAATCTGATGAAAAGAATAAACTGGTGAATAGAATCAGGAGCATAGAAAGGGAGTGGACTGACAATTCTCAGGGGGAAAGGGGTGAGGGGGGTGCAGGGAGAGACTGAACAAAAATCATACACCTATGTATGAGGACAATGTGGGAGGAAGGTAAGGGTAGAGGGAGGGTGGGAGCCAGGTGGAGGGGAGTTATGGGGGGAAAAAAGAGAAACAAATGTAATAATCTGAACAATAAGGATTTATAATACATAAATAAACAAACAAATAAATAAATAAAATTTAAAAAAATAAAAAGCTAAAAAAATAGAAAAAAAAAAACAAGGATATACTGCTAAAAAATATTTATTTTTAAATTTCTAATTCATTCTTCAACCTCCTATTTTGTGTCAGAACAATTTAAAGAAACGGGAGAGAGCTAAATTTACAATGGCAATTTATTTAACATCTATAGCTTTATTCGTAACATGGGGACATGACAGTTCCTATATACTTTCCATAAATAACATGACAAAAATTCTTTATTGTCTGGGAGAAAGAGTAGTTTAAAGAGAGAGTTAAAGCTGTTTATTGCACACTCCAAATGCTTGGACTTATAAATACAATTTAAGTACAGATTTAAAGATGCACTTTAGTCTTTTCTAAATAAAGCCCCTTCTCATCTTGACAGTAAAAGTGATTTGAGCAAAACCAGAACCTAATTCATAGCTGGACCTCAAACTTTTGTTATTTTAAAAAATCTTTATATTAAATGAAATGTGTAGTTTTAACTAGTTTTCTTAAGTTAGAAAGTGAGAGAAGGGTACCTCAATTTATTATACTTACTTCAAAAATCAATTTGCTTTCTTAAAAATACCTAGGAACACATAAAAGAACTAACAAATTATTCTGCTAACAAAATTCTGCTAAGAAGGATATAGGCTTAAATTTCTAAGCTTTCAGAATTTAAAGCAAATGAAAAGGGTTGTATCCATCAAATGTTAATTACTTTAAGTGGATATATTTATAGACCTCTGGAAAAATAAAATATTTTGTAAACATATAAAAATGGAAATAATTGGTCTAGTAATGTGAACTGCTAATTACTTGATGCACTAGCATAAATGGAATAGCATAACTAGACTTAGTGGGTTATACTTATTTACAACAACAAATCAATCAAAAGTAGCCTTTAAAGTCTTTAACCTTTATTTTCCAGGGGAAAACCTATTATTTGAGATATAGGAAAAAAAACTAAAATAATCCAGTCTATGCCACAGGCTAATTGTTTAATGCTTTAGGATAGAAAATAGAACTATGGGTAGTCTAAAGATTTGCTTTTTGCTCTGCTTCTCTTCCAGAGCTTTCCCCTCCTCTTCTCTCATATAGGAAAAAGCTTTAAAACTAAATCCTGGCCAAGAGGAAGAACACTACCATCCCTGACATATTCAAAAATTGATCAAGCTGGCCAGCATGGCTCAGTGATTGAGCCTCAACCTATGAACCAGGAAGTCATGGTTCGATTCCCAATCAGGGTACATGCCTGGGTTGTAGGCTTGATCCCCAGTAGAAGGCATGCAGGAGGGAGCCAATTAATGATTTTTTCTCACCACTGATGTTTCTATCTCTTTCCCCTCTCCCTTCCTCTCTGAAATCAATAAAAATAATAAATATATCAAGGATTTCAGAAAGTTTAATAGAACAAAGTGCACTGTGGCTGACTTTGAGAAACCAATCTAAAATTAAAGAAATTATGATTCATGCAGGACATTTACACAAAATAGTTAACGTATATGAAAGCAATCAAGCAATGTTTAGAAGTAAAAAACCATTCCCAATCTTAAGAAAAATAGATATTTAGTTTAAGAGAGATAATAAAGTGGGTCAGTCAGATTCTGAGAAAACGTAAAAACTTTTTTTATTATTTTTTCCTACTTTTATGTCGTCATATAAATTAAAAACAATATGCTTTTAAGCAGTGACTCAAAAACAAGACTTTAAGTAGAAAAGATGAGACGAACAAAAAAAAGAAAGATATAGGTATAAAGACATAAAAATGTTAAAATTAGAACTTACATTATTGTAATAGCAAGCAAAAAAATCTTTTGGTTATTACTGACACCACATAATGAATTAGAAGCAACACATAAAATTCTTTTACTAGTAAATATATAAGACACTAGAAAGCTCTGCTTAATAATAGTTTTATAATTATATTGTAGATAATTAGGCATCCACACCATTAAGGAATCCTTAAAGTCAATCAAAAGTTATGAATTATAATCCAAAGTCAACACCTGTACTTGATTATAGTTGCTCAAGGGTTTCATATTTTTAGTTGCTGTAAAATATGTACTCTTTCAGAAGAGGTAGAAAAGAAGCACCTTAATGAGAACTGACATTCACCTCTCAACAAGATTTTCACTTCTTATTCTATATAATAGATACCTTAAAGGCATAAATGCAAATTAATCAATATCTTGAATATTTATTGAGTTTCTGCTTAACTTCCAATTTGAGCTAGCTGCTTTTGTTGACTTTTAAAACAACAATTAGTCTTTGCCACTATAAAATACACTCTGTAAACTGGCGTTGCCCCACCCTCAACTTCCACAAATCTTCAGCTCAAGGCAAATTCTTGTACTGACCACTAAGCTCTGAAAGTTCTTCATATTCAACTGTCACTATAATTTTGCTCACTCCCTTTCCTGGTCTCAAAGGTATATGTCCTTTCATTACCCATCACTAAAATGCACAGTTTACTTTCCCCTCATCTATAAGGTAATTCTGGAGGAATCTAAGATCTCTACCATCCCTGAATCATAAGAGGAATTGAAGAGACTTGTTTGGAATAAAATATGATAAAAATTGATGGTTTAATATATTACCTTAAATATGGTTCCTGGGAAAAATCCATTTTTAGACCTCTTTAAATGAGAAAAAAAGAATGCAAAGAGAGAAACTAAAACTAGAATTTTATCTCTACTACCAGTACTTTAAGCAATAAATAGTCAAGTTGAACTGTCTAAAATTCAAAAAATAAACTAAATAAATCAGAGCTTTCATTTTTAATTAAAAATTTTTTGAAAATGTTGTGTCCATTAACATCCCACCTTTCAATCAACTGACCCATTCTCACTGCTTTCATTTTACATTTTCAATGCTCTTAACTCATCCTTTTGCATGTAATATTCTTCCTGCCCATTTCTACCTTTCAAAAGGAGTAACATATTTTTCATTGCCTTCATTTGATGTCAATGAAATGATATCTTCATGATGATACCTTCTCTAACCATATCATCTATCTGAACTGTTAACAATAATCTGTCCATTTCATTCATATGACCTGTAGCTTATACAGCTAGCATTTATTATAGATGTACGATTCTATCTCCTAGTGACTTAAGCTCAGGGATTCTGTCTTAAGTGCCTAGTTCCCTCTAGTGCCTCGATCAGAGCTGATACACAGTTAGGTAGAAGATGAAATGAAAAAGAAAGGAATCACTGTATGAATGGATGTTTCAAGCACTTATGAACACTTAGAATGAAAAATTGTTAGAGGGGAACTATATATTCCAGATGAAGTTAGACATGCAACACAACAGCAAAGGATCAGTTTCACAGTACACAGTAAGATATTTCAAAGAAACCAGTGCTAAGCATGTCAAACTACAATAATGGACATGAGAAGTTTCTTGTATTTGAGCTCTTCACCTCTGAATTTCTAGACTGTAAGTGGATGAATATTTACACTTATTTCTGAGGTCTTCTTGGGCATGTTGCACTGGATTACATATTATGGTATAATTTCTGAAATTATAAATTAAATTAAGAAGAGGAAAAACACAGATATCCTATATATAAAAAAAGGCTAACATGCAAATCAACGGAATGACCAGTCGCTATGATGCATACTATCACCAGGGGGCAGATGCTCAGTGTAGGAGCTGCCCACTGGTGGTCAGTGTGCTCCTGCAGGGGGAGCACTGCTCATCCAGAAGCCCTGACCTGGGCTCATGGCTGGCGAGCACAGCAGCAGTGGCAGGAGCCTCTCCTGTCTCTGTGGCAGCACTAAGGATATCCGACTGCTGGCTTAGGCCCACTCCCCACGGACATCCCCTGAAGACTTCCAGACATCCCTGAAGGGCTCCTGGACTGCAAAATGGCACAGGCCTGGTTGAGGGACCCCCCATGGGTTCACGAATTTCATGCACTGGGCCTCTAGTAAACTATAACTAAGACCAATAAACACAGCCATACAAGAAAAACCAAGACCAAGGATTGATCAGCATGAATCAGACTTAAGAAAGTTTAAATATAGATGAGGTCTTTCTGAGATAGATATTAGCAAAGGAAAGCAGAGTTAAGAGAACATTCCAGGCAGGATGGAAGTTTAAGTATAACAAAGGCACAGACTTGAAATCAGACTATTTGGCTCAAATTTGAATTTCAGACTATTTGATTCATCAGTTGTATAATTACTGAATTTCTCTGTGGCTTAGTTTTCTTGTCTGTAAAATACAGACAATGATATCTACCTCATAGATTGTTCTGAAGATTGAAAGTGATAATATAAGTAAACATTTTAGGATGATGCCTGGCACCCAGTAAGCACCCAAAATGTTATCTATGCTTATATATTAAAAACCTAAAGATAAGGTATATACTAGGACTTGTCAACCTCGGCACTAACATTTTGGGCCAAATTAATACTTTGCTGTGGTGGGATTGACCTGTTTATTATAGTATTTTTAGCAGCACCCGTGGCCTCTACAAACTAGATGCCAGTAACACACATGGGCATGTAAATACAGACACACACTCACACACACACACACACACCGCAGCTGTGAAGACCAAAAATATCTCCAGACTTCCCTAAGCCACAGGTGAGAAGTACTGGTATGCACTAAAATACAAAGGTAGCAATCAAAAGATGTTGCCATAGGTTCCAAAGTGCGGGTTACAACAGATGGAAAAGTTCTAACACTGACTGAAGGGTGATTATAAAATTCTTATGTAGATTTTTCAGAAAGGTGCTCTTGTGATCTTGCTCTTGCTCATTTATGTATGTATAAGATCTAATAGCTTGGAGAGATACTGATGATCACAAACAAAGCAGTTGATTATTGGGTACAAGTTTAGAAATAAAAACAAAAGTAAGGTCAAATCTAAAAAAAATAATTAAAGAAAATCTTTACAAAGATTTCTTTGTTTAGTGGACAGGAGGAATTATATCAAATGGAAAAGAAATGAAATATGGTCAGTCATATAATTGGAGACATATAATCACTAAAGATACACATTTACTTAGGTAACATATTTAACAAGTGTTTACTGAATGTTAATCACAAAGAGAGTTGTGCAGAAGCTGGGAAGAGAATTTCAGAGATGAGAAAAAGCTGAAAGATTAATTTCTTTCCTCAAAGCTGTTGATAGTCTAAAAGGGGAAACAGACCAGCATATAATAAGTACAAAAAAGTAAATCCAGGATGAAGGAGAGCAAAGAGAGTCAGTATTCAGTATTCAGTACAATGTGATGAGAAAAGACAGCTTCAAGGCTTCAAACTGAAACATTGATGTATAGATGCCATTTAAAATTTAGATTAAGATTCATGTACAGGTTTTGATGTAAGTATAAATATTTTTAATTACATTTAAGCATATTGATGCTGTAATAAGTACACTTGGGTCCACTAAAGTGTGAAACTCATGTTTAATGCTTAAAAAAGTAACATGTGACAGGTATTAAACAGTTAAATAAATTGCTATCTATTAATTTTTAAATAACTATTTTATAGCTTTTTCCATAATATCAATAAATTATGACTTTTTACCCTTGTACTAAGGCAGGCAGAGTGGATAGAAGGGTGGAAAAGGGAAAAGTCACCTACATCTGGTGTTACAATAGAAAAATGATGGTTTAACTAAATCCACATTGCACAATAGGAATCATATTCTTGAGTCCAAATGAAAAGTTCTGTGTAGACGTCCTAAAACCAGATAACATGCCTCACAAAATAATTACACCCTTAAATACAATAATCTACAGTTCTAAAAAAAGAGCAGAAACATGGAAGGAAGGGTAAGTCCTAGAGAGATCAAGAACAGGCAAGTAACTACACCTTTGGGAGCAGACTGTGTAAGGTAAGTCACTGCATGCCCAGCAGTCTACCAACCCAATCCACTCTAACTGACTCAACAAAATAGGTACCAACTACCTAAAAATATCCTAGTCTTCAAGATCTAGTCATCACCATAAATAGTTAAGCCTGAACAAACAATCACCACCAGGTGGTGCCAAATCAAAGCCAGTCCCAGAAAGGATTTGACTAGGCATGCACCTTGCCACACCCCTCACCCCCAACAGCTAGTGATGCAGGTTCATCTCCTGTTTCATTTAGCAATCCAGTTACCTCTTATTTTATATAGCTGAAGCTTTTGGACCCATGAAGCATATTTCAGCAGAGGAGGGGAGGTTGTAAAATACATTCTTCTGGGGGTGAGTGGGGGGGAAGGAGGGTGACAGCTTGAGTTTATTTATGAATAAAAAAAAATTTTTTATTTGATGCCATAATATAATATAAACTCAGATAAAGTTTTTAAAATAATCAGGAAATCATAAACAAGAATCCAGCATACAAAAATTTCTGACTTATCAAGACGTTAAATAATTAAATACGAACACAATTAACACTTCTAAGCTTTCTCACATGGCTCTACTAATGAACCATAATCTTCAACAAGAGTGAAAGGATATAATATCAATGATCCCCTTGCAGAAAGTTAAAGAATCCAATACCTTTTTCGTCTTCAGAGTACAAAACATAGGGATTATAATCATAAGAGTAAGGCAAATCGTCATATCTTTCCCCAATGTGAATGAATATATATATATATATATATTCACTCACATTGGGGAAAGATATGACAAAAATTTTTAATTCCTTTAAGATTCATCTCAAATTTTCCAGTAAAAGACTTCATGGCAAACTTACTACTTTCTATCTCCATCCT
This sequence comes from Lasiurus cinereus, assembly GCA_011751065.1. Classification (NCBI taxonomy): domain Eukaryota; kingdom Metazoa; phylum Chordata; class Mammalia; order Chiroptera; family Vespertilionidae; genus Lasiurus; species Lasiurus cinereus. Next base: position 13,741,553 of record JAAGEH010000393.1, on the reverse strand, counting down.
ATCTCCCCCACCAGATTTTAGCATTGCTCATATGTTATACCTGTCAAGATCTGATGACTGTATGTTATGTATTCATCTGAACAGAACCACTACACTTAGTTACAGGCTATCATCAACCAATTCATTCTCTTGCTAAAATCAAGTCATCCAATTACTCCTTGACTAATCAAGGCTGTTTTGGCTTTTTCTTTTTTCAAAAGGTACTCAACAGCATAAACAGTTCACTTACAAGAAATGGAAAGGGGCTAATCAGCAGAATTATTGTTTTGCTGCTACAATTTGCAGTATTTAAATTTAGTTGCTGATTGGGCTGAAAGTTTTATGATATAGCATATGAAACTAGTTTAATACAAATGTGAAGCTGTGTAGCTCTATTGTCTTGTCATGGCTATATTGGTCTACTCCGTAGGCTAGACAATTAACTAATTCATTTAAAATAAAGATATGTTAAACGTATGTTTCAGTACAATTTCCCTCATACATTGGTTTTATAGGCAACGGCAACAAGCTATCAATTTTTAAGCATTAATTTTAAAGTAAGCAACTGTATGTACACATATACATTTGAGCTTGTTACATGTGTATAAAAACTACAACTGCTTGAGTTTTTAATCTACACTTATTTTGGCTTGTAAGCAACAATAAACTAAAGGGACATTACTTAATTATTTGATCATTATTTAAGAAATAAGAATTATCTAAAATGAATACGTTTTAAATAAATGTTACCCCTCCCTCATATAATGAAACAGTAGACATTACATTTATAAAATGAGGAGTATTTCAATTACAAGACTAATTCTGGGTGTGCACAAATTGTAAAATAAATGATTATCCATCAGTATTGTTTACTCTTATCTATATAAAATTTCTGAGAGAATATTTAACAAAAAGATTAAGTACTAAAATATAAACACTAAATTGAAACCTTGATTTAGTCACTGAAAAATAAGAAAGGATTTATGTCAAAACCTTGGAGAGGAAATCCAATCTTTTAATTTGTTAAATATGAAAATATGTTAACAAAAAAAACAAATTTTATTTTATAAGAGGAAGAAACGCCTTTATATTAAAATGAAAAGTTTGGCTTTTTAAAAGCCTTATAGCATAAACAAATTTTTTATACATTAAAATAATGCTGTCATTAACCATCAATAACAACTTACATATGGGGGGGAAAAACCATAACACATAAATAGGATTAAAACAATTTCAGAATCTTTTATATATTTGCACATAACTTTGCATAATACTCTATAGGTATATATTTTGCATGCTAAGAGTCCATCCAGAAATAAAATTCTATATAGAATTGTAAAATTATTCTTCCATCAAATGTCTGATAGGAATATTCGACATAAACATTTCAGAGAAGTCTTAATTTCACAAATGCTTTGAGAAGGTATATAAATGCGAGTATATTTCAAACCAACTATACTTAATTTCCAAACAAATATGCTATCATTTAAATAAAAATTTAAAAGATTAAATTTGGTTATCTATGCAGAAATTTAAGAAAGCATATAAATTAAAAACTAAAAATACATTAACAAAAGACAACTAATATTCTTTAAAGATGAATATTTCTTAGTAGGCACACCTGCCAATATATTAAAATAAGTAAAATCAACTACAAAAGTGATAAATCAAATGCCCTAGTAGACTTGACTTCTGGAGACAGCATTTTCAGCCGTCTTTTGTGGCTTTGTTTGGCGCCATAGTCCTTTAAGTTTTGTCTTCATAAAGCCCTAACTAGTTGTAATCATTTGCAGCCTAATTGTGGACATTTATCTGCTTTTCTTATGCATAGAACATAGCTATTAAAGCTGAATGGTGATGGTGTGAAGTATAGGTTAAATTGGGTGAAATTAAAGCAAATTACTCCGGGATGTGGAAATCTGAAAATAGAAACCACCAATGATTTGCAACCCTCTTGATGATCAGCTTCACAGAACCCTAAACGACAAGAAAACTTACATATTTTAAAGTTAACTAGGTTTTTAAAAAAATAATATGTATAAATGTATTTTTAACTACATGCACTTCTTAGTAATGGTGGAAAGATTATTCGTTTAACTCAGCTGCAATGTTAAAAAGAGCTCTCAGTTTTCTATTTTAAATAATACAGTTCATTTCTTAAACAAGATTTCCTTCCCAACAATACTTTTTTACCTATAAGAATTCATCCAACTAAATCAAATACAATAGTATACACATCATAAATTATTTTGCTAGGTAAGTTTTAACCCTAAATAAAAGTATTAATATCGGAGATAATATAACACTGAAGTTATAGTAATTAAAACAAATTAAAAATGTAATGATAAATGTATTTTATATGTATAATCATAGGTAAATCTGCATGTGACTAGCATACAGAAAAAACACAGAAACCTAGTATTAATGTAAAACATTAAAACACAAGATTTTTATTTTTATTTACCTAAAATCTTACTGCTTGATCCTCAGATTTGGATGAAGACAATAAAAGCATACCCATTTGCACCTTGCATATTCTCTTAGGCAAAAAAACAAAGTAGGATAAGAAATTTGCTAGATCGCAATTTAAACCAGTTTACTCTAAAGCTGGAAAAAAATTTCTAGCAATGAAACTGACACCCTTCTTTTATTGAATGAAATGTAGAAAAACATATTTCAGTATCTGGGAAAAGATGAAATTACATAATATTGCTCACACCTTCAAGGAGCTTATAGTCTAGTTGGAGAAATAAGATAAGATTATGTAACTACATGAAATGTTATGTACAAAAAGAGAGCTCCTGATCTCAAAGATAGGGAAGAAAGAGCAAAAGGGTTGAGTAAGGGAGTAAGATCACAGAGAATATGGACCTTAGAGAATAATACTTAGCTATAGGTACAGCAAAGACAAGGGTGACACGCATAAGGTACATTCAGAGCACAAAGAACAAATCCATCTGAGGGAAATTTAGAACAGAAAAGAAAGCACTGAAAAATATACTAATGCTTGACAATGAAAAGCAGTAAGAACTAGCCAGGAAATGGAATTCCCAAGGAAGGCATGAATGTTTTATAAGTGGCAGTAACATAATCAAATGCCATGACTCACACACAAGCAGTGATACATCTAATTTCTCAATGTCTATGTCATCAGTAGAAGTGATATGCCAAAAATGTGGTCCTCTGAAATAACTAGCATTATCTCCTTCTTCTCGCCTCATATCAAGCTATGAAGGGAATGCTTCTTACTTAATAACAGAATCCTAATGTATCCATTATCTTGTGGCTTAGAATCAACATAATACAAAATGTAATATTCACTACAATGTTCAGCTACTGGTAGATTTTTATCTGTGCATATTTTAAAACTATAGCAAAAATATATACTTCTAAATAACACTGCAATGTTATTAAAACATAAGTAGGAAATTTAACAAAATGCACACAATTATTTTCTGCTTTGTGAAAAATAGGCATTGTTTTCCCCCTCCATAATAGGGGACCCAAATGCTATGGGGCATAAGAATGGCTGAGAACCACTACTCTTGGAGAGATTAAAACAGTGATTTTCAAAAAACTCCTATGGTACAGATGATTCTCAGCCATCTCTATGATTCTGGATCACGAGGGCAGTGGCCAGCAAATGGCAGCTCAGCTCGCGAGCTGCGGTTTGCCGCTCTGTTGAGTTTGCCGATCACTGCACCAAGGTACTGCTTAGAATTCTCAATTTTAAACAAAACATGTCTGAAACAGGTGATCCCAGAATTACAATCATCAGCAGAAAGAGAGCCCCACCAAGAACGTATTACTAAGGTCAGTGATAATGCATAACAGCCTGAATTAAGTAGTAGTAGTATAAATAGAACGAAATAGAAAAAGTACTTCTAGAAAAAAACCAACAGAAATTCATGACCAATTATATCACTAACACATATAAAGTAAGTTATTATTACCTCTAAACAAAAGTATGGGTGCTTACTTAGAAAGCTAATAAAAAATATAGATACCAGAAGACTTTTAACTTGGAAAAAAAATTTTTTTCATTTAACCAAATAAACAAAAACTATTTAAAAATGAATAGTACAATATAAAACCTTTAAAACATGACATTTTATAAAGTTTTAGATTTGTACTGTGCATTTTTCATGTAGACACTCTTAATATTTTCATTAACCCAACAAAGAGTTCTATGAGACTCTAGTATCACTCTGCTTTATATCTGATAATCCCATAAAGTAACAAATCAGTTTCACTTTCATGAACAATAAACTTCACCACATATTTAATGAAGAGGAAACATTTTTATTATGGCTCTAGTTTTGAAATTTCAACAGAATTATACTATTTTAACTCAATAATGAGATGTTTTAAACCAGTATTATGAGGTATTAGCATGAAAAGATGATACTTCTCAGTAAACAATCAGGTTACTCAAAAATTTTAAAGATAAAATTTAACGGGCATTTTTTCTCTGTTCCAAATTAACAGAATTGTAATAATGTCCAAGTTTGATACTGGAACATACACATTCGTTGTCAGCTCCCCAACCCTAATCTAGATCCTCTTCAATCCCCCCATCCCTCCCAATTATTTCTTACAGTTTAAGCAGTTTCACGTTAGATTATTCCATCTGCCCAAGGTGATCAAGGATTAAGCATGGTCCAAGTAATCTAAAGACCTTTCATTGGAAGGCTAGGCCAAAGTCACTCTTCTCTAATAAATGTGAACTACAAATCACATAACCAGTGAGATGCTGGAAGCCACTTTAGGATAAGATAAAGTTGGTCAAGGCAGAAGGCAGACATAGAAAGAAACTAAGTACTTAGGGACAGCTCTGAAACTATATATTTTATCTGTTCAGCAGTACACACTGGTAGATTATTTTTAAGCCATTTCAAAATGAAATTCTATAGTAACTGGAAATATCACAACTCAGAAATTATGCTTCCTACCATAAGCATAACATTGTAATAATACCTATTATCACATATTTTAAAAGTAATGCATCTAAATGATATAAAGTATTGTGGAAAGGGTATGTTCAGGCCAACAATCCTGGCTTTAGAAATTGTCAGTTTTGCCATGAGCTTGCATAGGGTCACATGTAGCTGTAACAATATTTCTGACTCCTAGATTCCTCATCTCCAAAGAGAGATATTATCTACTGAAAAACTATAAAATCTCTGATACAAAGAAGTACAAAACAAGTGGAAACTCCATGCCAAGGAAATTCTTGGTCCCATTTATCTAATCAAAGCCTATCCAGTTCAAGTTTTATTTCCTCCTAAAACATAAATGACCCATTTAAATGATGTTTAAGCACTTATCGATCATATGCAAGAATACCACTTATGAAAGAAACTTGGGACGATGGTGAGCAAGGGCAGAAAAGGGGCAAAGCTAATTTAAAGAGAAGCAAAGGCCAAATCATTGCAGAGCCGTTGCAAACCACAATATGTAGACCTTATTTCATGGAAAAAAGACTTTGAAGGAAAAAGGCATGATCTAATTTACATTTTAAAAGATCTTGCTACTAAGTATCCATCACTTTGTCAGTTATTAGTTGTGTGTGTTTTTTACTTCCATTCTCTGGAATATTACATGGCTATCTAAAAAAGAGAAAGAAGAAAAATAAAACAATAAAAAATTAATCAATCAGTAAGCAAAAGAGAAAGAACTATATAGACCTGAAAGAATGTCTATGATATATCAGCTAAAGCATAAGTAAATGACAACATGATATCCTATATAATAAAAGCCTAGGTGGCATCACACCCTTTCAAGAGGGTCATCCCACAAGATGGCCACCACAATTTGGCCGGTAGGAGAGAGCAGTTGGGGGCGATCAGACCAGCAGGGGAGGGAGCTGGGGGTGATTGGGCTGGCAGAGGAGGGCAGTTGGGGGTGATCGGGCCAGGAGGGGAACAGTCAGGCGTCAATCAGGCCAGCAGGGGAGTGGGTAGGGGCCAATCAGGCTGGCAGGCAGAAGCAGTTAAGGGCAATCATGCAGGCAGGCAGGCAAGCAGCTAAGAGCCAGCAGTCCCAGATTATGAGAGGGATGTAGGATCGGGTCTAAAACAGCAGTCGGACATGCCCCGAGGGGTCCAGGATTGGAGAGGGTGCAGGCCCAGTTGAGGGATCCTGTGCACGGGGTTGAGGAGCCCCATACACGAATTCCATACACAGGGGTGAAGGAGCTCTCCCTCAGCCCAGCCTGCACCCTCTCTAATCTGAAATCCCTCGAGGGATGTCCTCCTGCCCGTTTTGACTTGATCTGGGTAGGATTGGGCCTAAAACGGGCAGTCAGACATCCCTCTCACAATCCAGGACTACTGGCTCCCAACTGCTCACCTGCCTGCCTTCCTGATTGCCTCTAACCACTTCTGCCTGCCAGCCTGATCACTCCTTAACCACTCCCCTACCAGCCTGATTGATGCCTAACCGCTCCCCTGCTAGCCTATTTGCTCCTAACTACCCTCCCCTGCAGGCCTAGACATCCCTAACTGCCCTCTCCTGAAGGCCTGGTCCTCCCCAACTGCTCTCCCCTGCAGGCCTGCCCCTCCCCCCACCAACTGCCCTTCCCTTCAGACCTGGTTGCCCCAACTTCCCTCCTCTGCCAGCCTGCTCACCCCTAACTGCCCTTCCCTACAGGCTTGATTGCCCCCAACTGCCCTCTCTCTTGCAGGCCTGGTTCCTCCCAACTGCCCTCCCCTGCTGGCCATCTTGTGGCGGCCATCTGTGTCCACTTGGGGGCAGCCATCTTGTTTGTTGGAGTGATGGTCAAATTGCATATTATTCTTTTATTAGATAGGATTAGATAGGATAGAGGCCTGGTGCATGGGTGGAGGCCAGATGGGTTTGCCCTGAAGGGTATCCCAGATCAGGGTGGGGATTCCCCTGAGGTGTGGGGCGACCTGGGCAAGGGGCTTGTGGTAGTTTGCAGGCTGGCCATGCCCCCCAGGTGACCCAAGCAGAGGCCCTGGGATTTATTTATTTTCTATAATTGAAACTTTGTAGCCTGGAGTGGAGCCTAGCCTCTGGGATTTATTTATCTTCTATAATTGAAACTTTCTAGCCTGGAGTGGAGCCTAGCCTCCTGCTCACTTGGTAGCCCAGCCATTTTTGTTAGGATTTATCTTTTATAATTGAAACTTTGTAGCCTTAAGCGGAGGCCAAGGCAGGCCAGGGCAGGAGGAAAGCCTGGCTTCTTCCATTGCCAGGGAACCCAAGCCTCCTGCTCTCTCCGTGGCTGTAGCCATCTTGGTTGGGTTAATTTGCATACCCACTCCTGATTGGCTGGTGGGCATCGCTTGTGGGTGTAGCAGAAGTATGGTCAATTTGCATATTACTCTTTTATTAGATAGGATGTAATCCATTTCTTAGAAATATAAAAGAACCAATAAAAATATTTAAATAAAAAATTATATTAGTCTGTCAAATTAAATAAATCAGTAACAGAGGAAAAAAATGTACTTTATAAAGGTACTGAGAATATCTTTCCACTTTTCATTTTCTAGCAAATTATTACTCATAGCTCAAATGTTACTTCCTATACGGTTTTTTATGTACCTAATGACATTTTACTTTTGACTCAACTTTGGGAATTTCAATTCACAAACGAAAAATAAGCCAATTGAACTTATAAATGGAACCTAAATTTGCCTCTTGTGCAGCAGAAAGATATAACAAAGCCTCTGAGAAGCAGTTTCTTAGGCAGACTAAAGACAACTATCACTTTATTAGTTATGAACTATTAAACACAACAGAAGACTAGGAACCTCTGACAAGAACCTAACTGAGGGAGTCGAATCCCCAATCTGGGTAAGTGCCCTGACCTGGAATTGAACCTGCCACTTGTATCCAGAATATATAAAGAATTCTTCTAGCTCAAAAAAGGTCAAACAATCCAATTAAATATAAGCAAAAGACTTGAATAGATACTTCACCAGAGAAGATATACAGATGGCAATTAAGCACATGATACGATGCTCATCACTAATCATCTGGAAAATAGAAATTAAAGCCACATGAGAAATCCTCTAAAACATCTAAAGTTTAAATGACTGACAATATCAAATGTTGGAGAGAATGTGGAGTACCTGGAATTTACATATCGCTGGTGAGAAAGCAAGAGATTACACCTATTTGTAAAACAGTATATGGCAGTGTCTTATAAAGCTAAACACACATTTACTTAGCAGACACTTCAGCAATCCCACTTCTAGGAATTTATAAAAATAATTAAAAAAAAGAAACATATTCACACAGAGACTGTACACAACTATTCATAAATAAACTGGAAACTTGAAATTCAAATGTCCACCAACTAATAAATGAATAAGAAAATTATAATAAACCCATATTATTAAAGGCTACCAGACAATAAGAGACAAATATTAATACACATAATATAAATTTCAAAAACATTATGCTAGATTAAAAAAAAGCAAAACACAAAAGACTACATACCATATGATACTGTATAAAATTTTAAAAATGACAAAGCTATAAATGATAAAAAGCAGAGGATCAGATTGAGGGAGGGGATCAACTACAAGAGAATATGAGGAAGCATTTTAGGATGCTTAAAACATTGTATTTATCGATTGTGATAGTGGACACATAACTATAAAAGAAATTCATCTTACAATCCTCATTTCAAATGGATGACTTTACTGTCTCTCTCACATCGATATTCCTCCTTCCCTCCCTTCTTTTTATGCTCTCTAAAAATGAATGGAAAAAAATATCCTTGGGTGAGGATTAAAAACAACAATAAAATGTCTGGAGAAAACTCCATTATCTAGAAAAACTTGATGTTTAAAATTATCTGTGATAACGTTTCATACTTGATTACTAAAGCTCAATATTTTAGTCTTTTAAGAAATTAAGATTGAATTTCACCTATTTTGAAATCTTAATATGGGAGAACAATTTACAATGATTTGCCATCAATTCATTTCAAATTTCAAATTATTCTGGTCTCAGGTTTCTAGAGAAAAAAAAAAGTGAAAGGTGATAATCAAGTTAGTAAAAATAGAAGAAAAATTAAAAATACCAATTTCAAATATCTGTTGTCACAAACACTGAATAATGAAAATTTGAGGGGAAACAATTCCTAGAGGGGGAACAACATGCTACTCCGAATGCTTTAGGAATTTTCCTAGATTCCCTTCCCCACGATTTTGGAGTTTTTCTAAACTTCTGCTTAAGATATATTACTTAAGATATTAAAAACTGAACATTTTACCAAGGTAAGGTCCTAGACTTAGAAAGATAAAAAGCTTAAAGAGCTTCTTATCACAAAAAAGAGGAGGGTGATTAAAACAAAGAAAACAAAGCATGTTTTTGTAACATCTTTATTTTCAAAAGGAACCATTTTCAATTATCAAACTCACCAATGCAAAATTTTGTTTTTCAAAAAATTTCCTCAATGAAGCAGTTCGTTCTGTGCTCTTTAGTTCACTGTATTTTTACAAGCACCAGGCTGAGCAAACCATGATTGAGAGAAGCCATCTTATGCACATTGCTGTTGTCCCACATCATTCAGAACAAACCTTTTTAGATCGTTAACTACCACAGGAGTGCTGATTACACAGGCACTAGCAATTTCCTAACCAATGACCACCTGAACAATGATGTGTTCAGCTTCTCAGACCCTGCAGCCTTTCAAAGGTGAATCATTTCACAGTTTGGAACTAGATCTCCATAGCAACTTCCCTTTGAGGGTTTTAGAATCACCATCCAGTAATTCTATGATCATCAAGCTCAACCATTCCCAATGGTTCTTTTCACAGCAGATGGAAAAGGAAGCCTTGAAATTTTACAGTCTATTTCAAGCAATTCATCTGGCAGCCTATTAGAATTCAAAATATTTCGACCTTCAATCACAAAGCATGTTATCTGAAGCTGTGGTGATCTCAAGTCAAGACAAGCAGACATTTTAGTCTAATCATCCATGATGAGAAGAGACTGACAAAAAAACTCTTAATTCAACCACCATCAAAATGCTTATTTTAACTGCATGAAAGTCTTTCAACAGGCAATGAAAACACACCATGTACCATTTTATCACAACCTTCTGTTCAAGGAAAATATGATTTCTGAATATTGACATGAATCTTTGCACTTCTTAGACTGCTTGGAACAAGTAATATTTCTTAAAAGTCAGCATAAATCTAATTTAAGTGCAATATTATTCTCTGCTTGCAAGAGCCAGAATACATAAGCAAATGAAAATAGACTTTTGATAAACTCAGTTTAATAAATAAAGTACATTTTGATCGTTTAAATTTTGGGCAAACCCTGACATACTTAATCAGAAAATAACAAGTCCTCAGGAAATTAATACCAGTTAAGAGGGAAAGGCAAACCTTAAAACAAAAATCTTAATTTACAAAAAGTCATTGACTTCTCTCCAATTCAACCAATTCTCCAAAGGTTTCAAAATATACTACCTTCTTTCTTTAAAATACTGAGTTTAATCACATAAAAAAGCTATACCTTTCAAACTGCTAATAAACACACAAGTTTTTACACAAACCCTTTCATACTTGAAAATTGAAATATGTGCAATAATTCATTAAATAAATAATTGTCAGAATTATATAGAAACAAAATATAAGTATTTATTTCCGTATTTCTTACAGATGTTTAGTGGCATATTACTAATAAAATCAAAACATAGCTCCCAATGAAGAGCTACACTAACTTTAAGAATAAACAAACCATTGGTAAAACAAGACAACTACAATCTATAAATCACTAAATCAATCCAAAGCAGATGATAATTTTTAAAAACATCAAAACATAAATATTAACTACTTTTGCATAACCTCAAATATAAAATAGACCATGGAAACTTTCTAAATGAGACCACCTAGTGTCTTCATATAGTTAATGACTGCTAAACTAAGCCAATTTTAATTTATGAATCCACCTTCTTCCACAAAGGAGTACTATAAACAAGCAGCAGTTACACAGCCTCAGTCTCTGGAAAAAGATATAAATTTAATCATTTCATGAGCAAAAAAAAATTTTTAATACTTATTCTACTTCCTTAAGACAAAATTATAGACACAGACATACACACACTTCATATGCTCAAACTGTTATTACTTCTGCATATATTGTGCCAGCTAATTTAAATTGTCTTTATATAAAACTAAAAAGTAACTATATTTCCAAACACATATATATGTATTTTATCTTCTGTCTAATATTTTTAACCTAATCTTTATGTTTGGTTTAAATGCCTAATTACAAAAAGAGGATAGCAAAATTATTTTATGTTGTAAAATCAGTTCCACAAAACTGGTACAAACCTCCTGACTTTTGAAAATGAGTTCAATTTTTTTTGGAAATAATAAGCAATTTAACAATTATTTCAAAGACAGCAACATTAAACTTTCCTCCTTGGAAATATCCCCTTACTTTCAAAATTCCTATTTCCACCAGAAGTATAGAAGAGTGGAATTAAGGAAGAAGCCATAACATTAAGCTTACCTGCCTTATTTTGGATTCATTTAGTTTATATTCTGAGCTATCTAACTTAAATTTAAACCAAAGATATTGCTCAAATTAAAATAATAAGAAAAATTATATATATTCATTCATGTAGTTTCTAGTTTTAATATTACCCTAACTGTAATAAAAAAAAGAGCGAACAGGCCCAAAATGAAGTCCCCACATTAGCAAACCAAGATTTAAGACTTAAACTTAGCCAAGTTTCAGCCTCCCAGGAATGCAATCTTAACCAGTCAACATGGAATTACCTGATCAGCACTACAGCCCAATAGGCCGCTTCTGTTCCCTTTTAGGAAGGCAACCCTGCCTGAAACGATACATTCTTTGCTAATAACTTCTTTTTTTCCGCCCTTTTCCCACATTTAAAACATTTCCTTTTCTACATCATGATGGAGCCCCTTACTATTTGCTAGATGGGATGCTGCCTGATTCATGAATGGTTGAATAAAGCCAATTAGCCCTTAAATTTTACTTGGTTGAAATTCTGATATTTAACAGTTTATTTTACTTAGATCCAAGAAGGCCTAAAAGTACAACCAAGAGTATCAGAAACACAAACAAACAAAAACACGTGTGAAACTCTCACTAATTCTTCCTCAAAGAACAATTTAATGGCTACAATTTGGCATTAAAGTGAAAAAATGCTGGCTATTAAATTATAAACAGACTCTTCTCAAAATAGTTATACATTAGCATTTTTCATAAAATCTGAGTTCAGTTTATTAAATATTCTAAATTTCATGCCCACATGCTGGATATTCAAATGAATATCTTTGTTGACCTATAAGGCTCTTTCATGGGCACTTTATCTTAACTTAGGAATACTTAAAAATTCTTCACTATCAATAATTATGAAGCCTATAAATATTTGTGCTCAACTATCAGTAAAACATACAGAGACTCATAAGGCATGGCCTGACAATAATAAAGGTTATATGGACATTTATTGGTGGTAACATTACAATAAACTTTCTAAAACGACATACCCCTTAGAATACAAAGCAGATTCACCTCATTCTGAGTTATGAATTCCATCATTAGTCTTTAATTCTCCCATTTGACTGTGAACTTTTCCAGGACAGATATATTATGCATTTTACTAACCCAGCCTTTAGGGCTTTATATCTGAAATTCTCAGCATTTAATAAATGTTTGTTATCAATTATTAGATAGTAGTGATGGCTATAATTCAAAAACTCCATGTTCCTGAAACATTCTGGACTGGTATCTAAAGTTAGGTTTTAAATACCAGTGAGAATCAGAAATGGAAAAAGATTCATTTATTGAGAAAGCTTAATGGAAGAAAATATCTTGCTATTTCTTTATTGTTTACTATTAGCTTCCCCTTCACTCTCAAAGTGTACAAGAAACCTGTTCCTAACAATAAGCTAATATATAACTACTGAGTTTAGCAGGCTAGGATAAACTAAGTTTATTTTATAACATATAATCAAGTAACATAATTGAAGAACACTAAAAATAGCAGTTACTAGCTGATTAACAATAGCAGAAACATTTCTCTCAATAAAGGAAAAAAAGCTAAAGAATACATAATAAAATATATTTTGTTGTCATATGTCAAATGGGACATAACTTTACATTCAGTATAACACAATGATAATTACAAAATGTGTCCATTTGTGTGTTTTTTAAGATTTTTTATTCATTTTTAGAGAGAAGGGAAAGGGGAGAGGAAGACAGAGAGAAACATTGATGTGAGAGGGAAACATCAATCAGCTGCCTCCTGCACAACCCCAGAGATCAAGCCTGCATTCTGGGCATGTCCCCTGACTGGGAATCTGACCGACAACCTTCCTGTCTCTGGGATGATACCCAACCAACCAAGACACACCGTCCAGGACAAACGTGTGCGTTTTTATTCTTATCATTACCTATACCTACATTTTTACTACAAAATACTGGGAACATGTAAGTAACTCGATTAGACTAGACTAGCTTTTAAGTCCAGCATCAAAAATTTAGCCATATAATCAAAGTACAATTGTGTGTGTGTGTGTGTGTGTGTGTGTGTGTGTGTGTGTATGAGAGAGAGAGAGAACGCTCTGTTTCTTCAATGTAGCAAAAGTGTAGTTACTACAGTACTTGACCTCAGATTGGAACAGCAATTTGAAAGAAAGCACCGCTAGTAAATTAGTTATTCCTCAGGTAAGATAGCAGAATGTAGTATAATGGCTAAAATCTCTTTCCTAAAAACAGTAATGCTGCTTCCAAGATATTCTAAGTCACCAATACACTGAACACAAAAGTTCAGGCGGACTCTCTTCTATCAGAGTAGCCCTGACAGAATATAAAAGTATGAAATTCCAAGTTATACTAGAATTCAAGCATATATAATTTGATCCTGGCTATCTGGGATTAGATACAAATTTAAAATAGCAAAAGTATTTCAGAGGTATTCATAATAAATGCGAAAGCCTTAACAATTAATATTAATAGCATGTTTTGGTAAGGAGGCAAATTACTAACAAATAGCAAAAGCCTTTAAAATGCATGCATCCTTTGACTTAATAACTTCTACTTTTAGAAATTTAGCCTAAGGGAAAAGATATCAGACAAGCAAACAATGGTGCACATGAGGCAATGATAGGGAGATTTGTGGCATCATTCATCCACACATTCAACAAATACTGATGAGTATCCATGTGCCTACTGTCATAGAACTTACATAATAATAGGGAGAAACACATAATAAACAAGAAAAGACATAAAATGGCTAATATTTAACTAGAGAGAATGATGAAAAAGGAGCAAATGACAACATGGAAGCCACTGGTGACCTAGACAAGAGCATTCTTAAATGTTTTTTTGGTGGCAAAGTCTCACTGGAGTAGGTGAAAACAAAAAGGAATGGAATATGGAGATAATATAAACAACTTCTTTTTAATTTTGTTGTGAAGGAAAACAGAGAAAAGAAGCAGTGGATAAAGGGGGTCATTACACCATGCTTGCATGGTCCTGAGGACAAATCAATTGAGAGGAAACATGATACAGGAGAGGGCATGACAGCAGGATCACATCCTACATGAGAGAGAGTGAAGGGGTTGGCCTTGGCAAGAATAACTTATGGGTTACACTAACAGGAAAGGTAGAGTGTATGATACAGGTGGATGCAGGATGAAAGAACTCAAAAACACCACTCCAATTTTTAACATAAAAGGAGTGATTTCAGTTCTTTACTCAAATGTCAACTTTTCAGTGAAGTCACTCCTTTTGTGGTAAAAATTGCACCTCAACAGTTACAATCCTCTTTGCCTACTTTATTTTTCTTAGTATTACCATCAACTATACAACATATTTTACTTTTAAAACATTTTAAGGATTTCATTAAAGAACACTTGGCCATCCCTTTAATAAAATAGGATGCTACTTGAACAAAAATAAAAAACATCAATCTTTGCTAATATGACTATTACATCTGCACATAACTTATTCTCTGGAAAATTCTAAATTTCTTTAACTATCATCAGTTCTGAAGGGAGGAATCTATATATATAAAAGCCAAGCAACTGGAACAACTGGAATAACCAGTCGCTAAGAAGCTCAGTGCCGCTGGCCAATCAGCTCAATAAGGGTGGGGATGGCCGACCAACCTCCCTTGGCACCTCCTCCTGGCCGGCCAGCCCCAATGGCCCCAATCAGGGCAGACCCAGCAGACCCCACCTGTGTACAAAATCGTGCACCAGGCCTCTTGTTAGTTATAATGCTTCGGCATACCAAGATTATAAATTAGCAGAATGTAGGTGACTGGCATCAGAATAAACTGACCAGTAGCAAAGTCAAACTTGATAATCTAACCATCAGCTATGACACAGTGAGCTGGAACTGAGACCAAGAGAATCCAGTCTTTAAGGGTTATTTCAGATATTTAGTAAGCATACACTAGAACAGAGAAGATAGGGTTAGAGGGTAGAGGAGGAGGCATATGATCTAGAGCAATGGTTCTCAACTTTCTAATGCCTCGACCCTTTAATACAGTTCCTCATGTTGTGGTGACCCCTAACCATAAAATTATTTTTGTTGCTACTTCATAACTGTAATTTTGCTACTGTTAATGAATCGTAATTTTCTGAGGGTCTTAGGCTCTATAGCAGAGGGTCTCAATCTGTGGGTCGTCTAAGACCCTCGGAAAAACACAGATATTTACATTACAATTCATTAACAGTAGCAAAATTAGTTATGAAGTAGCAATGAAAATAATTTTATGGTTGGGGGTCACCACAACATGAGAAACTGTATTAAAGGGTCGCAGCATTAGAAAGGTTGAGAACCACTGATCTAGAGGAAGAGAGAATCCTAACCAGAAAATATAATTATATCACATAGCATTAATGGCCTTTATCCCTCCATATTATCTGTCATGTACACCAAACATCTGTCATATCCCTCTATTTAATGTTAACTAGGTTTATTCTCATTGACGGAGAGATAAAAGAACTGGTGGCACTGTGATGTATAAGAGGACCAAAAA
Source organism: Lasiurus cinereus (assembly GCA_011751065.1). NCBI lineage: Eukaryota > Metazoa > Chordata > Mammalia > Chiroptera > Vespertilionidae > Lasiurus > Lasiurus cinereus. Next base: position 13,725,559 of record JAAGEH010000393.1, on the reverse strand, counting down.
AAAGGGGGATAAGGGAGGATGGTTTTGATCTGGATACTACAACTTATAAGTTTGCATGTTAGCAAGTCAGACTCTTAAATCTCCGTTTTTCTAATCTGTAAAATGCAGATAATAGCACTTTCCTCTTAGAATTATTCTAAAGATTAAATAGAATTCATGTGAAAAGCCTACCACAGTCCTAACACCAAATGGGACTCAATAAATGGTACTCAATAAACCTTCTTCCCATTAATACTACCATAAATATTTAGGTCTCCAGAGACAGGGAATTTAACTTTGATTTCCAGATCAAGATGACCGATAGAAAAAAATAAAAAGGCATTTGCGGAGGAACACAGGAATATTCCAAATCCCATTTTTTTCATTTTTTATTCCCAACTAGTAGGCTATGCTTAGTGCAACTAAAGAAGGAATTTCCAGCCTGGGTCCATGCTCACCAGTCAAATGTCCACAGGGTCAAAGCAGAAAATTTCAAGTATTCAAAGTTGGTCTGGTGGACTCTCAAATACACTATGAACACACAATAACACATAAATACATTACTACTATATTTGCTTTAGATAGTTATCATTTAGAGCAAAGGTGTGTTAACTATAGCTCATGGGCCAAATCTAGCGCATCATCCTATTTTTTAAAAATAGTTTTATTGGAACACAACCATTTCCATATTTCACACTACAATGGCAGAGTTGAGTAGATACAAAGGTTATATAGCTCTCAAAATTTAAAAATATTTACTATTTAGCCCTTTACATAAAAAGTTGCTGACCTTTGTTTCAGAGAAACTAAAAATAAGGAATTGCTTTTTTCCATTGTCTTTGTGTAGATCAGCTTTATGTAGATCATGTTCTATCTGAAGCACTTGCCTTAACACCTCTTATAGAGTAGGTCTGCAGGCAATGAGTGCTTAATTTTTCTTTAAAAAAAAAACATTTTTCTTTCACTTTTCAAAGATCTTTTCCTTGGGCATATATTCAGGCTGAAGTTTATTGGTAGGGTTTTTTTGTGTATTATTTTCTAGCACTTCAAAATGTAATTCCACTTATATTACTTTAGGCTCCCATACTTTCTGATGAAAAGTCAGCCACAGTAAAATTCCTATCTTTGTTCTTTATATGTAATGTTTCTTTTTTCTCTGGGTGCCTTTGAGATTTACTCTTTTCTTTCCAGTAGTCTGAATATGATATGTATGTATGTGTGTATGTGTATGTGTTTGAGAGAGAGTGGGACGAGGGGAATTACTTATCCAGGTTGTTTTTCTCTGAGCTTCTTGAATCTATTAGGTTCTGTCTCATTAATTTTGGAAAATTCTGCTGTTACTTCTTTTACCCCATTATCTCTCTTTACTTTCTGATATGTCAGTTATGAATATGTTAGATCTTTTGATATTCTCTTACTGGTCTTGAATTTTATTTTTATTTTTTCAAGTTGTCTTCTCTTTGTGTTTAAGTTTTAGTAATTTTTAAAATAGTTATTTTTACTGTTGACAGTTTTACATACGTCCCTCCCACTTTTGCCCGTTTCCACCCAGTCTCCAACCTAACCCAGGCCTTTACCATGTTGTCTGTGTCTATGCATATATGTTTTGGTTAATCTCTTCCTGTCCCCCCAACCCTTCTCCCCTCTGAGATCTGTCAGTCTATTCAATGCATCCATGCCTCAGTCTAGACTTATTTTGTTTGTCAGTTTATTTTCTTCATTAGATTCCACATGCAAGTGAGATCATGTAGTATTTGTCTTTGTCTGGCTTACTTTGCTTAGCACAGTGGTCAACATACTCATTAGTCAACAGAGCAGCAAACTGTGGCTCTAGAACCGCACATGGCTCGTGAGCTGCATGTGACTCACAAGCCGCAATTTGCCAACCACTGGCTTAGCATAATAATCCACAGGTCCATCATTGTTGTCGCTTAAAATAAGAGATCTTTCTGTTTTATAGCTGCATAGTATTCCATTGTATCAATGTACCACAGCTTTTTTATCCACTCATCTACTGATGACCACTTACATTGTTTCCAGATCTGAACTATCTATATATATAAAAGTCTAAGCAACCATTTGACCATTCGATTGGTAGCTTTGCTCACTGACCACCAGGGGACAGATGCTCAATGCACAGACATGGAAACATGGAACAAACTGATGAATCTCAGAGGGAAGGGAAGGCGGGGGAGGAGGAAAGAAAGAGATTAACAAGATCTTGTATGCACACTACAGGCCGGGTGCACAGATTCTTGCACTGGTGGGGGTCACGTGGCCTGGCCTGTAGGGATAAGGCTGAAACCAGCAGTCGGATATCCCCTGAGGGGCCCCAGACTGCAAGAGGGTACAGGTCAGGCTGAGGGACCCCAATGGTGCATGAATCCATGCACCAGGCCTCTAGCTATAAATAATGCTGCTATGAACATAAGAGTGCATATTCTTTTTGATTGGTGTTTTGGGATTCTTAAGATATATTCCCAAAAGTGGAAATGCTGGGTCAAATGGCAGTTCCATTTTTAATTTTTTTATTCATTTTTAATTTTTTGAGGAAACTCCATGTTTTCCACAATGGTTGTACCAGTCTGCATGGCCACCAGCAGTGTACTAGAGTTCCCTTTTCTCCACATCATCAACAACACTTGTTGGTTAATTGATTTATTTTTATTTTAAAGATTTTTCTATTGATATTTAGAGAGAAAGGAAGGGAGAGGGGTAGAGAAACATCAATGTGAGAGCAAAACATTTTGATCAGCTGCCTCCTACTGGGAACTGAGCACACAACATGGGCATGCGCCCTGATCAGGAAGTGAACCAGCAACTTTTTAGTGTACAGGATGATGCACAACTAATTGAGCCATACAGGACTATGCTGTTGGTTGATTCATTGACGGTAGCCATTCTGGTAGGTGTGTAAGTTTTGGTAATTTCTATTGACCTATTTCAGTGTACCACAAGCTGCATATTTTTGTAGAAATATCCTATATTTAAGATGGGAGACTGGTTTATCAGAGTAATATCAAGTCTTTTCTGAGTTTAGGTCTTTCCTTTGCACACTGTCTATTTATTATTTTTCCTCTCTTGTACTTAATCCAACAGTATTCTGCTGTTACTTGTTATTAGAAACTTCTTAGTGGTAGTAAATATGTCAGGGAAGGAGCATCCTCTGCTGTTCTGAGCAACCCTCACCCTTAGTCATAGATTGTATACCTGGATCTTGGGGTATAGCTTTTTCAGATCTCCACCCTCCTGATCTAACCCTATAGTTGTGGACTCAGCATATTCCTGAAAAGTAGATACACCATCCACTTCCTTCTCCCAACTGCAATGAATTTCATCAATGTTCCTAAGGCATTGTCTCCCACTCTGCCAATCCCACTTTTCTACAGATGAAGGTTTCTGTTCTGTAGTAGAGAGAGGGGAGCAGAAGCTCTTCCCTAGGGTTTGCACCACACTGGATACTTCTTAGGACTCATCCCTATCTCCCATCTCTTGGGGTTCTTATTCCACGTACTAGGATTAGTGGGAAAAGAGCACATAAGAGGATACAGGCTTCTCCAATTTCTGGTGTCCTCACAGATTTTGCATGTTCTTGCTAGCCTGTACTTGGCCTTCAATAATTTGACCACAATTTTAGCTGAACTCTTCTTAAGGGTGCCCAGCTGTGTCTACTTCAGGTGAGTGTTCATGTCTTCTCTTTCCCTGTAGGCACTTTTGGCCCTTTATTTTGAGGTTAGTCAGGTTCTTTTTCAAGGTAAGGGTGGGAGTAACACTCCTTCCAGCTCTCTACATCCAGGACAGAAAGTAAAAGACCTGAATACTTTTTTTCCACCCTCTTTTGGAATAAAAATATTTCCCAATGACTGTTCTATATTTCCAAGATTTAAAAATCCCAATGTGTAAGTTAACATGTGCTCAATTTTTATCCAAACCCCACTCTAATTACCTTTTTATTTTTCTTGTTAAAATTATTGGTTCCTTGGTTATGCATACATTTTCTCTAAGAAAAGGGAAGATTTCTTCTACTTTGGATTACACTTTAGAGAGAACTAAATGTGATCACAGATTTTATCATCTATGGCTTGTTGATTATAAAGAATAAAATATACATATGTGTACCACAAATCTTTGTATGTCATCATTATCTGGTGTTCTATAATGTACTTTTAGGAGTTTTAACTTTGTGTAAATGTATAAACATGCACATACACCTTCCTTTCTTTTCCCTCACCTGCCTCTGGTGACAATTTTAAAACTATAGCAATGTTCCATTTCAGAAGAAACCCAAAATATAGGCTTCTGTTTTAGTTAAATATCCTTTCTGAATCCTGCTGTGCTTCAGGCTCTATTTAAATTTCTCTCCTGTTATAACATCAGTATTTGCAAGAAAATTTCCTCTGATAAGCATTTATGAGTCGGTAATGTAAAATCCTACCATAAATAACCATTTTAAGACATGTAAAAATAAAAGTTTATACATTTACTAGTGGCCTGGTGCACTAAATTCATGCACATTAAAAGGGAATTAATTAGAGGAAATATTTTAATATTGCTATTTGCCTTTTCTCTATAACAGAAGTGTCAGAGATGAAAAAAAATTAGTAAAATGTATATGAAAATATTCTTCCTGTCAGAGTCTAGGGCACCACGCGGGACCCAGAGTCAAGTCCCTGCCCATCCACGTGCACTTCGAAATTGCATGAGATCCAGTCCTGTCCAGCCCCATCCCCATCAGGTGAAATCTGGACCCAGCCAGCCTCACCCCCATCAAGCCCCACCAGGTGGAGGGGAGGGGCACAGGCTCAGCTCCTCTGGCATGGCGTCCGGCACAGCCTCAGGTCCCCCAGCCTGGTGCTGGGGCAAGGAGCATGGCCTGAGGTGCCCCATCAAGCTCTGCTGCGCGGAGGCCATGGCTGAGGTCCTCTGTCAAGCCCTGCTGGGGGGTGGGAGGGTATGGCCTGAGGTCCCCAGTCAAGCCCTGCTAGGTGGGGGACACAGCCTCAGGTCTCTGCTGATCACTTGTTATAGAAACCCTGCCTCCACTGTGGGTGCAGCCATCTTGTGATGGCATGAGAATTAATTTGCATATTATCTCTTTATTATATAGGATTATATAAGATTGCTATCCCTTAATTATTGCTATGCTAAAAAAAAAACTAATTTTTGTCCCAACTGGTTTGGCTCAGTGTATAGAGTGTCGGCCTGTGGACTGAAAGGTCCCAGATTCAATTTGGGTCAAGGGCAAGTACTTTGGTTATGGGCACATCCCCAGTAGGAAATGTGCAGAAAGCAGCTGATTGATGTTTCTCTCTCATTGATGTTTCTAACTATCACTCTCTCTCTTCCTCTCTGTAAAAAAATCAATAAAATATATATTTTTTAAAAAGCTAATTTTTTTAATTCAAATATCATAGGCATAAATTTTTTAGTTGCATGCATGAAAAGAAGTTTTTTTCAGTATGCAGTCTTCATATAGTAACTAATCCAAAATAGAAAATTGTCCTTGCACCAACTCAAGTATCAGGGACAGATGCACTGATTAGAGATTTAAACAACATAACATATGCTGTCTGAAAGGCTTTCTGAGGCAGATGTTCCATCTTATGATTCATCTAGTCATTTACTTAGATACTAATGTCCACTATATCATATCACTTACATAAGAACAACCAAGCAGTGAAAAGGAAACTGCAAATTTTGCTCCTGCAAATATAAAGTTCCCATTTAGATTTAGATTGTATCTGAAAAGAACAAAAAAAATCTTATTTGTCAGTTTTCTACTTTTGACTCACAGGACACATGTTGATTTTGTGTTTAAAATAACTATTAAAATGAAGCAAACCAATTATATTGCAGAGATATACAATTGGCTATCTTAGAAAATGTTCTTATATCATATTTTACCTTTCACTTATTAAAATAAATACCAAATAGTGACATTCCTAAAGCTTTTTACAAAGCACAAGATAAATTTGCTTTAAGTCAGTGATTTTATTCTATTAGTTCTGAAATAGGTTCACTAAAAAACTTTCTTGCCCTAACTGGTTTGGCTCAGTGGATAGAGCGTCAGCCTGCAGACTGAAGGATCCCAGGTTCGATTCTGGTCAAGGGTATGTACCTTGGTTGCTGATCGATGTTTCTCTCTCATAGATGTTTCTAACTCTCTCCCTTCCTCTCTGTAAAAAAATAAATAAGTAAAATATATATGTATTTTTAAATTTATCTCAAGAAAAGACTTGTTAATTGAAATAATGCCAATATATTAGTATTATTAACTTATTTAAATAAATTACAAAGGATTATTAACAAGACACTACAGGGAAAATACTCAGATTCCTTAGAATACATTTTGATAAAATTCTCTAACACAGATTGCCATGCAGAGTTAATGTTACCGTAAGCATAAAAGAAGTTATCTAACAGTCTAAATATTTATTCTAGTATCAATCTTAAGTCTTAATCAGTTAAACTTTTCATTTTTAACACAAGAAAATGAATAAAAATGAATGCAAAATCCTTTTAACTGGGAATTTAAAAATTAGAACAATACTATTAAAGTGATCATGATTGTATCATATTAAGAGCATTAAACTTCATTTGAAAATCAAATCATATAATTGAAGGATTTTACACACACATAGGGTTTTCTACATTTTATCTCTTAATGTAATATTTATTAAAGGCAAATTTTAAAATTGAGAAAAACCCTTAATAATATAACCACCTCCTTATTTGCTATGCAAAGAAAATTTTTATGGAACTGTCATGTTAAATAGTAGTCAATAGCTGCATACAATCAGTAAACAAATTCAATTCAAGGCAAGAAGAACTACATTTCCATTTAGTGGTTGCAATTTAGATTATTCTAGCATGTAATACTTTAATTGTATAAAACAAAGCTGATGTCACAAATACAAAAGAATTTCTTGCAAAGCAAGTACCACAAGTAATTTCTATGCTGCCACTGATGGCTGACAAGTGATGAGCACTTTGTTCAAATGTATACACTATGCACATGAGAAAACAGGTGGTTTATAAAAAGAAAATATTGAAGAGAAGCTCTTAAAATTTTCATGATCAACATTTTATAATGTCTTGTCAGAATATCTACTTTGATCTTTGAATAGCTAAAGCACATCTTATACAGGAAAATATACTATTCTTTACATTTAAAAAAAGGAGAAGCTATACCAGACAAACTAGGATTAATACTGGGCTAAAAATGTTTATGAGAGACAATATATTGATATTACCAATGTATTTCATAGTTTTATAATTTAAGTTAAAATATTTCCAAAAATTTATAAAAATAGCTATCATTATTAATTGTCATCTGGATATTATTATTCAGTACTGGAGAAAAATATATCCCCATAAAAGCAAACAAAGAAACACCCACGTTCTTTAGGCCTTATCAGTCAACAGTGTTTTCCCATTGATGCAGATAAATGAAACAGATGGCCAAAATGACTAGCACTCCCCACTATAACTACCACCTCAATCTAAACTTTTTTATTTTTTGTTAACCCTCATCTGAGGATATTTTTTTCATTGATTTTTAGAGAGTGGAAGTGAGGGAGGGAGGGGTAAATAGAAAAAGAGAGACAGATATACAAACTTACCAATGTGAGAGAGACACATCAATTGGTTGGCTCCTACACATGCCCTGACCTTGGCCAGGGATCTTATCTGTAAACCAAATACATGAGGCCAGAGCTCAATCTAAATTTTTAATATTGCACTATAATGTATTTTTATGTTGTTTTTAAAAAAGAATAATGCAAAGTCAGAATGAAATAAAACTTCAACAGTTTGAGACATAGGCCATCATTCCCCCACACCCTACTCCAATTGCAGTAATCACAGAGAAAAAACTTGGATTAGGAATACATAACAATTAAAGGATTCTTCCCACCCAACTATTCCTATACACAAGGAATCCTTATTTGTCTAAAATAATTTTAACTATTCTAGCTCAAACAGCAACTGAGGATGAAGAAGGGTACACTTAAGCCACTAAATAATGAGGAAAAATGAGTCAGCAAGTGTACTCTATAAATTCCCTTATAGTTATATTGCTACAGCTAAGGAATATTGAATTATATCTATGAAACATCAAATTATCTCTAAAAGTCACATTACAACTGTCTAATTCTGAGGTATAGATAGGAGTGGGCTAAAGTAGGCTTCCAGTTATACATACATGGATACACAGAATTTACTGTACTATTACTTATTAATTATTGTTTTATTTTCCATATGAACTATAAACCTACCCTTGTATGTAAATCCATTTTATTTACACTCTAGCCAAATGTTTGTTTGTAAGCAAGGTACTCAAAACATGCAATACCTATTATTCAGTCTTCCAAATGACCATGCAGCTGAAGGCTCTGCACATTTGCAGTGAAATTCTGTATGCAGTGCTTATAAAACAAAAATGGTAAAGTTAAATAACAAATTATTTTCAATTACCTGGTATAGTAGAACTTAAAGATATCCAAATTGTATTAGTGAAGACAAGAAAGCAGGTAGATTCATAAAGACTAACAAAAACTGGTGAGCATTTTCAAAGAATTTAGAGCAGAAGTTCTCAGAGTATGGCCCATGGACCCCTGATGGGTCTGCAAGGTCAAAACATTGTATAATAATTCTATGATGTTATCTGCCTTTCGCATTGTGTTGACACTTGCAGTCATGATACAAATCAATGGTGGGGAAACCTTTTAAGGTCTTAGCATGAATCAAAGTAGTGATAACAAACTATACTATTCATCATTGAATTCTTCACACACAAAACAACAACATCAAGTTTCACTTAAGAATGTCTATGCCTAGCCAGTGTTGCTCAGTGGTTGAGTGATGACCCATGAAACAAGAAGTTATCAGTTTGGTTCCCAGCCAAATAGGGGCATGTAGGAGGCAGTCAATTGATGCTATTTCTTTCTCATCCATATTTCTATCTCTCTAACCCTTCTCCGTTTCTTGTTCTCAAAAATATCAATAAAATATATATATATTTTTAAAAAGAATGTCCTTAATGAGACAGTAAAAAATATTAATTTTATTAATTCTCAACCTTAGGGTACAGATCTTTTTATATGCTGGGTGAGGAGACAGAAGTAACACTTCTCCTGCATACCGAAGTATGATGGTTCTAAAGAAAAGCATTTGAATTGCAAGGTAAACTAGCCACTCTTTTTTGTGGAACTCCATTTCTACTTGAAAGAATGACCAACATTCAAACCACAATTATTTAATCTTCATTATCTGGCAGCCATTTTATTGTAAACTAGAAGCCCAGTGCATGAAATTCATGCTTGGGTATGGTTCCTAGGCCTGACCGGCAATCAGGTCCAATCTGTGGAGCAACCCCTGTGGCAACTGGGGCCCCAGCTGACACCTGCCTTGGCTGGCCTAGCACTGCCAGCTTGCCGGCCCTGGTCCCTGCTGCTGGTCACCTCTTCTGCGGGAGGCGACTGGGGGGTGGTGCCAGCCCACTATCAGCTGCCCTACCTCTACACTCCCTGGTGCCAGTTGGGGCAACCAGGAGGCAGCTCCCGTATTAAGCGTCTGCCCCTGGTCATTCTACCGGTAATTCTGCCATTCAGTCGATTTACATATTAGGCTTTTATTATATAGAATAAAATTCAAGCTTACTGAAAACTTGAATTTTGGAAAACTTGTATCTGCCATCAGGAACTTGATAGCTTTCCAATATTTAAAGGTTTTTCTTACAAGATCTGTGGTGATAAAAGATATGGCTTATAATATTGCATAATGAAATGTGTCAAGGCTTAGAAAATCTGCATCACTCTCTGAGAATCAGTATTTTCCAAATGATTAAATTCATACTTGGCTAAGAGACATTCAAAGTTCAAAAGAAACAAATAGATTTAACAGTAACAGTTCAAAATGTCCATTGCTATACTAGTAGTTGCAGATTCTACATTCCATTAACTTTTAAGAAACTTCTATTTGTCAAGTTTTTATATAGTATCAAACAGTAGTCACAATTTTTGAAAAGGTTATTAAAATATTCTTCCTTTTTCCAACCATGTATCTGTGTGAGGCCAGATTTTCTTCATATACCACAACTAAAACAGACAATTGCAAAATATTAAATGAACAAGCAACTATGATAATCCAGCTAGCTTCTATTATGCCAGTCATTAAAGAGATTTACAAAATATAAAACAATCCTATAATTCTTATTAAATATCTTTATTTAAAAAATATAACTATTTTCCAAAATATATATATATTAACATATACATAATGGGTTTATCATACTATTTTAAATTCATTAAAAGTAATATTTTATAATCTTAGTTTTAATTTCTAATATGGTAAATATCAATTTATATTAGTTTACATAAAGATAAGTTGCATTCTTTTTTAAAAAAAAAGATTTCTCTAGGGGGCTATAAAGAGAGATGAGTAAGAAAGGCTACAGAAGTTAGAAAGAGGGACCAGAGTTCTTTAAACATTTGGCTACTTCCAGATCTAGAGCAGGATACAGAAATGCTAACCCAGGAATATCCTTCATATTATACCAGATAGCACAAAGCTATCAGGTATCACTAACTAGTGTAGTATTAGTGTTCAGGAGCCAACTTAAGAGACTTCCTTAGTCAAAGATGAAACAACTTGAACATCAGTAAGGAGGATAACTGCAACGAACTAAAACATAAAAAGTGTATAAATCTATGAATTTATCATTAAAAAAGTATTACTAATAACCTGTGGAGGATATTAATGAACCAACTCATCATGCCAACTTTATCCTAGGAAAACATCAATAGAATCCCATTTTTTTTGTATCCAACGCACATAACCAAGAGAGGGCAAAAAGCCTAAGTCAGCAAAGTATTTCAATGGAATCTTTATTTAACTCCTGTAATCTTTAAAGAAAAATTTTAAAAATTTTAGATAAAAATCTGACATAGTGATGCTAATTAAGAGAAAGCACCCAGAATGTGCCAGAAGACATACAAAGTAATTTTGCTTCATGATAACGCACCATCACACACTTCAAAACCAGTTAAAGACACTTTGAAAGATCTTGCCTGGAAAGTATTAACCCACCCACCATATTCACCAGACCTTGCTCCTTCAGATAATCACTTGTTCCGCTGGTTGGCACGCGCACTTTCTGAGCAGCACTTCAAAACGTACGAAGAAGTGGAAAATTGGGTCTCTGAATGATTTGCCTCAAAACAAGAAAAGTTCTACTGGGACAGTATCCACAAATTACCTGAAAGATGGGGGAAATGTATAGCTAGCGATAGACATTACTTTGAATAAAGCACTTTTGATGTTTCTCTTGAAATTATCGTGTTTTCTTTGATTACAAAATCTGCATTATTAACTGGAACATCTGGTAAAATATGAGACCATGGCCCTGGGCAAGGTGGCTCAGTTGGTTGGAGCATCATCCCATATACCAAAAGATTGTGGGTCCAATTCCCAGTCAGGTCACATATCCAGGTTGTGGGTTGATCCCCTGGTCAGGGCACAAACAAATCAATGTTTCCCTCTCACAATGATGTTTCTCTTCCTCTCTGTCTGTCTGTCTGTCTCTCCCTTTCTCTCTATAAAACATCAATAAAATATATCCTCAAGTGAGAATTAAAAACAAATAAAACATAGGACTATGAATCTTATAACCAATTAACTAAAAATATACCCAACATATTGCATAGTGGTTTTAAAAGGAAGGAGTATAGATCACAGTGCCCAGATTCAACTCCAACTTCTGTCATTTACTAAGTTGAGCAAGATACTTAACTTCTCTAATTGTTTTTCTAGTATGAAAAATAGGATTAGTAATATATATTTCATGTAAATATTTTGAAAGATTAAATGAGATAACAGATTCTTAGTACACTGCCTGTAACATATTAATACTCAATAAATAAAACTTCTGGTAATAGTACTTGGTATTAATATTATGTAAAGGGAAAGAAAAGGAAAAATATTAGCAGAACAGTTCCTTTCACCAATTGTCAGTGGATAGCAGCATCAGTACAGTAAAGGCTGGTTATTATTCTGGAAAAGTTATCAAAAGGAATATGGAAATATAATACATAAAAGTATATATATTTTCACAGACACCAAGTGTAAGTATACTATATGAAATAACATTAACTGTTTCCTTTTTTAGATTCTCTAGTAAAATGTTATCCAAGTCATTTAGTGGAAATAATAGTGGTGTTTATAATATAATAATCCTTCAATACATATACTCACTACAAACCTTCTATTTACAAGTAAAATAGGCCAGTCTCTTAAGCCTCTCAAATCCAATGAAGCAAACTTTTAAATTCTCATCTATTAATCACAAACTTAGCAAAGAGAGGCTGACAAAAAAGAGCAGAAAGAAATTATCATAAAGAAGGATTAAAATTATAGCCTGGTCATAATTTACATCAAACTTAACTCGGAGATCAACTACAAAATCCTGCCAAGTACAGCAGACCACGTACAAACCCTAATGAATTCCAGGGCATTCAGACTTCTCTATTCTCTCCCAACAACTGCCTAGCTATATAGGCTTTAGAAATAAGTCTCATTATTCGGGCATCTTCAGCTGTTTCCCTATGCAAGCCACCCAGCTCTTCCCTTACTCTCCATAGGGTAAAGAGTTATGAGGTAGTCTTATTTGACTGATTTATATACACTTTAAGTTGTTCCCAATATATACTATATAATTTACATTCATAGTTGCTTAAACAGGATATGATAATTCTACTAAAATCAAATTCAAGAATCCCTTTTGAAAATCAACATGGCAATATCTAGCAAAAGTTAAATATACAATAAAATAAGTATCCTTTGACTTAATTTCTTCTTTAATAAATACTTTAAGAAATAATACAATAAAGGAAAAGGATATATAATAAAGTCACTCACTGGAGAATTATCTATCATAACAAAATAACTAAAAATATATTCCAAAATTCCCAGAAAGCTATAAATTAATGTATAACCCATAGTTTCAGGTTGTCTGTCTACCGGACAACTTGGCATGAGAGAAAAAGACCAATTGGCCTTAAGAGACGGTGGATACTGTTGTCCCTTTCATTTCAGGTTGGAGCGAAGAGAAACAAAACCATCTTCTCCTGAGCCAAACTTCTTACCTATGTAAAGTACAAAATATCTAAAGGTCTGGTGGCACAATGGGTTTGTTTAGATACTATGGTAAGAGCTGAGTCAGTCAAGTCCAGGCCAGCCAGGTAGGCTCCTTCTTCCCTCCCACGGAGGAAATAAGGACAGCTAAAACAGATTTGGAATGGAGAATGTAGATTAGGAAGAGGATATCAGAGATCACAGATTAGACAAGCAAATTCCATGCTCAGAGCCAGTCTGGGAGTTCTGAAGGGACACCTTGACTTCACCAATGCAGAGGAGAGGAAACTTTCCTTCAAATGCCTGAGCTGGCAAGTTACCCTACCAAGCCACAAGCTCAAAATTATAAGTCACTGATGTATGAAAACTATGTCCAAGATACAATAGGTGGTTTAAGGGTGTCTGTAAAATTTGCAAAAGGACAAGTTTGAGGAAATTGAAGGCTCATGTAATAAAACACAAGTGCTCATCTGATTTCATCCATGCAAGTTAATGTAACAATGAATGCATTCGTTTTTCAAAACCAAATCAGTCTCAATACTTACATTTTTAACTTAAGGTAATGACAATGTTTAGACAACTAAGAAAAAATACGGTTCAAAAATTCAATGCTTAAAAATCAAGAGACTCTCTAGGACCTTAGAAGTTGCCCTCACATCCCTGAGTAATTTCAACTCTTTAGTGAGAGAAGAGTTTTAAAAAGAATCCATATAGTTGCTATTTTGAGCAAGAGAACAGGACACAGATCTCTAAAACATGTCAGAAAAGACATTCAAGAAAAAAAGAGAATGCCTCATGTACCTAACGTAGATATAAGACTACTATGAATATAAGGATATACTCAAGCAATTAAACTGAAAATAGCTAGTAGATTAAATAGCTTCAAACAATATTACAATGCACAGTAGAAGCAACAGTTTCCTACTGCTACAATATTTTCCACAGTAAAGAGAGTTGGTTATTAGAATGTATTGTATATGTAGATGAAAACCACTGCATAATTACTTAATCCATTGAATTTGTACCAAAGAAACAAAGAAAACATATGCTTTTTGGTCAGACTGTTTACTGCAATCCAATACTAGATTAAATTAATAAATACTGCTGAAAAAGAAAATTACAGGACCCAATGAAAAAAACTCCATTATTTTAGGATACAATCACAGACAGCTTTATATTGGCAATTTGTGTCTATGCAAAAATGTGTGACTCATTTTAAACTTTTAAATGACTGTGCTTATGGGGGGACTCTTGAAAACAGTAATTTATGTTTGTGATAATTAAAGGTGATTTACAAAACATATAAACACCAACTTAACCTAAGAGGGGGTGGCAATTAAATGAAGGCATTTTTACCTTCTCATTTAGCAGTTCAATAAAGTTGTAGTGCCTGGAGGGCTCCAATTCCATACTAGAAAGGCAACTTAAAACCTATTTCTTCCATCAGTGCTACTACCTTCATCTCTTTTTAGCAAATATAGGCAACAAAAAACTAAAGGAATCTTACATTACAGCTCTAAGCAATTTAGATATTTAAATTCAAACAGATACAGAGGAACAGTAATATAAAACAGAATGGAAATGCATCTGTCATTAATAACAAAGGAAAAGGAAGAAGGACTTTTATTTTTTCTGACCAAAAATTCTAACCATCTGCACAGAAATCATCATCTACATAGATTATCTTAGCTCTCTCTGGATAAGAACTTGTCTGCCCAGTTTAAGAAGGGTAAAGGCTGAGATATAAGTAAAATCAATAAATAACTTAAAATCATATTGGGGGCTCAGGGGAAGACAAGTATTTTCTAAGAATTATAAAACTGGATAGACTTTCCAAAACAAAAAGAAATGACATAAAAATCAAATAGTACCATTAGCAGTTATCACAAAAATTGAAATGCTCTATGTAATAAAGTAGACTTTTTTTTCTAAGGAAAATAAACATTGAAGAATAAATCCAAATAGCAATTAACCTCTACTATATAATCAATAGAAGAAAAAAAGCATATATCCTTTTTGATTTTTTTAAAAAAGAAAGGCAATTACTTCTAGACACTGGGAAGAAGGGACAAACATGAACACTTGAATTATTTCCAATTTGTTCATAATAAAACTATATCATTAAGAAATTTTTATATATAATGAATATTTTTAAAGTAACAACAGCTGGCCATTTATACTTAAAAGGTAGAGTGAAATCTGATAAACAAAACTGTGTACTCATATGAAGGGAAGGGGTGCAAACACTAATTAAACTATAATTTTATATGCACTATGGAAAAATACTCATTTTTTCTAAAGCACAGTTTTTGTACCTAATTGCATATAATTCGACCTATTATAAGGGAACAGTTTTTGATATCAAGTAGATGGCTACTGATTATATTCAAATAATGAAGTGCTGGGATGACTAGCAATCGTTTCCCTTTGCTTTGAAAATCAGCAAAGGAATTTTGTTTAGGTGACTTTGCATTGTGCATATTAAAACAATTAGTATCCTATATAATAAAAGGGTAATATGCAAATTGACCCTAACAGCAGAACGACCAGATCGACCACTTTCAGTCACTATGAGGCACACTGACCACTTCTCAATCCCTTCCCGCAGCCATCAGGCTCTGATCACCCAATGGTGAATGGGGAACCAGGGGTATGTGATGGCAGGGGCATGGGGCTGGCTGTGGGCAGCTGGGGAAGATGGCCCTGATCACAGGCCAGGCCTAGGGATCACACCTGCACATGAATTTTGTACACCAGGCCTCTAGTAAAGACAATAAAATTGCTAAAAATATATTTAGAAGACAATGCTTCTTTCCCTATCATCATTCTTACTATTGGGGGTGAGGATGAGGAGAGAGGATCTAGATGAAAATAATCAAATAAATTTGAAATGCTGAATTCTCAATGACAGTCCCTCATCTTTTCATCTTTTAAAGTCCAGCTTAGGTTAGGTGGCCAAAATAAGGTTCCCTCCATCAGGCTCCTAGAGTGAAAAAAAGAGAAAGCTGGATAATATCCCTTCATCAAGAAGACATAGAATGGAGAAGAGATAATTGCACACAAAAATATTAGTTATTAAGATAAAGAGGTATAAAGGCAGTCCTGCCTTCACTGCAGCCCCTCCTATCCTCTCCTCAACAGGCATACGCTCACTCAGCCATCTGAGAAATCCAAAGATCACTTTGTGGCAGGAACAGACCATACAAACAAGCTGTGAGAGTAATCAAGGAAATAACTTCTTTAACAACAAAACCCACTAATTTACTTATGTGAGCGTAAACTCCTTCACTAAGTTGTCCCAACACAACCATTATGATTTTTCCGGCTTAAAAATCAAACATCTTGTAGAGATAGAAATAGATCCCTGACAACTCTTAAATCACAAGATTCTAAGCAAATGCCATCTCCTCATTGTTTTAATACAGAACTCTTGGAAATTTTATGTGGATCATTTGTAAACACTTTATATTAGTAATTAAATTGGAAATTTTCTGTTTTAAAAATCAGAACATA
The DNA here is from genome assembly GCA_011751065.1 of Lasiurus cinereus. Classification (NCBI taxonomy): domain Eukaryota; kingdom Metazoa; phylum Chordata; class Mammalia; order Chiroptera; family Vespertilionidae; genus Lasiurus; species Lasiurus cinereus. The sequence continues at coordinate 13,708,936 of JAAGEH010000393.1, read as the reverse complement.
TATTCACTTAAAAAAAGAGACAAGAGTCTAAAGTAAAATGAAAAGTCACCTGTCTCTCTCTCCACCACAATTCCATTCTCCAAAAATCTATCAATGATTTGACGTTTTTTCAAATTTCTTTCTGAGTATAATGTAGAGCTGAGCTTTCCGATACTACAACTACTAGCCATGTGTGGCTGTTAAGTACTTGAAATGTGGCTCATCCAAGTGGAGATCTACTCTAAGTGTAAATTACACACCAGATTTCAAAGACATGTTACCAAAATATATCAATAATTTTTATATTGACTAAATGTTGCCATAGTATTTTTGCTATATTAAATGTTATTAAAATTCATTTGACCCCCTTTTATTTTTTACTTTTTTAAAATTCATTTCACCCCTTCTTTTTACTTTTTTAAAAATATCTCTGGTTATCAGAAATATTTAAATTACACATATAGCTCACATTTATGGCTTAATTAAATTTCTGTTGGTCAGCCCTGGTACAAAAGCTAACAATGCAGGTTTTGGAGTTAGATTTACCTTAATGATACTACTCCTGACTACCATTTACCAGTTGTATAATCTTGGACAAATTTCCTAACCTCTCTCTACCCACTTCTGACATCTTCTGAGAATTAAATAAAATTCCTCACATAAAGCACTTAGCACACCTAAGACATAGTAAGTGCTCAATAAATATTTGATAGTAACAAAAGAACAAAAACTATAACCTAATTCTTTAAAATCATTATTCAGAAATTTATCCTGATACGCCTCAGAGGCCACTATTGTGCACAGCAGATATTCTCTGAAAAACAATGTACACCAAGCATTTTAATTCTTTCCCTCTTTCCCTCGCCCCCACCACACACACACACACACACACACACACACACACACACACATCTTAAACATGCTACATATTCCGATTTAAAAATGTACAAAGCAGTGCAGTATGGTAGGAAGACTGGAAAGAGAAAGAACTGTAAAAAAGATAGGCTCCCAATTTACTAGTTATGTACCCTAGGAATACCACTTAACCTTTCTCTCTCAATATCCTCATCTGTACAACTGGGATAACAACAATCATGCAGAATGTTAAGATTAAACAGAATAATATATTCAAAAGAATCTACCATAGTACCTAACATTTATCAGTTGCTTAATAGTCATTTCCCTTTTTCTAGAAATCAAAATAAAATGCTAACTATTCAAACACACGTTAATGTTAATATTGCTGTGCCATAACTGCCAAAGCCTGTTCATAACCAGAAAAAGTAGCTTAAAAATATGCTAACTCCACAGTTACCTTATTCCCTGTATAAACTGAAGCTACAAATGCATACTACTGTATAACTGTATAGATAAATACTCCAGAAAAGATAAGTACTTCAGAAAAAAAAATCTAACTCTATGCCCTCTGTTTTTATTAAGTATTATAAGAGGAGTAAAAGATTGCTTCCAAATTACTGCCTTTTATTCAAGCTAACAGAAAACACTATACGCTGGGCTGTGCCTCAGGCCTCTACTACTAAAATGCAATGTTTCAATTCAGAGCCAAAAAAAGGGTTATCTCGTCTGATAGATATCAAATATATATGAAATTAGACAACCCATATTTTATTCTCTTTGCCATGGCTGCCATGATGCTTAGTAAGATTTATTCTCAATTTCAACAATTTTATTTGGTATGGGTTATGTGTTACTATGTATTTAGGCTCCTGACCATGCATTCACTCCACTCCTTTTAATCTCTCTTCACTATGCATCGTCATCATTTTCCTGTTATTTTAATGTATTTTATTGTAAGACAGTTCAAATTCCTTTTAGAAGTCAACACAGCAAAATAATAAATGCAACTGAAGTTCACACAAACAGTTCAAAATAAATCCACACGCAGAAAAATTAACTTTAAAAATCTAACTAGAATACAACTCAGTAAAAAACAGGGCAATATATCCCATATTCCCACCATTACCACCAACGTCCCACATACATTCACACATATGTGCATACACACATCAATTTAGCTGAAAATAATCAAGTTGCATTTGAAATTCTGTTTTCTACAACTATACATAATTACAATTATACTATATAATAAAAGCCTAATATGCAAATTGACCAAACAGCGGAACAACTGGTGGAATGACGGGTCGCTATTATGTGAACTGACCACCAGGGGGAAGATGCTTAACGCAGGAGCTGCCCCCAGCCCGCAGGCCTCAGGCCAGCCAAGGCAGGTGTCAGCAGGCACCCCCTGATCACTCCACTGGTCACCCCATAGAGGGAGGTGACTGGCAGTGGGGGATGGGCTGGCCCTCATTATTTCCTCCATGGAATGCTACAAGAACATCCTGGCTGCTCTTTTTGCCCCAAACTTCTTCTCACTCAAATCCATTCAGTGTGTCGATATATAGTTGCTAGAATATCAACTCAGTTAACTAAGCAGCATAATCCTGCATATCAGCCATAAAGTGAATAAAATCCAAATTTCTAATTTCACAAAATACAAATTACCAACACCAGTATACACAATAGGAATGATTCTCATCATCATTATGTTGAAAGAAGGAGAGTACAAAAAAATACAGAATGTATGATTACGTTTATATGAAGTTCAACAATAAACAAAACTAATCAATGATAATATAAACCAGAATAATGATTACCCTGAGTGGGGATTAACTGAGAAGAGTGACAGAAATGTTCTCTATCTTGATCTACATGGTGATTACCCAAATGTACACATGCGTACAAATGCATCCAGCTGTGTACTTCAGATTTGTGAGTTTTAGGCATTTTATGATTTATATTTCAATAAAAAATAAAGAAAAATAAATTTAAACAATAAATTTAAATAAGAACTTTCTAAGAATAAAAGTACATAAGATAGATATCTAAGGAAAAGACTGATAAAAATATTTTCAATAAGTAAGTACTATCACTTGTGAAAGCAAAATAGAGGAATCAAAATGTGGGTAGAAACAAGATTGAACAATGGGTACTCCAATATTATATCAATTTTCTTTTGTAACCATGTAAATGTCTTATCTTTTCCAATGTATAACCTATCTGAAATTATTCAAAAAATAAAAATTTAAGACATTAATATTGTGATGGCCATATGTTTAGTTAGGAATTCTGTTACCTGAAAAGAAGAGAATGGATATTGGACAACTGTATATTCTGTCTGAAGACTCAGAATTGTCTTAGGGGAGTACTTACCTTGCTTAGCTGATATTTCTGGGTATGTGCTTTGGTTGTTCTTATAACTTGTCTTTTCCCAATTTGCCACAGACCAACCACAAACTTTTTTTTCCCATATTGATGATATTTATTTATATTGCAATCACAGATTCTTATTTTCTTTTTTTTAATGTATCTTTATTGCTGAAAATATTACAGATGTCCCCTTTTTGTCCCCCATTGACCCTCTTTACCCTACACCCATTCCCACTCAGGTCTTCATATTATTATATGTCTATGTCCATGGGCTATGCATATCTATATATATAAAAGCCTAGGCAACTAAATGACCGAACAACTGGTCAACAGGTCACTATGATGCGCACTGACCACCAGGGTCAACACAGGAGCTGCCCCTGGTGGTCACTGCGCTCCCACAGCCAACCTCCCATGGCCAGCCAACTTCCCGCAGTCCCTCCCTCTGGTCAGCTGCCTCAATGACCCCAATCAAGGCCACCAGCCAATTTCCCATGGTCCCTACCCCTGGCTGGCCAACCTCTGCGGCCCCACCCCTCAGCTGGCCAACCTCCCACTTTCCCTTCCCATCCCTGCCAGCCAACCTCCAGTGGCCAGGCCAAGGGACCCCACCCACGCACAAATTTGCACACTGGGCCTATAGTATGCATATAACTTCTTTGGTTAATCTCTCTCTACCCATGCCTTCCCTCCGAGATTCACCAGTCTGTTCCATGCTTCTCTGTCTCTGGATCTATTTTGTTCCTTTCTAAGCAATATTTTTTTCCTTTCTTAACAATACCTTCAGCCTGACTGAAATACAATAAAGTATGTATAATCCTAACCAAATTCATTTCCCCCCTGAGGGTTAGGAAAACAAGTCAGATAAGTATTATACTAAAGACAATAAAACCAAAGATTTGATTACATTTATTAATTGTTTCAAGCCATTATCAGGATCTTACCATCATCCTAAATTGCTGCAGCTCTTGAAAATTTAAGTCAAATATCCATCTCTAACCATATACCCCCTTTATATCCATATCTGTTCTTGAAGCTCATCAGGAAATCAGATCAATGAGCCTTCCACTTTCAGTCCTCTCCTATTTTCACTCCTACCCTGTGTTTTCTACTCTACCTGTCAGTTTAATCATGCTCACACTCAAACCTTCAGTTCCCTTGCCCCCATATTTCTGTCACAACTGCCCTATCAATTTTTTATAGACATCTCCTATATGGATGTCCTAGGTATACAAATTCAAGAAAACTGTCCAAACCGAACTTATCAACTCTTTCCCAAGACTTGCTGCTTCTTCTATATTTAATATCTCAGTGAATAACATCAAAAATAATTCCACTGGCCCAATCCAGAAACCCAGGAGTCACACTTGATTCCACCCTTTCTTTAAAACTCTCATATGAGTCACCAGAACCAATGAAAAAAAGAATCTGTCAGAAAATCAGAGGCTCATGCAAATGTACATTACTCTATATAATAAAATTTCCACCATCACTACCCCCCCCATAACCTTATTCTTTGCCTACACCACAACCCTTCCAGAAGATATCTCCATTCCTTCATCCAAGGTGACGGTACCTAGATCAGTGATTCTCAAACTACTAGTGGCGGGTTTTTGTAAAATACAAAAAAATGAATTACTAGGCAAGTGCATTTTTTTCAAAAAACTAGCACAATTTTATTAAATCCAAATGACAAAAAAATCAGTCAAGATGTTCTAGATCAGTGGTTCTCAACTTTCTAATGCCGCGACCCTTTAATACAGTTCCTCATGTTGTGGTGACCCCCAACCATAAAATTATTTTTGTTGCTACTTCATAACTGTAATTTTGCAACTGTTATGAATCGTATCTGTGTTTTCCAATGGTCTTAGGCGACCCCTGTGAAAGTGCTGTTCGACCCCCAAAGGGGTCGCGACCCACAGGTTGAGAACCACTGTTCTAGATGTTCATTGTCAACTACTATAGGTATATAGTCAAGGACCAGTAACAAACAAAAACACTAAACCAGACCACAGCTGGCCCCTACCTCTAATTTGTTTCCTTTGTTTGCCTTAGTTTTCTCATTATAATACTATTACCTAACATGCAGCCTTAACTTGAGCCTTAACCTAAATCTTTCTATTCTGTCAGAGATTTACTTAATATATGCATTAGCTCACTTTAGTGATCAAAAGAACACAGCCAATACATAGTTCTACCTGTTTTCTCTGCTTTATAACCCTCTCTCCTTAATCTTCTCAGCTCTAATTAATAACCTGGGCACCCGCTCTCCTCTGAAATAACGGAATCCCCTCCTCTATCAATTCTGCCTTCTCAGCACATGGAAAAGCAAGAATGCATACAAGTTCGACAAGTTAAGAAAAGTTCAAAATGCCTCTACAACTAACAAAATTATTTCCACATAAAAACTTCTCAATGAATCTAATCCAAAACAGAGAACAATATTAAATTAGAATATAATATCAACACACCATATACTTGCAATGGAATAAGCACTCTCATATGGAAATCATACTAAATAACATTAGAGTCACAACACATCATATACTTGCTATGAAATAAGCACTCTCATATGAAGATTATACTAAATAACATTAGAGTCCACAATTCATCCTGTGAATTAAGCAAATCTTCTATTAAACAGTCATTTCTAACTTTATTTGAACAATGGAAAGAAAACATTGATTATAATGAAATCAAACAAGTATATAAGCAATTGTACTTACGTGTTAGATGAAAGATTCCATCACAGGCACTAATATGAGATAAAAAGGCATTTCCCAGGCCTTGTCCATTGTGAGCTCCTTTTACAAGACCAGCAATATCCACTACATTTAGAAAGGCAGGAATTTTACTGAGAAAAAAAAGAAAGATGGTTTTATTGTAAAACAGTACTTATTATTGAACCTACTTATTATTGCCCTAGCAGGTATGAATCAGTTGGTTAGGCATCATCCCATGCACCAAAAGGTTGCTGGTTCATTCCCCAGTCAGGTACATGCCTGGGTTGCAGGCTCCAGCCCCAGTAGGGGGTGTACAGACAGCAGTCAATTGATGTTCTGCTCTCACATCAATGTTTCTCTTTCTCTCTCCCTCTACTTCCCCTCTCTCTCTAAAAAAAAAAAAAATCAACAAAATTATATTTTTTTAAAAAGAAACATATTAATTAACCAAATAGATTTCCCAAACATTTTACATGAATTAAGTCTTTCTTTTCTTTTTTAATTTCTTATTTATTGATTTGAGAGAGAATGTAAGGAAGAGTAAGAGAGATAGAAACATCAATTTGCTGTTCCACTACTTATTCATTCATTGGTTGCTTCCTGTATATGCCCTGACTGGGGAGTGAAACCACAAGCTTAGTGTATTGGGATGACATTCAATCCTTATTAAGCTACCTTGCCAGGGCTTAATTCTTTCCTTTCTAAAATAATGTTTAGAAGACTCTTAATAATGATTTAGTAAATAAATAAAACAAAACAAAAAAGATATAATCTTTTAGTACATTAGAACTTTCTTACCTAGGAAAGTGTTATAAAGCAGAGTAGCTGTTTTTACGGTGTCTCTAAAGATTAAAACCTATTATCCTATTCTAATTGGCAAAACACTTGTACATGCACACACGCGCGCGCACACACACACACACACACACATACACACACACAGACACAGACACACACACAGTAGAGAACATTTAGAGTATACTGATTCAATGTAAGGTAATCATCATAGAATAAGCCAATGTACCTTTTGTCAGGCATTGGACTAAATGCTTTACGTGCATTATCATTTCAATGTTCAAAACAATTTTGTCAGGTAAGTGTTATTTATTAACCCTACTTTACAGATTAGGAAATTAAGCCTTAATCCCTGTGGGGATTCAAACACAGGATATCTGGGTTCACATTTAATCATGCGACCTGTAGGTCGCGACCCCTTTGGGGGTCAAATGACCCTTTCACAGGAGTCGCCTAAGACTATTGGAAAACACCTATTTCCCATGGTCTTAGGAACCAACAGACTGCTCCTCGGTGTAGCAAAATGTAGCAATGTAGTTTACTGTTGTTATATGAAGACTGTTACCCATGCTACACCACAATTCAAGACAAAATTCATTTATTTGTAATTAGAAATAAATATTTCACAATATATAATTACATATTGTTTTTGTGATTAAGCACTATGCTTTAATTATGTTCAATTTGTAACAATGAAAATACACCCTGCATATTAGATATTTACATTACAGTTCATAACAGTAGCAAAATTACAGTTATGAAGTAGCAACGGAAATAATTTTATGGTTGGGGGTCACCACCACATGAGGAGCTGTCTTAAAGGTGGCGGCATTAGGAAGGTTGAGAAGCATTGATGTAGATTATATAGTCCAAAACTGCACGTAATGATGTGATCCAGTTATCATCATAGTAATAATCCAATTGTTAACAACAGCAAGCGAATTAAACATATACACAAAATATATGCTTTGCTGGTGAGTCGGCACCTGACCAAGGTGGGGCACTGTTCTCTGTCACTGGTTAATATGCTTTGCTCAAAGTAAAAGCACAGTTAACACAAATCAGAAACCAAGTTAGAAAACTAAGAGGAGAAACCAAGATGGCAACATAGGTGAACACCTAAAACTGCTGTCTCGCACAATTTCAAAACTACAACTAAAAGACAAAACAGACATCATCCAGAACCACAGGAAAGTTGGCTGAGTGGAAATTCTACAACTAGAAGAAAAGAGAGGGGCTCACGGAGACTCAGAGGAGCTACAAAAAGCTGAGGTACGGAGACTTGCAAGAGGAGAGAGCAGGCGCCAGAGTGCCTGGCTGATTTCATCTGGCAGGAGGGAGATGACGGAGACACCCAACTACACCGAACTCCTTATCCTACGGCACTGAACCCAGGTCCGGGTGAGCCTCATATGGGTGGAGTGTGCACTCTGAAAAGGGAGAAGTGCACTTAAATTTAGGGGAGCCTTGAAAGGGCAGAGGTCTGGGGGCACATGCACCACTGCACGCAGAAGACAGACTGCTAATTGTGCTGCTGGCTTTTTCTATTGGAGAAAACAAGATGGCAGCATAGATAAACACCTAAACTGCTGCCTCGCACAACAATTTAAATACTACAACTAAAAGACAAAACAGACATCATCCAGAACCACAGGAAGGCTGGCTGAGTGGAAATTCTACTAGAAGGAAAGAGAAAAGCACACTGAGACTCAGAGGAGCTGCAGGAGACAGAGGTACTGAAACGTGCGGGCGGAGAAGACTGGTAACTGAGTGCATGGCTGGCTTTCTCAAGGGGGAGGGAGACAAAAGTACACAACTGCATTGAACTCCAGTTGCAGGCGAGACTCTGGGGCCCAGACTCACAAGGGGTAAAACTGGACTGTCAGGAAAGAGAAAAGAATACTGAGACTCAGAGCAACTGCAGAAGGCAGAGGTACTGAGCGCACGCGGAGCGGAGAGGGCGGGCAACTAAGTATGCAGATGGCTTCCTCATGCAGGAGGGAGAGAAAAGTTCCTGACTGCACTGAACTCCAGTTCTGGGCGACACTCTGGGGACTCAGACTCATTCGGGGGAAAACTGGACTGTCTGACAGCAGGCAGAACTCGAGGGCAGCTTTCTCTCAGCTGTGCTTGCAGCGATTACACAGGACACTGAGACAAAGGGGCCTATTAGGGCAGAGCTGATGGGGAACCAATGCTGTCTGCTTCACCCTGAGACTCTGTCCCATCCAAGCTAAGCACAGAGGCTTTTGCAGGTCTTGTCTCATAAGGGTATCTCCAGCATACAAGTTCTCCCAGTGTAGACACAGCTTATCCTCACAGCCTATTGGCCTGGAGATCAATTCCCCCAGGTAATACCAAGAACAATCAAGGCTTAACTACAAGACTGTGCACACAGCCCACAAATGGGTGTACCAAGCGTGTCCACCTCAGGTAACTGGGAGGTTGAACCACTGGGCCGTATAGGACACCTACCACACAAAGCCACTCTATCAACTCAGGGAAGCAGCCAAAAGGCAGAGACAAAGAAACAGATCACAAATGAAAGAAATGAAGTAAACGACTGGATATAGAATTCAAAACCACAGTTATAAGGTTTTTCAAGAATTTTCTAGAAAAGATGGATAAATTTAGTGAGACCTAAGAGGATATGAAAAAGGACCAACTAGAACTTAAGCATACACTGACTGAAATAAAAAAAAATTATACAGAGATCTAACAGCAGTCTAAAGGATCGCAAGAATCAAGTCAAAGATTTGAAATACAAAGAAGCAGAAAACACTCAACCGGAAAAGCAAAAAGAAAAAAAGAATCCAAAAATGTGAAGATAGTGTAAGAAGCCTCTAGGATGACTTCAAGCATACCAACATCAGAATTATGGGGGTGCCAGCAAGAGAGAGAGCAAGATACTGAAAACCTACTTAAAGAAATAATGACTGAAAACTTCCCCCACCTGGTGAAAGAAATAGACTTACAAGTCCAGGAAGTGCAGAAAATCTCAAACAAAAGGAATCCAAAGAGGACCACACCAAGACACATCATAATTAAAATGCTAAGAGCAAAAGACAGAGAGTATTAAAAGCAGCAAGAGAAAAACAGTTAGTTACCTACGAGGGAGCACCCAAAGGACTGTCAGCTGATTTTTCAACAGAAACTATGCAGACCAGATGGCAGTGGCAAGAAATATTCAATGTGATGAATAGCAAGAACCTATAACCAAGATTACTCTACCCAGCAAAGCTATCATTCAGAACTGAAGGTCAGATAAAGAGCTTCACAGATAAGAAAAAGCTAAAGGAGTTCAGCCCCACCAAACTAGTGTTATATGAAATGCTGAAAGGTATTCTTTAAGAAGAGGAAGAAGAAAAAGGTAATGATAAAAATTAAGAACACCAAATACAAATCAACAAATCAATCTAAAAATCAAGTGAATAAAAAAACCTGATGAACAGAATAAACTGGTGAATATAATACAATCTAGGGTATAGAACAGGAGTGGACTGACAATTCTCGGGGGAAAAAGGGTGTGGAGGTATGGGAAGAGACTGGACAAAAATTGTACACCTATGGATGAGGACAGTGCGGGGGTGAGAGGTAAGGGCAGAGGGTGGGGTGGGAACCGGGTAAAGGGGAGCTAATGGGAAAAAAGGAAGAACAATTGTAATAATCTTAACAATAAAGATTTATTAAATAAATAAATAAATAAATAAATAAATAAAAATAAAATGTTTTTAAAAAGGACACCAGAATCAACCTAAGGAACTAATTTGAGGGATAAAATTTGAGCTCAATGTCTGTGATAGGGTGTAACTGATTAACACTGATATGAATAAATAAAGAGAAGAAAGCACTTCCTTATAGAATGAATACCAACTAATAAATGAAGAAGAAATTATAGAATTACAAAATCGGTATGTGACAATCATCAGAGTAATAATAAAAAGTCAATTAATGCTAAAACTAATAGATGGAAGTTGGAGAAGTAAATGAATTTGGTATATATTTTGTAGTTAAAACTCATAGGAATTACTTATAGATTAAATGTAGGGGAGAAAAAAGAGGAATCAAGAATAAATCTTGAGTCTAGACTTAAGCAACTGGAAAAATAATATTGCCTCTTAATGAATTATAAATGTCTATTATGACGCAGAGGAAAATAAAGAGGTCCATTTTGGATATGTCAAATCTGAGGCACTTATATTAGTCACCCAAGTGTTAATATCAAGAAGGCAATTAGATACATGTCTGGAGTTCAGCAGAATTCAGAGCTGGAGACAAAAACTTGGAATTTATTCAAAATAATGTAAAGTTAAAATCAAACTAAATTCTCAATAAAAGGGAAAGATAGTGTATATTTATATAATAATTATAGTCTACTTCATGTTTTTTAATCTAGAAAAAGATTACTAATACCCCAAGTAAAAAAGTATCCTATTTCTGTAAGAACTTGTGCACATTCGGAGTAAAATGAAAAAATATACCACCAAAGTATCTACACTAATAAAACAGAGATAGGCAAACTGACCATATCTCCATGATGCCCATCAGCCAATCAGGTGTGAATATGCAAATTAACCCAACAAAGATGGCGAATTAACTTGCATATGCATGCATGGAGTGGCCAGGTGGGGCAAGATGCTTGCTATAAGGGGAAGTGTAGGTAGGGGCAGAGGGAGCTACAGGAGCGGTGCTCTGGTCGGAGCAAAGATTGAAGGCTTCTGCCTGAGCGAAGACTCTGGCTGGAGCAAAGGCCTGGGTTCTAGGTGCTGGAGGAAAACCATGTTGGCAGCCAGGTGAAGGAAGGCCTGTTCTTGTATGAATCTTTGTGCAACGGGCCTCTATTATAACAAGGTAAAAGTATAGGTGACCTTTATTCCTCTCTTTATACATTTCCATCTTGTTTGAACCTCCTACAAGAAACCTTTATTAAATTATTTTTTATAATTAAAGAAATAATTCATACTTGTTACAAAAATTTCAAATACAGAGGAATTTACGAAATGAAGTAAAAATCACCTTAAAATTCTATTACCCAGAGATAAACATCAATTTTTATCTTCATTTCATACATTTTCCTATGAATATACACATATATGTATAATTTTACATAAATGAAATCATATAAGATTAGTTACTCCCTTTACTTTATATTCCCAGAAAAAAATAACTATAATTGTTAACAACCAGATATATCCTTTTTCACCTTTGTCTATGCTTTGCTTTAGTTTACAATCCAAACAATACTGCTATATTAATTATGGAAAATAAAACTTTCTACATGATTTTAAATATATCACTAACATATTTACTCAGTTTATACAGGGCGACCAAATAAAAAATAGCATACATATTTTCTTACCTTACTGGTTTGTGGTACTGGCAAAGAAAATCAAACCTTTCATCTGGCACCGGTACTCTGCTCTCATTGGGATCAATAGTGCAGAACGGGAAGTTCTCTGCTGAAGCCTGACTATTGGTTAATACATTGAAGAACGTAGATTTCCTAAAATGAATAAAAACAATTGAACCAATTCTTAGGCTAACACTGAGAAAAAAAATTATCTTTCTAATGTCAGTGCTCAAATAAGATGTATGAAGATTTATAAAACCAATCTGGGATGCAGGTGAGGAGGAAGAATACAATATTACTAACAGAAATTAATGAAATTTATAATAATGCCACTCATGATGTATAATTAGGTTATGTCCCTATCTCAGTGTATTTGGACTAGAAAAGTATTTTTCCAAAGAATCTTTGTTATAAATGTTAGCTAGTTCCATATCACACCACCAATATTTAACTCCTAAAGTACCTGGTAGTACCAATTTATCACTTCACCTATATCTAATATAATCTTCTCTAGCATAAATGTAAATAGATGTGTATCTAGTTAGGTCAATCACTTTCCAAGCATTCTGAATGCTAATTGTCTAATAGGAAATGGGAGATTAGAATTCGGAATTCTTTCTAATTATTAATACATAAGGATTACAGCTAAGTCTAGAATTGTGAATTATGAAAGTCAAAATGTGAATATTTTCAAGGAATAACAAATTTTAATATCTATTAATAATGAATAAGCTGGCTGATAATTTTCTAATTATCTGATTTTTATGAGGTAATAACATGCCCAGAGAATGCCAACTCATATCAATACCAGCCACATTTTATATATATATACATTTTTTTTTTTAATTGATTTCAGAGAGGAAGGAAGAGTGAGAGATAGAAACATCAATGATGAGAGAGGATCACTGACTGGCTGCTTCCTCCACACCCCACACTGGGGATTGAGCCCACAATTCAGGCATATGCCTCAAGCAGAAATCGAACCACAATCTCCCGGTTCATAGGTGCACATGCAAACACTGAGCCACACTGGCTGGGCTACACTAACCACATTTTAAAACATATGAGCCCTACCTGGTGTGCCTAAGTTGATTGAGTGCCATCCCATGCACTGAGAAGTTGCTGGTTGGATACCCAGTCAAGGCACATGCCCAGTTACAGTTCGATCCCCTTGCAAGAGACAGCCAAAAGATGTTTTCTTTCTCATAGATATTTCTCTCTTTCTCCCCCCTCATCTCCCTTTTTCTCTCTATAAAAAAAATCAATAAAAACAAATATTTAAAAATAAATAAAAATATAATTGCAGTGCCAAATAAATAGATTAAAATCCAAAAACTAATGGAATTTTAAAGATTTGTTAATCTGTTTTGTACTACTTTTCAATTTCATCAGTAATACAGACACATTATAGTGACTTTTCCTTCCTTGCTCCAAAAAACACACAAGATAATCCTATCTAATAAGAGTAATATGCAAATTGACCATACCTCTGCTACACCCACAAGCCATGCCCACCAGCCACACCCACCAGCCAATCAGGAACGAGTATGAAATTAACCCAATCAAGATGGCACAGCCATACAGAGAGCAGGAGGGAAGCTTGGGTTGTCCCTGACACTGGAGGAACCCAAGTTTTCTGCACACCCTGGACAGCCCAGGCCTCTGCTTAAGGCAACAAAGTTCCAATGGCTGCTGCCACAGAGTGAGCAGAAGGCTTGGCTCCGCTTCAGGCTACAAAGTTTGAATTGTAGAAAATAAATCAATCCCAGATACCAGGGCCTCTGCTTGGGTCCCTGGGGTGTGTGGCCAGCCTGCAAACCAACACAGGCCCCTCGCCCAGGCCACCCCATGACCCAAGGGAATCCCCACTCTGATCCAGGACACCCTTCAGGGCAAACCAGCTGGCCTCCACCCGTGCAACAGGCCTCTACACTATCTAATAAAAGAGTAATATGCCAATTGACCATCACTCCAACACATAAGATGACTGCCCCCATGTGGTCAAAAATCCTGCCCCCATGTGGACACAAGATGGCCACTACAAGATGGCCAGCAGGAGAGGGCAGTTGTGGGCAATCAGGGCAGCAGGGGAGGGCAGTTGGGAGGGACCAGGCCTGCAAGGGAGGGCAGCTGGGGGTGATCAAGCCTGCAGGGGCGGGCTGTTAGGGGTGACCAGGCCTGCAGAGAAGGCAATTAGGGGCAAATAGGCTGGCAGAGGAGCAGTTAGGCTTCAATCAGGCTGGCAGGGGAGTGGTTAGGGGGTGATCAGGCTGGCAGGCAGAAGCAGTTAGGAGCAATCGGGAAGGCAGGCAGGGGAGCAGTTGGGAGCCAGCAGTCCTGGATTGTGAAAGGGATATCTGACTGCCCATTTAGGTTGGATCCTACCTATATCGGGCCTAAACGGGCAGTCAGACATCCTTCAAGGGTTCCCAGATTGGAGAGGGAACAGGAATTTCATGCACTGGGCCTCTAGTGTAAAATAAAAATTAATATCATATAATTTTTATTTAACTGGAGAAACTGAGAAAGTAAAGGATTATATGAGAACTATGAGACTGGTGCTTGGTAACTCCAGCTAGACATAATTATGTAAAAATGTTTGCATATAGACTAAATCTGATTAACAAAAGAATATTAAAAATTAAATAGAACGGTGGGATTATGGATAATTATTATTTTTCTTTTCCCAAAAATTTTAACATAAAAATGCCTAGTAATATGAGCTGTAAGCCTATCAGTACATTTTTCAGGAGAAATTAACTCACACTAAGTTAGCTCATTTGATTGAACTTTTAAACCAAAGAATCAGGCCATTTTTTAAAAACTGAGAATCTTATAAGAGAATAAAGAACAATAGCCAATAATCAAAGAATATCTAAATACTATTGGTGAAAAGCATGTTTGGAAACAAGATACTTAAAACTGCCTCTAGGTCTCTAAATATTGCTTTTATTGCTTCTTATATCACGTTCCGACAAAACATTTCAGAAAAATGTATAAACATTCGATAAAATAGCCACTTAAGTCATTACTGGTTGATTAGATCACCATTGGTCAAACCAGTAGCTTTCAAATGCCTGCCTATAACGGAATCAGCTGAGAATGTAAAGGCATAGTGTAGGCCCTAATACAGTGGTACCTTGAGATACGAGTGCCCTAACATACGAGATTTTTGAGATACGAGCCATGGAGCGAGCGATTTTTGTTTTCAAATACGAGCAACATTTGAGATAGGAGTAATCTCGCAGATCGGTCGGCTGCACACGACCCACCAGTTTACCGCGACTCGAGCATCTCATAGTTTCCCACTCCTCAAGGTTACGGAACGAATTAAACTCTTATCTCGAGGTACCACTTATCTCGAGGTACCACTGTATTTTAAAAATATCTCAGGCGATGCAGATGTAAAGAACCACTGGGCTAGATTCAGCCTCAGTTAACAACCCACTCAATAATATTTACTGTTGTAGAATTTATACTGGCAACCTCTAAGAACCTGGTAACAATTCCAGAACCCTAGGAATGATAATTAAGATGACATCACTTGTTTTTATTGTTAGATTTTTTTAAAAGCATTGGACTCTATATATATTTTTATTGATTGTAGGGAAAGGGAGGAAGAGATAGAAGCATCAATGATGAGAATCGTCAATCTACTCTCTCCTGCATGCCCCCTACTGGGAGTGTTAAAGAGTTGGAATTTTTGAGCATGCCCCATTCCAGAGAGACCATGGACTATCCCCCAGATAGAGTTGTCAGTGCTGACATCAGGCCAGGCCTTGAGATACGGTCTCATGGCCCCTTCCCAGCACTTAGGCCTTCTTTCATAGATCACTGTCAGCTTTCTGAAGAACAGGATGACCCTGTAAGTAACATGGTCATCAATGCATGATACTGACGTTGCTTGGGAAAAACCGTTTGTCTTTAGTTGCTTGTTCTGCAAAAACAGAATGTGGTAAATGTGCTTAAAAGTGGCCCTACACAAAGGGTGGAGGCTGCTCTCTGGACTCCTTGCGTGAAGAAAGGCAGAGCAGTTGCCAGCCGACTGGCCGTCCGGCTGGCTGACTAATAAAGGCTTCCTAAATTTTAATTTGGTCTGGACTCCAGTGGTCTTTCACTCACATTCGCTCCACAACAGTAGCAAGCCTACAATTTGGGCATGTGCCCTGACCGGAATCAAACTATCCTCCTGGTTCATAAGTTAATGCTCGCTCAATCACTGAACCACTTCAACAGGGCTATATAGCTCGATTTTTGTTTCAATCCTGCTAATATAAATGTCACAGTACTTAATTTAAAATAATCTGTATATTTATAAAGTTATAGTTTATTTACTTTCAAAAAGACAAAGCTTAACACAATTTTAAAGATTAACACATATAGTAGGACAGATAATTTTTAAAAAGTAAACTCACACTCAGGACTATGATCTATAAATACCAGGCCCATTAAAAATAATCTGGACTTCTTGGCGAACTAACTAATACCAAGTCTGGGGTCAGAAATATACAACACTAGAGGTCCGATGCACAAAATTTGTGCAAGGGACTTAGCCCTCACAGCCCTGGCTTCATCCACAAGGTCATCCAGAAGGACATCTGGAAGGTCATTTGGCTGTCTGATCTAATTAGCATATTATGCTTTTATTATTATGGATGTCTCAAACAATTTTTCCCAAGGGAAAGCAAAGAAATTGTTAAAGGCCTTAGAGTCCTATCAAAAGCACTTTGGAGCCATTTTGAATAGGCTTGCTGGCCAAAATAGATCAATCTGAGCATCAATAAGAATAGCTACCATAAAGAGTAACAAATCAATTTTCAATCCGAAGTTGGGTATCTTTACATGCAGAGGACCAATTTAAATTAGAGGAAGATTTTCAACTATACCAGGGTGGGTCCTTCTAACCATTCCTATCCCCTCAGGCCCTTGTTGTTCAAGGGTCAACAGTAACTTTATATCCATGAATTGTAAATAATCCTTATCAAAACAAAACAAAAACCCTCTCTGACCACCTTTTAAGGATGCTAGGTGATGCTACACTTTTAGGGTAACAAAGAGTTGTTAGTGATATTATTTTATAGACATAGTCTAGGCCAGTGGTTGGCAAACTGCGGCTCTCGAGGCACATGAGGCTTGCAAGCTGCAGTTTGGCACTCTGTTGACTAATGAGTTTGCCGACCACTGGTAGGGACTTAATCATAAGGAACAACAACAGCCTGTAATTATTGGAATTGAAAGTCTAGGTCAGTGGTCGGCAAACTCATTAGTCAACAGAGCGGCAAACCAACCGTGGCTCACGAGCCGCATGTGGCTCGAGAGCCGCAGTTTGCTGACCACTGGTCTAGGCAATAAATGAAAAAAAAATAAAAAACGTAGACTATTACCATTCTGCAACCCCTAAAGAATTAATGGAGCTGGGTAATGATCACCAATGACAGTTAATACTGTAAAAAGAGGGGGAAAATAGTACCTCCTAACAATAAAAGTATATATCATCATTCATGTACTCTTGACAAAATTATCCGATCAAAAATTATCTGATATTAATCTGATCAAGCCTTTACTAGTAAATATTACTACCACTTTACAGGAAATAAAGAGGACACAAGAACATATTAAATGATACCACATAAATGCAATTAACAAAATTCAGACTTTGGAAAATTCTGTAGACAACCAGATTTAAAAAAAAAAAACTGGGGGAGGGAAGAAATTCTGGGTGAGATACAAAAGCTAACAGGAGATTAGATTTCTCACGTAGAACTAGAAAAGCCATATATGTACAACCATCTGTAGGGGCTAGGAATCTGAAAATGTTTGAAAAAAGTCTCAAAGAAGTGCTCTGACCTCCACAGCCTTTTACCCTAGAACAGTGGTTCTCAACCTTCCTAATGCCAAGACCCTTTAATACAGTTCCTCATGTTGTAGTGACCCCCAACCATAAAATTATTTTCGTTGCTACTTCATAACTGTAATTTTGCTACTGTTATGAACATCTGATATCTGTAAATATCTGATATGCAGGATGTATTTTTGTTATGTACAAATTGAACATAATTAAAGCATAGTGCTTAATCACAAAAACAATATGTAATTATATATTGTGAAATACTTATTTCTAATTACAAATAAATGAAATTTTGTCTTGAATTGTGGTGTAGCATGGGCAACAGTCTTCATATGACAACAGTAAACTACATTGCTACACTTTGCTACACCGAGGAGCGGTCTGTTGGTTCCTAAGACCATGGGAGATATGTTTTTTCCGATGGTCTTAGGTGACCCCTGTGAAAGGGTCACTCGACCCCCCAAAGGGGTCGCGACCCACAGGTTGAGAACCTCTGCCCTAGAAACCTTATGCCCATTCTAGGCAGAAAAGGGGGCTTTACACTCATGGGAAGTTGATGCTGGAGGACAGAGAACCCAGCAAAGGATTTGGAGGAAACTTAAGAGGACTTCAAGAACACAACCAGAATCCTTAGGATATTTCTCCCAAGAGGGAAAACTACAAAAATGTGAAGTAAATAGTGACATAAATGGGCCCACTCTCCATACCTTATTCCCCTTCCCACAAAAATAAAAAGTGATACTTAAGTTGCCAGAATAGTCCATGGGTCCTTATTTATATATTACTAGAGGCCTGGTGCATGAAATTAGTGCACTGGGGCGGGGGGAGAAGGTGTCCCCTCAGCCTGGCCTGCATCCTCTCGCAGTCTAGGAGCCCTTGGGGTATGTTCGACTGACAGCTTAAGCCCCATTGGCAGTCAGACATCCTTAGTACTGCTGGAAAGGCAAGAGAGGCTCCTGCCACCACTGCTGCACTTGCCAGCTGTGAGCCTGGCTTCTGGCTGAGTGGCACTCCCCACCCAACCCCCATGGAAACCCACTGACCACCAGGGGGCAGCTCCTGCATTGAGCGTCTTCCCCCTGGTGGTCAGTGTGTATCATAGTGATTGGTCTTTCCACTGTTCAATTTGCATATTACCCTATTAGCCTTTTATTTATAGGATATACCTGTAATAAAAACATTACACAATAAGTTACCAAAAAAGTACTTAAAACAAAATTTAAATACATTAATTAATCCAAACACTTATAGAACACTTGTGCCTTTTTCGAATGAGGGAGGGGACAAAATAAAAGTGTAGCTATATTTTTGTATATTATCGTTTTTAAAAAACTATAGCAGTGTGCTCACTGCTATTACCACAGTCATAGTAATTGACATGTAAAAACACTGCAAGAAATTTATGACGTTATTTTCAAATTTATGGCTATTAAGTGCATGAACAAAAATATATTTTATAAAAAAGAAAAAAGCTTATCCTTTCAAACATATCATAGGGTAAAAAAAAGTTTCATTATCTCTTAGGCCAAAAAAATTCGTAAATGCAAACTAAAATGGAAGACAAATCTCCATTTTCACAGATCATCTAATCTTGAACATGGATTTTAAATTTCATAAAGTCATCTATACCTTCCAATAGCTTTGTAAGTACAAAAAGGTACAAAGAAATAAAGAAGAAAAAAAAGAAAAATTTCTAAGGATTATTACTATAGGCTTCAGTGGTAAGTTAAAACATTTTGATCTATTCAAATCTATTAAAGAAAGGCCTTGCAAAAGCAAAGAATTTGAAAGTTTTGGACTAAGCCTGAAGTGTTAAAAGCCAATAAGGCTTTTTGTAAAATGAAGGTTTTACACACACACACACACACACACACAGATCATATAAAGTCTTTCTTTTCCTTAAGATTATTATTAAAACTTGAAAATAGGAGGTTCAAAATTGTAGGTATCTCTCTTTTGCAAGAATGGGTTTACATAAATATTATTTCAGCAATGATAGCATTAAAAAAAAAGTGGTAGACTTAATCCATTTAGGACCTAAATACTTTATTTTTAAAATTGCATATTTTACTGTTATAAGTAAATCTGACTAAAAAGGTGTTTTATCTAAAACATTATGCAAAATTATAATATGTATTAGGAAGTCAGGATACCAATGCAAATCCACAGCACTCTGAATTAATCATTAATACAACACACATCCAAAACGTGAAAAAGAACAATGTTCTTTCAATATGTTTTTAATTTGATTACAACTAAACTGTTAAGAAAAAAAAAAGTATTTATCTGCTAGATACAGAAATAAATAGCAATATGTATATACATGAGTTAATATAACCACATATGTGTCCTAATAAATGAAATGGCCAAAAGTAAGGCAGCACATAATCATACCTAGAGCATGGATCTTAGTTTCTAACTACCTGGGCTCCCTGGAGTCAAGCCTAGGACAGGAAATATAGAATGTTTGTTAATTTGAAACATTTTTTACTGTCAGAGAGTAAAATGTACTTTAAAACATGGGGGGGTGGGGAATGATGGGGATATGACAAAGGGATATAAGAGGCGATATTTGAATAGCCTCAAAATACCTTTCCCCCACATATTAATTAATTTACTATAGTGGTTCTAACAAATGTCAACAAATTCTTTGATATTTCTTCCTTCCTATTGGGTGTAGGTTAGACTTAGTGACTTGCTTCTTAGGAACACCTCTAATGGCCAAAGTCAGAACAATTTCAGCAACAAAATAAATAATACTAATAATATTGGGTTATAACCCAAAGACTAATAAACAAAATTCAGTGAGCCCAAACAGAACTATATAAATGATTGAATAAATAACAAAATGTGGGGTGATAAATAACAAAATGTTGGGGCAAGACAAGTCTTCCTCATAGAAGAATTCCAAATAACAAATGTAAAACAAATAGGGAATTAAAATATCACCATTAAAATACTTCCACTAATAATTGTTGCAGGCAAACTACATTCTGAGGAATGATAAAATTTAATAGGGAAAACTTTAAAGAAAAACAAGATATTTGAATAGGCTCAAAATACCTTTCCCCCACATATTAATTTACTATAGTGGTTCTAACAAATGTCTACAAATTCTTTGATATTTCTTCCTTCAGGAAGGAGAGCTTAATTACCTTCCCACTGGGTTAAACTTAGTGACTTGCTTCCATGAACAGAGTTTGGAAAAGGAAAAGGGATAATTTTACAGTGAAGAAATCTTGTAGACACCACCTTAACCAAGTGATCAAGGTTAATATCACCAGTAAATATGTTGTCTTGGTATCATATATCCTTCAATTATAATGCAATGAGAAAAGACACTTTACCTCCATGGCATTCTTTCCAGAAGTCTATAGCATGATTCCTGATATCCAAACATATAACAAAACTATAGTAATCAAAACAGTGTGAAACTGGCATAAAGATAGACACACAGCCCAGTGGAATAGAGCCCAGAAATTAAGCCTCCCATACATGGCTTAATGACCTTTAACAAATGTTCCAAGACCACACAATGGAAAAAAGAGTGTTCCTTCAACAAATGGTGCTGAGAAAACTGGATTGCCAAATACAAAAAAATGAACTTGGCCCCTTACCTTATACCATATACAAAATGTATTGAAAATTTGAATACAGAATCTAAAACTATAAAATTCCTAAAACAGGGGGAAAGTCATGCTATTAGATTCGTAGATACAATATTAGAAGCACAGGAAACAAAAGCAAAAATAGAAAAATGACACTATAACAAACTTAAAAACTCTATAGCAGTGGTTCTCAACCTTTTTTAATGCTGTGACCTTTTAATAGAGTTCCTCATGTTGTGGTGACCCCCAATCTTAAAATTATTTTCGTTGCTACTTCATAACTGTAATTTTGCTACTGTTATGAATCATAATGTAAATATCTGTTTTCCGATGGTCTTAGGCGACCTTTCTAGCAGTTTTCAACCTGTGGGTCGCGACCTACAAGTTGAGAACTGCTGCTGTAGAGCCTAAGACCATCAGAAAACACAGATATTTACATTATGATTCATAACAGTAGCAAAATTACAGTTATAAAGTAGCAAAGAAAATAATTTTAAGATTGGGGGTCACCACAACATGAGGAACTGTATTAAAAGGTCATAGCATTAAAAAAGGTTGAGAACCGCTGCTCTATAGGAAACAACTAACCAAGTAAAGAGGCAACCTACAGTGGCAGAGAAACCAAGATGGCGGCATAGATGAATACCTAAACTGCTAGCTTGCACAACAATTTCAAAACTACACCTAAAAGACAGAACGGACATCATTCAGAACCAGAGGAAAGCTGGCTGAGTGGAAATTCTACAACAGGAAGGAAAGAGAGGGGCACATGGAAACTCAGAGGAGCTGCAAAAAGCTGAGGCACAGAGACACATGTGCAGAGAGGATGAGCAGCTGATTGCCTGGTTGGCTTTCTCTAGCAGGAGGTAAATGAAAACTCCCAACTGCACTGAACCCCAGTTCGGGTGAGACCCTGGGGTCCCATACTCATACAGGGAGAGTCTGGACTGTTGAAAAGAGAGGAGCACACAGAAACACAGGGGAGCCATGAAAGGCAGAGGTCTGGAGGCAAGCATGAGAATGCACAGAGAGGGCTGCAGAGATTATTAAGGGACACTGAGACCCAGGGGCCTCATAGGGCAGGGCTGATGGGAAGCCAAGGCTGTCTGCTCAGTCGTGAGACTCCACCCCATCCAAGCCGAGCACAGAGGCTTTTGAAATTTTACAGGTCTTGTCTCATATGGCTGTCTCCATCACGGAAGTTCTCCCAGCACAGACACAGCTGATTCTCACAACCAATTGGGTTGGAGGTCAATTCCCTCCAGTGATACCAACAATAATCAAGACTTAATTAACTACAACAAGGCTGTACACACAGTCCATAAAGAAGTGCACCAAGAGTGTCCACCTCAGGTAGGTAAATGGGGAGACTGAGCTACTGGACCATACATGACAACTACCACACAAAGCTACCTTACCAACTCAGGGAAGCAGCCAAAATGCAGACAAAAAGAAACAGATCACAAACGAAAGAAATGAAGGAAAACAAATGACTGGATATAGAGTTCAAAACCACGGTTATAAGGTTTTTCAAGAATTTCCTAGAAAAGATGGATAAATTTAGCAAGACCCTCAAGGATATGAAAAAGAACCGACCAAAAATTAAAAATACACTGACTAAAATAAAAATTATACAGAGACCTAACAGCAGACTAGAGGAAT
Organism: Lasiurus cinereus; assembly: GCA_011751065.1. NCBI lineage: Eukaryota > Metazoa > Chordata > Mammalia > Chiroptera > Vespertilionidae > Lasiurus > Lasiurus cinereus. The sequence continues at coordinate 13,685,740 of JAAGEH010000393.1, read as the reverse complement.
TTAAGAATCAAGTCAAAGATCTGAAATACAAAGAAACAAAACACTCAACTGGAAAAGCAAAATGAAAAAAGAATCAAAAAACGTGAAGATAAGAATCCAAGATAGTGGCATAGGTAAACACCTACACTGCTGCCTCGCAGAACAATTTCAAACCTACAACTAAAAGACAGGACAGACATCATCCAAAACCACAGGAAAGCTGGCTGAGTGAAAATTCTACAACTAGAAGGAAAGAGAGGGGCTCACAGAGACCCAGAGGAGCTGCAAAAAGCTGAGATACGAGACGCACGTGTGGAGAGAGCGGGTGCCAGAGTACCTGGCTGGCTTTCTCTGGCAGGAGGAAAACGGAGACTCCCAACGGCATTGAATTCGTTATCCTCCGACACTAAACCCCAGATCCAGCCAAAACTCATATTGGGGGAGTTTGGACTGGGAAAAGGGAGAAGTACACAGAAATTTAGGGGAGTCGCAAAAGATTGGAAGTCTGGTGGCACACACAGCCCTGTGCGCAGGGAACAGACTGTTGATTGTACCACTGGCTTTCACGAGTGGGCAGGCGACAGACCCTCCCAACTGTGCCACTTCTAACTCCACTAAACCCTGGGGTTTCAGGTGAAACCCCGGGGACCCAGACTCATATGGTCCCGGAGCACAGGGGAGCCAGAGGGGCAGTAGTCTAGAGGCACAGCGAGAGAGTGCACACGCACAAGGACCGATCCAGCGATTACCCAGTCACATGAGACTCAGGGGCCGTGGGGGAGGGGCCTACTGGAAGGCAAGGTGGTCCCTTAAGCCCTGAGACTCCACCCATCCCGAGCTCAACAGAGATCTTCGGTTTTGCAAGTCTGGTATCATAAGGCTGAATCCAACACACAAGTTCTCCTGGCATAGTGAAAATGCCGAGACAAGGGAAGGGATCACAAACAAAAGAAATGGAGGAAAATAAACGACTAGATATAGAGTTCAAAACCACGCTATAAGGTTTTTCAAGAATATGCTAGAAAAGCTGGGTAAAATTAGCGAGAGCCTAGAGGAGATGAAAAAGGACCAACTAGAAATGACAAAGGACCAACTAGAATTTAAACATACAATGACTGAAATAAAAAATATTATACAGAGTCCTAACAACGAACTAGAGGAAGGCAATAATCAAGTCAAAAATTTGAAATATAAAGAAGCAGAAAACATTCAACTAGAAAAGCAAGAAGAGAAAAGAATCCAAAAATGTGAAGTAAATGTAAGGAGCCTCTGGGACAGCTTCAAGCGTACCAACATCAGAATTGTGGGGGTGCCAGAAGAAGAGAGAGAGCAAGATACTCAAAACCTATTTAAAGAAATAAAGACTGAAAACTTCCCACATCTGGTAAAAAAAATAGACTTACAAGTCCAAGAAGCACACAGAACCCCATATAAAAGGAATCCAAAGATGACTACACCAAGACACATCATAATTAAAATACCAAGAGCTAAAGACAAAGAGAGAATATTAAAAGCAGCAAGAGAAAAACAGTTCATTACCTACAAGGGAGCACCCATACAACTGTCAGCTGATTTCTCAACAGAAACGATGCAGGCCAGACGGGAGTGGCAAGAAATATTCAACGTGATGAACAGCAAGAACCTACAACCAAGAATAATCTATCCAGCAAAGCTATCATTCAGAATTGAAGGGCAGATAAAGAGCTTCACAGAGAAGAAAAAGCTAAAGGAGTTCCTCAACTCCAAACCAGTATTATATGAAATGCTGAAAGGTACTCTTTTAGAAGAGGAAGAAGAAAAAGGTAAAAGACAAAAAAATTATGAACAACAAATACATATCTATCAACAAGTGAATCTAAAAATTAAGTGAATTAAAAATTTGATCAACAGAATAAACTGGTGAATATAATAGAATCAGGAGCACAGAAAGGGAG
>JAAGEH010000393.1:13614000-13683817 GCA_011751065.1 Lasiurus cinereus | reverse complement strand
AATATAATAGAATCAGGAGCACAGAAAGGGAGTAGACTGATAATTCTCAGGAGGACAAAAATCATAAAGCATCAAACAGACTGTGAAATTACAGCAGAAAGATTAAAGTTAGGTGAGGTTGATAAGTGATCAATCAAAGGACTTGTATGCATGCTTATAAACATAACCAATGATCACAGACACTGGGGGGTTGGGGTATGCCTGGTGAAAGAAATAGCAAAGAAATGCAAAGCGCAGATATGTATAAAAAAATAATAAAATTTAATAAAATAAATAAATTAATTAATTAAATTAAATATAACAATAATAGGGTAATATGCTAATTAAACCAAATGTCTTCCAGACATCATTCCGGATGTCCTTCCTGACCAAACCAGGGCTGGAGGGAAGCCAGTCCGGGTCCCTGGTGCCTGCGGGCAGCCTGAGGGAAGCCAGCCTGAGTCCTGGGTGCCTGCTGGAGGCTAGAGGAGGAAAGCAGCCCAGATCCCAGGTGCCTGCCAGTGGCTGGAGAAGGGAAGCCTGGGTCACAGGTGCCAGAAGGAAGCTGATGCCAGCAGTCCAGGGAAGGAAGGTCTACTCTTGCACGAATTTTCATACATCAGGCCTCTAGTCATGAAATAAATTGTTATTGTTTAAACCAGGAGTGAGGAATGTCCAGTCTGCAGGTCATATAAGGCCCGCGAAATAATTAGGTCTGGCACTGCATTGCATTAGGAGTTAATTAAATGTTTGACTAAATATAACAGTCTAATTTTGAAGTTGATAATTTTGTGTGGCCCTTGAATGATGTTATAAATATTCAAATGGCTGTTGGCAGAAAAAAAGATTCCTCTTTTTCCCCCCCAAAGCCCTCCACCCAGCTACCACCAGACTGAATACAAAGGGCTAAAATAAATGATAGATTTAGTGCCCTACTAAAATAAAAATGAGTATTTTTCTTCTCTGCCACACTTCCACTCTCTTGCGAGCTAGCCACCATACTACAAAAAATTGGGCTGGAGACCACTAGGAAAGAAAGAGCACAGGTACCTGCCCTTACCTCCTCCGACATTGTCCTCATCCATAGGTGTATGATTTTTGTCCAGTCTCTTCCTGCGCCCCCTTTACCCTTTTCCCCCTGAGAATTGTCAGTCTACTCCCTTTCTATGGCCCTGATTCTGTTATATTCACCAGTTTATTCTGTTCATCAGATTTTTAATTCACTTGGTTTTTAGATTCACTTGTTGATATGTATTCGTTGTTCATAATTTTTATCTTTACCTTTTTCTTCTTTTTCCTCTTCTTAAATAATACCTTTCAGCATTTCATATAATACTGGTTTGGTGGTGATGAACTCTTTTATCTTTTTCTTGTCTGCGAAGCTCTTTAGCTGACCTTCATTTCTGAATGTTAGCTTTGCTGGGTAGAGTAATCTTGGTTTTAGGTTCTTGCTATTCATCACATTGAATATTTCTTGCCACTCCTGTCTGGCCTGTATAGTTTCTGCTGAGAAATCAGCTGATAATTGTATGGGTGCTCTCTTGTTGGTAACTAACTGTTTTTTCTTGCTGCTTTTAATATTCTCTCTTTGTCTTTTGCTCTTGGTATTTTAATTATGATGTGTTTTGGTGTGATCTTCTTTGGATTCCTTTTGTTTGGGGTTCTGTGCGCTTCCTGGACTTGTAAGTCTATTTCTTTCACCAGGTGAGGGAAGTTTTCAGTCATTATTTCTTCAAATAGATTTTCAGTATCTTGCTCTCTCTCTTCTTCTGGCACCCACATAATTCTGATGTTGGTATGCTTGAAGGTGTCCCAGAGGCTCCTTACATTATCTTCACATTTTTTTATTCTTTTTTCTTTTTGCTTTCCCAGTTAAGTGTTTTCTACTTCTTTGTATTTCAAATCTTTGACTTGATTCTTGCCTTCCTCTAGTCTGCTGTTAGGTCTCTGTATATTTTTTATTTCAGTCAGTGTATGTTTAATTTCTAGTTGGTCCTTTTTCATCTCCTCTTGGGTTTCGCTAAATTTATCCATCTTTTCTAGGAAATTCTTGAAAAACCTTATAACCGTGGTTTTAAACTCTATATCCAGTCATTTGTTTTCCTCCATTTCTTTCATTTGTGATCTGTTCCTTTGTCTCCACATTTTCACTACAACAGAAGAACTTCTGTGCTGGAGTCAGCCTTATGGAACAAGATTTACAAAATTGCAAAAGCCTCTCTGTTGATCTTGGATGCAGTAGAGTCTTGGGGCTGAGCAGACAGCCTTGGTTTCCAGTCAGCCCCGCCCTACATGGCCCTGGGTCTCAAGTGTCCCTCGGTAATCGCTGCAGCCTTCTCTGTGCTCATGTGTGCACCTCCAGACCTCTGCCTTTCTGGTTCCTGTGTGCTCCGAAGACCAGTATGAGTCTGAGTACACAGGGTCTCTCCCGAAACTGGGATTCAGTGCAGTCGGAAGTGGAGTTCAGCACAGTTGAGAGGTTCTGTCTCCCGTCTACTAGAGAAAGCCAGCAGCACAATCACCAGTCAGTCCTCTCTGTGCAAATTGGTGTGCATGCCTCCAGACCTCTGCCTTTTCACAGCTCAGGGGAGTTCCATGCACTCCTCCCTTTTCACAACAGTCCAGACTACCCCTGTATGAGTCTCATCCGGAACTGGGGTTCGGTGTAGTCGGATATGGGCTTCAGTGCAGTTGGGAGTTTCTGTCTCCCTCCCACAAGAGGAAGCAAGCCAGGCACTCTGCCACCTGTTCTCTCTACGCATGTGTCTCAGTACCTCAGCTTTTTGCCGCTCTTCTGAGTCTCCGGGAGCCCCTCTCTTTCCTTCTAGTTGTAGAATTTCCTCTCAGCCAGTTTTCCTGTGGTTCTGGATGATGTCCATTCTGTCTTTTAGTTGTGGTTTTGAAATTGTTGTGCGAGGCAGCAGTTTAGCTGTACACCTATGCTGCCATCTTGGTTTCTCCAGTAAACAGTTTTTAAAGACTGTGGTTGCAATATAAAGCAATGTCACCAGCATGGGAAAAAAAAGAATTTGTGGTTGGTCTGTCAAATTGGGAAAAGGCAAGTTGTATGAACAACCAAAGCACCTTCTCAGAAGTATCAACTAAGCAAGACAAGTACTCCCTTGGGACAGTTACTGAGCGTTCAAACAGAATTTACAGTTGTCCAATATCCATTCTCTCCTTTCCAGGTAATGGAATTCCTAACTGAACACATGACCATCAAAATAAAAAAAATTTCTAGCCTTCCTTGCAAATAAATTCTTGCAACTAAATCTAGACAAAGGGATGTTAGCAGAAGTTAGCAAAGGACGTGACAGTTTACAGGGGGGTGAGGGAAATCCCTAAGAGATTGTAAGTTATCTGACCCTTCAGATAACCAGCTGCCTAGAAATTATACCTTGCACCATGAAGATGAAGTCCACACTCTTAGGATCACCAAAGTGTAAATTAAAGCAGCTGGAATTCCTGAGGAGTTCATAAGCAGAGTCAGTATACCAATCTCTAACTGCAAAATTCACACTTTTCATAAAAAGAAACTTCTGTTTAAGCAAATGTTATTTGGGGTTTTCCAACACTCTTAATTGAAACTAATCCCATCTCATGCAGTGGTAACAAAAAGAGCTGTCCCAGGACACAACAAAGAAGTCTGGAATATCAAAATGTAGTTTCTAGAGCAAAAGTAATAAATATAATGGAACAAAGATAGTCTTTTCAATAAATAGTGTTGGAACAACTGGACATCCACAAGCACACACACATACAAAAATAATCTAGATACAGGCCTTTCACCCTTCACAAAATTTAACTAAAAATGGATCACAGATCTAACTATAAAGCCCAAAACTATACAATTCCTAAGAACTAGGGGGAAAAAACTAGATGACATAGGATATAGCAATGACTTTTTAGATACACCTCCAAAGGGATGATCCATGTGAGAAATAATAAACTAGACTTCATTAAAATTATAAACTTTTGCTCTGTGGAAGACTACATGAAGAGAATGAGAAAACAAGCCACAGACTGGGAGAAAATATTTGCAAAGACACACCTGATAATGGACTGTTATCCAAAATGTACAAAGAACTCTTACAATACAGTAAGAAGAGAAACAACATGATAAAAAAAAAAAAATGGGCCAGATACCTTAACAGAGACCTCATCAAAGGCAAATAAGCATATGAAAAGATGTTCACACTATATGTCATCAGGGAAATGCACATTAAAACAACAGTGGGGCACAACTACACACCTATCAGTATGTCCAAAATCCTGAACACTGAAAACCAAATGCTGACAAGGATGTGGAGCAACAGAAACTCTCATTCACTAATGTTGGGAATGCAAAATGTTCTAGCCAGTTAAGAAGTTTCTTATAAAATTAAACAGTCTGACCATACAATCCAGCAACTGTGCTCCTTGGTATGCACCCAAACAAGCTAAAAACTAATGTCCACACAAAAACCTGCACATGGATATTTACAGCCGTTTTATTCAAACTGCCAAAACTTGGAAGTAAGCAAGTCCTAGAGAAGATAAATAGATAAACTATGGTACATACAGACAATGGAATATTATTCAACATTAAAAAGAAATGAACTATTTAAGCCATGAAAAGACATGGAGGAAACTTAACTACTCTGTGTGATACTATCATGGTGGGTACATGCCATTAGACATTTGTCCCAAATCATACAATGCACAACACCAAGCGTATACCCTAAGGTAAACTATGGACTGTTGGGTGATTATGATGTGTTAATGTAGGTTCATCCATTATAACAAATGTACTACTCAGCTGGGGGATGTTGAAAAGAGGAAGGCTATGTATGTGCGAGGGCAAGCAGTATATGGGAAATCTCTGGACCATCCCTTCAATTCTGCTATGAGACTAAAACTGCTCTAAAGAAAAATAATTTTTTTAAGTAGGTTTTTCTTTTAAAGTAACATCCAAGACTCATACAATAATACACTGGCCCAACAAGAGATAATTTATAAAGTGTCACTCAGGTAAGAAAAAGCACAACAAATCTAGGAACCAGATCTTCATATACTGGGTATGTTCACAACCAAACACAATTGCCAAAATTCATCAAGCTGTACATTATTAAAATTAGTGAATTTTACTGTTTGTAAAGTACCTCGATAATACTGGAGGATGGAGTTGAAGGTGTATTTAATTTAAAAGCATAAATAGCGCATTTACACTGGACAATAAAATATTTGAGATTAATTCTCATATACTTTATGACTAAAAATCTCATAGAAAATACTTCTTAAGGTGGCCCATTTTAAAGTAGTCCCATTTAATGTAAACTTGCACTGACTGCAGTGATTCTAGAATAAGAGAAGTATGTTAATATCTAAAAAACTATGTCTTGCTTTCAGGTGCAATAGAGCTCACAACATACATAATGACGATATCATGCTTTCAAGTTTATTGACAGCACCCTAGAGTACTTTGCTTAATTATTTGTTTTGCTTATATTTCCATGCTCTCTATTTCATTTTACTTTGCAAGCAGCCTATGTCACAGCAAGAAACCCCTTCAAAATGGAAACCTCTCCGGCTTCAGGAAAGAAATTAGGACAGGCACACTTGTTTATGTTTTACATTACAAAAATTTAAGAACTGCTTTATTTGATAATGTCATGCTCCATTTATTAAGCAATCTCTATAACAGGGGCTCCAAGGGGCTCTTTCCACATGAAAGAACATGGTTGCCCTACCTGCCACCAGTCTGAAAGCTTAAAGCACATGTCAAAATACTTCAGTCACCATAATAAATCCATTAGCACACTCTAATCACTCTTGAGACATTTTATATTTTACTTGAGGCCCGGTGCACAAATTCATGCATGGTTGGGGTCCCTCGGGATGGCCTATGAAGACTGGGCCCCAGCTTGTGCCCCTAACCTCACAGCCCCACAGCCCTGCCTGGCACCCCACTTTTGCCTGACACCGCCCCCTCATATGCTCCACCATCCTGCCTGTGGGGCGATTGATCAGGGCCAGGCCCCCTGCCCAGCCCCCTCAGCACCTGGGAACCAAGCAGTGGCCCTGCCTCCTACTCCTCTAACCACCCTCCCAACCCCCGGCCGCTGCTGCTGGCCGCCGCCAGTGGGGCGATCAACGGGGTGATATGGTCCCTGCTGGCACCTGCCTTGGCCTGGTGCTGCCCGCTCACCTGCTCTACCATCCCGCTGTGGTCCTGCTCTCATCAGGGCCCATCGGGGTCGGCAGTGCCTCCACTGCCACCCACTGCCAGAGCTGCATCACCGACGCCCGCCATGTTCCGTGCCACCCCCTGTGGTCAGTTCACATCATAGTGAGTAGTCAAACTCTCGGTCTCCCGGTCAAACGACTGCCCAAGGGGACAATGTGCATATTAGGCTTTTGTTATATAGGATAGTTAATAAAAGGTATTAAAATAGAAGGGCAAATAATAAAAGTAGACTGAACATTCAAGTTGCAAGTGTATAGATTTATATGATAAACCCCATCTATATTTCTTATCACTGCCTTATTTGCAAATAAATGATTCACTTAAATTTTAAAAACAAAACTCAAATTTTGCTTTCAGATTTAGCCACTTTATAATAGACACCCTTTTATCTAGAACTTCCAGTATTACTTTAAAATTATTACCTTCTTCTCTAGTAAAGACTTAGCCATCCAACCCCTGATCTCCCAAAAATCTAATCAAATTTATAATGGGGCTTTTAAAACTATTGCCTAAAGTATCCTACTACATGGCGTCTGGTAGCCAGTCTAGGCAGACATTCTACATAGCCAGCCAGCACCAAAATCAAATTTAAACTACTCCATATCCACTTAAATTCAATACTGTGTGTCTCCCAAGAGCTTCAAACAAATAGCTAATCTGGTTCAACTCAATATTTTTTAACTCTGTTGCTTCTTCCTCTGAGTTTAAGCAAAACAAATAATATAAGTAACTCAATTTTCAACATAGTATCTATACAGAAAACCAAATATAAAATCCAACTAACCAAAAACCTTGTTTTGCAATATATTAATATTCCAGCTTCCTAGACTCTCCCTCGATTTATATTTTAATTACCTCATGAGTTCCCATTTCTACAACAGGACTCAAAATATTTGCAAGATGAAATTGAAAAAAGCCCAACATTCACCTACCCAACATTTGGCAATCCAACAATACCAATTTTCAAAGAGGTTCCAAATCTTCCAATGATTGGGAGTGGTTTAATTCCATCACCTCCCTTTTTGGGGGGCATCTGAAATATCAAAACAAATACATAAACAAAACTCATGACCATCCCCACCAACCAAAAATACATTTAATCATACAAAATATGTCATTAAAAAACAGGTTAAGGATAAAGTATACTGTATATACCAATCAAAAACTGACACAGTTAAATCCACTTTATTTTTCAGCAACAACAAACTTCAAGTTTTATAAACAAGTTTGATTTTGATAGTTGTCAAAGCAGTTGACAACTGTTCAGTCCTGGAAAGACTGACCTAAAAAAAATATGTGGCACCGTAAGTCAAAAATAAATTTAACTGCATCTAGACTGTTCAAAAAACGCTTTATTTCTCAACGTAAGTTCAAACGAATGAAAACATCAGGAAGCAGAAGCACAGACGAGAGAGTCAAAGAAAATCTAGAACCGCCAGTGACCAAGTCGCCTACACCAAATCATCCCTCTTATTTGGAATTCGTTCTTCCCCATTTCCCCCTGAAAGCCGTGACTTTTCCGCATGGGTGAACCGCGCCAGTATCAAGGACTCCCCAACCCAGCCTCTCCCGACTCTGTCACTGTGGGTATACGACTCTCACTCCTCATCAGTGTTACATTCACAGGCAACCTCTGGCTGGAATCTACACCTTCATTTCTGGCCGTAAATGAATCCATCAACCCTTTTTTTTTTTTATTTTTTAATTTACAAGCCGAAACTTTTATCAGTCCCTGTGCATCTGCTCCAAGCTCCTCCGTGCAGCATGAGCCTAACTTTGCTACTGCAAACGGGACTCGGGAGGACTGCCGACCTCACGTTTGAGAAGCGCTGGGAACGAACGCCGTCCTGTCTCCTGGATCCAGGTAAGCCTGCTTGAGGCCACGCTGAGGCCCGGCTCAGGAAGCCATACCCCAGCCTCCGATCCCTGACGCCACCAGCCAGGGATCTCCCTGCTCAGGTCCAGATTCACACCTGTTCCCGGCCAGACCCCAGGCCTCCGAAGCACAGCTGCCACAGCAGAGCCCTTCCAGCCCTCCGGCCTCCTACCACGGAGGGAGGGAGGGCCGGCCGGCCGCCCAGCCAGCGGGGGCCCCTCCCCGACATCTGCCCGCTCAGCACAGACAGGGCCACCGGCCGGCCGCGGCCGGCCCCGGAGTGCGCAGCGTGAGGCGTGGGCCCTCTGGAGACGCGCGGCCTAGTCTGAGGGCGTCTCATTCATCCACACCCCCCCCCGCCGCCTGCTGCCCTCCCTCCGTCCCGGCCGCCCGGCCCTGGCCTGACGCCGGCCTCAGAGCAACGGACCGGGCAGCGCGCTCCTGGCCTCCCTGCGGGGCTCACCGTGCTTGGGGCAAGGGATGACACGGGGTCCCAGAGGCAGCGGCAGACGGGTCCTACCGGCAGCGGGAGGCGGGGAGGAAGGAGGAGACACGCAAGCCCGGCCCCTCCGCCGAGCGGCACGCACGACGGCGGCGGCAGAACCGGTGGGCGGGGCTCCGGGCGGCACCTGCGCGCAAGCCACGCGTTCAGCCCCGCCCCGCCCCGCGCGCCCGCTCGCCCCTCTCATTGGCCCGATCAGCCGGGAGTGTGTGGGAGGAGCGTGTGACGCAGCACTGGGCGGGAACATTAGTCCACCTCACCTCCGAGCTCAGGTCTTCCGCACTCTCAGCGCTTTGGGCTTCTCTGCCTGGTTCTCGGCGACCTACGCGGTGAACGCCCTGCGCCGCTGGCAGCTGCACACTTCACCCGAAGAACCTCGAGGCACCCTCGCCCTGACCGCCCGCCCAGAGACCGGTCCCCGGGGATCTGGCGCGCCGCCAAGCCATCCATGCTTTGGCCGCCTACTGAGTTCTCGGATACCACGACCCCAGCCTGCCTCCTTCCCCTGTAACTAACTACCTTTATCAGTACGGATGGTGAGAAGCTGTGAAACGTTCTTAAAAGGAAAAGGGAGGGCCCGCCGGATTGGTTCAGTGGGTTGAGCATTGTCCCGTGCACGGAAAAGCTGCCAGTTCGATTCGGGTCAGGGCACATGCGAAGGTTCCGGTTGGAGCATCGGTATTGCGCTCTCTTCCTTCCTTCCTCTCTCTAAGCATGTCCTCTCGTGAGGATTAAAAAAAAAAAAAAGGGGAGTAGGGAAAGCTTATGGTCTAATTACCTAAAGGGCTCCTTCATCACCTTATCGTTCAGGCATATTTCCCGGATGGGACCCCAAAATGAGTTTACTAGAACCAAACCCTACACACCACCCCCTTTCCCTTTGGATAATGAAGACCAAAGGCCTTCAGAATTTGGGAAACATAGTTTCCAGTCTGGATTCCACTACCCATTCATTAGCTGTGTGACCCTGGACAGAGTAACCCCTCTGGGTTGCAATATTACCACCTGGATAAAATGAGGCCGTTGAGACTCACCCTACGAGATTATTGCGAGGACAGAATGAGACAATGTGTGTTTGTAGCTACTGTCCCGCACATATAGGAAAGGTCATAAATAGTAATAAGATCTATTGTTAACTTGAGGGTTTCATCCCATCTCACCTACGCCTGACTACACCATGAGCTCCATCTGAAGAAGGAATTTTTTCATTTAGATCCTAACCCTTGAACAATGCAGGGTTTGGGGCACTGACCCCTGTGCATTTGAAAGTCCATGTACAACTTGGACTTCCCCAAAACTTAACTACTACTGGCCCACTGTTGACCAGGAACCTTGCCCATGACATAGTCAACTAACACATATTTTGTATGTTATATGAATTATACACTGTGTTTTTACAATAGAGTAAACTAAAAAGAAATTTAAGAAAATCATGAGAAAATACATTTACAGTATTTATTGAAAAAAAAATGTACATAAATGAACCCGAACAATTCAAACCCATGTGGTTCAACTGTATTATATACTTGAAAGTTGCTAAAAGGCTGCACCTCAAATGCTCTCAGTAGAACAAAGAAATTACGATTTTGCGTAAGGTGGTGGACCTGTTAGCTAACACCATCGTGGTAATCATATTGCAATATATGTTTATCAAATCAATACATTGTACAACTTAAACATTCATAATGTTATATGTTAATTATATCTCAATTTTAAAAAAATAAGTGCCCAATATAATGTTATTAAATAACATTTTTTCTCTGTTACCTGTGTCAGATTTTTTTCTTTCTCTACACCAAGCACTTCAAACTCACAGCCCAGCCATGGGCCACATGCAGCCCACAATGAATATTTTTTTATATCTTTTATTGATTTTTATATAGAGAGGAAGGGAGAGGGATAGTTAGAAACATCAATGAGAGAGAGACATTGATCAGCCACCTCCTGCACGCCCCCTACTGGGGATGTACCCTCAATCAAGATATATGCCCTTGACCAGAATCAAACCTGGGACCTTTCAGTCCTCAAGCCAACGCTCTATCCACTGAGCCAGACCGGTTTCGGCCACAACGAATATTTTTGTGGCCCAGCCAATATAATGGTATGCAAGGAATGTTTTAATAAAAATTTAGTAACTTAATTTCTACAATATCCTGTTATAACTAGAGGCTCAGTGCACAAAATTTGTGCACTCTTGGGGGGGGGGGGAGTGTTCCTCAGCCCAGTCTGCTCTCTCTCAGTCCAAGAGCCCTCAGAGGATATCCGGCTGATGGCTTAGGCCTGCTCCCCCTGGGAAGCAGGCCTATGCCAGCAGTTGGACATCCTTAGTGCTGCCACAGAGGTGGTAGAAGCTTCCGCCATCGCTGCTATGCTCGCCAGCCATGAACCCTGCTTCTGGCTGGGTGGCGCTCCCCCTGTGGGAACACACTGACCACCAGGGGGCAGCTCCTGCATTGAGCATCTGCCCTCTGGTGATCAGTGTGTGTCATAGCAACTGGTCGTTTCACCGTTTGGTCGATTTGCATATTAGCCTTTTATTATATAGGACTAGAGACCCAGTGCATGAAATTTGTGAAGCGGGGGTGTCCTTCAGCCCAGCCTGCTCACTCTCCAATCTGGGTCCCCTTGAGGGATGTCCAACTGCCCGTTTAGGCCTGATACAGGTAGGATTGGGCCTAAACGGGCAGTTGGACATCCCTCTCACACTCCAGGACTACTGGCTTCCACCTGCTCACCTGCCTGCCTTCCTGATTGCCCCTAACCGCTTCTGCCTGCCATCCTGATCACCCCCTAACCACTCTCCTACCAGCCTGATTGATACCTAACTGCTCCTCTGACAGCCTGTTTGCTCCTAACTGCCCTCTCCTGCAGGCCTGGTCCCTCTCAACTGCCCTCCCCTGCTGGCCTGATTGCCCACAACTGCCCTCCCCTGCTGGTGGCCATCTTCCCCATGAGGGCAGGAACTTTTGACCACATTGGGGCAGTCATCTTGTGTGTTGGAGTGATGGTCAATCTGCATATTACTCTTTTATTAGATAGGATATAGGCCTGGTGCACGGGAGGGGGCCAGCTGGTTTGCCCTGAAGGGTGTCCTGGATCAGGGTGGGTGTTCCCTTGGGGTGTGGGGTGGCCTGGGCGAGGGGCCTGTGGTGGTTTGCAGGCCGGCCACGCCCCCTGGCGACCCAAACAGAGGCTCTGGTATCTGGAATTTATTTGTCTTCTACAATTGAAACTTTGTAGCTTGGAGCAGAGCCAAGCCTCCTGCTCACAGAGCCATTGAAACATTGTTGCCTTAAGCAGAGGCCTAGGTCCACCGGGGTTTGGGGAAAGCTTGGCTTCCTTCATTGCCAGGGGCAACCCAAGCCTCCCTCCTGCTCTCTGTGGCTGTAGCCTTCTTGATTGGGTTAATTTGCATACTTGCTCTGATTGGCTGGTGGGCATGGCTGGTGGGCATAGCTTGTGGGTGTAACAGAGGTACAGTCAATTTGCATATTACTCTTTTATTATATAGGATTGTTAATAATGAACTACAATGTTCGCTAATGACTGGTTTCTGTAATCATGTTGCATTTATTTCCCTTATGCACCATACACACAGGCGCACCATTTATCTCCGCTAACACTAGCAGCAAACATTTTAGCAGCAGATAGCCACGTCATTAGTCTTGGACTGACTTGTTTGGTGTGTGCAACAGGAAATAGTTCGCTTTTGGAGAACCAGAAAAAATAGGTTTATTTGTGTTACACTTATTAATTTATGCAGTTATTCAGTGTCTGGTAAGTTAATGTTCAAGAAAAAATATTAATTTTTATTAAAATGTTCTATTATTTTATGTTAACAATGACTCATTTATTTTAGGCCTTTGTATTCAGCACATCTCTAACTAAATAAACCTACATTTCTATGAAAATTGAAGTTTTTGTTTTTTTGTGGCTCACATAAACTTAAAACTTGTTTATTTGGCCTGTGTTAGCCTTTGAGTTTAACATTCTTGCTCTACACTAAACTTTTTATCATATCAGGTGTCCAGAAAATAATTCCATATATTTAGAATATTCTATTCTTCACTTCTTGTTGTTGTTCATATAAAATTATTTTCTTCAGTACCTACTCCATGTCAGGCATTGCTCTAGGCTTTGGAGCAGTGAAGAAAGAGATAAACATGATCCTTGCCCTCAACGAGCTTGCAATCTACGGGGGTAGCAAAACAAATAATTACACAAATAACTAAGAACCTGCTAAAAAACTACCAGATACCTAAAATACTGTGATTATAATTTGAAGATTTAAAATAAACCACATTGATTTTCACTTATTTTCAGGACTTCTGGTATTATGTACCAGGCAGTGCTTAATCATCTCCTTTCCCTGTTCCATTACCAGCAATAATCAAATCCTGTCAGGCAGATTTTCAATATCCATTTTCCTACTTGACTGATCATGGTTTTGAATCTTTGAAGTTGGACCATAAATTAACTGTGAAGTAAAACATGTTTAATCAACTTCTCACCATGGAATTGCTCACCATGTTTGAAAGAATGCTGATTAATTAAAGAGTCCAGTTATTGCAGAAACTACTGGAGTTTTGTTATCTAATCTCTATTGTAATTCATAGATAAAGATTTAGAACTTTTTTTATTTTATTTTTTCATGGCCATTTATTCATCCCCTCTATGCCCTCTTCCACCTCCACTCATCCCCCTCCCCTAGAAATTTCTTAAATGAAGATTGTACATGCTGTTTTCTCAGAGGCAACATAAAAAGGCATATGCTAATCTAGAAAAACAGATTATTTAAATATTTAAATTTATAATAAAAATTAAATTAATAATAAAAATTTATTATTAAAATATTAGCTGGGATGCTTTTAGCTGTGAGTAACAGAAATTCTGATTCAATTAAACTGTATCCTGTGTAACAGAAAGTCCAGAGAGTGAGAACTTCAGCATTGAGAGATTCAGTAGCTTAACACAACTCTCAAGAATCCTAGCTCTTTCTATATCAAAGCTCTGTCTTCTCCTCTGATTTTATCCTCAGGCTAATAGCAAGAAGAGTGCTAACATCTGAAAGTGACAATATTCGCCAGGACCAGTTTGGCTCAGTGGATAGAGCGTCGGCCTGCGGACTGAAGGGTCCCAGGTTCGATTCCCATCAAGGGCATGTACCTTGGTTGCAGGCACATCTCCAGTAGGGCACAGGCAGGAGGCAGCTGATCGATGTCTCTCTCATCGATGTTTCTAACTTTCTATCCCTCTCCCTTCCTCTCTGTAAAAATTCAATAAAATATATTAAAAAATATTGAAAGTGACAATACTCACAGGAAATGGGGTGGGATGGCAGGGAGAGAAACACCTCTTTCCATAACTCTTAGAGAAAAGGAAATGTGTCTTACACACCCTACAGCAGACTTCTTCCATGCCTATGTCTGAACTAAACAATGGCAGGAAAAATGGAGTTACCCTGAGACCATTGAGCCACCATTTAAGGCTGGAGAATAGATTAACTTTCTCTGGGGCATATGGCAGTGGAGGATGCAGATAGGTATCTGAGCCAAGTTAGGGTTGTGTAAGAAAAGGTCACCAGCTGTGTCCACTACCTGAACTATTTTTTCAAGATAATAGCTGAGCATAGTATGATAATTCTGAAAAAGTCAATGTCATTTGTGGTCATCTGATGTAATGTGCATAATTGCAATGTAATAAATGTTGGCATACCTAGTTCACTGAAAAAAATAACACTGGAAAAATTTGATCATCTTCTAATAATACTTCATGATATAAAATGAAAGCATGTGAAAATAATATTTGTGTTAACCTTTACAAAATACTTTAAATTTCAGTCATGGAGAAGAAAGATTACTTACCAAAATGTGTCACAAGAGTCCAGTCAATTGAACTGGAAATTGTGGGATCTTGCACATACACCTAGGTCACCAAACTCGTGGCCTTTCAATATCATCTCATAACATTTAATCTTTATTGCCGTTTTGAACCTATGTTCATTTCAAAGGATATTTGTACTAGACAGAATAAGCTAGATTATTATAAATATTTCTCTCTTTTCCATGACCAGCACAGCTAGAGATGGTCAGGAGTCCTGAGTAGGGCTACGAGGGATTGAGAAAATGAAAGAGATAGACACAAAGACAGTAGGGAAAGCTGGGACCAGGTGGGACAGCCGTCCTCTGATAGAGAGATAGGGACACAGAGACGATACAGCTTGTTTATTTTATACAGTAAGATACCAGGAAGTATTACTAAAGTTTAAGTTAAAGAAAATATGTGCATTCTTGTGGCTTCTTTGTAATTGTCACTTCTGGGTAGGCCAGATAATTATGTTTGTTCCTGGTGCCTGGCTGGATTTAGATAATGAAATCCACCCCCTGGTGCCAGAGCTAAAGGTCAGACTAACAATATACCTGCCTCTGGCAAGGTATGTTTCCAGGGCATGGCTCTGCCAGGCATCACTGGATTCAGATGACAGTTAGCTCAGTGGCCTTTCCCAGGTACTCTCAGCAGATTATAATATAACTAGAGGCCTGGTGCACAAAATTCATGCACTCAGGGGGGTCCCTCAGCCCAGCCTGTGCCCTCTCACAGTCCAGGACCTCTCGCTCCTTGCTGCCCACCTGCTTGCTGCTCCCTAGTGCTGCCACGGAGGCAGGAAAGGGTCCTACCACCGCCACTGCACTGGCCAGTCATGAACCATTAGGGGGTAGCTCCGACATCTGAATAAACTGGAGGTAAGTAAAAACCTGACCTAAGCTGGCAATCAAGGTTCTCTTTATCTTGAGAACGTGGACTTAGCAATTAATACTATTGACTATGTACTTAAAGGGAACATAGAGTCAGGACTATGAAGACACCTTCTTGACTAGTATAGATAAAGCTCTTCCAAACAAAGAAAAACAAAACAGGCAGGTCATGGGAAAGGATAGGTAGTTAACCATATGCTCCTTTAATCACAAGTTCTGACTTTATAGTGGCAGTAGAATCACCTAAAACTCTGTACTCTGACTCTGGAGTCTGTATGATAAACCTCTGTTTTACCAAAAACTGCCATTTTCTGTTTACCTTGGTTTGCAATGGGTTTCTTTTTCTTGGACAGTCAGTGGTTGCAATAGCCAAAACAAATAAGAACTTGTACTGCCCTAAAAAGTACTAATGTATGTTAGAGGCACATTGGTCCAATGTTCCACTTGCCTGTCGTTTAAATTATAAGACATTAATTCCTTGAAGTGTGCTCTGGGGAACAATAATCCTCCGTGCCTGTCTGTGGAACAAGGGACCTAGGATTAGGAAGTGCTGCATCCTGCATCCCTCATTAGAAGAGTATAATATACATTAGTATATTTAAGGGTCTGAAAAGGTCTGCAGTAAACAGACCTTTTAAATCTCCTTAACCCAGTATTACCAAAAATGTACAAACTTTTTCACCTAGCACACATGAAAATCTCTTGGAGCATATACGTACTCTGTGAACAGCAACTCTGAAAGTTGCTATTAAAGAATGACTTAGGAGTACTTTTTGTTGCGGTAAATATCTGTTAAGAGTGTTTTCATATCTACCAAATGAAAAAAATGATCCTTTAACAAGGAGAAAAATTGAGTACTAAACCTAAGGAGAGCATTGCTCTCACCATATGTCTGACTCCAAAAAGGAGGGTGGAACATGTAGCTTTTGTTGAGTGATCCTGGATAATTATTGAGAAATTTCCCTCAAGAAACTATCTTTGGGGTGTCCTGTCTGCTAGCTGATAAGAACTCCTGATTAGGATGGTCACTCTTTATATTACCTCTGTGCCTTATACCAGCAATTTTCAAACTGTTTCATCTCATGGCACATATAAACCAATTACTAAAATTCTTTGTCACACCAAAAATAATTGCTGATTTGACAAAAACAATAAGTATAATTTTGATTTATTCATACCAGACAGCATGCAGAGGGCAGCCAACCACTGATTCTCTTTCATTATTGATGTTTCCAACCCTCTCTGCCTTCCTCTCTCTATGAAATCAATAAAAACATTTTTTTAAAAAAATTCTTGCAGCACATCGGTTGAAAATCGAGGTTAGTAAACCCTGATTGTGTGCCAGATACTGTGCTAGCCACATTACATTTGGGACCTAATTTACTCACTCTCTAAGTATGTATTTTACCCCTTTTACAGCTAAGATACGAAGTTCATAAAAGGTTAGGCAATGTTATTAGTCTTACTCTTAGTGGTTATTGGGCTATATAAAATCAACTCCATCTGACTCCAGCATTATTGTACTTCCTATTTAAATATGGTTGTCTCACAACAGCCAAATGATGGTTTACACATAGTAAATGATGCAGTCTAACAGTATAAAGAAAGCTGTGTGTGAGGGCGGGCGGGGGGTGCATGCACGCATGCACTCGTGCTTTCTTACTGGAGCAGAGAATTAACTCAAATATTTCATGTAAAAAATTTGACCTCAAAGGGAACTTTTGCTAGGATTCCTTTTTAATCATGAATATTTCAGTTCAATAAATAGGACTATTAGCAGTATGGAAGACATATTCAATATGTTTGTTAGACTTTGCTATTCAAGGACAAACAAGAGCCTGGAAATATGACCAGGATTATCTAAATAGAAGCAATGATTAAAATACTTTGTCAGGGAACAGTTTATTCAGGAAATCCTGGATGAATTGCTATGAAATCATTGGCAAACTATTAAATGATGCATGTAAATAGGAAAATGAGATCCCAGAGCCGTGCTTCTTCCCATTTCGTCTGTCTTTTAAATTCAATTCTCACTAAAGTTTGAAGAAAAGTATTTTCTAATGGTGCTTATGAAATAAACAAAGAACATTGCTTGGCAGAGGACCAAGAAGACGGTTTTAAAACAAATGAACTTAACTGTATATCAAGTTGGTGATATAACCACACAAAGAAAAGAATTATTTTAAGGTGTGTTTTTTTTTTAAGGACAAAGACTTTCTATATATTCTTAGAAATATGTATATTCTGAAGATAAAAAGAAGGCAAATTAAATTTAATTTGGCAGTCTAATGATTAGTAAAAAATATTGGCATCATTTTGAAGTTATTCTATGAATATTATGGAGCAAATAATTACATTAATGTGTTAGGATCCCAAACATTCCATGTAAAAGATGAAACATACAAATAGAAAAACAAATAAGTAAAAGCCGTATACATTTTTTCCTTAAAAGGTTTAGAAGCAATGACAACCCAGTATCAAAGAACAGCCCTAACACCCAGATTGCACCATTTGTAAGACAGCTGATTTCAAGTCTGGGACAGAAAGCCTGAGACGTCTTCTACCTGAAAGCAAGGAAGATATCAAAGACAGTTGGAGTCATATCAAAAGAACCCAAAAATCTACTTCCTCTGGGGGCTTCCTCTGGCCAAATATAAAACAATTTAAACATCCATCCATGAGTTCATAATATGAAAATAAGGAAGAAAGTAATTGATTAAGTAATTAATTTAATACACAAAAGTCAGGGGTGACCATTAGAAGTAGCTAGGGCATTGTATTAGTTTGTAAGGGCTGCCATAACCAAGTACCACAGCCTGGGTGGCTTACACAACAGAAATTTATTTTCTCACAATTCTGGAGGCTAGAAATCGAAGATCAAGGTGTCGGTGAAGTCAATTTCTTCTGAGACCTCCTCTCTCCTTGGCTTGAGGATGACTACGTTTCCCCAGTGTCTTCACATAGCCTTCCCTTCCCTCTCTTGAATATCACTGTTTAAATTTCCTCTTCTTATAAAAACACCAATTGTATTGGGTTAGGGACCACATTTTAACTGAATTACCTCTTTAATGACTTTATCTCCAAACACAGTTACTGGGGGTTAGATTTCAATGCATGAATTTGGGGCGGGAGAAACACATGTTAGTAACCACAGGTACCAAGTCCTTTCCTTTGAAAATTAGAAATTAAAGGAAAAGAAAAAAGGATTATGTTGCCTGTCCTGTACAAACTATTTTAGATTCACTAAATGCTCTAATTGAGGAGGGAAATCCAGTGAATCAATGTAAACAGAATGATTAGAAAATCACTATTTTGTAGTGTAGGCCGTGCTCATCAATGGATGATCAAAGTATTAGGAGAAAGGTTGATAGTTCACGTCACAATGTAAAAATTAAACTGTTACCACTTGAATCTACCAGTCAATTTAGCACCTCTAAAAGTAGGACAACCAGACATTATATGCCTTCTGATGTGACACAACATAACTTAACACAGTATTAAGATATTCCTGCTAAAGAAGTTAAAACTGAATCTAATTGAAACTTTAGTTTTAACTTCCAGTTTACAGGAAATATAGTGGATAGGAGGACATACAGTGAATAAGAAGACAAGTCAATTCCACTACAAGGAAGCAATTATCCAAAGCCAGAGTGGAAGCCATTCCGCAGGATAGCTGGCATGAGAAAATAAAAAAAACAGAGCTCTATTCTAGATTAAAAGACACTTCAGAGTCATAACAAAATGGAATGGGCTGACCTTGTTATAACCCTGATTTGAACAAACCAACTATAAAAAGTGTTTTTTGGAGAATCCAAGATGGCGGCATAGGTAAACACCTACAATTTCAAGGCTGCAACTAAAAGACAGAACGGACATCATCCAGAACCACAGGAAAGCTGGCTGAGTGGAAGTTCTACAGCTAAAGGGAAGGAGAGGGGCTCACGGAGACCCAAAGGAGCTGCAAAAAGCTGAGGTACAGAGACACGCGCGTGGAGAGAGCGGGAGCCGGAATACCTGGCTGGTTTTCTCTGGCGGGAGGGAGACGGAGACCCTCAAAGGCATTGAACCCCTATCTTACGACACTAAGCCCCAGATCCAGTCAAAACTCATACGGGGGGAGTTTGGACTGTGAAAAGGGAGAGGTGCATGGAAATTTAGGGGAGTCGCAAAGGATCGGAGGTCTGGTGGCGCACACGGCACTGGGCAGAGGACAGACTGCTGATTGTGCTGCTGGCTTTCGTGAGTGGGCAGGAGACAGACCCTCCCAACTGTGCCACTAATGACTCCACTAAGCCACTGTTTCGGGTGAAACCCTGGGGACCTAGACTCGTGTGGCCCTGGAGCCTGAAAGGCAGCAGGCTAGTGGCACTGCAGGCATGCTCACACAAGGACCGCTCCAGCGATTACCCAGTCACGTGAGACTCAGGGGCCGTGGAGGGCGGGGCCGACTAGAAGGCAAGGTGGTCCCTTAAGCCCTGAGACTCCACCCCTCCCAAGCTCAACAGAGGCTTCTTCGGTTTTGCAAGTCTGGTATCATAAGGCTGAATCCAACACACAAGTTCTCCTGGCATAGTGAAAATGCCGAGACAAGGGAAGGGATCACAAACAAGAGAAATGGAGGGGAAAAAAACGACTGGATATAGAGTTCAAAACCACGTTTATAAGGTTTTTCAATAATATGCTAGAAAAGCTGGATAAAATTAGCGAGAGCCTAGAGGAGATGAAAAAGGACCAACTAGAGACACTGACTGAAATAAAAAATATTATACAGAGTCCTAACAACAGACTAGAGGAAGGCAAGAATCAAGTCAAAAATTTGAAATATAAAGAAGCAGAAAACATTCAACTGGAAAAGCAAGAAGAGAAAAGAATCCAAAAATGTGAAGATAATGTAAGGACCCTCTGGGACAGCTTCGAGCATACCAACATCAGAATTGTGGGGGTGCCAGAAGAAGAGAGAGAGCAAGATACTGAAAACTATGTAAAGAAATAATGACTGAAAACTTCCCACATCTGGTAAAAGAAATAGACTTACAAGTCCAAGAAGCACACAGAACCCCAAATAAAAGGAATCCAAAGATGACTACACCAAGACACATCATAATTAAAATACCAAGAGCAAAAGACAGAGAATATTAAAAGCAGCAAGAGAAAAACAGTTCATTACCTACAATGGAGCACCCATACAACTGTCAGCTGATTTCTCAACAGAAATGATGCAGGCCAGATGGGAGTGGCAAGAAATATTCAACGTGATGAACAGCAAGAGCCTACAACCAAGAATACTCTATCCAGCCCTTTGATTCATTCAGAATCAAAGGGCAGATAAAGAGCTTCACAGAGAAGAAAAAGCTAAAGAAGTTCCTCAACTCCAAACCAGTATTATATGAAATGCTCTTTTAGAAGAGGAAGAAGAAAAAGGTAAAAACCAAAAAATTATGAACAACAAATACATATCTATCAACAAGTGAATCTAAAAATTAAGTGAATTAAAAATTTGATCAACAGAATAAACTGGTGAATATAATAGAATTAGGAGCACAGAAAGGGAGTGGACTGATAACTCTCAGGGGGAAAGGGGTGAGGGGTGTACAGGGAGAGACTGGACAAAAATCATACACCTATGGATGAGGTCAACAGAAGGGAGGTAAGGGTAGAGGGAAGGGTGGGAGCTGGGTGGAGGGGTGCTATTGAGGGGGGAAAAGAGACAAATGTAATAATCTGAATAATAAAGATTTAATTAAAAAAAATTTTTTAAGTGTTTTTTGAGATAATCAGAAGATTTTGATGATTATTAATTAGATGGCATTAAGGAAATATTTTTACATTTTAGGTGTGATAATATTGTAATGTTTTTAAGTCCTTATTTTTTAGGTACATACAGAAGTATTTAGGGGTAAAATGATAAAGAAATGTCAGAAATTTGCTTTTAGTAAAGAAGAGAAGGAGCCCTGGCTGGGTGGCTCAGTTTGTTGGAGTTTTGTCCACTGTACCAAAAAGTTGTGGGTTCAATTCCCAGTCAGCTTCTACATTGTGGGTTCAATCCTTGGTTGGGGTGTCTATAGGAGGCAACCAATCAATGTTTCTCATATCAATATTTTTCTCTCTATCTCTCCCTTCCCCCCCCCCTCTCACCTCTCTCTCTCTCTCTCTCTCAAAACATATCCTCAGTTGAGGATAAAAAAAAGAAGAAGAAGAAGAAGAGCAGGAAGGGATGGAAGAATAAATTATAAATATGGCAAAATGTTGATAATTATTGAAACTGCTAGACCAATAGCTCTCAAAATATGCTCCCTGTTGGGCCTCAGTTCCCCTGCCAGGAACTGGTCCTCCATAAACACTGGGTATTGGAAGAAGTTATGAGCAGTCATAGGCATATAGGAGAGACTTTATTGCAGACCAAGCAGCCATTGCTAACAAGGAACCATCAGACAAAGCAATTCTTCAAAGTAGCCTCACCAAGCAGCCGCACATGGCTGGTCAGTAACAAATCTCTATACCAACTCAGACAAAAGAGGCTTCTTGCCAAATAGTGTTATCAGTATTTGGGTTATAAAAAGGTACACCTGAACATTGAGCACAGTAAAATTGCTGTGTCATTGCCTGTACACATGTGTATGGCAAATTGGCCTCGAACATCAGGCGTACTCTGATTAGGATTCCCACACTCCCCCAATGAGCCACAGCATTATTTAAGAACTTGTTACAAGGATAATTCTTGAGCTCATCCCAGATTCATTGGAATAGAAAATCTGAAAGCAGGTCTAGCAAATCTATTTTAATAAGCCCTCCAGGCGATTCTGATATAGCTAAAGTTTGAGAATCAGTAGCTGAACAAAAGAAATTCTGGCACTGAATATTTTTTAGTATTTTGAAAACTGTCATTATTATTATTTTGTTGATTCTAGAGAGAAGGGAAACACCACACATAGTTGTTTTTTAAAAAAGAAATGACAGTTGTGTTCTGGCTGATGTGGCTTACTTGGTTGAAGCATTATCCCGTGCACCGAAGGATCATAGGTTTGATTCCCAGTGCTCATCAATGGATGATAAAACTATTAGGAGAAAGGTCAGGGCACATACTCAGGTTTTGGGTTCCACTCCCAGCTGGGGGCACCTATGGGAGGCAACCAATCAACATTTCTCTTTCACATTGATGTTTACAAGAGAAAGTAAGGTGGTGTTTTTCTGTGGTTCCCCTTGTAGATGCCTTTCTAAGGTTTGGTTTTGTTTTATTTTTTCTGTAAGGCAGAGAGGCCTCCTTCCCTTTCATTCTCTCCTTTAACAAGCATCTATTGAACCTAGTGCTGTGCCAAGTACTCTGCTGAGCAACAGGGAACTATAGACAGATAAAATACAATTGCTTCCCTCAACAGTGCCAAAGCATAATGGGAAAAATAGACAAAAGGATCAAAACGGGATAAGCGAGAGGTAAACTGAAGGTGAGTGAATGCAATATGGCGCCACAACTGATAGTGACTGGAGAACTTACTGCAGTGGGGGAACGCTGTGCTGAATGTAAAGACTGAGGTTAAATGAGATGGGGAGCAAGTCACAGAGAAATCGAAAGCTCACTCATTCACTCAATCACCAGTAAATAGCTGCAAAAACTAGGGTAGAGCAAGGGGTTCATGGTGGCAGGGACCTGCCTGCCAAACTTTTCACCACTGCTATCTCCATCCATATTTCTGTTAATGTACACAATTAAAGTGTAGTCAAGTCCCCACCAAATGGAAAAATAACCCTAAAGGGCCAGATTATGAAATTGTAAAAGTCTAGAGCAAGCAAATAAAAGGAACAATTTTGCCTAAAACCATTGCTCACACTTATATAAAACTAGATTGCTAAAGAGACTGCTCAGTGACTCCTTTGTATAGAATTGTAAGCTAAATATAACTAGCCAGTCATTTGTGAATAAATTGAAATGAGCTATCTAGGGAAAGTATAGAAATGTCACTATGCTTTATTCACAGATTCCATCTTAGATATGGGGCTTTGAAGCAGATATTTCATGCTGCTTGAAAATCTTTTAAGTGTCCTAATCCACATTTTTTAAAAGTCAAAATCCCAGGAATGTTGTACCTTTCAAATGTAACTGTCTTCTGTCACACTTTATATCTATGCCACATATTAACGTTAAAGGAAGTGTAATGAAATGAATATATTTTTGTCAGCTGGTTTGACAGCATTAAACCAACCAAAGTTTTCAAAAGTAACAAGAACAAAATATTTTTCCATAGAAATATAATATAAAGTTATTATCAAAATAAACAATGAATATATCTCCTATTATTTAAAGAATACATGCTAAAAGAAGAAATTAAGTTCAATAAAATTAATTCCTATTAATTGAGAATAATAAAACAAGAATTTAGCTATCTCTACATTAGCATTACATATAGAATAAGAATTTGCTTGTATTTAATATAAACAAGGTTTCTAGAGTAATACTCTTTAAAATCACAAACTACATTTTTCTCGATGTTACACTGAAACTTTCCTATTATAAAATATTGGTGAGTGCTATGATATACTAAAAAGAACACAGGCACTGAAGTCAGATAATCTAGATTTTAATTCTTGTGTTAACCACTTACTAGCTGTGTAATTTGGACCAATTTATTTGTCTCAGTCTCAGTTTACTGATCCTTCTACCATCTTCTTCACAAAGGTTTTGTGAATGTTAACAAATTGGTGTACACAGTGGCAAGCAGGCTACCTGGTACAGGATGAGAGCATTCTACATCTGTGATTAGTTCTCTCACCTTACAGTCTTCTACACAACCAAACTTTGTGCTATCAGCTAGGCCCTGGGATTGCTTGAAGCTCACTCATTCAGCTGGCCTTTGGTGCTAGTCAGCTGGGATTGTTGGTTAGGGCAGCTAGGTTCTTCTCTACATTGCCTTTTCTTGTAGCTTGGGCATCTCACAGCATGATGACTTGGTTCAGAGATGGAGCATTTTAGGAGGAATAGGAAGTGGAAGCTGCCAATTGTCTTAGGATCTAGGTCTGAAAGAACCAGAGTGTTACTTTGTCCACATTTTACTGGTCAAAGCAGATCTGGAATCAAGGAAATGGAATAAGCTGTGTCTTAAAGTGAAGAGTGGCGAGTATATGAAGAGAAGCATTTGAGGGACAGTCTTTGAAGACTAGCTACTAGATCTACCATCTGGCCACAATTCATATCCTTTAC
This sequence comes from Lasiurus cinereus, assembly GCA_011751065.1. Taxonomy (NCBI): domain Eukaryota; kingdom Metazoa; phylum Chordata; class Mammalia; order Chiroptera; family Vespertilionidae; genus Lasiurus; species Lasiurus cinereus. The sequence continues at coordinate 13,659,286 of JAAGEH010000393.1, read as the reverse complement.
ACATGCAAAATATACCCTAAAAACCTCTAAAACTCTCATACTTTTATGGCATCAGATCAAAGTCTAGGATCTTGACAGCTAAATAACATACAAGAGCAGCTGAGGCACTTCAGGTGTGGTCTCTCAGGTGCAGTAGCTTGGCTGCAAAGTCCTATGAACTAAAAAGACTAGTTATCTGTCCTGCATTCATCCATCAGCACAATGATGAAAAGGGACAGGATTACCACAATAGACACTCCATTCAAAAAGATTGGGAGGCAGGAGGGGGTAATAGAAGGCAGAGAGTAGTCACCAGAACATGTAATTCTCAAATTAGACCAAGCACACAGTATCACTTTTCTACAACTCTGAGATCACAGAATGCTCCTTGATTAAGGCCTACTTCTGCTTGCTGAGAGTACTTCCCTAGGCCCTTGGCTCTGTGGCCTATGTTTACAACTAAGCAGCTTTCTTTTAGAGGATGTTGGGGGCTCAGAGGCCTCTGTCATTGTTAAACTCTCTCTGTCCTCCAGGCCATGCTTTTATAAGTCCTTAAAAAAAAAAAGGCAAAACAAAACAAAAAACTTTGTGGGATTCTAGTATATCAGATTATAATCTACATTAGATGAAAGCACACCCACAAATATCTTTGAGACACACCCCCTCTATCTTGAATTTATAGTCAGGTGCTGTGGAATAAAACCCTTAGGATTCTCAGAAGCCCTTTTGCTAAACAACAACAACAAAAAAAGTAATGAAAATAATGTAAGAGGTGCGCACTTAAAATTCTTAGAAGCCCTATTATGGAGATGGATTTTATCTTTGCCACCAAAGTCCTGGCTTGAACTCTATAGTCACATTTCATCACATGCAGCTAAAAGAAACCAGTTGGTACTTGCAACATTCTGCCTGCAAATCTCTGTAGCCATATTCATAAATTCATTAAATATATTTTCTCTCTTACCTAATACCACAATCAATAGAGATGCCAAACATTCCACCACTACATATCAAGGGTTGCCTTTTCTCCATTATTCAACATCAATTTTATCACAGTCCTTCCAGCTTCCTTTACAGATTCCTCAAAGTCCTTCTGCCTCTGCCCTTCAGCTGGTCCTAGAGCCAATGTCACATGTTTTTTAGGTTTTTGTTAAAATGCACCACTTTCAGATTCCAATTTCTGTCTTTGTTATCTATCCTCCTGTATAATAAAGAGGTAATATACAAATTGACCCTCATACCTTTACACAAGATGGCTACCCTCATGTGGTCAAAGATGGCTGCCACAAGATGGCCAGCAGGGGAACACAGTTGGGGGGGGGATCAGGTCTGCAGGGGAGTGCAGTTAGGGGCGACCAGACTGGCAGAGGAGTGGTCAGGGGGTGATCAGGCTGGCAGGCAGTCAAGCAGTTGGGAGCCAGCAGTCCCAGATTGTGAGAGGGATTTCCGACTGCTGGTTTAGGCCCAATCCCACAAGTGGGTCCCAGATTGGAGAGGGTGCAGGCTAAGCTGAGGGACATCCTCCGCCAGTGTATGAATTTCATGCACTAGGCCTATATAAAAAATATATAAAAATTATATAAAAAATAAAAAATATCCTAAAATGTAGTGTCTTCAAATGATTGCCATCATAACAATTGGGTCGGGAACACACAAATGCTTATTTACTCACATGTCTGGCTCAGAGTTACTTCTTGAAACCTCTCTTTATATGATATCTCATCTTCCATCTGGCCTCTCCCCAGCAGTATAGTCTGGACTTCTTACGTGATGTCTCAAGTTGCAAGAGGTGAATTCCCAGAAATCCACTTCTGGTGTCTTCTTTTGGGACAGCCAAGCTATAAAACCAGCTCAGATTGAAGGGGAGGGGAAATAAACCCCATGTTATGAACTGAATGTTTGTATTGAAATCTAATCTCCAATGTGATGATATTAGGGGTGGGGGTCTTTGGGAGATAACTAGGTTAAGAAGGTGGAGCCCTTATGAATGGGTTTAGTGCCTATATCAGAAGAGGCCAGAGAAAATATGAAAATACAAAAAGTAGGCTCTCTACAACCCAGAGGGCTATCACCAGAACTGGGACATGCTGGCTCTCCAGTCTCAGAGTTCCAGCCTCCAGAACTCTAAGAATGAATTCTGTTGTTTAAGCCACCACCTAATTTATGTAGTTTATTATAGCAGTTTGAGCTGACTGAGACACTCCACTTCTAATATGAAGAATAAAATGTGTCAGGCCAGTGTGGCTTAGCAGTTGAGCATTGACCTATGAACCAAGTCAGTGGGTGCAGGAGGCAGCTGATAGATGACTCTTTCTCATCATTAATGTTTCTATCTCTCTCTCTCTCTTCTTCCCTCTTTAAAATCAATAATTTTTTTTTTAAAGAGGGAACTTCTTTTTAAAAAAAGAAAAAATGTGCATTCAGGAAGAGGGAGGAATTGTTTGGGGTCATTTTAACCTCCATTTTACCGTAACAGTTAAGTCTAACTTAACTTGTTTGGAATAAATTGCAAAAAATTTGAGTCCTTTTTTCTTAAATGTTGGTGCACTTAAGTGTGGTGTCAGGTATCTGCCTAGACTGAGCACTATTAGTCTCAGCCAAAAACCCTGTTTCAGGAATGTTGACCAGACGTGAGAAGATTGTAAAATTTCCTTTTCCCTTAATCTTTCATTTTTTACTTCCTTCCTTCCACCTTTTTTTTTTCTTTTAAAAAGAGACCATAAATGATTTAATTGGTCCTGGTAAAAAAGAAAATCTTACAATAGCCAAGATTTGGAAGTAGTCCAGTAGATGCCCACCAGTAGATGAGTGGCTAAAAAAGTTGTGGTACATTTATACAATGGAATACTGCTTGGCCATAAAAAGAAGGAAATCTTGCCTTTTGTGAAAGCATAGGTGGATCCGGAGATATTATGCTGAGTGAATTAAACCAGTCAGAGAAAGACAAATACCATATGATTTCACTTATATGTGGAATCTAATAAACAAAATAATCTAGCAAACATAATAGAAGTAGACTCAGATTCAGAGAGCAGATTGACCACTATCAGAGGGGAGGCAGGGTTCGGGAGCTAGGTGAAAAAAATTAAGGGATTAAGAAAGAAAAAAACAACAACTCATAGACAACAATATTGTGCTTACTAGAGGGAAAGGAGAGGGAAGGTATAAGAGAGTAAAGGCAGGATAAATGGTGATGGAAGGAGACTTGACTTGGAGTGGTGAACACAAAATACAATATATAGGTGATGTATTATAGAATTGTACACCTGAAACCTATATAATTTTAGTAACCAATGTCACCCCAATAACTTCAATAAAAATAAAATAATTTTTAAAATAGCCACAAAGCAAAGGAAAAAAAAAGTGATTTACATATCTGTAGTCTTTTCTTGTTCTACCTAGAATTCCCTTCTTTACTTTTACCACTGGTAAAATTCCACTTCCTACTCCAAAATCCAGTTCAGATTTTTATAATAGTCCCTTCACCCTACACAGAAGAATAAATGATTCCCATAAGTACATCTTAGTATTAATACTTGTTTATATGTCTATCTTTCCTGTTAGGTAGTCAGATTTTAGGGAGAAGCTTATATAATTATATTTCCCATCCATCAGGCTAAGTCTGCTAATTTGAGTTGGAAATAATTTAGATGAATGGGGTGTGACATTGTTGAGAGCATTATGAATGTCATTCTGTGGAGCTTGTATTTTTATTTTTTAGACAATGTGGAAGCATTCAGATTGGAGCTGGGTGGGTGATAAAATTGATTCTTCCATGTTTAAGAAAAATGAGGTGGCAGCAAACAAAAGAACAGTCTAGGTATGTGTGCAGGTGGGAAGGGCAGCTGGGTTTCTGCCCAACCCACATGACTAGATAATAATCTACTCAAACGTTATGAACAGTCATGTGAAGGTGTTGTGCCTGCAGAGTAGAATAATTAACCAATTTCTGAATTGTTCTCATTTAGCTTTTAATTTTATTGTTTTATGTTCTAAATGCTGATTTGTTTAAATCACCCTGTAAGCACATCCAAATGTTTCTATATCTTTTTAAAAATATATTTTTATTGATTTTAGAGCGAGAAAGGGAGGAAGATAGAGAAATCAATGATGAGAGAAAATCACTGATGGGCTGTCTCCTGTACACTCCCTATAGGGATTGAACCTGCAACTCTGGATGTGCCCTGACTGTGAATTGAACCATGATCTCATGATTCACCCACTGAGCAAAACTGGCCAAGCCATTCACACTTTCTTGATGGCACTGGCTGGGCTGTCTCTAGGTGCAGGCTTTATTTATGACATGGCTGCACATTCTACTTCCTTCTAGGATATGTGAGGAAATAACCTCTCAATTCAAGGGCAAGTGTAGGTCCAGTCTCTGCTTCACTTCCTGATATGGCACCCATTTTCTTTTTCTTTTCTTTTTTTTAATATCCTTTGAGTGACAACTACTTACTTTATTTTTTTTTAATGTTTTTTTATTGTTTTTTTTTTTACAGAGAGGAAGGGAAAGTGATAGAAAGTCAGAAACATCGATGAGAGACATCAATCAACCGCCTCCTGCACTCCCCACACTGGAGATGTGCCCGCAAGCAAGGTACATGCCCCCAACCGGAATCGAACCTGGGACCTTTCAGTCGGCAGGCCGACCCTCTATCCACTGAGTCAAACCGGTCTCGGCGACACCCATTTTCTTAATGGGATCCCACTGATTCCCTAACAGGAAATAAACCCCTACCAGGCTGGACATGCAGGAACTTATTTCACTACAAAATCAGGTCATCCTCCCAGCCTCTTTGCTCCTCTCCCCTTTATTTGCTTTCTTTGCTTTCCCTTAATCTTGATTTTCTATTTCATTAACCTAGTTGTATATTTCTTCTGCCAAAAATCACGTCAAGTACATTTTGGAAAAGGCAGGCTATAAATAAAACCAAGAAAAAACCACAATAATATGCTTTTTTTAAAAAAGCAATGCATATATATTAGAGAATTTTATTAAATAGACAGCTATAAACAAAGAAAAAGAAATTCTTGCTTTTAAGCCAAATTCATCATATCTTCTTTAACCCAATCAATTACTTTGCTTGCACTACAAAATATCTCAACCAATTACCAGTTGACTGATTCTCTAAAATCAGTATAAGATAATTTGTCAAGTAGTATAACACGTATTACTGGTCAATTTCACTCCTGGCTGCTTGGGCCCAAATTCACCATCAAGGGTTTGGGCTGTTTAGTGAGACTTTTCAAACAATAGCATGAATAAAAAAATGTTTAATATATGTAGAAATCTTAAATTCATAAAAAAAATATGACCAACTGATTAAAAGATACATTTGATTCCTTTTTTTTTTAAATCTTAAATCAGAAGAAAGCAAGATGCAGGCATAGGTAAACACCTGAACTGCTGCCTCACACAATTTCCAAACTACAATGGAAAGACAAAAACATACATCATCCAGAACGACAGGAAGGCTGGCTGAGTAAAAGTGCTACAACTAGAAGGAAAGACAAAAGCACATTGAGACTCACAGGAGCTACAGAAGGCAGAGGTACAGAAGCACGTGTGCGGAGTACACAGATGGCTTTCTCATCAGGAGGGAGATACAAGCTCCTGACTGTTCTGAACTCCAGTTCCAGGCGAGACGCTAGGAACCCAGACTCATATGGGGAGAAACTGGACTGTCTGGCAGTGGGCAAAACTCTAGGGTGGCTTTCTCTCAGAGGTGCTTGTAGCAATTACTGAGGGACACTGAGACCCAGGGGCCTCTTAGGGCAGGGCTGACAGAAAGCCATTGCTGCTTGCTCCACCCTGAGACTCCGCCCCATCCTAGCTGAGTGAAAAGGATTCTGAATATGAATGGTCTGATCCTTTGAATTCTAAAATTACCTAACAAACTGCAGCTGAGTTAGTGAGACCCGGAACACCCAAAAGAAGGCCCAAGCCCCACAGCAGCTTGCATTGCTTCACAGCTGGGCCTCATCTGGGCACCTCCAAAACCCAAACAAAGAAGAGAAATCTGCAGATCTCTCTGTAGCTCCTGCTGGGCGGCCTCAGGCAGTGGCTAAATTAGCACCTTCTTGGAGATCCAAGAGCCAGTGTACCCAGGGGTCAGAATAAGACCATCCAGATTACAACTGCTCAGATCCATAAGGGACACACTCAGAGGGCAGACTCAGTGAGCACCAAAGCCCAACTGAAGCAAGTCTTGCCCCATAAGGCTGTCTCCAGCACAGAAGTTCTCCCATCATAAACCCAGCTGATCCTCACAGCCAATTGGCCTGGAGATGAATTCCTCCCAGTGATACCAATAACAATCATGGCTTAATTACAACAAGGCTGTGCACACAGCCCACAAAGGGTGCACCAAGCATGTCCACCTCAGATAACTAGGGAGGCTGAGCCACTGGGCCCTATAGGTAACTAGCACACAAAGCCACACTATCAGTTCAGGGAAGCAGCCAAAATGTGGAGACAATGAAACAGGTCACAAATGACAGAAATGGAGGAAAGCAAACTACTGGATATAGAGTTCAAAACCATGGTTATAAGGTTTTTCAAGAATTTTCTAGAAAAGGCGATACATTTAGGGAGACCCTCAAGGATATGAAAAAGGTCCAAATGGAAATTAAATATATACTGAATGCAATAAAAAATAAGATCCAACAGCAGACTAGAGGATCACAAGAATCAAGTCAAAGATTTGAAATACAAAGAAGCAAAAAACACCCAACTGGAAAAGCAAAAAGAAAAGAGAATCCAAAAATGTGAAGATAGTGTAAGGAACCTATGGGACAACTTCGAGCATACCAACATCAGAATTATGGGGGTGCCAGAAGAAGAGAGAGAGCAAGATACTGAAAAACCTATTTGAAGAAATAATGACTGAAAACTTCCCCCACCTGGTGAAAGAAATAGACTTACAAGTCCAGGAAGCACACAGAACCCCAAACAAAAGGAATCCAAAGAGGACCACACCAAGCCACATCATAATTAAAATGCCAAGAAGTGAAAGACAAAGAGAGAATATTAAAAGCAGCAAGAGAAAAACACATAATTACCTATAAGGGAGCACCCATACAACGGTCAGCTGATTTCTCTATAGAAACTATGCAGGCCAGATGGGAGTGGCAAGAAATATTAAAAGTCACCGAAACTGGTTTGGCTCAGTTGATAGAGCATCAATCTGTGGACTGGGGGGTCCTGGGTTCGATTCCAGTTGGGGGCAAGTGCCTTGGTTACGGGCACATCCCCAGTGGGGGGTGTGCAGGGGGCGGCTGATTGATGTCTCTCTCTCATGGATGTTTCTGACTCTCTGTCCCTCTCTCTTCCTCTCTGTGAAAAATCAATAAAATATATTTTTTAAAAAAAGAAATATTCGAAGTGATGAATAGCAAGAACCTATAACCAAGATTATTCCACCCAGCAAAGCTATCATTTAGAATTGAAGATCAGATAAAGAAAAGCTAAAGGAGTTCATCACCACCAAACCAGTATTATAGAAAATGCTGAAAGGTACTCTTTAAGAAGAGGAAAAAGAAGAAAAAGGTAAAGATAAAAATTATGAACAACAAATACATATCTATCAACAAATGAATCTAAAAATCAAGTGGATAAAAAAAATCTAATGAACAGAATAAACTGGTGAATATAATAGAACTAGGGGCATAAAAAGGGAGTGGACTGACAATTCTCGGGGGGAAAGGGGTTTGGGAGATGCAGGAAGAGACTGGACAAAAATCGTATACCTATGGGGGGTGGTAAAGGCAGAGAGTGGGATGGGAATCATGTGGAGGGGAGCTATGGTGGGAAAAAAGAGCAACAATTGTAATAATCTGAACAATAAAAAATTATTTAAAAAAGTAAAAAATCTTAAATCAGATAACTTTATAGCTTAGGTCAGTGGTCGGCAAATTCATTAATCAACAGAGCCAAATATCAACAGTACAACTATTGAAATTTCTTTTGAGAGCCAAATATTTTAAACTTGAACTTCTAACACCACTTCAGTATATTCGCCCAGGCCGTGGTATTTTGTGGAAGAGCCAAACTCAAGAGGCCAAAAAGCTGCATGTGGCTTGAGAGCCGCCGTTTGCTGACCACTGGCTGAGGTTGACAGACAAGTTTAACAAAGCAAAATATATAGCCTTGGAGGAATTAAATTGGAGTAAACCAGTGGTTCTCAACCTTCCTAATGCCTCGACCCTTTAGTACAGTTCCTCATGTTGCGGTGACTTCCAACCATAAAATTATTTTCATTGCTACCTCATAAATGTAATTTTGCTACTGTTATGAATCATAATGTAAATAGCTGTATTTTCCCATGGTCTTAGGCGACCTCTGTGAAAGGATCGTTCGATCCCCAAAGGGTTCGTGATCCACAGGTTGAGAACCGCTGGTAAACGCTGTACAGTAGTATGCTCAATGTGTCATATAGACCTTACTTTAATTCCAAGTAGCATTCATTGTTTACTTTATTTTTTATTGAAATATCATTCACATTCCATAAAATTCACCTTTTAAGATGTACAAATGAGTGTTATTTGCAACTATCACCACTATTCAATTCTAGAACATTTCTATTAGCCCCAAAAGAAACGTTATATCCATTCATAATCATTCCCCATTCTCATCCAAAGCCCTTGAAAACCACTAATATTCCTGCTGTCTCTATAGATTTGCCCATTCTGGACATTTCAAATAAACAGAATCATGTAATATGTGGCTTTTTGTGTCTGGCTTCTTTCACTTAGCATAATGTTTTCAAGGTTCTTCCATGCTGTAGCACGTATCAGTAATTCATTTTCTTTTATTGCCAAATGATATTCAGTTATATGAATAGTGCTACATTTTATTCATTCATCAATTAATAGACAAATTGGGTTGTTTTCACTTCTTAGCTATTATGAATAATGCTATGAACTTTTATGTAGAGCTTTATTCACTTCAAAGATTCCTATAGAAAATCTTAAATAAACAAAGGTTAATGTTTTCTCTCTCTTTTTTTTTAGTTTTTATTTTAATATTAGAGACAGTTTTTTGGAAAGGAGAGCTCTCTAAAAAAACTGATTTATGGAGGGAGAAAATTAGGGCAATAATGAATAGTTAGATAAAGTATAGAGTGTGAACTTAGAAATTACAGGTCCACTTTACTAATCAAACTCATAACCCCAGGAAGATGGCAAGAACATAAAAGAGAATTCAAGCTGTTTTTCAGGGATAGAGGGGGATTTATATAACAAAACTTACATAAAAGTTCTCTGGTTTCAAGATTTACAGGAAGTATAACCAAATAAAATGCCTTGTTATGAAGATTTAGACAAAGAATTCTTTCTAGCTAGTTATTTAACATTGCAGAGTGCTTACCTCTCCTGTCCTGTTTCTTGTTTTGAGGGTGTTTTTGTTTTTACATATAATTAATGGTCCCCAGATGTACTTGCTTTTTAGAGCTCTATCTTTTTACTTTCATCTTCCTTAGGGAACAGAGGTTTCCAATATTTCCCTATGCCCAAACTTGAATAAAGACCAAATAATAGAGCCATGTTGACATCATTTTTAGGAAAATTTCCCTTTAGGTCTAGTATCAAACACTCCTGTGCAATCTCAGCACATTATCTGCACATAGCCATACTGACTTTAGGACCCAGTCATTACTGAAAATGCTCTTCCCCCAAAATCTTTCATCAGAAACCTCATTGTTTCCCCACCATGTTCTGGCCTCCTGCATTTCTCATGGTCTGGCATTAAACTTGCTCTTCAGCCTTATCTCTACCTCCAGTGTCTCAGTTTGTCAGACTTCTAGCCCTCTCCTGATTCTTGCTCCTTCCCCTTGCCTGAGTCCCAAAATGTCAGCCACTTTCTCACCAGCCTCCTTAATTCCCTCTGCCTGAAACTGGCCTCATTAACCCTGTCAGCTATTCAAACAGAAATCAACCAAGTTCTATTGCTCTGTCCAGGACCATTCTCCTCTGGCCACTCTACACTCTTATGAGAGCCTTGCCTCACTGGGGTTTCTGTGTGGCTCAGAAATTATTTTATTTCTTTCTTAGTCACACCAGCTCCTCTAAACCTTTACTATTATCCTCAAATTCCAGGCTTTCTTCACCATTCTCTGGGCAGAAACAAATACAAAACAAAAACAGGTATCATGCAGGGACTCCTTTAATTCCCTTTCATCTGTAAATCTATCTGAGCCTTCCTCCTCCTTATATCTTTCCCCTTTCTTCATTGATCCCCTTCTTTGTGCCTTTTTCACTCCTCTGGCTTTCTTCAAGATCTTATTGTGTTGACTTCCTGATTTATAACTGCTTGTTCTTTTTCATCATCTCCTACCTTACAGTCTCTACACAACGCTCTAAAACTCTACCCTTCTCGCTTGTCCCATCTCTCTGGATTTGTCCTTAGTTTTATAATTCATTTCTTTGCCTTCAAACACTCTTGCTCTCTACAATTCAATGCCCAATGCAGAGAGAACATTCAAAAACACAGATTTAGTTGTGCCATTTCCATAATTTAAATTTTTTCCATGTTAAAATCAAAAGTTCTCCAAGTTAAAATCAAAAGTTCTCAGCTTGGTGGGTAAGATCCTTAATCCTGTGAGTCCATCTACCTCTCCAGCCCCACTCTGCTCTACTTCCCAAGGAGCATATTACTGTTTTACTACAGCAAACACTCAGTGATCATCTTATACTGTCATGGCTTCATGCCCTTGCCTAGAATGCTCTCTGTTATGAAATAAACTGTGCCCCCCTCAAATTCATATGTTGAAGTTCTAAACTTCAGTACCTCAGAATTGACTGTATTTGGAGAAAAGACCTGTAAAGAGGTCATTAAGGAAAAATGAGATAATATGACTGGTGGCCATATAGACTCAGAGGGAAGACCATATTAAAGCCAAGAATGATGGTCATCTACAACCCAAGAGAAGAGGCCCTCAGAAGAAACCAACCCTGCTGACACCTTGATCTTGACTCCTAGCTCCAGACTGTGAGAAAATAAATTTCTATTGTTCAAACCACTCAATCTATGGTACTTTGTTATCTCAGCCTGAGCAAAATAGTGCACTCCCCATGCACTCCTCCAAAATCTCCTTCTGAATATTGACCTAGGCCACCTATTGCCTCCTTCAAATGTTGTGAATCTATTCCTCCAGGGGGCCCTAAAATACCAACAAGTTCCATTACATTATCACTCTCACCAGTCTTCAAGGTTCTAAATGCTCAATTGCTTCCTCAACCTGAAAGCAGTGAAAGTAGCTTTTATATTACTATTAGAGGCCCATTGCAGGAAGATTCCTGCAAGAATAGGGCTTCCTGCAGTTGGAGGGAAGCAGAGAAGCTTCAGTCCATCTCCACTGCCTCCCTTCCCTCCCATCTCAGCTGCCTCGCTCCCTTCTCTACAGCTTTGCTCCCTTTTGCAGAGCTTGGCTTCCTTCTATGTTGTCTTCAGTCTTTGCTCATGCCTGCATATGCAAATTAACCACCATCTTTGTTGGATTGATTTGCATATTTGCTTTAATTGGGTGGTGGGCGTCGCGGAGGGATGGTCAATTTGCATAGTTCTATTTTATTAGTGTAGATTTGATCAGATATCAAACAGTTGGAGCAGATATTTCTTTTCCTGCTAGAGATACCAGTAGCCTTAGAAACCATCACAATTTCACATTTATATGAGATTTTCTCAGTATCATCTAGGAGACCAGCAGCCTGATATGATCTGAAAATATTTTGTGTCAGGTGTTCATGCAAAATGTCTCTGTTTATTTAAAAAAATTTTATGACATAAACTTAATAAAAATTTTTCTTTAGGTTTAGTATCAAACTCTCCTGTGTAATCTCAGCACATTATCTGCACACATTAACACTGACTTTAAGACCTGGTCATTACTGAGCTTTGTGGATCTTAGTATTTTTGCCTCCTAAGTGTATTTTTAAAAAGAATGGTAAAGGACATGAGAAATTTTTACATAGGAAACAGGTTGTTATAGAGTAGTTAAAAAAAAAAAAAACCACGACCCAAAATAAAGAGTAGTCCTTTAAGGTGTGAAATAGGTTACAACCTTTGTCAGACCAGCTGAAGCTCTTACAAGACTGCAAAATGCATCATACTTTAAAGATAGCACTTTCTGCAATAACAATGGAGACAGAATCGGACTACATACTATCCAAGGTCAGAGAAGTAGAGAGAAAAGAGCAATGACATATGTCTGTAGCCTCACTCATTAGAGCCCCAAAGAGCAGGCAGACAACAAAAGAGCTCACAGGAAGATCACCTGGAGAACCTTGTGCTTGCCATCCAGTTTGAAATGGGAAGCATCTCACTGGGGCTTTGCTTCAAGCACTTTTTGGGGTGATTGTATGGCTATCCAGCTTTCTTATGACTCAGTTCTAACATTTTAAAGAAAATGATCATTTGGTTCACACTTCAGCTATAGAATTTAACAGCAGAAATGCTATTCTTTAGGTAGAAGATAACACCTTAAAAAATCCAGTCTGAAAGAACAAACCAAAAAGACAGCCCAGGGGATTATGGAGTAAGAGTTGTCATGGATAATAATGCATGAGAGACTTCAACCTCATTTTCATTGCTGCAAAAAACTCTGCAGCAATAAAGGAAGGCATTCCCATTTTTTGGCCAATACCTTCCTTATTTATTGTTTAACTTCTAGCAAAAAATCACAATCTCCATTTAGTCGCTTGGTTTGCACTAGCCCTATTTCCTTGTCTATATCCAACTTGGCCTTCTCCATCTTCCACCCTTTATAAAGTGCAATGTCGTATAAATAATGAGGTGGGCAATGACTTGAACAATAGAGAAAGTCATGGACCTAGCCTCTCTCATTGCTCCAGGACTTTCTTACAGCACTCCTTCTTCCTTTAAGGTTATGAGTGTACAATTTCTCTCTTTCCCATCCTCTCAGGCTCTCACTCTCCATCAAGACACCTTATTTCAGAGGGAGAAACCCAGATGGTGGCATAAGTGAACACCCAAGCTGCTGCTTCGCACAACAATTTCAAAACTACAGCTAAAAGACAGAATGGACATCATCCAGAACCACAGGAAATCTGGCTGAGTGGAAATTCTACAACTAGAAGGAAAGAGAGGGGCTCACGGAAACTCAGAGGAGCTGCCAAAAGCTGAGGTATGGAGACACACACATGGAGAGGATGGGTGGCAGAGTGCCTAGCTGGCTTCCTCTAGAGGGAGGGAGACGAAACTCCCCATTGCACTGAACCTCAGTTCCGGGCGAGATTCATACTGGGGGAGTCTAGACTGTCGTGAAAAGAGAGGAGTGCACAGAAACTCAGGGGAGCCGTGAAAGCAGAGGTCTGGAGGCATGCACACAAGTACATGCAGAGAGGACTGACTGCTGAGTATGCTGCTAGCTTTCTCTAATGGGAGAAAGACAAGACAGAACCTCCCAACTGCACTGAACTCCAGTTCTGACTGCACTGAACCCTAGTTTCTGGTGAGACCTTGGGGACCCAGACTCATACGGGTCCCCAGAGTTCACAGAAACTCCAGGGAGCCGTAAAAGGAAGACGTCTGGAGGCACATAAATGAGTATGTGCAGAGCGGGCTACAGCAATTACCAAGGGACACTGAGACCAGGGACCTCATAGGGCAGGGCTGATGAGAAGCCAAGGCTGTCTGCTCATCCCTGAGACTCTGCTCCATCCAAGCCGAACACAGAGGCTTTTGCAATTTTGCAAGTCTTGTCTCATAAGGCTGACTCTAGCACAGAGTTCTCCCAGCATAGACACAGCTGATCCTCACAGCCAATTGGCCTGGAGGTCAATTCTCCCAGTGATACCAACAACAATCAAGACTTAACTACAACAAGGCTGTACACATAGTCCACAAAAGGGTGAATCAAGAGTGTGCACCTCAGGTAACTGTGGAGGTGGAGCTGCTGGGCCATATAGGATAACTAGCACACAAAGCTACTCTACCAACTCAGGGAAGCAGCCAAAATGCAGAGAAAAAGAAACAGATCACAAACAAAAGAAATGGAGGAAAACGAACAACTGGATATAGAGTTCAAAACCACGGTTATAAAGTTTTTCAAGAATTTTCTAGAAAAGGTTGATAAATTTGGTGAGACCCTCAAGGATATGAAAAAGGACCAATTAGAAATTAAACATACACTGATTGAAATAAAAAATATTATACAGAGATCTAACAGCAGACTAGAGGAATGCAAGAATAAAGCCAAAGATTTGAAATACAAAGAAGCAAGGAACACCCAACTGGAAAAGAAAAGAGGAAAAAAATTCCAAAAATGTGAATGAAGATAGTGTAAGGAGCCTCTGGGACACCTTCAAGCATACCAACATCAGAATTATGGAGGTTCTAGAAGAAGAGAGAGAGCAAGATACTGAAAACTATTTGAAGAAATAATGACTGAAAACTTCCCCCACCTGGTGAAAGAAATAGACGTAGAAGTCCAGAAAGCGCACAGAACCCCAAACAAAAGGAATCCAAAGAGGACTACACCAAGACACATCATAATTAAAATGCCAAGAGCAAAAGACAAAGAGAGAATATTAAAAGCAGCAAGAGAAAACAGTTACCTACAAGGAAGCACCCATACAATTATCAGCTGATTTCTCAGCAGAAACTATGCAGGCCAAATAGGAGTGGCAAGAAATATTCAAAGTGATGAATAGCAAGAACCTACAACCAAGATCACTCTACCCAGCAAAGCTATCATTCAGAATTGAAGGGCAGATAAAGAGTTTCACAGATAAGAAAAAGCTAAAGGAGTTCATCAACCCCAAACCAGTATTACATGAAATGCTGAAAGGTACTATTTAAGAAGAGGAAGAAGAAGAAAAAGGTAAAGATAAAAATTATGAACAACAAATACATATCTATGAACAAGTAAATTTAAAAGGCAAGTGAATTAAAAATCTCATGAACAGAATAAACTGGTGAATATAATTGAATCAGGCATAGAAAGGGTGTGGACTGAGAATTCTCAGGGGGAGAAGGGTAAGGGCGGGGTGCAGGAAGAGACTGGACAAAAATCATACACCTGTAGATGAGAACAATGTGCGGGGGAGGTAAGGGTAGAAGGTAGGTTAGGAACCGGGTGGATGTAGCTATGTGTGTGGGGAGGGGGAAGGAACAATTGTAATAATCTGAACAATAAAGATTTATTAAATTTAAAAAAAATAAAGAAAATGAAAAAGATATGAATGGAAATTGTGGGGTTGAAAAATATAATAAACAAATTAAAATTTTTTTTTAAAAAAAGACACCTTCAGGGGTTATAAATATCCATTTTAACCCCTAATTGTGAGAGGCATAGTAGCTAATTTTTAAGCATGAGAAAAGGGAAGATATCTGGGGCAAAGGAGCAAAACTGGTCCTACCAACTAATCCCTCATGTGATTTTATGTTCTGCACATTTTTCTGTCCTGTTGGGCATTTTATGTTGTGTCTGAGGAAAAGACCCTGGTTTCAAACCTAGGATTAAAATTTAAGTTGGCTGTATGCCACTCTTCCATTGTATTGTCCCCCATAATTGCTACCTGCTGTAGGTTTCTGGTGGTTAGGAAGAGCAGTCTCACATCTGCCCTGCTCATTTCCTTATTCTGACATTCAAATGAGGTGATGAATGTGAAAGCTCTCTGTGAACTCTCAATCATTATGCAAATATTAATAGTCATTTTTATTGCTATTGTCCTAACAGTTTGGATACACTGTTTCTTCACTCATTTATTTTTTCATTCAACAATTTGGAGGTACAGAGGTAAATACATAAGAAAATACATAATATAGTTTTCATTTCTTCGCTTTTACTTTGTCCAAAAAAACCTGTTTAAATACTTTACATAATGTATCTCCTTGTCACAAAAATTCTGTGAGGTAGGTATTTTTATTCTTATTTGCCTATGAGGAATTTACAGCTCTTACATAACCCAAGATCATATAATTTTTATTTTTTTATGTTATTGATGTTTTACAGAGATGAAGGGAGAGGGATAGAGTTAGAAACATCGATGTGAGAGGAACATGAATCAGCTGCCTCCTGCACACTCCTTACTGGGGATGTGCCCTCGACCCAAGTATATGCGATTGACTGGAATGGAACATGGGCCCCTGAGTCCGCAGACCAACGCTCTATCCACTGAGCCAAACCAGTTAGGGCTAGATCATATAATTTTTAAATGAAAGAACTGGTTCTCAGTCTGGGCCTTTAAAAAAAATATTTAGTTTTACTGTGGTAAAATACATATAGCATTCTATTTACTATTTTTACCATTTTTAAGTGTATAATTCTGCATTTAGTACATTCATATTGGTGGGTAACTATGACCACTATCCATCTCTAGGACTTTTATCATCATTTCAAACTGAAATCTGTGCCCCTGTAACACTAATTCCCTCTTCCCCCTTCCTCCCTGCCCCTGAGAACCACTATTCTATTTTCTATCTCTATAAATTTGACTCTTCTAGGTACATCATGTAAGTTGAATTATGTAATACTTGTCCTTTTGTATCTGGCTTATTTCAATCAATGTTTTCAATCTTTATGTTGTAACATGTAGTTGAATTTTATTCTTTTTAAAGACCAAATAATATGCCACTGTATATATGCCATATTTTGTTTATCCTTTTGTTGCTTGATGGACATTTAGCCAGGTCTCTTAACCACTAAACCAAGCCTAATTGTTATTCTGATTGTTGTTATGCTGTCAAAATATACTAAAAGCTAAACTGTTGCCCTCATCATTTTACTCTGGATGATTATAGGAATCATTTAATTTCCCTACCATTGAATTTAATAGGATGACCTGCCTAATATAATCGTGCCAATTCAGATTATCAAGAATGAAGAAATATATATCTGGTGAATTCATGTTATTCTAAAATTATTTTGGAGAATTAGTTTTCTCATTTCAAAGTTAAAAATCTATTCTTTTAACTTCTTTGCAGAAATGATAATTTTGATTTGGAAGACTTCTGATAGCATCATCTGAAAAATTACACATTGGCTTTTCAGAAATAAGTCTTAATGTTTTTTAATCAGCTGTATTGTGATATAATGGCATATAACAAACTATACATTTTTAAAGTATACAACTTGATAAGTTTTATACGTACATATCCATTCATTATTTTATATGTGGATATCTAAATGTTCCAATACCAATCGGTTGGGAAAATTATCCTTTCTCCACTGAATTGCCCTTGTAGATCTTTCCAAAAATCAGTTGTTCATATACACATGGGCCTATTTCTGGACTCTATTCTATTTCATTGGTCTATATGTCTAACTTTGTGCCAATGTGCCTTACTGTCTCGATTACAGCAACTTTCTAAAGTCTTAAAATTGGAGAGAGTAAGTCCTCCAACTTGATTCCCTTTTTTGGTTGTTTTAGCTATTCTAGGTTTTTTGCTTTTCCATATGAATTTTAGAATCAGTTTGTCAATTTCTACAAAAGAGCCTGCTGAGTTTTTTATTGGGATTGCCTCAAATCTAGATATCAATTTAAGGAGGACTGACATCTTTGATGCCATGAACAAAATTTAGCTATCCTTTTATTTGGGTCTTTTTTAATTTCTCTCAGCATGTTATATAGATTTTAGTGTACAGTTCTCACATGTCTTTAGCTAAAAAAGTATTTTATATTTTTAATGCTATTGTAAGTGTTTGGTGTGGTTTTGTTTTTTGTTTTTTGTTTTTTGTTTTTTAATTGGATTTTTAGCAGGCTGGCGTGGCTCAGTGGTTGAGCGTCAATTTATGAACCTGGAGGTCACAGTTCCATTCCCAGACTAGGCACATGCCCAGGTTGTGGGCTCAATCTCCAGTAACAGGTGTGCAGAGGCAGCAGATCAATGATTCTCTCTCATCATTGACGTTTTTATTTCTTTCTCCTTCTCACTTCCTCTCTGAAATAAAACAAAACAAAACATTTTTTTAAAATAAAATGAAAATAAACTTATTTTTAACAATACAATATTTGAGTACACTAGAGTATAACTGTCTGTTTTGAGTATAAAAATGTTTTAATGTCAGGAATCTGTAAAAGCTGCCATGCTTCCGGTTCTGTTTCTTATTGACAGAGTAGAAAAGGTCTTGGTGGGAAAGCTTCATCCCAATGGTAAGGATTTCACTCCTTATTAACGGTAACTCCTTCCCAACTACGTACAAAGAAAACATGCGTTTCTCTCTAACTTTCTAATTAGGAAAGTCATGAAAAATATATATTCCAGTTGGAAATTTGGAGCCAAGTTCTATTTTTCTGGTGAATGAAAACATTTCCAGCTTTCTGCCACAATCCTGGAAGGTGCTTAACAAATATTTGTTTTGAAGGAATGAATAGTTAACATATGGGGCACAGAGCTCTCTGGGAAGATGCCTTCTGCAGTGGAAGGAATCAGGATCTTTCATCTAAGCTCTGCCTGAGTTTTATAATTTTACTCAGTTTATTTGTGCTCACGACTTTGTATTTATTTCAAAGAACTTTTAAAATGAGACACATTTTAAAATGAGAACTTTTAAAATGAGTATGTTGAAATATGGATGGGGAGGAGTTAGTAGAGATCAGTTGATTAAAGTTAAAAACAGGAAAAAATAGTAATAGTTTAAGTGAGTTCTCTGAGAAATTAGAAGAGAATAGACTCTAGGGTGCAGGTGGAGAGGTTAGTCTTAGACAGAAGGAAGATGAATGTCTCCTTTACTGAAGTTGGAGGAATAGAACTTATAGATGCAGTATAGGCTGTAGGTAAGTTGCCACAACATCAAGAGAGTTCTGGTCGAATGCTGTCTACTTTCTTTGAGAGCCAGAGGCAGAGTAAGGAAAGAGAACAGAAAATTTAGTAGGGAGAGTCTAGTAAAGAAAGATAGAATTATATTCTACATCATCTTCAAGTAATGATGTCTTTAAGCTACAAAATTATTTTCTTCCCCCTATCCCACTCCCTAACAACTCTCTCCAAACTTTTGCCAAACCCTTGTTAGCATTGTTGAGGGCCCAGTGATGAATGAAACAAAAAGCTTACCTTTTTTAGAAAAAGAAAAATCTCCACATGTAGTAAGCACTGTGATTATTTTGATGATTTCTCGTTAAGTTGTGAGATCTTAAAAATTAAGAAGTATAAGGAATAATTTTTGTTGCTATAATTTTAAGCATAAACTAATATAATAATTCCATTAGTAGTTTAAATTTTTAATATTACTTTCTATCATAATCTTTAACACATTGAAACACAAAGATGAAAAATAATTTCATTATCTAACTGTTGGCCATAAAATTACTTTTATTCCATCTATTCTAAGATGCATACTTTTTCACATTTTAATAGCTCAGAAATCAAGAAGTATCTTACAATTGATAACATCTTTCTTTTATAATTAGAAACATTTTCTTTTAAAAAATATATTAAGTAAAGGTGCTCCTTATGACTTGATGGTATCATAAATAGGCCTTCTTTCTCTCCACTTTCCTAATACCTAGTTAAGAATGTCAAGAAAAGGAAATTTTTTTAATGCATTCACTCTCTTTTAGGGAAAGATGGTTAAGAATACTACTAATCCTAAAAGTATTTACATTTTAAAATATGTGGTTGAAATAAAAAAATGCACCTATTCTATGAGAGTAACGAATATCTCTATGGGCAAAGGCTTTTGGGGGCCTTCAGATCTACCATATTGACAACTATCTGCATCTCTGAGATGGTCTTGTCTTTACTTCTTAAAAATTAGATAAACTTGTGAACAAAATTAGGTCTAGTCTTTTCCCCATAGAATTAGCCTAACTGCAACTCCAAAATTCCCTGGAGAGTGCAGGTGTCGTACCCACTATGTTCATCAAAGCAAAAAAGACAATTGCTTAATGGTCTGGTTTGAGGAGTTGTTAGTCCCCAAAGTATCTTCTTCTCATCAGGATACATTAGACCCTTCTCTTTCCAGGAACTCCAATACAGTCTTTGGGTAGTATTTTAAAAAAAAAATAATGTAATAATTTTTTTAATAGGAACATATGGTCTTATTTAAAATATTTGCATTTTTTAAAGGAAAAGGGTAAAGCTTAACATAATATTTCTCAAATAGTGCTCCCTAGATAACTACATTAGAATCTTCTGGAAAGCTACTTAAAATACAGAATCATAGGTACCATTTCAGGGGTTAAACCACAGAAAACAACATTTTTAGTAGGTGATTCATATACACATTGATTAATCTTAGACCTTTACAAAAAAGTTCATACTCATAAGTTTGGCACAGAGCCATAAATACCATAAATAAATGGTGGGGGCTTGTATTTATTATCTACTAGTGGCCTGGTGCAAAAAAATTGTGCACCCTCTCCAATTGGGGACCCCTTGGGGGATATCAGACTGCCGGTTTAGGCCCAATCCCTCTCACAGTCTGGGACCACTGGCTCTTAACTGCTCACCTGCCTGCCTGCTTGAGCACCCCTACCTGCCTCTGCCTTCTTGCCTGCTTGCCTCAACCTCTCTGCCTGCTGACAAGATCACCCCTAACTGCTTCTGCCTGCCTGATCGCCCCAAATTGTCCTACCCCAACTCCCCTCCTCTGCTGGCCTGATCTTGCTCGTAACTGCCTCGGCTTTGGCCCCCACCACCATGGCTTTGTCCAGAAGGAAGTCAGACATCCAGAAGATGCTCGGTCAACCCAGTCTAATTAGCATATTACCCTTTTATTAGTATAGATGTCTATGTAGTAAACTATCCTCAAACTTAGCAGCTTACACAACAAACATTTATTATCTCAAAAATTTGGAAGAGGTTCAGCTAAGGGAGTCTAGCTCAAGGACTCTCAGGATGTTGTATTCAAGATGTGGGCACCAGTTACGGTCATCTGAAAGTTGACTGGGTCGGCGAATGGCTCACACACATGACTCTTGACAGAAGGCCTCAGTTACTCCTGTTGGCTGCTCTTTGGAGGCTCAGTTCCTCGACTGATGGGCCTCTCTATAGCACTGCTTGAATACCTTCTTGAGATTATCTCATGAGGTGGCCACTGCTTCCCTCAGAGTGAGTGACTCAGGAGAGAGCAAGAAAGAAGGCCCAGTACCTTTTATGACCTAGTCTCCAATGTCGTGATTCATCATCTTCATTACATCCTCTTTGTCACTAAGTCCAGTACACTATCAAGGAGAGGGAGATTAAAATTAAGTGCCAGCTCTTGAGAGAAAGAAGAACAGAGAATATGTGCACATATTTTTAAATTACTACAGTACTAATACTATTTCCTGTGGTAGTGCAGAGAGCAAAGCTTTGTCAAAAGCTCCCTTAGTTTGAGTTATCCACCTATAACTTCCCACCTGTCTTTCTGGGGGAGAGTGACAGAGAACCTAACCCTGCAGAAGCTGTTTTGTGCCAGACATGACTTACTTTTCTAATTGAGGGTAGGAATTAGAAAACAACCTGCAGTCATGTAGAGAGCTATAGTAAGAGAGAAAAAGCTTGAAGTGGTTGTTATTTTCTCTCGGTGGTACCACATTGCAATAGAAATGCCAAGTGGAATTGCCACAACTACATCGCTACACAGCACCTGGACCCGTCCACCTGGAGGTCAGCATTCCACCAAAACAATGGGGGGCCCTAGCTGGCTTGGCTCAGTGCATAGAACGTCAGCTTGCGGACTGAAGGGTCCCAGGTTCAATTCTGGCCAAGGGCATGTGCCTGAGTTGCAGGCTCGATCCCCAGTAGGGGGTGTGCAGGAGGCAACCCATCAATGATTCTTTCTCATCATTGATGTTTCTGTCTCTCTCTCCTTCTCCCTTCCTCTCTGAAACCCATAAAGAAATATACTTCAAAAAAAATAAAAATAAATTTAAAAAAACAATGGGGTATGATAATTTGCTTTTTAATAACAAATCCTTTATTTTATAAAAATTTGGATTATAATACTCCTTTAAGTAGCCTATACTATTAACATATTAAAATACTTAAAGTTTGATTTGCAAGTATGCATGGGAGATACATCTGCAGAACTCTAGGTGTCCGTCAAAGTTCTGCGCTTCCAAAAGCATCTAGTTTACAGCCAGCAAGTAGTTTAAGCAGTAGAAGCATTGGGCTGATTCCAGGGCTGACTTAGCTGGTAATCTGAAGGGAAATTGAATGCAATACAAGATGGAATCAAATTTTTATCTTTCTTTGAATGCCTGTTGTCTGTTTTATCAAAGACATTCGATATGGACATAGTACAGACTATTGAGTCTCAATAAAATATTTTCTTCACTTTCTTTTACCTCATCTGCAAACTTTTGACATTTCCTTTTATTTCAACACTGATGTTTTTCTTTTACATTGGAGATTTTAGCACTGATGTTGTAATTGCTTATCACACAGCTGGCCCTGTTATGATGTTCTTGTGAATGTCCCTTCATTTTCCTGACGGTTCTGTGATCCAATCTACAATCCATTTAAAAACAAAACATTCATGTGCCATTTTATGCTGTGGCTCTTTTGGAGTTCCATTTCAACTTCATTAATATTGATGCTGTCTGCCTCCTGGTTTATTTCAGAAGATTCTTTGAAATTAATCTTCAGAATTGACTGTGATTTGTTGCTGTTTTGTGCGTCAGCCCCATTACAGCTTGTCTCTCATTAATTTTGTTTTTCTTTATTTTTACACGTCTGCTATGACTGTTCTCCTAGTTGTACTACTAGTGTGTGTCAGGTCCTTTATGAAATCCAGTTTACCCTCTGCCTTTTACTGTGATTTTCCATCATTAGGGACCTCTTGAATAAAAATGTAGCCCTTGTTTCTGACAGAGTCCATGTTCCTTTTCTTTTCTTTCTGTGTGATTTTCCATCATTATGGTTCTTAAATTTCTTGTATAATGATATATACTATGAACAAATGGACAGAGCAGTAATGGCTCCATCAGTGTTTTCTAAAGTATATCCGCAGCTTTTAGAGCACACAGTGCCACAGCAGACTCTGCACTATGTATGTAAAAGAATTTTTAAAATGGATTTTGTGGTCTGTTGGTGACAATGCTGTGGTGCATTAATAATTCTCATCCTTGCTTAGAGCATCTGCTTGTTAGAATGCCAGTTCCACAGCAGCTAGGTTAGAGAAAAGCCTTAGGTCTGAATGTCTTTGAGGAAAATAAGTGCATTGCTGTCTCTGCTTTTATTTCTATAACATTTTCAAAGGCAGCCAATATTTTCTCAACCTAAATCCTAAGTTGGAAATTGCACTAATTTTAAAAATGAGGTAGATGAAGCCAAACTTTTCTCATTTGAGATATTTTGTCCTGTAGGATGAAAAATTTTATTGACAATTTCTGAATTAAATAGCTGCATATTCTAGCTATACACAGGCAAGGGAGCATTATGGGTAATAGAAGAACAGGATTCAAACTTAACAGCTACAATTGACTAAAACCAACTTAATAAATGCCATAAAATAAAAGGGTAAAACCAAAAATATTGGCTGTCCAGTTATTGCTATAAAAATGTGGAGAAAGAGTAATGCTAAAATAAGACATAAAATATACTGTTCACTATGCTTCTTCATGTTCCAAATACCAATTTCAGCCATATAGTCAGGATCCAAGGGAGATTGGTTCTAGGACCCTGTCAATACTATAATCTGAGGATGTTCAAGTCCCTAATATAAAATGGCATAGCATTTGCATATAATCACACATAATCCCATATATTTTAAACATCTCTAGATTATTCATACTACCCAATACAATGTAAATGCTCTGTAAATAGCTGTCTTACTGTTATTGTGTAGAGAATAATGGAGAAAAGTCTATACCTGTTCAGTACGGACTCAACCATTATAGGCTTAGCTATATAGTATACATTAGCAATAATGTATATACACTGAGTGGCCAGATTATTATGATCTCTGAATGCATAATAATCTGACCATTCAGTGTGTGTATACACACACACACAGATATATATTAGAGGCCTGGTGCATGAATTTGTGCATGGGTGTGGTCCAGTCAGCCTAGCCAGGGGAAGGGGACATGGGTGGTTGGCCGGCCTGCCTGATGGTTGAGGGGACAATTTGCATATTATCCTTTTATTATATAGGATATACATTGAGTGGCCAGATTATTATGCATTCAGAGATCATAATAATCTGGCCACTCAGTGTATGCATGTTTTCAATCCATATTTGGTTGAATCCACAAATGTGGAACCCATAAATACAGAAGGTCAACTATGCCAGCTGAGGAATTCCAAGTCAGCTCAAACAGTTTGCTCTTTAAAAATGCCCTGTAAAAAAACTATCAAAACCTACTAGTATATAATCAGCTGAATTTTCAAAAGAAAGCTTTAGAAATCTATGATCCTCAGATGATTTCAAGTAAAACAAAAGAGACTTAGTGGTTCCCTTTAGATGAAAACCAGGGTAACTTGAACCTAGAAATAAAAAATTCTGAGTTTTTACACAGAGACTGGTTTGGCTCAGTGGATAGAGCGTCGGCCTGCAGACTGAAAGGTCCCAGGTTCGATTCCGGTCGGGGGCATGTACCTTGCTTGCGGGCATGTCTCTCATCGATGTTTCTAACTTTCTATCCCTCTCCCTTCCTCTGTAAAAAAATCAATAAAATATATTTTTTTTTAAAAATTCTGAGTTTTAATTTTATTGTTAATACTGTATTTCACCAGAATTATATCAGTTCCTTTATCAATACTTATCAAAATTTTAAATAGAAGCAACAGTTTCTAGAAAATGAAATAGATATTCACATTCAAAAGCGTGAGATTGGACCCTGTCTCACACAATATTCAAAAATTAATGAAAAATTGATTAAATACCTAAATGCAAAAGCTAAAATTATGAAACTCTTAGAAGAAAACACAGAGGTAAAGCTTCATGGCCTTTGATTAGGCAATGGTTTCTTAGATATGACACATATAGCACAAGTAACTGAAGAAAAAAAAAAGATAAATTAGACATTATCAAAGTTAAAAATGGGCTTGCTTCAAAGAACACTACCAAGAAAGTAAAAAGACAGCCTACAGAAAAGGAGAATATATTTGCAAATTATATATATATATATATATATATATATATATATATATATATAACTAGAGACCCACTGCACAAAATTTGTGCATGGGAGGGGGATGTCTCTCAGTCCAGGCTGCACCCTCTCCAATCTGGGGATGTTCACAGCCCGTTTATGCCCAATCCAGGTAGGATCAAACCTAAATGGGCAGACGGACATCCATCTCACAATCCAGGACTCCTGACTCCCAACTACTCGCCTGCCTGCCTTCCTGATTGCCCCTAACTACTTCTGCCTGCCAGCCTGATCACCCTATCCCCTCCCCTGCCAGCCTAATTGATGCCTAACTGCTCCCCTGCCAGCCTGTTTTCCCCCAACTGCCCTCCCCTGCAGGCCTGGGTCCCTCCAAACAACCCTCCCCTGCAGGCCTGGTAACCCCCAACTTTCCTCCTCTGCCAGCCTGGTAACCCCTAACTACCCGCCTCTGCAGGCTTGATCACCCCCAACTGCCCTCCCTTATAGGACTGGTCCCTCCCAACTGCCCACCACTGCTGACCATCTTGTGGCAGCCATCTTGTGTCCACATGGGGGCAGGATCTTTGACCACATGGGGGCAGCCATTTGTGTGTTGGATTGATGGTCAATCTGCATATTACTCTTTTATTAGATAGGATAGAGGCCTGGTGCATGGGTAAGGGACAGCTGGTTTGCCCTAAAGGGTGTCCCAGATCAGGGTGGGGTTTCCCTTGGGGCGTGAGGCAGCCTGGGCGAGGGGCCTGTGGTGGTTTGCAGGCTGGCCACGCCTCCTGGAGACCCAAGCGGAAGCCCTGGCATCTGGTATTTATTTATCTTCTACAATTGAAACTTTGTAGCCTGGAGTGGAGCCAAGCCTTCTGCTCGCTCCATGGCCACAGCCATTTCTTTTGGGATTTATTTATCTTCTATAATTGAAAATTTGTAGTGGAGACCAAGGCAGGCCAGGACTGCAGAAGCTTGGCTTCCTCCTTTGCTGGAGGCAACCCTAGCCTCCTGCTCTCTCCAGCTCCATGGCTGCCACAATTTTTATTGGGATTTATTTATCTTCTATCATTGAAACTTTGTAGCCTGGAGTGAAGGCCTGGGCCAGCCAGGGTGTGTAGAATGCTTGGCTTTCTCCATCGCTGTGGAAACCCAAGCCTTCCTCCTTCTCTCTTTGTGGTCGCAGCCATCTTGGTTGGGTTAATTTTCATACTCTCTCCTTGAGTATGAAAATTGGCTGGTGGTCATGGCTTGTGGATATAATGGAGTGATGGTTAATTTGCATGTTACTCTTTGATTAGATAGGATAGAGGCCTGGTGCACAGGTGGGTGCTGGCTGGTTTGCTCTGAAGGGTGTCCTGGATCAGGGTGGGGGTTCCCTTGGGGCATGGGGAGGCATGGGTGAGGGTTCTCTGGTGGTTTGCAGGCCAACCACACCCCCAAAAATCCAAGTGGAGGCCCTAGTATCTGGGATTTATTTATTTTCTATAACTGAAACTTTGTAGCCTTGCATGGAGGCCAAGGTAGGCCAGGGCAGGAGGAAAGATTGGTTTCCTCCATCATCAGGGGCAACTCAAGCCTCCTGCTCTCTCCATGGCCGCAGCTATTTTGGTTGGGTTAGTTTGCATACTCATTACTGATTGTCTGGTGGGCCTGGTTTGTGGGTGTAGTAGATGTACTGTCAATTTGCATATTACTCTTTTATTAGATAGGCTAAAGGTCTACTATCCAGAATATATAAAGAACTTGGATTGCTCAATAATAAAAATAAAAACCCAATTTTTAAAAATTTGAATAGACATTTCTCCAAAGAATATATACAAATGACAAATAAGCACATGAACAATGCTCACTCAACATCATTAGTCATTAGGGAAATGTAAATCAGACCACAATGAGATAACACTTCACACCCATGAGGATGGCTATAACGAAAATGATGTACTATAATAAGTGTTAACAAGGATGTGAAGGATCAAAACTCTCAGACATTGCTGATAAAGAATGTAAATTAGTGCAGCCACTTTTTTTTTAATACATTTTATTGACTTTTTACAGAAAGGAAGAGAGAGGGGAGAGCTAGAAACATCGATCAGTTGCCTCCTGCACACCTCCTACTGGGGATGTGCCCACCACCAAGGTCCATGCTCTTGACCGGAATCGAACCTGGGACCTTTCAGTCCGCAGGCTGATGCTCTATCCACTGAGCCAAACCGGTCTTGGCAGTGCAGCCACTTTGAAAAACAATCTGGCAATTCTTCAAATACTTGAACATAGTTTCCAATCCTAAGTATACACCTAAGAGAATTGAAAATATATTTTCACACAAAAACTTGTATACAAATGCTCTTAACAGCATTATTCATAATAGCCCCAAAGTAGAAAGAATCCAAATGTCCATCAACTGATAAATGTATAAACAAAATGTGGTATAGCCATACAATGGAATATTACTCAGATATAAAAAGAAATAAAGTACTGATTCATGCTAAAACATGCATGAACCTTGAAATCATTATGCTAAATAAAAGAAGCCAGGAACAAAAGGCCAAATATCATATGGTTTCATTTATATAGTCCAGAATAGGCAAATCCTCAGAGACAGAAAATAGATTAGTGGTTGCCGGGGGTTGGGGCTAAAGAGAAGTGTGAAGATACTGCTAATGGATATAGGGTTTCTTTTGGGGGGGAGTGATAAAAATGTTTCTTAATTAGATAGTGGTGATGGTCACACAGTCTTGGGAATATACTAAAGCTCACTGAATAGTTCATTTTAGAAAAAATCAACTTTGTAATTTTTTCTTTGATTTTTGTTAATTCTTTATGAATTTTCTTTTTAAGGTGAATAAGGAGAAGAAGGAAAAACCTGGAATATGTCTTTATCAAGCAGAGTATTATGAAATACTCTATTAATATTAGTAATATGGATTTTTAACCTAAGTGTTGAATAGAGGTGATGTTTATACCTGGAAAAATTCAACAGAATTGGGCACTGAGTGAAAACTCAACATTTGAAACCTACATTTATATTGTCCTGTGATGGTAAGGCTGAAAAAAAATTCAATTTTCAAACATCTCTCTATGTTAGACATTACATTTTTGACAATTCATCAGGATGTTTTGATATGTAGATCTTGATCTCTTTTCCAACAGGATCCATAATTTGGTTCCCCTTGGAACCCACTTATCAAGTACTATATATTCAATATTCTAAGTGTTGACATAGTTATTGGCTCATCTATGTAATATTGAGCGCCAACCATAACTCAAAGCAAGAAATTCTGGGAAAAGAAATTGTCACTTTCTGGAGTATATAAAACATAGAGTATAATGATGCTACAATAACCTTTAATGTTGAAATATATTTCAGTTAAACTAGAAAAAAAAACACTAAATTCTAATTGGATATGAACAAAGATGTTTACCTGAAATAATTATACTCATAATTCATTTTTTGAGAATTTCTGGATCCAAATTATGTCATAAATCAGACATAAGGAATCAGAAAGTGGTAAATGCTCCCAGTTCATGATCGTCCTTTGAAGTCCCCAGGAATGCTCTCAATTCAATGTTACATTCCTCTCTTCCTGCTCTCAATAGACAAGGCCATCAAATTAGTGAAACAATCCCTGGTGAGCAGCTGAATTGTAGGGTTACCATCTGGATTCATGGCTTTTGGCACAAAATACCAGTTTTCTGATGGAAGTACATCCAGTGATCCTAGCAGCTAGTTCCCCATCATGACACTCTTCCTTATTGTGTCCCACCACTGAATATGAGAGTCTGAAAGTGAATTCAATGATGAATTGTTAACCTTACCACCCTTTCTGTTTTCATTATGGCTAATGGATTATCTTCTGGCCAATAGAGACTTGTTCCTTGAAGGAGCAACGTATGCAGAGTTTAAACACTATAGTGACTCATCTATCACAAAATAGGCTGCAGAAGGCCAGTAGCAAATTGCCATTCTGTGCAAAATTTCAAAGGGGACAGGATAGTGGGGTCCAATTCCCAGGTATTTAGCCAAACTATTTTGTAGTATTCACCTATCATCAACTGGATCTTCTGGAATCACATGTATCCTGGATATAATTTTTGTGACAGCAGAAATAGGGAATGTGCAGGGAGCAATATATTTTTATTATTCCTTAAAAGAAAAAGCCTGCTGGGATAAGAAGGGCTGGAGAACAGCTGTTTCTCCCCAGTTTTATACATGAAAGAATTCTATATGTAAAACACCTGTAGAGCATAGGTTATCTAATATGTTTGTCCACTGCCCATAATATTGCTTAACCCAACATAAGCCCAAGCAAACATTTATAACAAATGAAAGTCTACCATTTGTACACCTGAACACCTCTGTACACATTTGATAGCCCTGAAAATCTTGCCTCTTTTTTCTTTGATGTTGCCCATGGAGAATGAATTAATTCTCTCCAACCAATGGAATGAAGCCAGGTTGGGAACATATTCAGGATAGTGTATCCTGTTCTTCACAGAAATTTCCAGGGCACAAGAAATATTTTTTAAAAAACACTGCTAAAATATAGGTAATTTTACTTAGACCAAGGAAGACTAACTCTCCCTGCAAAAGACTTAACCCAGGAAGTAAAGCACCTATGAAAAAGAATAGAGCCTTCCGCAGAAGGTAGTCCCCCAGCTAATTTTCTTCCTTCTGCTGCATGAGTGAGATGTACCAAAAAGGAGTAAAATATCTGTGTTTTAAATAGAGGTTCATGTCAGCCCATTGTATGAAAGTAAACAGAAGGAAATGCACCTTGAATCACAGTGAACCTACCCACAGGTAACTGTGTTCTGATAAATTTCTTGAAATCTAATAAGAGTAACAACCCCTCCTCCCTGAAGAAAGGGGATGAGATTTCCCTTTCCCTTTTCTGGGCTCTGGAGCCCAGATTGGCTTTGGCTGACACAGTCCCTCTTCCATGCCTTGCTCCAGCACAGTCTGAGTTAAATACTTTGTGAGTTAGATACTCTGCCTAAGCAAGAGCTGGGCAGACACCCAACACCAGAACTGACAGAATTCTTGGTCTCTGTGGATGTGGGCCCAATGCCCTATCCAGTGCCATCAGCCACTTTGCCTCTTGAGTTCTCTCCTTTCCTAATCTCCTAGAGACAGGAGAGAGTTCCCTCCCTGGTTTCAAAATTCCTTAAAAGAATTTTGGCTAGACATCCCTTTTACATGATAAGGATGGGGCTTTACCCTTGGTCCTTTATCTCAGTTCCTTTTAGGATATTTTTTTAGGTCACATCCTATAAAATAAAAGGCTAATATGCAAATCGACTGAACAACAGAACAACCAATTGCTGGAACAACCAGTCGCTATGACATGCACTTACCACCAGGAAGCAGACACTCAATGCAGGAGTCGCCCCTTGGTGGTCAGTATGCTCCCACAGGGGAAGCACCGCTCAGCCAGAAGCCCTGGGCCTGGCTCACAATTGGCGAGTGCAGCAGCAGTGACGGGAGCCTCTCCAGCCTCTGTGGCAGCACTAAGGATGTCTGACTGCTGGCTTAAGACCACTCCCCCTGCCTAAGCCATCACTCAAACATTCCAGGAGAGCTCCCGGACTACGAGAGGGTGCAAGCTGGCCTGAGGGACACCCACCCCAAGTGCATGAATTTCATGCATTGGGCCTCTAATTGGTTAATAACATTGTGCAGGGTTCACTTGGACAACATAATTAAATCCTATCTAATAAAAGAGTAATATGCAAACTAACCATCACTCTGCTGCACTCACAAACCATGCCCACAAGGCAATCAGGAGTGAATATGCAAATTAACCCAACCAAGATGGCTGCAAATAGGAGGCTTGGGTTGACCCCGGGGATGGAGGGAGCCAAGTTTTCTGCACACTCTGGCAGCCCAGACCTTCACTCAAGGCTACAATGTTTTAATTATAGAAGACAAATAAATCCCAACAAAAATAGCTTCAGCCACAAAGCAAACATGAGGCTTGGGTTTCCCTGGCAATGGAGGAAGCCAAGCTTTCCACACACCCTAGCTGGCCAAGGCCTCCACTCCAGGCTACAAAGTTTCAATTACAGAACGTAAATGCCAGATAGCAGGGCCTCCACTTGGGTTGTCAGGGGACATGGCTGTCTTGCAAACCACCACAGGCCCCTCGCCCAGGCTGCTTCACACCCCAAGAGAACCCCCACCCTGATCTGGAATACCCTTCAGGGAAAACCAGCTGTTCCCCACCCATGCACCAGGCCTCTATCCTATTTAATAAAAGAGTACTATGCAGATTGACCATCACTTCAACACACAAGATGGCTGCCCCATGTGGTCAAATATGGCTGCCCCCATGTGGACACAAGATGGCCGCCACAAGATGGCCAGCAGGGAAAGGCACTTGGGAGGGACCAGGCCTGCAAGGGAGGGTAGTTGGGAGCAATCAAGCCTTCAGGGTAGGGCAATTAGGGGTGACAAGGCTGGCAGAAGAGGGATGTTGGGGGTGACCTGGGCCTGGAGGGAAGCGGTTAGACATCAATCAGGCTGGCAGGGGAATGGTTAGGGGGTGATCAGGCTGGCAGGCAGAAGTGGTTAGGGGCAATCAGGAAGGCAGGCAGGCGAGCAGTTGGGAGCCAGCAATCCTGGATTGTGAGAGGGATGTCCCAGATTGGAGAGGGTGCAGGATGGGCTGAGGGACACACACACCCGTGCAGAAATTTCATGCACCAGGCCTCTAATATCTATGTATGCTACAGTGTTCTCACCACCAAAAGTCTGGTTTCCTTCCATCACCATATATATGATCCCCATTTACCCATCTTGCCCTCCTGCAACTCTCTTCCCCTCTTGTGCCTATTATTCTGTTGTCTGTTTCTATAAGTTTGTTTTGTTTGTTCATTTGTTCCTGTTTTGCCTTATATTTTGCATATGAGTAATATCATATCGTTTTTCTCCTTTTCCACCTAACTTATTTCATTTAGCATAATA
Source organism: Lasiurus cinereus (assembly GCA_011751065.1). NCBI lineage: Eukaryota > Metazoa > Chordata > Mammalia > Chiroptera > Vespertilionidae > Lasiurus > Lasiurus cinereus. Next base: position 13,627,350 of record JAAGEH010000393.1, on the reverse strand, counting down.
CTCTCACAATATATCGATGCTGTTGAAAATGACAATATTTCATATTTTTTATAGCTGAGTAGTATATACACTGAATGGCCAGATTATTATGCTCTCTGAACACATAATAATATGGCCACTCAGTGTGTGTGTGTGTGTGTGTGTGTGTGTGTGTATTAGAGGCCTGGTACATGAATTCATGCATGTGTGGGGTCCGATCAGCCTGGCCAGGGGGAGGGGACATGGGGCAGTTGGCCGGCCTGCCTGCTGGTCAAACTCCTGGTCTAGGGGACAATTTGCATATTAGCCTTTTATTATATTGGACTAGTGGCCCAGTGCACGAAATTTGTGCATGGGGTCTGGGGGGTGGGTGTCCCTCAGCCTGGTCTGCACCCTCTCCAATCTGGAACCCCTCAGGGATATCCTTCTCACAAGGATATCCTAATCACTCGCCTGCCTGCCTAATTCCCCCTAACTGCTTCTGCCTGTCATACTGATCATCCCTAACTGCTCCCGTGCTGGCTTGATTTCCCCTAACCATCTCTGCCTTGGCCCCACACCCGGGACCCAAGATTCCCTCCTCCAGCTGGCCACAGGCACTTGGGATCCAGGTTTCCCTCCTTCTGGTCAGCCATAGGCACCCGGAACCTGAGTCAGCTGTGCCCAGGCCAGCTGAAGCCACAGGGAATTGTGGGCAGGTGGCTTCTCCTGGGCCACAGATGCAAGTGGTGATACCTGGGATTGTGGGGTGGGTGGCTTCTCCATCTACCAAGCCGTAGCCAGCCACAGGGATTGGCGCCTGGACCGAGGCACCCAGCTTCTCTGTCTCCCTTGGGATGGAGTGTGGGCAGCTTCGGAGGTTGGATAATGGGAAGGCGGCTCCTTCTTCTTCAAGGCTGCAGCCAGCCTCAAGCACTGGGGCCCATCTTCTCTGTCTCCCCTGGGATGCAGTGTGGGTGGCTTTGTGGCTGGCTGTGGCCTGGGATCATGGGACAGGCAGCTTCTTTGTCTCCTAGGCTGCAACCAGCCTCAGGCGCCGGGGCCTGGTTTCTCCATCTTCCCCAGGACGTCGGGTGAGCGAATGTTGGTTGGGCAGCTTTTACAGCTGGCTGTGACCTGGGATCACAGGGCAGGTGGCTTCTTCGTCTCCAAGACCAGAGCCAGCCTCAGGCAGTGGTGCCCAGCTTCTCTGCCTCCCCTGGGATGGAGTGTGGGCAGCTTCTGTGGCTGGCTGCAGCCTGGGATCACAGGGCAGGCAGCTTCATTGTCTCCCTGGCCACAGCCAGCCTTGGGCACTGGCACCCAACTTCTCTGTCTTCCCTGACTTCTCTGACTCCCACAGGCCCTGAGGGACTGGGGGGAATGGCCACAGCCATCTTTGTCAGGTTAATTTGCATACTCACTCCTGATTGGTGTCGTGGAGGTAAGGTCAATTTGCATCTTTCTCTTTTATTAGTGTAGATATACAGTGAGTGGCCAGATTATTATGCATTCAGAGATCATAATAATCTGGCCACTCAGTGTACATCCATTCATCTGTCTGTAAACACTTAAGCTGTTTCCATACCTTGGCTATTGTAAATCATGCTCCAATGAACATGGGGATGCATATATCTTTTTGAGTTAGTATTTTCATTTTCTTTGAATAAATACCCAGAAATGGAATTTCTAGGTGATATGATAGTTCTATTCTTTTTTTAATGTTGTTTTTAATTCTTTATTGTTGAAAGTATTACATATGTCTCCCTTTCCCCTCACCCATGCCCACCCCCCAGCACAGGCCCTCATTCCTCTACTGTATGTGTCCATTGGTTATGCTTATATGCATGCATTCAAGTCCTTTGGTTGATCTCTTGCCCCCACCCCCAACCCGCCCCTCCCTTTTCTCTGAGGTTTGATGGTTTGTTCAATGTTTCTATGTCTCTGAATCTATTTTTGTTCATCAGTTTATGTTGCTCATTATATTCCATAGATGAGTGAGATCATATGATATTTATCTTTCTCCTATTGATTTACCATGGAAAACTACGCTGCTATACTATAAAAAAGAAAGAACTCCTACCATTTGCAACAGCATGGATGGACCTGAAGAGCATTATGCTAAGTGAAATAAGCCAATCGAAAATATTTCTATTCTTAATTTTTTAAAAAAATAATGTTTTTAATGATTCAGAGAGAACAAGGGAAAGGGAGAGATAGGAACATTAATGACTGAGAGAGAATAATTGATCAGCTACCCCTACATGCCCCCTACTGGGAAACAAACTATGACCTCCTCAACCACTGAGCCACACTGGCCAGGCCTATTCTTAAATTTTTGTGGAATCTTCATTTTATTTTTCATAGTGGCTGCAGCAATTTATATCCCCACAATAGTGCACGAGGGTTCCTTTGGGGACTTCTGAAGCCCTTTTGCTGCTGAATTGTGTAGGCTTTTAAGGAACATTTGCTTTTTTAGCAGTTCCATGCATTTTAGTGCTCATAGCATGTGTTCTATCTTATGTCAGCAATCCACTGGGGGCAAGCAGAAGAATTTCCAACTCTTCAAGTTCAAAAGTTATGTCTCTATGTTGAATCTTCCATTCAGTTGCTGGTTTTTGTCTTTTGGAAACCTCCGTGTTCCTGCAAAGATGAAAGGCAAGTTCTAAACTCAATGCTCTCACCTTTACCTACTCTATTAGGTCTGACCATTACCCAGAATCTCTTTAATGTCTCATCTCATCCAATAATAATGACAATTTTCTCTTTAAAGGCAATGGAGTGTGGCGGGAGGGTAACTTTATCACATGCACTAATAAAGAAAAATTAGCAATAATATCAGGAAGAACATCATATCATAATGGAAACTGAAAAAGAGGGTGGCATTAAGCAACAGACAAAACCTAAGGTCTTTGAAATTGTGCTGGAGCTCAATCTCTTTCCAAAAATATATAAAATCAGACATCATACCAAAATTCTTGAATCACAAAGGAAGACAACAAAATCTGTAAGGTAGCAGAGCTCTTCAAAAACAGTTCCCTGCCCTGGACATGTGTGTGACATCAGGATAACCAGCTAGCTCCTATATGAGGAGCCAACGCAGAGGTGTGGGATGATTATAGCCAGAAGAATTGCTGGAAGGATATATACTGACATTCAGCTTTAAACATGTGGCATCTCAATGGAATGTTGAAGAAAATCAATAACAGCTCTTCTCAAGGAAAGATTTTGAGAAGGGGGCACATTTTAAAGGACAGAGTTACAAACAGTAATAGGGACTATGAATAGTGGTGGCTGCCATACATTTTGAAAGAACATGTGAGCCATATGTGGTAAGAAATGCTTTGGAGCTCTGCTGTTAGAACAGTCACTGTCTTTGACATAAGTGACTGGTCCTGCTCAGAAAACTCTCTCCTCCCCAATTTTTCACCCCCAAAAAACAAAATAGCACTAAGCAATAATAGTTTTTATTTCACTAGCAGTTTCATGCTTCTTTAATTGGAAGTCAGCCTGGCCAGCAAAGTTCAGTGGTTAAGCACTGACCTATGAACCAGGAGGTCTGGGTTTGACTCCTGGACAGAGTACATGTCCAGGTTGCAGGCTGGATCCCCAACATAGGGGTAGAGGAGCAGCCAATCAATAATTCTCTCACATCATTGATGTTTCTCTCTTTCTCTCTCCCTTCCTCTCCATCAATAAAAGAATATTTTTAAAAAATTAGGAGTACAGCCGAGACCGGTTTGGCTCAGTGGATAGAGCATCAGCCTGCAGACTGAAAGGTCCCGGGTTCAGTTCCGGTCAGGGGCATGTACCTTGCTTGCAGGCACATCTCCAGTGGGGGGCGTGCAGGAGGCTGCTGATTGATGTCTCTCTCTCATCAATGTTTCTGACTTTCTATCTCTCTCCCTTCCTCTCTGTGAAAAATCAATAAAATATATTTTAAAAAAATATATATGTGCAGAAGAACCAAGATGGCAGCTTAAGGTGTACAACTGTACATACTGCCTCTCATAACCACACCAAAACTACAATTAAAAGACAAAATGACTATCCCCCAGAACCACGGGAAAGCTGACAAAGTGGAAGTACTACAAGTAGAAGAAAAGAAAAAAGTTCATTGAGACCTGGTAGGACATGCAGAGGCTCAGAAAGGCAGAGGTAGAGAGATGCACACAAATCAGGCTGGTGTATGCTGTTTGTTTCAATTGGGAGGGAGTTACAAGTTCCCGACTGCTCTGAACTTCAGTTTCTGGCGAGATTCTGGGGACCCAGACTCATACAGGGAGAAACTGGACTGTCAGTCATCAGGTTGGAAAGAGAGGGTGGCCTTCTCGTAGAGGTGCACATAGGAATCATTGTTTACTGCACTGGGGCGTGGGATGTAGGAAATTGAACAGAACACGGCAGAGAGGGCTGACTGGCAGCCATCACTGTTTGCCACACCCCAGCCTAGTGATTCCCTGAGACCCCACCCAGACCAATTTACAAACCCACCCAGCTGTGTGGAGTGGCTTTTGCATACGAATGGCTTGCCCTCTGGCATCTTAACCTAACAAATTTCAACTAGGTCAGTCAACTCCAAAACTTCCAAACTCCAAGCAAGGAGGAAAAATCTGCAGATCTCCCTGTAGCTCCTGCTGTATGGCCTCAGACACTAGCTGATTTGAACCTCCTTGGAGATCTAGGAACCAGTGCACTTAAAGGTCAGTGTGAGTCAACACCAGATTTCAACTCCTCACATCCATAAATGACACACTCAAGAAACAGACTCGGTGAGCACCAAAGCCCCACTGAAGCAAGTCCTGCCCCATAGGGTGTCTCTAGCACAGCAGTTCTTCCACTATAGACACAGCTAATCCTCACAGTCAATTGGCCTGAGGTCAATTCCTCCCAGTGTACCAATAGCAATCAAGGCTTCACTACAACAAGACTGTGTACCCAGCCCACAAAGGGGTGCACCAAGAGTGTCCACCTCAGGTGATTGGGGAGGCAGAGCTAGCACACAAAGCCACTCCATCAACACAGGGAAACAGCCAAAATGCGGAGACAATGAAACATATCATCAACACAGGGAAAGAGCCAAAATGCGGAGACAAAGAAACATGTCATGAATGAAAGAAATGGAGGAAAGCAAACTACTGGCCATAGAGTTCAAAACCACATTTTTAAGGTTACTCAAGAATCTTCTACAAACCATCAAGAAACTTCGTGAGACCTTCAAGGATCTTAATGAGAATGCCAAAAAATTGGAAAATGACCACTCAGAAGTTAAGCATGCACTGTCTGAAATAAAGAATAATATACAGAAATCCAACAGCAGACTAGAGGACCCTAAGAATCAAACCAAAGATTTGAAATATGAGGAAGCAAGAAACACCCAACCAGAAAAACAAAAAGAAGGAAGAGTCCAAAAATTCAAAGATAGTGTAAGGAGCCTCTGGGCCAATTTCAAGCATACCAACATCAGAATTATGGGGGTGCCAGAAGAGAGAGAGCAAGATACTGAAAACCTATTTGAAGAAATAATGACAGAAAACTTTTCCCACCTGGTGAAAGAAATAGACTTACAAGTCCAGGAAGCGCACAGAACCCCAAACAAAAGGAATGCAGAGGACCACACCAAAACACACCATAATTAAAATGCCAAGAGCAAAATACAAAGCAGGAAGAGAAAAACATGTAATTACCTATAAGAAAGCACCCTTAAGACTGTCAGCTGATTTCTCAACAGAAATTATGCAGGCCAGATGGGAGTGGCAAGAAATATTCAAAGTGATGAATAGCAAGAACCTACAACCAAGATTACTCTACCCAGCAAAGCTATCATTCAGAATTAAAAGTCAGATAAAGAACTTCACAGACAAGAAAAGGCTAAAGGAGTTCATCACCACCAAACCAGGATTATATGAAATGCTGAAGGGTATACTTTAAGAAGGGGAAGAAGAAGAAAAAGGTAAAGACAAAAATTATGTACAACAAAGTGATAACAAATCCATACCTATCAACAAGTGAATCTAAAAATCAAGTCAATAAAAAAATCTGATGAACAGAATAAACTGGTGAATATAATAGAATCAGGAGCAAAGAAAGGGAATGAACTGACAATTCTTGGGGGGAAGAGGGTGTGAGGGGTGTGGGAAGAGATTGGACAAAAATCTTACACCTATGGATGAGGACAGTAGTGGGTGTAAGGGCATGGGGTGGGGGGTGGGGAATCAGGTGGAGGGGAGCTATGGGGAGAAAAAAAGAGGAATATCTATAATAAACTGAACAATAAAAATTTATTTTAAAAAAGGAAAATAAAAAAATTGGGAGTACAGTGATAAAAGTTGCAAGTATCCTATCTAATAAAAGAGTAAATGCAAATTGACTGTACCTCTGCTACACCCACAAGCCACATCCACCAGCCAATCAGGAACAAGTTTGCAAATTAACCCAACCAAGATGGCTGTGGCCACAGAGTGAGCAGGAGCCTTGGGTTTCCCCAGCAATGGAGGAAGCTAAGCTTCCCGCAAACCCTGGCTAGCCCTGAACTCCACTCAAGGCTACAAAGTTTCAATTATTGAAGATAAATAAATCTGAACAAAAATGGCAGCAGCCAAGGAGCTAGAGAGAGCAGGAGGCTTGGGTTGTACCCAGCGATAGAGGAAGCCAAGCTTCCTGGCCTACCTTGACCTCTGTCAAGGCTACAAAGTTTCAATTATAGAAGATAAATAAATCCCAACAAAAATGGCAGCATCCACAAAGAGAGCAGGGTTAGGAAGGGGGACCTTGGGTTACCCTGGCAATGGAAGAAGCCAAGTTTTCTGCCCAACCTGGCCTGGCCTGGCCTCTGCTCCAGGCTACAAAGTTTTAATTGTAGAAAATAAATAAATCCCAGATAGCAGGGCCTCACTTGGGTTGCTGGGGGGCATGGCCAGCCTGCAAAACACCACAGACCCTTCACCCAGGCCACCCCATGCCCCAAGGGAACCCCATCTGATCCAGGACACCTTTCAGGCCAAACTAGCCAGCCCCAACCTGTGCACCAGGCCTCTATCCTATCTAATAAAACAGTAATATGCAAATTGACCATCACTCTAACACACAAGATGGCTGCCCCTATGTGGACACAAGATTGCCACCACAATTTAAGGAAATGGCTTAATGATTACCAAATTAGATAGTTTGACTCAGACTCTAAGATAGACAGCTTTTTTTTTTAAATATACTTTTATTGCTTTCAAAGAGGAAGGGAGAGGGAGAGATAGGAAAATCAATGACAAGAGAGAATCACTAATTAGTTGCCTCCTGCATGCACTGGGGATCAAGCCTGCAACCTGGGCATATGCCCTGACTGGGAATCATCTGTGACCTCCTGGTTCATTAGGTCAATGCTCAACCACTGAGCCATGCCAGCTGAGCTACTAAATATTTTAAAATGACAAATTTTCAGTTTTCAAAACTCCTTTCCCTTGCGTCTGTCCCTGCTGTATAATCAACATCTTTCTGTCTTCTTAATAGATAGGCTATCCAAATGACCCCATTGTTTGTTTCTTAAAAGAGTTGTTTTGCTCATAAAATTTGCAAAAAAGAATTGGAGAAGGGTGAAAAAAGCCTGAACATTTGAATATGTAACAAGTTTTGGGTACTGAAATCAAGACAGCCCGTGACCTGTCTCAGATCTCAGAAAATGTATCGCTAGTTTCAGAGCTAGTCTGGTGAGCCACAGTGAGCTGTCACACTTGATGTAGTCATTATCAGAAGATCACAGTATATACATAGAAGTTCAAATAGTGTCAACAGTTCTACATTTAAAAGATTTCTTATGCAATTTTACAACTGGTAAATCAACCCCTGATGACATAGTGAAATAAGACCAGGATACTAAAGCATTTAAACATGCGTTTTTATTTTGTTAACCAAACATTAAGACATTTTCTCAGTCTCCTTTCAGATTAAAAAAAAAGAAGAAGAAGAAAGTAAAAAGGGAATACTAATGTTTTCTTCAAAGATGTAGGCTGAATTCTAATATTCCAAACTTTTGTGTTATGTAATCAAATAGAAGCTAATAAATGCAAAGCACAACTGAGAGACGAAACATTATTTTTTCTATTATTAGTAAGTCTCCACTAATGCAATCTGCCAAATTTTGTTTTAAAAAGACGTGAATGATCCGGTTACCAGATCAATACCTCATTGCAATATTTTCAGTCAATACAGAAACTACAGTAGATGCTGACATTCTGGACTTACTGTTGTTCATCTGCTGATAAGAAGTTTAAGAATTGTAATGCACTTATTAAATCGTGCATATGAGAGCAAAATGTTAATCAAAACACTGCAATTTTTACACTTCCAAGTTAGTGGAAAATAATTTCTAATAAAGAAAGCATAAGGAATATGTAAAATCTTGCTTTAAATCTGTATTTGAAGAAAAACTAATTTTCAACTGCCACAGACAGTAAAAATTGGCTTTCAAGTGTCAACGCTCTTCACTCTATTAGAAAGCTCCCTTGACATGTAGACATGTACCCTGTATATTACTGCAGACAGTATTTTCCGAAGGGAGCTGAAATCATATTTCAAATACCAAGTGCTCTTTTTACAATGTGACCTTAACACTTCTCTCATAGAGACGAGGCATTTATCTTTTTTCCTCCTCCAATCTGGGTAAACATTTATGACTACTCCAAGAGAGAAATGTAAAATGATGCTATGTGAATTTTGACACTAAATCACAAAAATGCCATGTGTTTCTTCTTGCTCTTTTGGTATACTCACTCTAGGAATTCAGACACATGCTATGAGGACATCCAAACTAGCCCCTGGAAATACTACATAGAGATATCCTAGCTGATAGTCAGCATCAACTGCCAAGACTTAATCTAGATGATTCCAGGCCCCAATCATTGAACCACCCCCAGTACCTGAATCTTCCCAGCTGAGGCTTCAGATATGGTAGACCACAGAGAATTCATCCTTACCCACCATACTCTATCTGAATTACTGGCTGGCAGGGTTGGGGAGAAATGAGATGTTCGTCAAAATGTACAAACTTTCAGCCCTGACCAGGTGGCTCAGTTTGTTGGAGTGTTGTCCTGTACACCAAAAGGTTGCGGTTTCGATTCCAGTCAGGACACATACCCAAATTATAGGTTTGATCGCCAGTCAGGCCTGTATGGGAGGTAACAGATCAATGTTTCTTTCTTACATTGATGTCTCTCCTTCTCTACTTCCCTCCCTCTCTCTAAAATTAATAAAAATATATGTTCAGATGAGGATTTTTTTAAAAAGGCAAAAACTTACAGTCATAAGCTGAATAAGTTCTGGGATCTAATGAAGTATAGCATGGTGACTATGCACAATATTCTATTATATAATTGAAAGTTACTAAAAGAATACATCTTAAATGTTCTCACCACCACAACAATAATAGTAATTATATGAGTGCATGGATGTGTTAACTAAACTTATTGTAGCAATCTCTTCACTATATATGTTTATCAAATCAACATATATATTTTATATTTACACAATGTTACATGTCAATTATATCTCAAAAAAAATAGGAAAAAAAGCAGATTTCTTTAAAAGTTCAAGTAGCTAAGATAAAGCCCTTACTGATATTGCTAGTCTTGACTTTTTTTTTCCTTTCAATTTTGACATAAAGAGGAATATGTATATTTTGTTTTAAAAAAATGTTGCTGATGTCTCTCTCTCATCGATGCTTCTAACTCTCTATCCCTCTCCCTTCCTCTCTGTAAAAAAATCAATAAAATATATTTTAAAAATATAAATAAATAAATAAAAATGTTGCTTAGGGTTAATTTACTATACAGTAATTACATTTTCTGAAAATAGAATTGGCATTCTCTCCTTCTCTAGTTCTCACCCTGGCTCAAAATGTAATTTATCCAGTCAAAATATCTTACCTAAGTAGGAGTTCCAGTCAATGGTGATATAGGTAAATGCAGTAATCAAATCCTTCCACAACCACATCAAAATTACAACTAAATTGTAGAACAACTTTCATTCAGAATCACCTGAAATTTAGCTGAACAGAAGTCTTCTAACTAAGGATGTTATGAAGAAGCCACATCCAGACTGGGAGGTGTGGCAGAGATGAGAAACAGGCTGGTCCCACATCCATGTATGGCAGTTAAAAATCAGGAGAGATACCTGGGCTGCAGAGGTCTTCCTTGAGGAGCAAGAGGTGTCAACTCAGGGCAGAGCACAGGAAGAGGCAGACCTTGGCCTGCACTGCCTCAGAAGCCCTAGAGACAGCATGCCCAGTGGACAGCTTCAGACTCCAAGTGATATATTCAAGTTGTGGGCTCAGTGGGCATGAAATCTCTGCAAAAGTAAATCCTGCTCTGTGGTTGGCCCTTGAATACCTGATTTTCCATGATGACAGCAGCCAGTTCCCCAGTCTATAGGACTTGGGGCAAATCCCTCCCATTGAGGTTCCAACAACAGTTTAAGATTCAACAACAACAGAAGCATGCACACAGCCATATAGGGGGCACACCTGTAGTGCCCAATTCAGGTGATCTGGGAGACTGTGCCACTGGACACTTACTACAAAAGTTCATTATACCAAGCTCAGAGACATAGCAACTCTACCTTATACCAAGAAACAAACACAGAGAGGCAGCTGAAATGAGGAGACAAAGAAACATGTCCCAAATGACAGAACAGAACAAAACTTAAAAAAAGAACTGGTTTTAAGGATGCTCAATGAACTTAGGGGAAGAGTTGATGAACTTAGTGAGAACTTTAACAAAAAGATAGGAAACATAAAAATAGAGATAGAAAACATAGAGAAAAACAGTCAGAAATTAAGAATACATTAACTGAAATGAAGAATACATTACAGGGAATCAACAGTGGAGTAAATGAAGCAGAAGATCAAATCAGAAATTTGGAAGATAAAAAAGCAGAAAACACTCAACAGAACAGCAAAAAGAAAAAGAATTCAAGAAAATTAGGATCATTTATGGAGCGTCTGTGATGTCAATCATACCAACATTTGCATCATTGGGGGGCAAGAAGAAGAGAGAGCAAATAATTGAAAACCTATGTGAAAAGAGAATGACAAAATTTCTCTAATCTGGTGAAGGAAATAGACAAAAATACAGAAAGTCTCAAGCAAGATTAACTGAAAGAGGCCCACATCAAACACATCATTATTAAAATGCCAAAGGTTAAAGACAAAGAGAAATTTTAAGAGCCACAAGAGAAAAGAAATAAGTTATCTACAATGGAGCTCCCATAAAACTATCAGCTAATTTCTCAGTAGAAATTCTGCAGGCCACATGTGACTGACAAGAAATATTCAAAGTGATGAAAAGCAAAAACCTGCAACCAAGACTACTTTACCCAGCAAAATTATTATGTAGGACTGAAAGACAAATAAAGAACTTTCCAGACAAGAAAAAGCTAAATGAGTTCATCACCACCAAGTCAGTATTACAGGAAAGTTAAAGGTTTTTTTTTTTTAATAAAAAATAAAAAAAGAGGTAAAAAATACGAATAATAAAATAGTAGTAAATACATATCTAGCAACAAGTACTTTAACTGAAAATGGATTAAATGATCCAATCAAAATATATGTGCAGGCTGAATGGATAACAAACAAGACCCTTACATATGCTGTCCTCAAAAGACTTCAGCCGAAAGACACACAGACTGAAAGTAAAGGGATGGAAGAAGATATTTCATAAAAATGGAAACAAACAAACAAAAGCTGCCAAAACCAGTTTGGCTCAGTGGATAGAGCGTCAGCCTACGGACTGAGGGGTCCCGGGTTCGATTCTGGTCAAGGGCATGTATCTGGGTTGTGGGCACATCCTCAGTAGGGGGCGTGCAGGAGGCGGCTAATTGATGTCTCTCTCTCATCGATGTTTCTAAATCTCTATCCCTCTCCCTTCCTCTCTGTAAAAAATCAATAAAAATATATTTAAAAAAAAAAGCTTAGGTAGCAATATTTATACCAGACAAAATAGATTTTAAAACAAAGGCTGTATAATAAGATGCAAAGAAGGAAGGATACCGCAATTCCATTTCTGGGCATTTATCTGATGAAATACAAAACACTTAACTGAAAAGACATATGCATCCATATGTTCATTGCAGGATTATTTGCAATAGCCAAAGTATGGAAGCAACCTAAATGTCCATCAACAGATGAATGAATAAAAAAGTGGTGCATATACACAATGTAATATGACTCAACCATAAAAGTTGTCATCTATAACAACTTGGATAAACCTAGAGGGTATTGTATTGAGTGAAATAAGTCAGACAGAGGAAGACAAATGCCATATGATTTCACTTATATGTGTAATCTAGAAAACAAAATAAACAAGCAGATCAGAAACAGATTCATAAATACAGAGAACATTTGAACAGTTCTGAGAGAGAAGGGATATTAGGAGGATGGGTGACAAAGATGAAGGGATTAATAAGTGCAAATTAATAGGTACAGAATAGTCACAGGAATGTAAAGCACAGCATAGGGTATCCTATATAATAAAAGCCCAGCAGCCAAAACAGTGGAATGACCAGAACAACCAGAGACCAGAATACCATGGCCCCTCACCCTGACTGGCCCTGCCCCCCAGGGAGCAGTTAGAGGTGATCAGGATTCCAGGCAGAGTGGTTAGGGACAATAATGCAGGCAGATAGAGGCATTAGGGGCAATCAGGCAGGCAGGCAGAATGGTTAGGGGTGATTGGGCAGGCAGGCAGAGGTGGTTAGGGGCAATCAGGCAGGCAGGCAGAATGGTTAGGGGGGATTGGGCAGGCAGGCAGAGGTGGTTAGGGGCAATCAGGCAGGCAGATAAGCAGTTAGGAACCAGTGGTCCTTGATTGCGAGAGGGATGTCCAACTGCTGGTTTAGACCTGATTCTGTGCAAATCAGGCTTACACCAGCAGTCAGATATCCCTCAAAAGGTCCCAGATTGCAAGAGAGTGCAGGCTGGGGTGAGGGACCCCAATCTCCCCCCTCCCCCACCACACACACACACACACACACACACACACACACACACACATGAATTTCATGCATTGGGCCTCTAGTATAGTCAATAATATTGTAAAACTAATAACTATGTATGGTGTCATATGGATACCAGATTTTTCCGGGTGATTACTTAGTAAGTTATATCATATCTAATCACTAGGCTTTATACCTAAACTAATATAATATTGTATGTCAACTGCAGTTGAAAAATAAAAACTTATTTAAAGTAAAAAATGTTTATCCAGGTGGCACAATCTAAAATAAAATTGAAAAACTGGAACCTTCCATTTGTTGAGCCATTACATTGCAAAAGAGGATTTCCTATACCAGAATTCCTTTATTTTCTTTCTTTCTTTCTTTCTTTCTTTCTTTCTTTCTTTCTTTCTT
>JAAGEH010000393.1:13587739-13613900 GCA_011751065.1 Lasiurus cinereus | reverse complement strand
ACCTCACTATTGTCTGTGTCCATGGATTATGTATGTATGCATATAAATTCTTTGTTTAATCTCTTCATAACTTCCTCCCCACTATTCTCTCTTCCCTCTGAGATTCCTCAGTCTGTTCCATGCTTCCATGTCTGTGGATCTATTTTGTTTGTAAGTTTATTTTGTTCATTAGATTCCACATATAAGTAAGATCATGTGATACTTGTCATTTTCTGACTGGCTTATTTCACTTAGCATAATAGTCTCCAGGTCTCTCCATGATGTCTCAAAGGATAACAGCTCCTTTTTTATAGCTGCATAGTATTCCATGGTGTAATCACATCTTTTTCATCCACTCATTTACTGAGGGACACTTGAGCTGTTTCCAAATCTTAGCTATTATAGATAGCACTGATGTGAACATAGGGTGCATATATTCTTTCTGATTGCTGTTTCATTCTTTTTACTACCTTTTAAAAATATATGTTGTCACTGATTTTAGAAAGAGAGGAAAGGGATGATAGAAACATCAATGGGAGAAAATCAGCCTAGATGGGGGAGAATCAACACCATTTGACTACTTCCCACATGCCCCTTGCCAGGGATCAAACTGGTGACCTCCTGGTGCATGGGTTAATGCTCAATCACTGAGCCACACCAGCCAGGCAGTCTTTTACTACCTTTTGAAACAAACCCTCCTTCTATTCAAGAGAAAGGATTTCAATATTTGTGATTATATACAGTCAGGTTTTGTATTTTTATGGGTTTTTGTTTTTTTTAGAACTATGTGCATTTGAAACATGATTGTAAAAGAAATTTTATTCAGAAGCAAGTGAATATTCTCACAAATGTTCAGTCTCCTTTCTCCAAAAAACTTTAATGCACATCTTTTTTCCTTTGCTTATTCTTCTCTACTTCACCTCCTTGAAATACTAACAAATGCTTTAGCAAATGTGTAAACTTCAACTCAATGTACGTCACCCCCTTACTCCTTTATTTCACTAACCATCATCAGTGCTCTCCTTGGCAATCACACACCTATCAGGTGTTTCCAGGAAGATTCCATAGTAGACTATTGGCTCTTGTACTATTTTTTTTCTCTCTTGTTAAGTCTTTAGGGACTGAGCTAATGTTCTTTAGCCATCCCCCCTCTTTTTTCTTCTTCTTTTTAAATAAGTGAAGCCTTTAGGTTTGTCTTAATGTTTCTTCTCACCTAGAAGCTCTACTGGAAGGTTAAGGCCCTTGTATAGACGCTGAATCCCATCCTTACTAGTATTTGCTCCTTGGAGGTGAAAAAAATAAATGTTTCATAAAACTCAAATTGGCCTTATCAAACAAAACATCTGCTGGATCAGTGAATGACTGGTGACAGCAGGAGACAGCAGTGCTGGCCTCTCCAAGAGAAGTCACTGCAGTTAATGGAAGCTATTATGGGGAAATTCTGGCAAAAAGTTTTCCTTTTATTTTTTTTTTCTCTTCCAGACAGCTTTAAAAAATTTTTAAAGAAAAAAAAATGTATTCAGTTGCTAGGGTAACTGTGGTTTCAAAACTACCATAGCAAAAGCCAGATATCACATATCAAACTACTAAATTGTTAATTTGACTGGTATTTTAAAATAACTACATTAAAAAAAAGATGTTTTCTTCTTATCTAGCTATAAAGAACAGAGAAAGGGGGAACATAAAGGAGGAGAAGAGAGAAAATGAAACCGATAGATTTGTTTAAGAAATGTTTTCACTTTGCTAAATGTTTGTTGGAAATAAAAACCCCTTCACCACGTTATAGATACATTTGCATGAAGAAATTTAGTCAGATTCAAAACATAAGGAGGATACTGGGTTATCCTGTTTTCAATTTCTCTTCCCACATTTCAAAACCCTGCCTGCAATTTAAGCGAATGGCTTTCTGTAGACACTTGGTAAAGGAACTAGTTACTTAAGGGAGTCATGCATGTTCTGAAATCTTTTATGAGTGACTGTGTTTTTCCTGTGTCTTGCTTTTCATCACTTGGTTTAAAGGGAGTATAATAAAGCCATTAAGCACTTGGATTCTGGAATCAGACATAGCTAGGACTGAATTCCTTTTCTCTCTTACTGAATTCTTTTAACCTCTCTGTGCCTGCTTCTTCATTTTCAAAAAGGATATCAGGACAAATGACTTGGTTACTTCAATAAATAAATTGCAAGGGAAAAGAAAAAGAGGGAGAGGGACTTGAAAGATTAAATGTGTGAATATTGTTTAGATCTGATTTGGGGAAGGGAAGCAATGGTCAAAAGTCACTTATGAGACAACTAGTGAGAGATGTTTGGTAATACTAAGGAATCATTTCAAATGTGTTTAGGTATATTTAACATGATATTGTGATTTTGTTTTTATCTTTAAAGAGTTATTGACTTTTGATACTTTGATACATACTGGAATATTTACAAGTAAAACTATATAATTTCCAAGATCGGCTTCCTAATTAGGAAGAAGGAAATGGATGGGGTAGAGAATAATTAAGTTTGGCTATGAGCTGACAATTATTGATGCTGGGTGATGGACATAGAGGGGTTAACTATAGAATTCTCTACTTTTAAATATATACTTGAAATTTTCCATAACAAAAGGATAAAAAGAGAAATGGCAACCATATTTGCCTGATAAGATACTGGGGTGGATTAAAGGAGATGCTGTGCCTGAAGCACTTGGCAGAGTGCCTGCCATATAGTAAGTGCTCAGTAAATTTTAGGTATTCCTATGAAAGAAAACACCTCCTCTTTCCCTGGGCAGAGCAGTGAAAGCCGTACCATGAAACTGCTGCTGATTGGAACAGCTAACCTTACCCCTCCCCCTTACCTGTCATGACATTTATCTTAGTCAACCTGATTTTGTACTGGCCCTGTGCTTTACACATATAACATTCTGTGGTATCCTAGCTTAGTTTTGTCCTTAGTTTTTGGTGGGAATACTGTTTCAGTGGGAAACCAAGGGCAGGAACTCTTTCAATTTTTAAGTTTTGAGCACACTACTATGAACTTCCCTACCTAGTTTTACTTAACCTCTTGTAACAACACTTCAAAGTTGAAATGATTAGCCGCGTGTTAGAGAGGAAGAAACATAGAGGTCTCCTGGCCCACCCAATATCACAGCATGCAGTGATGGGCCTTCCCTCACACCCAGCTCCTGAGAGCCCTGCAGGGTTAGTGCCCACCCAGGAGCCCTGACCATCAGCCCTCATGCCTTCCTTTTCCTTGTCCTAGCTTCAAAACCACCACAACCCAGGAAAACTTCCGTGGACCTTCCCTATCAGGAGTCTGAGAGCGTCCTGATCTGTCCTCTGAACTGCCTGGCAGCATAGTTTGCAGCAGGGATGTAAAAAGCCTGTCCTGTAGCTGACAAGGAGAGTGGGTGGGAGCAGAGGAGAGGCTCAGGAAGGAACAGGTTTTCAGGACTGCACGGACATTTGTGTTTAATTTTCCTCTTGTTCAAATGCCATTCAACTTTTAAGAGAGGGAGAAGGCAGAGATACCTTATACCAGAACTGTTCCATTCCAAAAAATTAAAAACAGCCAGCTGTCGTTCCGTACGATGGGACCTCATTCAAGCACCAGCAGGTCGGCGGCTGCAGCGACACCCTCAACTTGCAAACGACGAGTTCACGTTAGAATGCGGCTTATTTCAACGAGGACAATCCCATGCGAGGTGGGTCTCTGATCACAACCGGAGTTCTGGGTTGTTCACAGCCAACACTCTGGGGAATGGAGAGGACACGAACAGAAACTCCTAGCGCCAAAGTGCCTCAAAGTGGAGGGGCAGCCTCCCCAGTCCAGGGCATGCTGGGAGGGGTCGAGTTACTTCAGCAGCCCCTGGGAAGCACCCCAACAAACCCTTTCCCTGCCGAGGCCCAGAGGCCCAACTCTGAGGCCACAGCAGCAGCCAAGCTGCGGAAAGGACCCCCCACCATCCTCCCCAGAGCCGACCGCCCCTCCCCGCCCGCCTGCCCACCCCCTGCTGCGTACCCCGGATCCTCTTCTGACGAGGCTAGGCTCCTTTTTAGGAATAGCTATTCCAGGAGAAGCGCAAATGAATGGCCCGCTCTCCGGGCTCCCCAGGCTTGGCATTCTCCGGAGTTCCCGCGGGGCCAGGAGGCCGGCCACTCCCCGCCAGCAGCCGGGAGGAAAAGGGGGAGCCAGCCCGGGCCGCAGGAGCCGGGAGCACCGGAGACCCCTCCAAGAACCCCTCCCCTCCGCCTCCCGCCCGCCAGCACCCGGCCGGCCGGTGGGGAGCCACTGTCGGTTGGCAGTTGGCAGACTTGGAGGGGAGTTCATCCGCTCCGAGGTCAGGGCGTCCCGGGTCCAGCCGCCGGCTCCCTGGCCCGGCGCTCGGTGTCACGGCGACGAAGTCCCTTTCTTCCCCGGCGGAGGGTGGCGATCCCCCACGTCCCCCCTCCCGCCCCCAGGGGTCGGGGAAAGCGGCGGGCGAGGCCGCAGGGAAGTCCCCGCAGGCTGCGTAAGGGCGCACCCGCGGGACCGGCCCCCGGACTTAAGTTACTTGGCGGAGGCGGGCGCTCCGCGCACTGATGTTTACCCGACAGCGAGTGCCGGGAGGGGCGACGTGCACTCGATCCCCGGAATGGGGTGGACAATTAGGGGCAATGCGTCCCAGATGTAGCCCGGCCGGTGCTAGGCGGGGAGGCGAGGGGCGCCGGGCAGGAGGCGGTGCCTGAGAGCTGGGGAGACCGAGGGGGGTCCCCGCCGCCCCCAGGCAGCTGCCCCCCGCCCCCCGCCCGGCCCGGGAGGCCCGCAGCTGGCGTGGGGAGACAGGAACATCCCGCTCCCAGGGTGGCATCTGGAGCGCGGAGTCCGCCCCCTCAAACCCCCCCACCCCAGACGTCACCTGCCTCCAGGCCGTGTGGCTGCTGCTGCTGCCTGGCTGGGAAGGAGGGTGGACGTCGCTGGCGTGCGCCCCAGTGTGTCCGTGCGCCCCAGTGTGTCCGGTGCACGCTGCGTGCGGCAGCGGGAGGGGGAGCAGGAGGAGGTGCTCGCGTCTCCGGGGTGCGGAGCTTCCCTCTGCCCTGGTGGTGGTGTTGCGGGGAGAGGTGGGGGGTCAGTCTGGTCTCAAGGTGGGGGTGAGGTGACAGACCTCGGGGAGTGTGACAGGCGAGGCCAGTTCGAGCAGGGTTCGACCCCCAAGTGGCCGAAACCCAGAAGACATGGTAGCGTCGACCCAGGACGGGGGGGGGGGGGGGGGGGGGCTGGGGGGCCCAGGAGGGCCCGGGTCCCGGGAGGAAATCTTGCAACCGGCTTTCTTTCTCCCGCCGCCTCTCACTGCTCTGCGGGGCCCTGCGATGGAGTCTGGGGAGGAGGCGATGGAAAGGAGCCGAGGCAGAAAAGAACCCGGAGAGTGGGAAGTGGGGCCAGACGGGGTCGGTGGGAGCAGCTGCTGCTGGTGGGAGGGTGTGGGTGAAATCACGACCCACCCAGAGGAGTTCCCAAACCCGAGGCTCCCGTTGCGTCCTGGCTGCAGAAGGCACAGGTAGCACCCCTCCCTGTGGTTCCTCGGCTTTCCCGCTCTCCCCTCCGTGTCCCCAGTACCAGCCCGGAGTGCTCCCCATTCCACCCGTAGACACAAACAAAAGGTTTGTTCCAGACACCCACGAACCAGCGAAAGGACCGGGCCAGGAATGACCTGCTCCCGCCTGCCCGGGCCCTGGGTGAGGAGCCCGGGAGACGTGAGGGGATGGGGGGCTGGAAGGAGGGAGGGAGACAGGAAAGGAGGCGGTTTGGGAAGAGGACGGAGACGGAGGAGGACCAGGAGGAAGAGGAGGAGGAGGAGGAGGGAGTATCCGCAGGGGCAGAGTTGGACGTGGGGTGACTGGACGATCGCACCCCCGCCAACCCTCGGTTCCCAAGGTCTTTCTCCGCCGCAGCCAGCCCCCCATTTGAGAGCCGAAGGCCGACGGGTGGAGGGGAAGTAAGACAAAGGGAGTTCCCCCTCCCGGAGACGGGTGAAGTGCGTCTGTCCTCCTCTTGCAGGCTCTGGGGGGACCGGCGGGAGTTTCCCTGGAGAAGACCCCGCCGAGCGCCTGCCGCCGCCGAGACCCCTGCGAGCGGGCGTCGGGCCGGGAGGGCGGCGGGAGGGGCGCTGGCGGGGCCCGCTTTGATCGCGGCAGCCCGGGGGCAATTTTGTCCTCGCCAGAGAGATTAGCGCGAAGAGCCCCGGCGAGGAGTTCCGTTCCGCGGAGTCCCCTCCCTCTCCAGCCCACCTCCTCCCACCGCAGCCCACCCCCCGCGTCATCGGCACGCGGGGAGCTGGCCCGCAGCTCCTCCCCGAATCGCGCCTGAGACTTCAAGGGCTAATGGCTCTGTGCTCCTTCGATCATTAGGAGGCCACACAGCTCTGCGACCCTCCCTTAAACAAATGCGTAAGTCCTCGTCCTCCTTTCCCCGGGACGGACCCGGGCAGGGGAGGCAGCTGGGACCCCACGGGGAGGTGTCCTCCGCTGGGGGCGGGGCGGCGCCGCGACCTCCTCCTCCCGCTCCCCACCTCCCCCGCGGCTGCTGCTCCGGGCCTTGGTCTTTCTAAGCGCGTCCTGAGGAAGAAGAGAAAAGGGGCCGAGAATGTGCATCTCGCCACCCACCGGAGGAGGCAGGCCAGCCTGAGTCCTTGCTTGCAAAGTTTTCTAGATAAATCGCGCTGGTGGTTCTAAGCAGTGAGGAGCCACGGCTGTCCCCGGGTCTCCCACTCAGCGCCGCGGCTGCAAAGGAGACGGAGGCGTCCTCCCTCCGCCCTTTTCTTTTTCTCTCCCCGCTCCCCCCGTAAATCAGCCATATAAATCATTCGCATTGTTTAAGGTACATTGATCAATCTAATGGCTTGTAATAGGCTCCTAATTGCCACTTGCAGAGGTCTGCAGGCGCCTGTTTGAACAGGGAAGTTTCTCGGTCCCGGCAGAGCCCACCTGAATCTGGAGACGGGGTGTTTACAGACCCAGGAAGAGCACCCTGATGCGGGCTCAGAGCCTCAGGAGAGCGAGGGAAGGGGCTTGCTAGGAATGCTTGCTCTCCTCTCCCCTTCCCCGCCCCCCACCGCTTTAAATCTCACTTTCGAATCAGTTCTTCATTAATGAGCGAAGCCCAGACTGTGACTTGCTACTGTAGACTGAGGATGGTTTCATTTATGTCAGACACAAAGTCTTCCTTATTTGTATCCCCTGCATCTGTCGGTACAGGAAAACCTTTCTTACCCACAAACCAGTATGCTTTTGGAGTAGGTCTTCCAGTCATCAGGGCAACAACAGGAGTTGTCATAGGAAATAATATGGGGGTATGGGAGGTGTGTTAAGAGCAAGGAAGGAAAAAACAAACTTTCCCCAAGATGGAGTCCTGGAGCTATGGGGAGCTTATGTTTCACATCTTGCAGCAACGGTGCTCCCTCCAAGCCCTGGATGAGGAGGAAGCTTGGAAGTCCCTCAAGGTCTGCCTAGGAAAGGGTGAAACTGATACCCTGGCTGGGAGAAGCTGACCGGTGGCCAGAATCCTCTGGCCATTGGCTTTGTTTTAACATATTAGCTCAGAGTCTATGTGAAAAGACTGCTTTAATGTCTCCAAAGATGGTTCCATTAGAGTTGGCCGAGAGACAACAAATGTACTTCATTTGGGTTGACATGCTCTAAAAAAGAGAAGTCAACACTGAATGTCACGTCCGCTTAGGTCTAGGACCCCTGTGTGAGAACCGAGGAGAGGGGGAGGAAGATAAGACCCCAAGCTGAATAGGCCCCCCATAGTTTCCAAGTAATGCAGTAAACAAATCTATAATGCTCGTCGAATAATCTCCCAATAATTGCAGTCATTAAAATCATCACACTGTCTACAGTTACCTTCCTTCCTTTGACATACCAGAGCCTTTCCTTTAATTGTTAATGCTTTTTTTTTCTCAGATAAACAGATCAAGGCAGCCTTAAAATATATGGCCCAGATACCTCTTGCAGCCGTTCTGGTGCACATGTTTGGAGTACACTTAATGGACTAAGAGTTTTCATCTTCTCCAGTAGACCTTACAGACAAGATGGATTGCATCTTGTGCCACCTCTAAATAGCTGCAATACTTCTGAGATGGAGAAAAAGATAAAAGTTCCATTGGCCTATTGATCCTTTCTGACTCTTTTATTTGCAAGAGTTGGGCTGGAATGAGAGCATTCTAGAACAAATATTAAATGAAAGTTCAACGGAAATTGTGGGAGAGTTCCTCAATTTTCAATTAATTTTCTGCATCTATTTGATCTCAAGGCTGGTGCTTTTTTAAAATCGACTGTGCTTTAACTATAAAAGATTTCCTTCTAATCAAAAGCTGCATTTCATTTGCACCCACAACTGGCAAACCCCAACAGTGGGAAGGATTCACCGGCACTCAACAGGCACCTATGGTCTATACGCTTCCTCCACCCTTGTTCATGGCAGGTGACTATAGTGCACAGGGTAGCCTTTTTTTTTCTTTTTCCCTTTTTAACTCAAGTTATTAATGTATCCCCCCAACTCCCACACCGTGCTAACCTGATAATCATTGCTGTAGCTTAGGTCATGCAAATGAAAAGCATAATTAATTCCACAAATGATTCTAAAAGGGAGCCTTGTGGGCTAGCAAATAAATAAAGGTGGGAGGAGGAGAGGTCAGATACAAGCTTTTCATGGGTTCCTCTCTCCTGCCTCTCCCCTCTCTCCACCCCTGACCATCCCTGCACGGATGGCCAGCTCTGGCACCTGACAGGAAAGCCCAGGCTGAATCTTCGGTTCCTCCTTCCCCCACGCCTCCCCTCCCGCTTAAGGCCTCAAGTCTCCCAACTAATATTTAGAGTTTTTCAGAAGATAACTGGTCCTCCTAGACCTCACCCTATGACCGGTGCCTCGGGGAGAAGCTTCCCACCGCCACCCCGCCCCCACCCCCCTTGGCGAAGGAGCTCCAATCCCTCGGGTCAGTGCTAATGACGGAACTGTTTTCCCGGCTTTGCTTCCTAAAGCAGCAACTTGAGCAGTTGCTCCAGTCTTAGATCAAAGCTCTCAGCAGAGGCAAGATGGAGGAAACAATATTTGTTCAAAGGAAGTGAAGTCTTCCCTTTAATTACCCTATTCTTCTTTATTAGAATTCCTATTGAATTTTTTTTTGCAAAAAAAATTATGTTGATTTAACCATAGTGTATTTATAATGTAAATATATTCCAAGATGAAAACATCACGGATCAATTGTAAAGGACCCGGATACATAATTTTAAAAATCAGTTTCAGTGTATATGAGGTTCTCACCCCACTTTCGCTGCTCAGTCAGATTTGTTTATGCAGAATCGACATTTAATAGTGCTAATTGCACTCCAGTTAAATTGCCCTGATTGCAGAAAGGGAAGCAATTTTCGTGCTCTCTGTCTGGGTTTGGAAGAAATTGTTTTATATTCACCTCTTTATAAAGAAGTGGAGATAAGGCACCCGGGCCTTTGCACAAATTGCACTTAGGGGCTGACTGGCAGCATTCAGGCGCTATAATAGAGCATTATTTGGCCGTTTTGAATAATGTAAAGCGTTTGCTGAAAGCTATTCTCCCGAAAATTGCTTTAACTTTTAAAAAGGGTGATGATTCACTCCAAACCAGGCCTTTGTTACATTGTCATTATTTCCCCAAATGTTTTAACAGTCAGCTCAACACTTTAGCATAACACGTTGATCTTTGTTTAAAAACTAGATTTTTAGACGATGAAAAAAAAAACTGTCTCACACACACACACACACACACTGGACTTCTTCAGAAAGATTTCCTTGGGGGCCCCACCTTAGATGTGGAGTGGCTGGGGCGTTGGTTTGGGAGATTTCCCTAACTTTTGTGATACCGACGCCTGTAACTGAAGGAATATCCCAGGGCCCCTCGAGGAGGGTCTGACAGCTGGAACTACATTGAACACCGCAGGAGGGGAAGGGAGCGGGGAGGGGGGGAGAGCGAGCAGAGAGGACGGCAAACCAAACCGGGCTCCCAGAGCCCGAGGTGCCTGCGTGAACGGTTTGAAACGGTTGATTTCAAAATGTCACGAGTGCTAAGTGGCTTTCCGGATTGTCTTATTTATGGCTTCGTCGGGTTTCCAGGAGGAGAGGGCGTGTGGGGGTGGGGGAGGAGAGGGCAGGGGGGACTCTCGGCGCTCTCCCTCCCGGGACTGCGCGGGCTGAGTCGGCAACGCCTGGCTGCCTGTGAACCATCCCTCTATTAGTCAATCCACGCGGAGGCTCAGGACGCCGAGCGCCAGGCTCCCTTCCAGGGCCGCAGTCACCTGTTGGGAACGGCTCCCGGGTCCCCCTGCCGGGCTGCCTGGATTCCCACTCCGCCCTCCGCCCAGGCTTCTCACACCTACCACCCCCCCCCCCCGCCCCGGCCCCGGCCCCGGCCCCGCGGATCTCCTCCCCAGCCCCGCAGTGCACAGCGCTTCATTGCGGTCACGCGAGTCTCTTCCCTCTCTCCTCTCCTTCCTCTTCTTTCTGTCATAATTGATTTCCTCGGTTCTTTCGCCACCTTACACCAAAGGGGAGAAAGCATTCCGAGCCAAGGTATCCTAAAGAAAAGAAAAGAAAACGACCCACGCCGCCCTCCCACCCGCGGAGGCACCAGGGCGCACGCAGGCTCCATCTTAGGGCCGAGGGGAGAGCCACGCGGGTGGCACTTTTGGGTCAAGAGATACTGCCAGGGAGAAGAGGAAGCACAATTCCACGTCCTCCTCACTCGCCTCCCCTTCGCAACAACTTGTCTTCTGCACCCAACCACTTGAGTTTCGAGGTTCAAAATGTCTTTTAAATAGCCGGACGTGGGTTGGGAGGGGAAGGTGGCACGTGAAAACCAGTACCCAGGTCTGTCCGAGCGCGCCGGTATTTCCGGGTAAAAAGCTGCCCTGAAGAAGAAAGAGAAAGCAAGACCCAGGAAGGAGGAAAATCAAACAGCTCAGCGGCTGCTGGGGGACTCCATTCAGGATGCGCAATTGTCTGAGGAACAAGATCCGGAGAGGACTTCAGGGTGCTGCCAGGCCTGCAAAGTGGGGAGTCTCCCACGTTTGGCCTCATCCCCCCCCACCTCCCAGCCACCGCGGATGGGGGTCCCCGAGAGAGAGGCTCCTTAAAAGCACGCACATCCACCAAAGCAGGGCGCGGGGGGCGGGGCGGCTGAGGGAGCCCATCTCCTCGGCCCTTCCCGGCGGAGGAGCATGTAGGCCCAGGAAGGAGGTCTGGAGTGGGAGTGGGAGTGGGCTGGAGCTGGAACGAGAAAACTCGACTCTAGGCTGAAACGTGACACGCACATCTTCGCGGGGTTATAAACAGAGACAGCCGAGCACGCCGCAGCTTCGGCGGGGGTGGCGGTGGGGGGCGGACGCGGCTCGCGCTGGTCTGTTTCCAAAAGTTGTGAAAAGGTGAAAATAAGCAGCTTCAGGCAGCGCGCTGGATGGGCTGGTGCCTCCTCCTCCCCCACCCTCCACCCCCAGCACGCCAGCCCCCCGCGAAAGCCGGCAGATAATCGCGCCCGTCCCCCTGCTTAGTCATATTTGACAACCGGGTGAACCTGGTATCGAGGCGCCTGGCGAAAAGGTACAAAGGGTGGCCTCAATTACCACCAGGAGCTGCTGGCGTGAGTGGCACTTGCATGACTCCCCGGGTCAAAGGCCAGAGCGACAATTAGGAAGTCACTTAGACCGCCGGGGGAGGGGGGGGGGGGGGAGGCGCAGGGGGCTCCGGGCCCTCCCAAGTCTGTGGGTGTAGACTGGGACGCAGAGGCCTGTTTTTCTCCCCTCGGAGGTACTAAACCTTCGCGCGCGCTCCTCGGTGTGTGATTCAGAGTACAACCGAATCCAAGTGGGGAGACGGAACTGGGTGGGAGACAAACGCCGGTTCCAAAGTCGCGAGCGGTCATGATGGGTTCCAGCTGAAGTTGCGTCCTGAAGGCGAGGCCCGGGCACACCGAGCGAGCGTTGACATTTGCGTCTCCACTCGGGCCTCGCAGATGCTGCCTCCACCGGCGTCGCCTCCGCCCCTCCTGCTTCCTTTCCCACAAGTGGGGGGTGGAGCAGGACTGTCAGCTCTAACTTGCATCATCTAGGGGTGCTTGGGTGTTGGTGGCTCGGTCTCCACGGTACTTAAACCGGGCTTGTTGCGTGAGTGTAAATGTTTAATTGCACTGTAATCTCTCCCAGTCCCCGGCCCCGCGACCCCCCCCCTCCCAGCCCCCCGCCTCTCTCCTCGCGAGGGGCCTTGACTGGCACGCGCCCGGAGCCCCGGCTCAGGCCCTTCGGCGCGTCTGATTGGCTGCGAGGCAGCTCCCGTCTGCTCTGCCTGCGCCCTCATTGGGCGAGAGGCGCAGCCAGCGGCACTTCAAAGCGGGTGCGCCTCGCACTTAGGCTGAGTTTAGCTGGCGGAAGCCTGGAGTCCGCTCGGCGCGAGCGCAGGGACGCGGGAGCTGCGCGGGACCCGAGCAGTTCGCCCCAGCAGCCGCCAGGCTCAGCCCCGCTCCCGGCCCCGCCGCGCCGCCCAGGGACCTGCTATGGCCACGTCTATCCTCGGGGTAAGTCAGAAGCGCGGCGACGCCTTTGCTTGTCTTAACTGGAGTCAATGTTTCCTTGCGGCTTCTCCGGGTCCGCGGCTCGGGAGAAACTGTTGCTGCTTGGACTGTAAACTTCAACTTCTCTCCGCACTTTCCACGTTTTCGGGACCGATTCTGTTCCAAGTTACTGGCACCTAGGAAGTGCGTTGGTAAGAAAAAATGATTTGTTAAGCAAGTCATTTTACGTGTGGCTTCTAAGAAAACGGAAAGGTTTATATTTTCTCCCCCTCGTGATGTATCCCCTCCACTCCCTCCATCCCCCCCCCCCCCCCCGCCTTGCTTGGGAGATTGTTGCAATTATGCGACAGTGGCGTTTCCAGAAAACAGCCTTAATCGGTTTGCAGTTCGTGTAGTCACGTTAACAAACATTTACACGTCCGTGGCTCCCCAAGTTCGCTTGTGACCTCAGAGCCATCGCTGGGTTGCTTCTCCATGGATTCTTGTTTTCCCCATCGGGTTTGGGGGTGACTAAACATTTTCTATTTTAAAAAAAGAAAATAAAAGAAAAGAACCAAGTAGTAGCAACCCTTGGAGGAGTGCCCCAAGTCTCCCCCGCCCCCGGGCCACTGTCTCAGCCGCCTCTGCCCTCGCCCGGAGATGGCTGTGGTGGTGTTTACCTCGGTGCTTCACCCCTCCGGGCGGTGTGGGGGACATCCTTGAAGGAACGGGCTTCTGGCCAGCGGCAGGAGAGCAGCCCGAATCTGGTGCTGGGCGGGGGTGGTTGTGGCGACGGAGGCGGGGAGAACCGAGACCCCTTGGGTCGGTAGCCCCACCGAGAAAAACAACTTGCCAGCTCCGGGCCCTCGCCCTGGCGATCGCCGGTGTCCCGCGCCGCGGGGCGCGCGGCGCATCCTCGTTGAGCGCGAGGGGAGGAGGCACGAGCCGGGGAGCCACGACCCCCTCCCTCCTCCCCGTCCCGCTCCCCCGGGACCCGCCGCGGGGCGACGAGACTGCTCACGGGGTTGCACTTTGTGTCTTCCTCCCACTTCTTCTTGCCCCCCTCCTTGCTCCCTCCTCCCCTCCCCACGCACCCCCACTTTAGGAAGAGCCGCGTTTCGGAACGACCCCGTTGGCCATGCTGGCGGCGACCTGCAACAAGATCGGTAACACGAGCCCGCTGACGACGCTGCCGGAGTCGAGCGCCTTCGCCAAGGGCGGCTTCCACCCCTGGAAGCGCTCCTCGTCCAGCTGCAACCTCGGCTCCAGCCTCTCGGGCTTCGCCGTGGCCACGGGCGGCCGCGGCTCGGGCGGCCTGGCGGGCGGCTCGGGCGCCGCCAACAGCGCCTTCTGCCTGGCCTCCACGTCGCCCACGTCGTCCGCGTTCAGCAGCGACTACGGCGGCCTCTTCTCCAACTCGGCGGCGGCGGCGGCGGCGGCGGCCGGGGTGTCGCCGCAGGAGGCCGGAGGCCAGTCGGCCTTCATCTCCAAGGTGCACACCACCGCGGCCGACGGCCTGTACCCGCGCGTGGGCATGGCGCACCCGTACGAGTCGTGGTACAAGTCGGGCTTCCACTCGACGCTGGCGGCGGGCGAGGTGACCAACGGCGCGGCGTCGTCGTGGTGGGACGTGCACGGCAGCCCGGGCTCGTGGCTGGAGGTGCAGAACCCCGCCGGGGGGCTCCAGAGCTCGCTGCACTCGGGCGCCCCCCAGGCCTCGCTGCACTCCCAGCTCGGCACCTACAACCCCGACTTCAGCTCGCTCACGCACTCGGCCTTCAGCTCCACGGGCCTCGGCTCCTCGGCCGCCGCCGCCTCGCACTTGCTCTCCACCAGCCAGCATCTGCTGGCGCAGGATGGCTTCAAGCCGGTGCTGCCCTCCTACTCGGACTCCAGCGCCGCGGTGGCCGCCGCCGCCGCCAGCGCCATGATCTCGGGCGCCGCGGCCGCCGCCGCCGGGGGGAGCTCGGCGCGCTCCGCCCGCCGCTACTCGGGCCGCGCCACCTGCGACTGCCCCAACTGCCAGGAGGCGGAGCGGCTGGGCCCGGCCGGGGCGAGCCTGCGGCGCAAGGGCCTGCACAGCTGCCACATCCCCGGCTGCGGCAAGGTGTACGGCAAGACGTCGCACCTGAAGGCGCACCTGCGCTGGCACACGGGCGAGCGGCCCTTCGTGTGCAACTGGCTCTTCTGCGGCAAGCGCTTCACGCGCTCGGACGAGCTGCAGCGGCACCTGCGGACCCACACGGGCGAGAAGCGCTTCGCCTGCCCCGTCTGCAACAAGCGCTTCATGCGCAGCGACCACCTGAGCAAACACATTAAGACGCACAACGGGGGCGGCGGGGGCAAAAAGGGCAGCGACAGTGACACAGACGCCAGCAACCTGGAGACGCCGCGCTCCGAGTCCCCCGACCTCATCCTGCACGACTCCGGGGTCAGCGCCGCCCGGGCGGCGGCGGCGGCGGCGGCGGCGGCGGCAGCGGCGGCGGCGGCGGCGGCAGCGGCCTCGGCGGGAGGCAAGGAAGCCGCGTCTGGCCCCGGCGACTCCTAGAGACCTGGCGAGAGGCAGGCGCGTGCGAGCGGGAAGAGGCGTCGAGAGCAAACGAGAGGGGCAGAGGGCGAGCGAGCTAGCGAGCGGCGGACAGACGGGCTGGGGCTCCTCCGGTGACGCCCCCCGCCAGGCCGGCGCGAGGTGGAGCAGCAAGCGGCTCCCCGGCCGCTCTTCGCCGGCCACGGCGGGAGCTCCCCTTCGCTGTCGGAGCGCACACGGGGAATCGAACGCGTGGTCCAGGAACAAAAGCAAACCATCCTCCGACACCAACACTACTTAAAAGCCGCACTCACAGGCAGACAGACAGACAGACAGACACACACACACACACACACACACACACACACACACACACACACACACCAGAGACTTCACAACCCAAAGCACGCACACCCGCACACATACACACATACACACCACAAACGCACAAACTTCTCGAGGGAAGAGCAAGACACAGAGACGCTCCCTCCTCCACCGCCCACCCCCTCCACTACCCTTCTCTGTCCTTTTCTCCAAAAAACAAGCCTACACCCTGCAAAGGACGGTCAGAACATTCTAAAAGAAACGGGACCTATGAAAACAGACCTTTTGTGTGGATTATATTATATATAAAATACTCCAAGTCCTGCTTGATATCTACTTACATTGAGACTTTTTTTTTCCTAAAAAAAGGAAGCATCCTAAAAGGCTTAAGGTGAGAAATTAATTGGAAGTCTAGTGACAGCTCTGTATTTCATAACATCTGTATAAATAGGGTTCAAAAGATTATGTTCTCTTTTATTTTCTTGTAAATGTTCATTCGAATAGAGTTGTTTGGGTTTTTTTTTTTTTGGTGAATTCCTGAAATTCAGGGAGTTTTTTTCTTTAATTTTCTGATGCACTTTGTGAAAGTCAGTATATATGTAAAAGATATTTAAAATGTTGAGTTATCATTTCACTCACAAACTCATAAGTTAAGGTCATCTAAAGAAATTAAATGCGTTTATTGTATGAAGAAAATCCTGACATATTTTCATTTTGGTATTATTAAAGAACTCTGAACAATACACCTCCTTTTTAAAATCCTGTTCCTCCCTCAATAACCTTTATGTGGGTCGACATTTTTGGTTGGGGAAAAAAATTCCTTTAATGTTAGTTATAGATAATGGAAGGTTCATGTAAGTTATAAAAGCCATAAACGTCCGTTTCTGAGGAGTCAAAATTATTTATTTGTATATTAACAGCGTAAATTAAATTGGGTTATAAGAACGTGTAGTTGTATTACTTAATGAGAGAGTTCTCAAAAGGTGATATTTTAAAACTCTGAAACGCCTAAAAAAAATATGATCTTTGGCAGTTTTAACCGGGGAGGTGCTTACAACCTCCTGGGAAGGGGTCAGGAAAAACACCCGCAGGTTTATTTGTTTTTAAAAAGTGATTTAAAAACAATCTGAAAGGGAAAAGCTTTTAAAAAGAAGTCTCCGTTCCTAAGGCTCTCTATGTTGGGAGGCAACTCAAGGGAATAAATCGCTGGAGTCAATACTCCGGAAAAGACATTTCATGCCTAAATGAAAATCTTGTTAAATGTTATTAATTTTGACTTAGAGCACACAGCAGCCCCCTGTGCCTTGTATTCCCTTATTAGGGATTCATGTCTTATCAAATATCTAATTAATCTCCTAGACATCATTTGTTCTGGCCAACTTTATCTCAGCTGGTCCACGGGGAAAACTCCAAATATTCTCCGTGACAAAGCTCCCTTGAAGATCTTTTTAATTGTCTAAATTAACTGCACCAAATTTGCATGTCAAACGGTAAAGGACAACCTGAGATAAAATGTAAACGTTTTAAAAGCCCCCAAACTAAGCACTTGATTTGATAACTAGGCTTTTTAATGTTATGGAAGACAACTGCTCCTTTCCTTTTCAAAGACGGCTGATCTATGCAAATAGTGAATTGGAAATGCTGAGGTCCCTGCGCCCGTCAAATGGCCCTCGCAGGTTATTTGAATATCAGTGGCGCTGCCTCTGAAAAGGTTCAAGGATGCTCTCTGACTTCTTTGTGATTACTCAGTGCGGCGTCTTATTCTGAAGAAAAAAACCTCAGGAATAATTAAAGGCTGGGATCAGGCCTGGGAACACATTCGGGACAGGAATCTCATTTAGACAGTCTCTTTCAAAATAAGGCACAGTTAAATTGACCAGAAGGCAATTATTGAAATGAAAATTATTTTCACTCTCTTTGTCTTCTGACCACCAACTTAACAGCCCAGTTTAAAAGAGAGGGAGAAGGGAGGGAGAGACGAAAAGAAAATTGGTAAATGAGATAATTTCACAATTTGGGGGAAAAATGTTAATTTAGAAAATAAAATGCGTATTTACAGAATAAAATATTTTTAAGAGGCTCCCCACACAATAGGCAACACAAGCAAAGTCAGCCCCAGTAGGGGGAGGAAAAATTATTACTGTCCATCTGGGGAACTTGAATGAGGTTTTGATTTTTAGGGAAGAAAGAAATAAATTGTTGTTATGAGCAGCAATACGTTTTCTCGGAAGCTCTGCTCTGAGAAGCCAAGTAACCAAGTAGCGATATAAAACAGAGAGCAAAGGTTCTCAGCGGGGAGTTTGCAGCGTGGGGTCCGGGGGGCTTCCTCCCTTCCCCTCCTTGCGGTCCCCGCAGCCCCGGATGCCCCGCTCTTCTTCCTCGAGCTTTTCTTTTTTTCTTCGGCGATTTTCTCTCCCAAATCAAACAGTTCCTGACAGGGACCTCCCACCCCGCCCACCGCGCGCCTTTCGGTTCAGGGCTAGTGTTCTCGAGAGGCTGGCAGGGGTGCATTTGCCCTGGGGGGTTTGGGGCCGAAGGTCTGGAAGCTGAGAGGGTGCCCGGCACCTTTGGGGGTGCGGGGCCGCGGCGCAGAGGTGAGGGGACGGTGGGGTCTCCTGAGGACCGAGGGCGCCCGGGCGTCTGTCCCAGGCAGCTTTGTTTCTCGTGGATAATAAAAGCAGATCAAAGGGCCTGTCCATGCAGGTCCCGCGGGCAGCGCGGCCGGCTCCGCAGCCCAGTGATCAAGGCCTCTGCCTGCGCGCTCTGCCCCGTGGGTCAGCGGACGTCCATCACCGCGGCTCCCGGGGACCACGGGCGGCGGCCCGGCCCGAGCGTCCGGCCAGACCAGCGCTCGCAGACCCTGAACCTGGAGGGAGCGGCGCTCCTGCCCCGCGCGGAAACCGACCAGCGAAAACAGAGCCCACCCCTCCTACTGAAGCGCCCCCAGACCCAGGGGGCCGGGAGGGGGGACGCCGGGGAGGAACCTTGACCAGGGCGGGTGGAGACCCGCGGAGGCCGAGCAAATTGGAGAGATTGTGCCTGGGAGGAGAGAGCCCACGAGAGACTCGGGTCTTCACCTGATGGGGGTGTCCCCAGGGCCACCTCGGGACTCCAGGGCCCGGGGCTACTCCAGCTCCGGGGGCCGGGAGGAGAGGGAGGCCGCGGCTACGGGTCGGGCTCGGACAGGGCTGCTGCCTGCAGGCCGGTGTGGGGCGGGGGCGCAGACAGGACCTCGGAGTCCCACGCAGGTCCGGGTGAGGGGAAATGGGATTTCGTTTCAGCCGTTTTCTCCCAGCGTTTCCTGCGAGGTAGCTTCCTGCGCGGGAGAGGAACGGAGACCAAGTTTTCCCAGGCCCTGCGCCTACCCTAGTCCAGTCTGCACCCTCCCCTGGCGCCTTTGCTCTGGCCTTACTTTCCCCCCTTGGAGTGAATTGGATCCTACCTGATGAGGAAAAAGAAAAAAAGAGAGAGAGAGGAAAGAACGATTTTTCTTTCAAGGATGAAACACAACATTATTTGGGCGAGATTAGATTGTGCACCTGAACGGCGTGTCTGGACACTCCGTCAAATCGTTGCAAGTCGTGTAAAATTGAATTTCTTTTTACCCAGATGGAAACTTTATTTATTTTAACTCTAATCTTATTTGCATCTATTATCTGTATTCACCAAGGCTCTCTCCCACAACAAAAATGCAGATGAAGTAAATCTTACATAAATCCCGCCCATTTGTGTAATTGGTATACTAAGTGTTTATTTTAAGTGAGAATAATTTAGCTACAAATTTTCTTAAGGAATAACATTCTTAACACATTAAAAAAACTGAAAACTCTGATTTGCTTTTATGTTTGACAGTCGCTCTTGATTCCCTTAAGGAGCTTGGCGAGTGCGGCTCGCTGGCGCCATCTAGAGCTCCAGGCCGGGAAGGCCGCGCTGTCCTCCTCGCTAGCGGCTATTTTGAGCCGGGAGACCGGCTTTTGCAACAACCCAGCGAAGCAAGCAAAGAAAAGCGAGTTTTTGTGTTGGAGGATGGGGTGAGGATGCGGGTGGTGGAAGAGGAGAGCCCCGCAATTGGGGGACACTATTTAGCAATGGCCGGTTCACTGCTCCTAGAGAAGGAGGTCATTTCTGAAACATGTTAACTGGAAATCCAAACAAAGTAAACAAAATAACGAACGTCCTGCGTGGCCCTTGTCTTTGAATTGTTGCATTTAATATCCCTTTCAAGGCAACATTTCAAGGTCTTCCGACTCGGAGTTGAGCACGCTGGGTGCAGTCAGTGGCGACTTGGACCCCGGGATGGGGACCGGGCGTGGGACAGTCCCCCGTGCTCTCTGCCCACTGACCCCAGATTTGAGGACTCCCGGTCCACGAGACCCTCGTGCTCTATGCGGGCCTACCGGAACCAAGCTGATTCAAACAGCAACCAGAGCGTCCCAGGTCCCCAGATCCCCCTTTGAAGGGAGGGAAGCGAGGGACGTACAGCTTTCACCAATCTGGGGCCGCGATGGCCCACTAAGCCTCCTGCCTCGCTGGCGTCCTCCAGGCAGCTGTCCGGACTGAGCCGAGCGCGGGGGGCCTGCTGGGCAGACCCGGGCCTTAGGGGCGCGAAGGCCCAGCAGCCCCGAAACCCCACGTCCCAGCCCCTCCCCCCCCCAAGGGTCCTCACTTCCTGCAGGCGCAAACTGACCCCCTTTGTTCCCACCTTTTCCCTTTGAAACTAAAATCTAAAATCTGATAACAGCTGGGGGCGTTGACCAATTTTCTCTCCTCTCTGAGCATCGCCCTCCCCCCGCCGCCCCTTTCCCTCCTCTTCCTAGTCCTCTACCCCACCCCCAGTCTTCAGACGTTGTGCGTGGATGCTTCTTCTGTCCTGCTCCCCCTCCCCACCATCCCGCGCGTTTATTGTGTTTTAATCGGAAAAGCTACACCTCCGGGTCTCGCGCACGAGGAGGCTGAGGCGCCGTGGACCGCAGCAGCCCCGGGCTCCCCTATCTCATGCCCAGGGAAACGCCAGCGTTTCCGAGAACTCACAGCCACCTTAGCAGCGGATAACTCGGCTGCATTTGTATTTGCTGTTTTAATACAAATCCCGCCGCACTGCCTATTTCAAAGATGTGCTAATTACTACTTGGATAGCAGGGCGCAAAGTCCTTGTCCATTTCTCAGTACAAAGTAGGTTGCTAGAAAATTTGAAATTGCCTTTCAGCCTAAAGCTGCCTTACCTGAATGTCATAATTACAGTAATTATGTACATCCAAATTACATGCTAATTAAATTAGAATCAAATCGTTCTAAATCGAAATCAAATGAGGTAGTGAAGAATTAATCAATGACAACATAAATAGAGAGCTTCCTTCAGAGATATTTATTGTAACGATCCAAGGAGGAATTTGATCTGAAAAAGTCACCTGTTTATTTACTTTCAAATTAGTAATCAGTTATTATCCCTTCTCCATAATTTTTATCGTTCAGTGTTATTTACTCCCCACCCTTTCTAGACTCAAGAGTTTATAGAAATATGTACGAGGTAAATACTTACAGACATGCCTTCCCTATATGTTACTCAGATAAATATATTCAGTGTGTTTGCAACTAGTTAAAGGGAAGGTTTCAGAATGTCCGTGAGTCCTGTTCCAGGGCCTGTTCTCAGGGGTCCAGGAAAGAAAAGAACCCAAGTTTTTAGGTTTTCCAACACCCTTGTACTTTTTCTTTGGAAATTCATAACAGAGATTTTGCATTGTTTTGCAACCATCTATTTCGGGATAATTCATATGTAAAAGAATGCAAAGTGATAGGGCGTCTCCCCCAGTCCGTTTTCTGCTTGCAGATTGCTGGCGAGAGGTGACACTTTCCTTTTTGCTCCAGGAGCGAGATTAGCAGAGGCGTCCTTATGCGCCCTCTTCACCTGTGGAGCCCGAGCGACGAGAGAAAGGCGAGTCCGCCCTCCGACCTGCGGGGAAGAAACGCGCCGGAGGCCAAGCGAGCTTAGGCGGGAACTGGCAGGCCAGGGCGCGCGGCGGGCGGGGTGCGGTCCCCTGGGCGCAGCTCCCGTGGCCCGCAGCCCGGCGGGTGGCCCGGGAATTTCTTCTGGGGAGGCCACCGGCGTGGGGCGTGAGAGAACCGTTGCTGCGAGCTAAGCCCTTCCACATTGCGGGTGGGGAATCCAGCGGCTGCCTTGCGCGTGGGTCGCATTTTTTAGAAGAATGCGCCCCCTAAATTCTCAACCTTCCCATTTGGATTTGAGGTGTGTTCAGAAGGTTTCCAACCGCGGTCTAGAAGGAAAGCCACGTAGTTCGAAGGGGCGGCTTGGCCTCGGGGAACGGGATCACTCTAGCACCCACTGCAGCCCCTTTCTGGCTTCCTTTGGGTTTAGGGCGAGGTCCTTAGAAGCTCCGCTTTGGCCAGCGACCGGGGCCCTAGGCCTCCACTTCTGCCCACCCGCCTTGGGCCAAAGGGACGGCTCACGGGCAGTGTGGGCCAGCATGTGCGTGTCTTTCCATTACAGGCATGGCAGCTCCTGCTGTTTCCTTGGGCAGCTGGCTTCGTTGTTACTGTTACATTCTGAGGGTGGTGGTAAGTGTGGCATGAAGGGAGGAGGCAGAGAGGTGATTTGTGCCTGTTTCCTTTCTGTCAGCAGGGCCCGGTCTTAGGGATCTCATCAGGAGAGCTCTCAGCTGACATCATCGCATTTCCCAAGTCTTAAGAGTTGCAGATTGCTGTTGAGAGGTGACATGTACCTTTTTTGGGTCATCTTATTTGTTCCTCACAACTCTTTAAAAGGGTTTCTCTTTTTTTGACCCAATGAACAGTCTCCAGGCCTACAGTTAGTGCATACCTTTCTCTCTTTTCAAGAAGTGGTTAACTACCAAAGTTTCCTTTTCAGAAAACCTAAGTAAGATTTCTAAATATCCTTCAGCTACCAGAGTTGAAATGCAGCTTTCTTCCTGGTCTTAAGCACAGGGAGTGGAGGATGCACCCGCCAACAGCTCCAGGCCCAGTAGTCCTTAGGTAAGGAGGTGAGTGGAATGGCTCAGGTGGATTTTGGAAATATTTGAGCGTCAATGCTAACGCATATGAAATGTCTGGTGATTAAAACTGGAAAACGCTGTGCTCCCAACAGCGTGGTGGACTGATCTGATTCACTATCAGCTAGCGGTTCTTACGGAAGCACAGCAAGATACGTCTCTCCAAGCTTGGCAGATGAAAAGCTTTTTTTCAGATTAAAACTGTATGATTCAAAACAAGATCTCCATTTCACATTGCAAGGTAAGCCGACCTGCCACTTTGCTGCAGCAAACTCTGCTTATTTTGCCACATTTATTAAATGAAATTATGACTAACCACATAACATTCAGATAAGTAAACAAGTTCTAACCTAGTAACCTGATCCATCCCGGCCATTTATAAATCAACAGCACCTCCTACAGGAATTAATTTGCTAGTATTAAATTATATTAAGTGTAAGGCCAGGGAAAAGGGGAGTGCCCCCCAAAATGTCTCCCGAGTCTGTCGGTGTGTTTCCAGGGCCCTGGACAAGTAAGTGTTACCAGGCACACCCATATTTCTTAAAAAGAATTTTGTTTAAAGTAAGAATGACAAACATCATCAGACTTTTCCTGTGGTTCTTTAAAAATGTCACTATTCAGGATTCTTGTTCTTGAATATTCATTATACTTGAAGGATTCTTTTTTTGGTTTATAGTATTAGGTGGCGCTTTACACATACAAGTAGACATCTTTTTTAAAAAAAATATATTTTTATTGATTTCAGAGAGGGAGGGATAGAAACATCAATAATGAGAATCATTGATTGGCTGCCTCCTGCACACCCCCTACTGGAGATGGAGCCCACAACCCGGGTACCTGCCTCTGACAGGAATCAAACCTGGGATCCTTACAATCTGCAAGCCGATCCTCTATCCATTGAGCCAAACCAGCCAGGGCAAGTAGACACCCTTTTAATTAAGAGATTTATCTCTGGTTCGACCTTATATTTCAAAAGCAAAAGTAGAATTAGATGTCTAACGTTTTTATTTTAAAAATCAGTTTCAAATCCTTTTATCCATATCAAGAATATGCAGAAAAGGCAAGCCTCTTTGAAGCTCTTACCTATGATGCATGTAGTGCCTCCCTTCAGTGTTTAAGTTTGCAAGGTTGATATGCTAGCCCCTTGGGGCTGTCTAGCACCTTTGGATGACCGAGGCTAAAAGCCGAACAGTAAATCAGTATTTTCCATAAATACATGGGAATTTTTCTCACCATTGGATAGATAAATTGGTAAATCAGTTTATATTTTCAGTTTAACAATGAAGGACAATTAAACCAGAGATTTAAAAAAAAATAATTCTAGAGCCACATCAAATTAAAAGAGGACTACACTTTTGTGAAAGTCAAATGAAAAAAAGTGTAAAAAATAATGTATTTAATTCACTTTAAATTACAGGATGTGTTTCAACATTTCTCTTCATGAACACTGTATTTCCCTTCAGAAATCCTTTAAGGCAGTAGATATTGCATAGATTTTGACATTATAAAGTATAAAAAGGCATAAGATAGAAAATAATTAGTGCAATACTAATTAATTCAAGATGTAAATTAGCAGTCTATCAATTTCAATTAATGCAGTTTTTTTCTTTAAATGAAGGAAAAGGATCTTTTAGGTGCATTGTAAGTTATTAAAGGATAACTTTAGAAGGAATTCTATGGGAACCCCTTTCATGTCCCGCGTTGTTCAGGGTTCCCGTTCAGAGTTCGAGTTCTGGAGGAAACCGCACACAAATGAAAAGAGACTAGACAAGTAATTAATTTGGGAATGTTGGGGGGCCAGGCGGGAGCCTTCCTCTAGTGAGATGACTACC
Organism: Lasiurus cinereus; assembly: GCA_011751065.1. Classification (NCBI taxonomy): domain Eukaryota; kingdom Metazoa; phylum Chordata; class Mammalia; order Chiroptera; family Vespertilionidae; genus Lasiurus; species Lasiurus cinereus. The sequence goes on along the minus strand of JAAGEH010000393.1, from coordinate 13,589,678 downwards.
CTTTGCTCTGGCCTTTTTTTTCCCTTTTATTAAGACTTTGGGACACACCCATAGCCTTTAGGCAGGAAATTCTAATAACAAAAATACAGAAGACAAACGTGGAGGTTGCTTCAACTAACTCTGTTTCAATGAAACAGTGAGTGGTCAGAGCAATTAAGGTTGTTGACTAGCCTTCCGGGCTTCCTGTCCACATCTTTCTATTAGTGAAACAATGTTCGGTTTCCAGCAGAATTCAAGTTCTTCCTCACCAATTCTCTGAAAAAATCGAAATAATCAGATGGTTTCCTTTGCTTTTTGTTAGTTGCTTCTAACTCAGAGGACATTTGTGTGTGATATACAAGACACAGGAATATATAACAGACTACAAGGAGTGGTTTCATTTACCTCTTCCTCCAAACTTTTTACTTCTTAAAGAATTTACAAAATTGTGGCTGCCAACCCTCAAAAACCATCTAGTTAATATCTGTACTGTATTACATAACATGTTTAAAAAATGTGGAACCCTGATAAAAATACTTGTGTCCAGGATGTATATCTTTTTTAGAATTGCATGTTATGTAATTTTTACTACTTTTCCCCTATAGTTTCTCATTACCATTTGAAACACAAGGGAAAAGTTTAAATAAACCTTACATAACTAACTATATTCATAAAATATAGCTGAAGAATTTACATTGGTCCATTTGTGACATTACATAAATACTTAACCTTTAGAAGTGAATTCTAATAGCTATAAGCCAGTAGTAGAAAGACCACTCGTGGTAGGTAGAATAATGGTCCCGTAAAGATATATACATCCTAATCCCTGGAACTTTCGATGTTAGGTTAAGTAGCAAAGGGAAATTAAGGTTGTAAATTGATTTTTAAAATAGGACAATTCTCCTGGTACTTATTATAATCACAACGGTCCATAAGAGAAGAGGGATAAAGAATGTCTAAGTGTCAGAGTGACTAGATGGGAAGCTCGACTTGCCTTTGTTAACTTTGAAGATGGAATAAGGGACCAGGAGCCGAGGAATGCCTCTCTAGCAGCTGGAATAGGTGACAAACAGGTTTTCTTTCCAGTAGACCCTCTGGAAAGAACCAGCCCTGCTTTTATGTTACTCCAGTGAAACCCATTTTAGATTTCTCATCTCCAGAACTGTAGAATATTTTTGTATTGTTTTGAATTTGAGGTAATTTGTTATGGCAGCATAGAAAATTAGTATATCATCCAAATGTAAATAGTGTACTTTGGAGAACAAAATGCATGAGGGAGTTTAAAAGTTTTAAAGAAATATTGATCAACCCAATATTTAATTCATACTAGTGAATTTCAATAATGTTTACATTTTGCTTCTAGCACATTTAAATTAAAAAATTAAATTATACCCATTCAATTGTATTGTCATTCTTTTAATGTTGTTTCATAACAAAGACAATGTCACAAAGTTGCTGTTTTTTAATCTGGTATAGAGGGCACAAGAAATAGTTATCAACAGAAAATATTTTTACAGCTCCAAAATAGATTACTTACAAATATTTGCAAAGTTCATTCTTATGAGATTTATGTAGTTTTGTTCTTGATATGACAGTTTAGAGAGATTGAAAACTAAAATAGAGCTTTTTTATTAGAAAGACAATAGTACATATTAGCCCTTGCTAAAAGTATTTGATAAGAAGAGATATTTTTATTCCCAGTTAATTGTCACATGCAGTCTCTATTCTCTTTACTTCTTCATTCTGTCACTCTAGTATGCTCATCTCCCAAGTTTTCCTCCTCTGTATGTATCTGTGCCGTGGCTTCTGGTATCATTTCTTCTATTTGGCTCTTTACTGGAACTTTCCTAAGACCGTTTTGTTTTCCTTTGCTTGTTACTACTCTGACTTTTGCTCCGGCTCCTCCTGCTCCTCTCATCTCTGCTCCGGCTTCTCCTGCTCCCCTCATCTCTGCTCCGGC
>JAAGEH010000393.1:13564724-13587729 GCA_011751065.1 Lasiurus cinereus | reverse complement strand
TCTCCTCCTCCTCTCATCTCTGCTCCGGCTTCTCCTGCTCCTCTCATTTCTTTCAGATCTTCCCTTCTCTGGGCTGTGGTTATGGCTTCTGGACTTTTTGTCAAAATTAGAATGATTCCATTTGCAAGTCTCTCTAGAACTCTCTTGTTTTAAAAATCTAGGCTCTTCCTTGGCTTTCTCATTACAATGATTGCTAGGAAGTTCTTCATAAAGTTTTCTCTTCTTAGACTTGTCCTTTTCTTCTATGTCATTGTTTTTATTTCTTGAACATTTGTTTTTCTTTCTTTTCTTCTTTCGTATTTTTTTTTCTTTGTTGTCACTCTCACTGCTGCTTTCTGAAGTCTCACTGGAGGAGGAGGAGGAGGAGGAAGAGGAGGAAGAGGAAGAAGAGGAGGAGGAGGAGGAAGAGGAGGAAGAAGAAGAGGAGGAGGAAGAAGATTTGTGTTTATGTTTTTTGTGTTTATTTCTACTCTTCTGAAGCTTTTTCTTTTTTCTATCTTTTTTCTTTTTCTTTTTTTTCTTCTCAAGTCGATCCAATTTCCTGTTATTGGAAAAAAAAAAAGTAAGAGACTAAAAATAGTCCTCTTATAACAAAATTTTGAATAGACAATATATTTTCTTAAAAGCTATTAAAAGAGGTATTCATATATAGACACATACTTTATTAAATGACAAATTATTTTCTTCCTCTTAAATTATTCAAGTCACATACATATTAAATAAAAATAAAAATTAAATGCATTAAGATAATTCTCTATTAAAAAAATCCCCATTGAATAAGAATTTGAAATGATATAGCACTCTAAATAAATGGTTATCCTGACTTAAATGTTTGTAACATTCATTAATTGAACCTACTACAAACTCAAATATATAACTATAATAAAAAAAATACTTTTATGTATGTACTATTTTAAATTATGGGAATATTAATCAACATTACATTATCAAAATTCAAGGGTATATCCTCTAGAAATTCTGAATAATAATACACTTTACATTTTTTATACTGATTTTTGGTTATATAAAATAAAATAATCACATACTGGTTTTCAACAATGTTTAGATTTGTAAGTAATTAAAGTAATTCTATTAAGATATTCTGAATTTCTAAAAAGTACTTCAAATTCTCAGAAGAGTAACTTGTTTATATGAGATGTTTTAAGTTACTCTGGAATAAAAACGTCTTTCACTGGGTTTTGTCTAGCCATTCTCAAAACCCCACATCATGAGCTCCCTCTATTGGACTCAACAGACATTTCTTGGATTCTTGAATCCAAACATAGTATGTTTAACAAGATTTATATTTACCTTAAATTTAAGCATTTGTCAGCATTCCTCATAAAAATCTTACAAAATATAAAAGCGCAATACATGGCTCAGAATATTTTCTCAGAATAAATTGCAAAGATATATACAAATCTACTATACCATGTAAATCCTACAAATAAATCTATTTCCAAATTAAATATTCTGAAGAGTGCTATTTTTTTGTGTGTGGTGTAATCTGGGTATATAATCTTAGATTCATTTTCATATTACTGAAAAACAAAACTATGTTACTATAGCTGAAAAATAAGTCATTAAATAAATATGATACATTGGTTTAAGTACCTTCATGAGCTCTTAGGATAAGAGCTGAATATAATATTAAGATGGAACATACAAAAAATGTTATAGAATTCGTTAAACATTTATTTTTTCATTACCTGAGAAGTTTCTGTTTTTGTTTAGTTGTTAGTGACTTTAAAAACTCGACTTCTGGATCTTCTTCACCCTCACTTGCAACATATTCCTGAGGCAACAAAGATCATTACATTGCTAGATTATAAGACAAATTAGTTATCAGACAGGAAAGAAAATATTTATAAATAAGAAATTTTGTATTAGAGACATACTGTAGATGAAAGTGACACTTTGAAATGTAAAGTCTGTGTGTGTGTGTGTGTGTGTGTGTGTGTGTGTGTGTGTATGGGGGGGATGTAAATTAAGGAGTATCATTACACACTAAGAGGGTAAAATGACAGCTTTGCCAGAACTAACAAACTTTAATCAGGAAGAGTATGATAGAGAAATAAATAAAATGTTTCTGTCTCTTGAGCTTGAATTTAAATACTTGAGGGTTTAAATGTTTTATTTTAAATTTAATGAAATATTAAAACCAAGAAAATAATTAACTTTTGGGGAAGATAAAAACATCCACAATTTTAGCCTTTATAATTTCAACAGTACATTGTCAAATATATGATTAGCAAATTCATATAAAATGTATCAAATAGTACAAGTATATTATTATATAGTTTATACTAATAATTCCTAGTCATGTTTGAAAAGTAATGTGCCTCTTTTCAGAGCAGCACAAATTTACGCCAGTGGGAGTCTGGATTTTAGTCTTAGCTCTGTCTCAGAACAGCCACATGACCTCAGGGAAATCACTTAACTTCCCTGGGCTCCAGTTTCCTCATAAAGTAAAATAAATGGTTTGCATTAGGGTATCTACAACGCTTTACACTCCACCATTTCTTGGATCTATGTACTGTTTATAAACTAATGCATAAAATATTTCCTATACTTTTTTATGAGTTTTTTTTTTTTTTAATACATTTCTTCCCATTGGTTCTATTTATGTCACTTCAACGGTAAGTTAGCAAGAAGGAAAAAATAACCACCTCATTACCAGGTCAGTTAGATATTTCATCCACATAAACCCAGAGGAGCAGTTTCATTTATTAAAATACAGGTTTTAAAACAATTTCTCATTTAAGTTAAAATAATAAAGAAGCAAAATCAAAATACATTTAGGCATTTTCTTTGCTCTACCTTGCTTTCCTATGGATATATGCATATTGGAAAACATTAAGGAGCAATTCACAAGCAATCACATTTAGATTTTTAGGCATTTTCAGCTTACTGATAAAAAGATCATTACCTGTGATGGATCATTTGCGGTCAAGTTTCTCCCCAGTACATTTCGTTTCAGTGCAAACCCACTGTTTCTCATCTCCGCTATTAGCTCCGAGGGGTGCATCGATGGTCCTGTTCACAAAAATCACAGTTTGAATGTATCATTTATATCTCTCTACCTTTTTCGGACTCCACAGTAGGAATGCAGTTGAAGCTTTGTTAAGTAAAATCACAGCTAAATCAACTCAATAATCTTCTGCTGAGCAAATAATCAGATATGATTTTCTAAAACAGCAGTCTGGAGATTCAGAATAGAAAATAATTGCATTTTTCTTTACGTGCTAGGGGATTCTCTTCTTGTGTAACTTTGTCATATTGAAAAAGATACATTTAGATGTTATCTGCTTGGCAGTTTCCAGTATGAAATAAAAGCAAAATTATAAAAAATGACTATTGAACTTATAATAGTTATTATTTTAGTAAGAACTCAATTTAAAAAAGACCCTTAAAGGCACACAAGCGATTTATTATTCTAGTTTCCAATTCCTAATTCCTCACCTTTATTTATCAGCTATCAATACTGAGTACAATGTCATGTGGTTGCTAATTATCAACAAAACACACAAGCACATGCTATTAATATGATTTCTTTTTTTTTAAAACATATTTTATTGGTTTTTACAGAGAGGAAGGGAGAGAGAGTTAGAAACATCGATCAGCTGCCTCCTACACATGTCCTACTGGGGATGTGCCCGCAACCAAGGTACATGCCCCTTGACCAGAATGGAACCTGGGACCTTTCAGTCCACAGGCCGACGCTTTATCCACTGAGCCAAACCAATCAGGGCTCAATATGGTTTCTATAAATACTTCTTTTAATCTTGCGCGCGCGCACACGCGTGTGTGTGTGTATGTGTACCCACCTCCAGAGTTTGAAATTTCTAGAAACTTCTAGTTAGTAGTGTCAGGTTAATGAAAGCAATTTCAGGCTAGCTATAGGTTTTGTTAAGTTGTTATTTATACATTTGCAAAATCCCAAACTGAAAAGTGAGCTATTTTTTTTGTAACATAACATACTAAAAATAAGTAACATAGAATCCTATATAATAAAACCCTAATATGCAAATCGACTGAACGGCAGAACGATCAGTAGCTATGATGTGCACTGATCATCAGGGGGCAGATGCTCAACATAGAAGCTGCCCCATGGTGGTCACTGCACTCCCACAGGGGAAGCACGGCTCAGCCAGAAGCTGGGCTCAACAGCTGATGAGCGCAGCTGTGGTGGTAGGAGCCTCTCCCATCTTTGCAGCAGCGCTAAGGACCCTTCGGGGGATGTCCGACTAATGTGGGGAGCCTAAGCTGGTAGGCGGACATCCCCTGAGGGGTCCCGGACTGCAAGAGGGTGCAAGCTGGGCTGAGGGACCATGCCCCCCAGTGCATGAATGTCATGAAATGGGCCTCTAGTAAAGATGTGATTAAAAATTGTTTAATACCTGAGCCCTTCCCTCAAACATTATTAGGTAGAACAGATGCTCTCTCTTTCTTTTGTATATTCCACTTTCATTTTATTTTCCCTGCAGGTAGCAAATAATGACGACAGTTTATGGAAGTTATTAACATTTCTGGATAAATAATCTACACTGGCTTAAATGAACTACACTACACTGGGTGATGTGTCTGGAATATAAGGAAGAGTTAAGACAATTCCTGCCAATAAGAAATTCCTAAAGGAGGTGAGGGATAAACATTCAGAAACTTATTCTCTAGTTCGATTAAGAACTTCATCTTTCTTTCTCTTTATTGCTTTAACTGTTCACCTATATGTTACCACAGGAAAACAAAAGGCAACACAATTCAAATCTGTTCACTTCTCAGTAGCATCTTTGGTAGAAGTTTGGTCAAAGAGTTCAGGTGTAGGTTAATATCTTTTACTGGACTTTATGGGCTTTTATTACTTTAGTCATGTTACCAAAAACAACGGAAAGTTGGCTTTAGTTATTAGGCAGAAAATAGGAAAAATAATACCTATTATTGGAGAATGGGAAGTTAATGTGATGCTTTAACTTACTGGGAAAAAAATCCTTACTTAGTTGAAAACAGAACAAACCAAAACATCATAAAGCAGCATCTTATTTCATTAATATTTTTTATTGATATTAATATCTTAAAACAATGTAGGATTTTATCTTTTTTTATACAAGATATTTAATTTTTATGGATTACTTTACTAACCCTTTAATTAATTATTCAATTTGGTTGATAATATTGGTAATAAAAACCTTAAGTAAAAGTTGAATTTTAATATTAATCCTGTTTGCTGCCAAATGGCATAAAAATGCTAATACAATTAATAGCTTTAAATTAATGTTCACTTTGGTGGCTTTTCAAATTTTACTTGTAGAAACAATTTTATAAAGCAGAAAATGTCGTTTCTGAAGTGTCAAACTACATTTCTTTGTCAGCTGTTTCAGATATCAAATGAATTCAGAAAGCAAACATGCTAAGAATTAGGATAGAAATCATTCCAGTAAAGGGCTAAAGAATATGGCCATCATGATTAGAGGTTCTTTCACCAAAAGATGGGTGACTTTAATAAAATGTTTTAGAAAAAATGCTTTTTTAACATTTTCAATGACTTAAAGAAAATGATCTCTTTCTGCAATCTGACCGAGAGTATATAGATTATGAGAAACATTCCTCTTCCAGCATTTACATTTCTCAACTGAACTCTGTGTAGTACATATGCTTAGCATACATTTCCACATTGTAAGATCCTAATACACTGCTTAGTGAAATACCTGATAAATACTTATCAGTAAATAGGAACAATTATTATTATTACCAGTGCCCTGGTGCATGGTTTCATGCACATTGAAAGGAAATTAATTAGAAGGTGGCTAGTGAGGCAGGACAGGGCGAGATGGATTGGACAGGCCCTCCCATGATCCCTCTGCGTCCGGCTGTACCTGGGGTGGCACCATGGCTCAAAAGGCATTTGCAGAGTGAGTGGGGTCCTCCCCGGCAGGCAGAGTCCCCCGACCTGGCCTGTGGGGATTGGGCCGAAACTGGCTCTCTGACATCCCCTGAGGGATCCCAGATTGCAAGAGGACGGTTCTTGGATGATGCACCCTAGAATTGGGCTCCCTCCTCTCTGGTTCCAGGGTGCGTCACCTGAGAACCACCACTGCTTGGTAACTCCTGCGTTGAAATACCTGATAAATACTTCTCAATAAATAGGTAGCTATAATAGACACTGGTGGTCATTGCATGTCATAGTTACCAATTGGAGCATCTCCCCCCTGGTGGTCATTGAGCATCATGGGATTGGTCGGATGGTTGCTTAGCCTTATATATAGATAGATATTGAAAAAAGGATTTTACAAATATGTTCAAATGCAAAATCACTACTTTTAAAAAGATTTCTAATTAATTTTCAGAGAGACAAAGGGAGGAGAAAGAGAAACATCCAACATAAGAGAAAAAAAAAATGCCCTCGCTGGTTTGGCTCAGTGGATAGAGAGTTGGCCTGCAGATGAAACGATCCTGGGTTCAATTCCAGCCAAGGGCACATGCCCGGGTTATGGGCATAATTCACTCTTGTCCCCCACACTGTAGCTGGCCCAGGCCTCCGCTTAAGGCAACAAAGTTCCAATGGCTGCCACCACTAGTAGGGGCATACAGGAGGCAGCTGATCAATGATCCTCTCATCACTGATGTTCCTCTCTCCCTCCCTCTCTCTCTCACCCTTTCTCTGCAAAACATTGATTGGCTGCCTCCTGCATAACCCCTCCAGTCTCTTCCTGCACCCCCCATAACCCTTTCCCCCTGAGAATTGTCAGTCCACTCCATTTCTATGATCTGATTCTATTATATTCACTAGTTTATTCTGTTCACCAGATTTTTTTATTCACTTGATTTTTAGATTCACTTGTTGATATGCATTTGTTGTTCATAATTTTTATCTTTACTTTTTTTTTCTTCTTCCTCTTTTTAAAGAATACCTTTCAGCATTTTGTGTAATACTGGTTTGGTGGTGATGAACTCCTTTAGCTTTTTCTTTATCTGTGAAGCTCTTTATCTGACCTTCAATTCTGAATGATAGCTTTGCTGGATATAGTAATCTTGGTTGTAGGTTCTTGCTATTCATCACTTTGAATATTTCTTGCCATTCCCAATAGTTTCTGTTGAGAAATCAGCTGACAATCATATGGGTGCTCCCTTGTAGGTAATTATGTGTTTTTCTCTTGCTGCTTTTAATATTCTCTTTTTGTCTTTTGCTCTTGGCATTTTAATTATGATGTGTCTTGGTGTGGTCCTCTTTGGATTCCTTTTGCTAGGGGTTCTGTGTGCTTCCTGGACTTGAAAGTCTATTTCTTTCACCAGGTGGGGTAAGTTTTCTGTCATTATTTCTTCAAATGGGTTTTCAGTATCTTGCTCTCTCTCTTCTCTGGCACCCCTATAATTCTGATGTTGGCACACTTGAAGTTGTCCCAGAGGGTCCTTACACTATCCTCACATTTTTGGATTTTTTTCTTTTTGCTTTTCTGGTTGAGTGTTTTTTTGCTTTTTTTTTTTCCCAAATCTTTGATTCGATTCTTGTGATCCTCTAGTCTGCTGTTAGATCTCTGTATAATATTTTTTATTTCAGTCAGTGTATGCTTAATTTCTAGTTGGTCCTTTTTCATATCCTCGAGGGTCTCATTAAATTTATCAGCCTTTTCTAGAAAACTCCTGAAAAACCTTATAACTGTGGTTTGAACTCTATATCCAGTCGTTTGCTTTCCTCCATTTCTTTCATTTGTGATCTGTTTCTTTGTCTCTGCATTTTGGCTGCTTCCCTGAGTTGAGAGAGTGGTTTTGTGTGCTAGTTGTCTATAGGGCCCAGTGGGTCAGCCTTCCCAGTTACCTGAGGTGCACATAGTAATCTTGGTTGTAGGTTCTTGCACTTTGAGTATTTATTGCCACTCCCAATAGTTTCTGTTGAGAAATCAGCTGACAATCGTATGGGTGCTCCCTTGTAGGTAACTGTTTTTCTCTTGCTTGGTGAACCTCTTTGTGGGCTGTGTGCACAGTCTTGTTGTAGTTAAGCCTTGACTGTTGTTGGTATCACTCGGAGGAATTGACCTCCAGGCTAACTGGCTGTGAGGATTAGCTGTGTCTATGCTGGGATAACTTCTGTGCTGGAGACACCCTTATGGGAGAAGACTTGCAAAAGCCTCTGTACACAGTTTGAATAGGGTGGAGTCTCAGGGCGGAGCAGACAGCATTGGTTTCCTGTTGGCCCTGCCCTAATAGGCCCCTGTGTCTCAGTGTCCTGTGGTAACTGCTACAAGTACCTCTGAGAGAAAGCCACCCTCGAGTTCTGCCCACTGCCAGACAGTCCAGTTTCTCCCCAAGTGAGTTTGGGTCCACAGTCTCGCCCAGAACTGGAGTTCAGCGCAGTTGGGAGCTTTTGTCTCCCTCCCACTTGAGAAAACCAGTCTCGCACTCAGTTGCCAGTCCTCTGTGCGCACACGTCTCAGTACCTCTGCCTCCTGCAGCTCCTCTGAATCTCAGTGTGCTTTTCTCTTTCCTTCTAGTTGTAGAATTTCCACTCAGCCAGCCTTCCTGTCATTCTGGATGATGTCCGTTTTGTCTTTTAGCTGTAGTTTTGAAATTGCTGTGCAAGGCAGCAATTTAGGTGTTTACCTATGCCATCTTCTTGGTTTCTCCCCTATTTTATATATCTCTTAAGTCTCCCTTTAAAAAAATTTTTTTTTATTGATTTTTTTATAGAGAGGAAGGGAGAGGGATAGAGAGTTAGAAACATTGATGAGAGAGAAACAGATCAGCTGCCTCCTGCACGCCCCTTACAGGGGATGTGCCCACAACTAAGGTATATGCCCTTGACCAGAATCGAACCTGGGACCTTTCAGACCGCAGGCGGATGCTCTATCCATTGAGCCAAAACAGTTTCGGCAAGTCTCCCTTTTTTTAAATTAATGTATAACTGATCCATATCTTAGGTCTCTTTTAATCTAAAACAAATTTAGCAACCTCTCTTCATTACCACTATTCACTTGTTGCAGAAACTCAATTGTCCTATAGAATTTCACATATTCTGAACAGTGACATAATTTAGTATGTTCTTCTAGGCCTTATATTTCCTATACATTTTTAGTTAGATCTAGAGACTTATTATTAAAGTAGAGGCCTGTTGCACGAAGATTTGTGCAATAGGCCTTCCTTCCCCTGGCTGCGGGCATTGGTTTTCCTCTAGCACCCAGGACCCAGGCCTTCACTCCCGCCACAGCAGAGAAGCCAAGCCTTGAGTCTAGGCTTCTCTGCTCCAGCTGCAGTGGAGAAGCCAAACCTCTTCAGTCTTCAGTCATCTTCAGTCTTCAGTCTTTGCTCGGGTCAGAGCCTTCAGTGTGTGCCTTTGTATGCAAATTAACCCACCAATTTTTATTGGGTCATTTTGCATACTCAGTACTGATTGCCTGGTGGGCGTCACAGAGGTATCGTCAATTTGCATATTTCTCTTTTATTAGTGTAGACTAGAGGCCCAGTGCACGAAGTTTGTGCATGGGATGGGGGTGTCCCTCAGCCCGGCCTCTACCCTCTCCAATCTGAGACCCCTTGGCGGATGTCCGACTGCTGGTTTAGATCCAACCCATACATGATTGGGCTTAAACCGGGAGTCAAACATCCCTCTCACAATCGGGGACTGCTGGCTCCTAAATGCTCTTCTGCCTGCCTGCCTGATTGTCCCCTAATTGCTTCCCTGCTGGACTGATTGTCTCCAATTGCCCTCCCCTGCTGGCCTGATTGCCCACAAATGTCCTCCCCTGCTGCAACCTGCCTCCTCTGCCAGGCCACACCTCTGCTGCGCATGCAGCCATCTTACGGAGGCCATCTTGCGATGACATCACACCTGAGGGTGTGAGGACCACTTAAGCTTTTATTAATATAGATTACTTTGGTACATTATAACACATATTTTGGGGGAGTATATGAAGTCTTACTAAGTATAAATTCAAGAAATGACACCTGAAAACACATATATTTCTGGCTCTTAAACTAGACTAAGGAAAACAGGCAGAGACTTCAACCTGGTGTGTTCCTGCTTTCACCATGTACCTACTATAGTCATAGCAATAGCAATATATCCCTAAAAATGTGTTTTTAAAAAAAAACCTTAACATTATAACAAAATATATTATGATTCTCATTTCCATTAAAGTACCACCTACTTTTCTAAAGTTAAACTGCCTGTATCCAGTGAAAAAGCTACTCCTTGTAACTAAATGTAAAAAGGACACTTAGAGGCACTAGTTCTAGTACATGAGCAAGCAAGAGATCTGTGTTTAGTGGGAATTAGCAAAAATTATCTTACACTTATATTTAATTCCTAATATTACCTAACCTTTTTGCTTTTAAGAAAGCTTATAGAAAGTTTTCTTTAAAAAGACTAAAAGGGGGGCACAGTAGGAATATGTAGCACAAGTCCCAGGAGAAAAGTGAACAAAGCTATTAATAAAGTGTGTGGGTGATTTTTATTTATATAGATGAGAATGTTTTATGTATGATTTTCTAAAGGTTATGCAAGAACCAATTGTACTGAATTATAATAACACTACTCCATACTGGGAATTTTCCTGACATACTGCCAGTTCATCTTAGTGGAGGCTGGAAACAATAGGATTTCTTATTGCCCTTATCCCAAGTTCATACTGAAGACAGCTAATATGATCTCTATTAAAACATAAACATAAAGGGGAAATGAAACATTTCATTTAATCTATGCATCTGAAAAATACACAAAGCTAAGGAAAGATAAAACTGCCTTATTGTATGCTGACAGAAAACACTGTTTACTAGTATTAAGAATAATCTTTCTTTACAGAATCAATATAAAGACACATGACATGTATGGTTATATCTTCAAACTTACATTTTCAATTTAATTAAATGTGAACATTTTAGTGATGATACATCTGGTATAATAAATTCTTATCTTAAAGGACAAAGAAAAATCTTTGTCATATGGTGACAGAGGGACACTAGACTTTGGGTGGTGAGTCCACAATGCAATATACTAGTACAGATGATGTATTATAGAATTGTACACCTAAAACTAATATAATGTTATTAACCAATGTCACCCCAATAAATGTAATAAAAAGTAATTTGTGTTGTGATGAATATGAAATATTAGAAGTTAGCATTAAGTTTTAAGAATTTTTAATTTTTAGAGAAAGAGAGAGACATCAATGAGAGGGCAATATCAACATCAATCAGCTACTTTCTGCATGCCCCCTACTAGGAATCGAGCCCGAAATCTGGGTATATGTCCTGACCTGGAATCTAACCAGTTACTTGGTCCATGGGGACAACACTCAACCAACTGAGCCACTCTGACTGTGATAAGCTTATAATCTTTTTGGGGAAAATTAGCTTATATGAAAGAACAGGAAAAAATATAAATCGTAGCCCTAGCTGGTTTGAATCAGTGGATAGACTGTTGGCCCATGGATGGAAGGGTTGGGGATTCAATTTTAGTTAAGGGTATGTACCTTGGATGCAGACTTGATCTATGACCCAGTCAGGGTGCATGTGGGAGACAACCAGGACCGGTGCACGAATTCATGCATCTGTGGGGTCCCTTGGCCTTGCCTGCCGGGTTGCGCTGAAACCGGCTCTCTGACATGCCCTAAGGGTTCCTGGATTTCGAGAGGGCACAGGCCTGGCCGAGAGACCCCACCAGTGCAAGATCGGGGCTGGGGAGGGACATGGGAGGCTGGCCAGCCAGGAAGGGCTCGTGGAAAGGCTCCAGGGCATGTCTGGCCAATGTCGCTCAGTCTCAATCAGTTGGACCCCAGCAGCAAGCTAACCTATCAGTCAGAGCATCTGCCCTCTAGTGGTCAGTGCACATCATAATGAGCAGTTGAGTGGCTTTAGCATATCATTAACATATTACACTTTGATTGGTTGAACTGACGACCACTTAGCATATTAGGCTTTTATCACCCTAATAAAAGAGTAACGTGCAAATTAACCATCACTCTGCTACACTCACAAGCCACGCCCACACAGTCAATCAGGAATGAGTATGCAAATTAACCCCAACCAAGATGGCTGCAGCCACAGAGTGAGCAGGAGGGAGACTTGGGTTTCCTCGGTGATGGAGGAAGCCAAGCTTTCCACACATCATGGAGGGCCCAGGCCTCCACTCAAGACTACAACATTTCAATCACAGAAGATAAATAAATCCCAACAAAAACGGCAGCAGCCACAGAGGTGGAGAGAACAGGAGGCTAGGGTTGCTCCTGGCGATGGAGGAAGCCAAGCTTCTGCAGCCCTGGCCTGTCTTGGCCCCCACTTAAGGCACAAAGTTTCAATTAGAGAAGATAAATAAATCCCAACAGAAATGGTTGCAGCCATGGAGCAAGCAGGAGGCTTGGCTCCATTCCAGGCTACAAAGTCTCAATTATAGAAGATAAATAAATCCCAGATACCAGGGCCTCTGCTTGGGTCACCCGGAGGTGTGGCCGGCCTGCAAACCACCACAGGCCCCTTGCCCAGCCGTCCTATGCCCCAAGGGAACCCCCACCCTGATTCGGGACATTCTTCAGGGCAAACCAGCTGGCCCCCACCCATGCACCAGGCCTCTATATCCTATCTAATAAAAGTAACATGCAAATTGGCCATCACTCCAACATACAAGATGGCTGCCCTCATGTGGACACAAGATGGCCAACAGGGGAGGGCAGTAGGGAAGGACCAGACAAACCTGCAAGGGAGGGCAGTTGGGGATGATCAAGCCTTTAGGGGAAGGCAGTTAGGGGTGATCAGGCTGGCAGAGGAAGGAAGTTGGGGGTGACCGGGCTTGCAGGGAAAGCAGTTAGGAGGTACCCAGGCCTGAAGAGGAGAGCAGTTGGGGGGATTAGGCCTACAGGGGAGGGCAGTTAGGGGTGACCAGGCCTGCAGGGGAGGGCAGTTAGGGGCAAACAGGCTGGCAGGGGAGTGGTTAGGAGGTGATCAGGCTGGCAGGCAGAAGCGGTTAGGGCAATCAGGCAGGTGAGCAGTTGGGAGCCAGCAGTCCTGAATTGTGAGAGGGATGTCTGACTGCCCTCGAGGGGTCCCAGATTTGAGAGGGTGCAGGCTGAGCTGAGGGACACCCCTTGCCCCGTGCATGAATTTCGTGCACCGGGCCTCTTGTATAGGATATTCAGAAAGGATGATGGAGATATTTAGAACAGCTGGCAAAGCTTTTTTATTCAGTAATTCACTAAACTATTATTTACTAAGCATGTAGACTATGTAAGGCACTGGGAATACAAAAATACAGTCCTTTGTTCAAAAAAGCTTATAGGAAAGAACTAGAAACTGAATTTGATTTTCAAACTCTCATACGTTTTAAGAATAGGTAAAAAGTAGTGCATTCTTCAATTTGAACATGATGAAGGTTCATGTTAACTTCATTAGTTTGATTAGAATTAGTATTTATTAGGTAGACTACATTTCATTCATTCTTCTTTTCCTAGGTAAACATTAGCTACTTTTCTTTACTTGAAGCTGGCAGACCGTGAGTAGATGGAATAATGCTAATAAGAAGTCACATAAGAGAGTTATGACTGTGATCTGAGAATCAGAATACTCCTTTGAGATTGAGAGAGGTATAGCCTCTACTAGTACCACACATGCCTTTAGCACAAAGCAGTCATTTACTGATAGAACAGCATGTAATTAATTTGTTAATGTCAACAGAATTTCAAGGCATAGTCACTCTAACAACAAATTTAATCACTGAATTATAATAGTGTTTATAAAGAGTTCGAAATGACTAAACCACTGGTAATCACTTAAAATAAAATAGGCAAAATACAATGTACTAATAAAGAGCATAATTTTGATCTTTAAAGCCATATGCCTTAATAAGGTTTCTGAATAATCTCTTTAATATGTCAAAATTTATTTTCAGTTAATTAGCTTCTTCATACATTAAAGAAAATTTGGTTCCTGACTGATCAACTACATGTTATAAAAGACAGAAATGGTGCCCAACTTCGCTTTGTTGCTGTGAAGTCAATCCTTTATTAATTTTCATATCTGCTTATTTTGGGAATTTAGCTTTAATGAGATTCTGATAACACAAACACTTTTTCTACAGTAAAATGACATTGGAGGATTTTAAAAAAATTCTATCATCAGATATAGGCCTTTCTAGTAGCTCTGCTGGTAGAATTCAACTTCTTCAAGAAGTTCCATGAGAGAAATTTATTAACAGATTCAGGAGGACTTGCCAGAGTGCAACTGAGTTTACCATCTTTCTTTCTACAGAAAATCCCTCTAGCGTGCTCCTTTGTGTCTTGCTAGCAAAGCTTATGATCAGACAATTATTTTGTTAAATTTCCCAAACATGTTCTCAAGTAACAAAAATGCCTTCAACATGAAAGCATTTGAAGGCATGTGGGAGCTCTATTGCAGAATATTTCTATCAGTTCTTAGCTTAGTGTAAAATTCTAGAAAAATTAAATCAAGAGTTAGGGAAAATTATAAAAGGTAAAGAACAATAACATATAAGCAACAAGTGTAAAATAACATCTTTGCAACAAGTGTAAAATAATACTTTGCTCAATTTAAGCTACTTATTCATTTTCATACCATTTAAACACACTAAAAGTTATGATGTAAACAAGATTGGATAGAGACACTTGAAACATTAAGCACCTATAATCACTTTGGCCATTTGTGGTGTTACTGAATCTCAGACTGAGGCATCATAAAGAAAAAGAAAAATTGCCGTGGCCAGGCGGCTCAGTTGGTTAGAGTGTTGTTCTGTGCACCAAAAGGTGGTGGGTTCAATTCCCAGTCAGGATATATACTCAGGCTACAGGTTCTATCCCTGGTCGAGATGCATATGGGAAATGGGAAGCAACTGATCAATGTTTCTCTCTCACATCAATGTTCTCTTTCTCTCTCCCTTTTCCTTTCTCTCTAAAAGAAAAAGAAAAAAAGAAAAAGAAACCTCAGGTGAGGATTTAAAATAAAAGGAATGCTATCAAAGAATATCTGGTGACATCATTTGGAATTTCAAATTTACCTTAAAAAATACGAAGTTCTCTATATTATCATATTGAGATCGTTCCAAATATTTTTAAAATTGTAGCTAAATTAAAAAAAAAAACACCACAGCAAAGTAACTTTAAATATAAAGTAACTTAAGTGTGAAAAACCACTTGTCAAATAATTAGTACTAAGTGAAACTAATGTTAACAAATTTGGACTTAATGTTTATTCACTTTTATGCTGCTTTTATAACTTTTGGGTTTTGGTCCAATATATAGAGAGTCTGAAAAGTTCTCCCATCCTCGCAATAAGAAAAAAGCTGAAAATACTGAAAATCAACAAATCTTCTTAGGTCTACCACAGACTGAGGTCACAGGGCAAATTACCACCCCCAAAATAGGAGAGACAGATGACAGAGAATCACAGTTTACTAGAACCAGAAATCACCAATGAAGCCAGCAAATGGTAGGATTACTTAAAGGATAACTGACTATTGTTGGCCTTTGTGAGTTTTATTTCCATGAGTCTATCAGGTTCTCACTATGAACATCAAAGAACAATCCCCTTACACTTCTCTTCCAATAGTGAGAAGGGAAAGCGAACCATTTTGAATATGCACAGCATATTCTGTTGTCCTGAACAAATGCTTACCCTTAAAGGAAACTATTTTATTACAGCTTAACCTACACAGGAAAATAAAAGTGGAGACATGAGGAGGGGAAACTGAACAGCACTTGTGAAGTTTACAACCCAGGGGCACAGGCTCACTAAAAGAGTGAGACCCAGCCCTGGTTGGTGTGGTTCCGTTGGTTGGAGCAGCATCTCATACACTGAAAGGTGGAGGGTTGTATTCCTAGTCAGGGCACATACTCAAGTTGCTGGTTCGATGCCTGATCGGGGCATGCACAGGAGGCAGCAGATTGATGTTTCTCTTGCTCCCTTTAAAAATCAGTAAGTTTATTTTTCTTATTGCCTGGGTTGTGAGGTCAATCCCCAGTAGAGAGTGCACAGGAGGCAGCCAATCACTGATTCTCTCTCATCATTGATGTTTCTATCTCTCCCTCTCCTTCCTCAGTCTGAGATCAATAAATAACAATAATAAAAAAACATTAAAATTTATTAGACATGCTCCTTTCCCCTCAAAACCCCACTTGCTTTGTTGAAAATCTCATTGCAGATGAAAAAATGTTTAATTTCAATATATGTTATAACATGAGTGACAGATGGTAACAATCTATGATAAGAGGGCCATCGGATGTAAATAAAAGCCAGTGGGCAGGCCATTATATTGTAATATAAAAATATTTCATAAAAATTCAGCCCCCACTGAAGCCTGAAAGTTTTACATGTAATTTGGATGTACTATTTAGAAAGGATGAAAACTTATGAAGTTAAGATGATCTTATCAGTAGAAAAGATATTGTAAACCAGCTTAGCCAAAAGAAGCATTTTGATTGCCTAATTTAACTTTGTAAAGGAGAAGTAAATCTTATAGCTGGTCTCTGTAAACCTCACAGCTGGACAGTCTAACAGCACCTTGCAGTTTCCAGTGATCAAAGTAAGTTACTTTATATACTAAGAATTTCATAATAGAAATAATGCAACACTGGGGGGTACAGCTATCATGAAATAATTACACTCCTGGAAGATTACAGGCACAAGGCTACATACCCCAGGGGTGTGATTATCCTAGGATAACCACATCCACTGAAATTGCCTTATTGCAAAAATAATCTCTATTCACTGGTGAGACATTATTCAATAGGTGATTTTTTTAAATGAAGAGATTTTTTAGCTTGAATCAGCAAGTGGATTAGGAAATTGGGCAGTTTGTTTTTCATTGCATTCAAACTCAGAATACAATATCATTATTCTTTGCTTTCCTATTTGATACAGTAGTTTTGATTTTGTTTTTGAGAAACCTTAAAAGTTTCTATTAGTGTTAGTTACGTGGTCCTGCTAAATTCAGGTCAAACTTTAAAGGTATTAATTGAACAATACAATTTAAAATAATTTACTTCTATGTATAATTTTTAATTCTTCTAAAACAATATTCACTTAAAATTATAAATGTAAAAATCACTGTTAACATTTTGGGCAATCTCCTTCCAGGCATTTTCCTAAAAGTATCTATTTATATGTTTACCTAATGATTTAAAAAGAAACATGAATGGAATTCATATAACTACTTAATTTTATTCTTTTGGCTAATCCTCACCCAAGGATGTATTTCCATTGATTTTTTTTTTTAAGGGAGAATGGAAGAGAGAAGGAAAGACAGAAACATCCATGTGAGAGAAATACATACATTGCTTGCCTCCAGTATGTGCCCCAAGCTGGGGAGGAGCCTGCAACCAAGGTACGTGCCCTTGACTGGAATCAAACCCGGGACCCTTCGGTCCACAGGCCAACACTCTATCCACTGAGCCGAAATGGCTAGGGCACTACAGGCAGTCCTCAGGTTACCTCAGAGATCTGTTCCTATGGTGCGAAATAAAGCGATTTTCGCCGAAAGTCGGAACCCACCTACATAGAAATGATGGAACTTTTTTATAAATACTGTAAATGGGAGATGGCGATGTAACCGTGAAATTACGTACGTCAAGTCCGATATAACCCGAGGACAGCCTGTACTTTGTTTTATGACCTGCTTTTTTCTTTGATCAAATGTTATAAACAATATCCATTATCACTAAGCAGTCTTCATAACATTTTTAATGACTGCATAGTATACTATTCTATTAATAGCCCATAATTATTCACTTAATAGGTATTTAGGTTCTCTCTCTTACTATTGGACACAATACTTTACAACAAAATCTTTGGACATATCCACAATTATGCTTTTAGGCTAACTTTATGACTGTGTAATATTAGTAAACATAAACAAATAAACAAACAAAGGCACTATTTCTCAAATCTTCAATTGTTCTTACATACAACTGAAGCTGATGGCTCTCAACCTTGATGGTACATCAGAAATATATGATATATGATCTTTTGTATTTTTTATTTTATTGATTTTCTACAGAGAGAAAGGGAGAGGGATAGAGTTAGAAACATCGATGAGAGACATCGATCAGCCGCCTCCTGCATGCCCCCTACTGGGGATGTGTCCGCCACCAGGATACATGCCCTTGACCGGAATAGAACCTGAGACCTTTCAGTCCGCAGACCGACGCTCTATCCACTGAGCCAAACCAGTTTCGGCTATGATATATCATCTTATGTAGTATCATAGATGGTAAAAATTATTGATTTATTTTTATCATAATTTTATTATAAGAATTTAGTGCTTTCAGATATTCTTAGATATTTACCAACATTTGTTCTCACACTTACATCCCACAGCGTGGTTAAACAGTTTGCTTAAAGTTACATGGCTACTAAGCAGCAGAGCTGAGGATCCAAATCAGGCATTTACTAGCCCCATCGTCCCATGGCCTGTGTTCTTCACCAATTAGTACACTGCCTCCCTGAACTTACGGTTCCCTCTGTGTGGAAGGCTTTCCTTCTGCCTAAGATGCCATGCTCTTCTGTCAGATCCTTGTATAGCTGCATCTTTCCTGTCACTTAGAGTTCGCAGTTTAACATCACTTCCTCAGAAGAGCTTTTCCTCACCACTTAATCAAAAGTTACTCCCCCTTCAGTTCTTATCACAGTATCCAATTTAATTTTATCATAGAACTTACAAACACTTAATATTTTCTTATTTATCAGTTTATTTTGTGTCATTTCTAACACAATGAAAGTAAGGACCTTTTCTGTCTTAATATTGTATTCCTAGAACCTAGAAAAATGCCTGGCACAGAGTAAGTGCTCCACAAATACTAATTGTTGAATAAGTGAGTTTATTTTACCTTACTGATGAACATTTAGGGTTGTTTCTAATATTTCACCACTATAAATCTCTGAGCATCTACCTTATCATTTTCTTCTAAATTCCTGGATGTTGAATTTCTAGGTAAAAGGATATGCATGCTTTTAAGGCTTTTGATACATATCATCAAATGACCTCAGAAAGGGTGCTCCAATTTATCAACAGTGGATTGAAATGTTAATTTTACCACACTTGCTCCCAACTCTGGGTGTAAAGTTCTTTTAAATCTTTACCAAATTTGATGGGCAAAAAGATAATATTACTTTATTTTCATTTCCTTGGTTATTATTATTATTATTTAAATATATTTCATTGATTTTTTTACAGAGAGGAAGGTAGAGGGATAGAGTTAGAAACATCAATGAGAGAGAGACATTGATCAGCTGCCTCCTGCACGCCCCCCACTGAGGATGTGCCTGCAACCAGGATACATGCCTTTGACCGGAATTGAACCCGGGACCCTTCAGTCCACAGGCCGACGCTCTATCCACTGAGCCAAACCGGTTTCGGCTGGTTATTATTATTTTTTGTTAATCCACACTCGAGGGTATTTTTTTCCCATTGATTTTTACAGAGTGCAAGAAACATTGATGTGAAAGAGGCACACTGATTGGTTGCCTCCCACAACACACAGCATCAGGGCTGGAGATGGAGCCGGCAACTGAGCTGAGGTATGCATCCTTGACCAGAATCAAATCTAGGACCCTTAAGTCTGTGGGCCGACACTCTAGCCATCGAGCAAAACCAGCTAGGGCCATTTATTTGGTTATTAATACTGTTGAAAATGCTGTCATAGCTTTATTGGCTATTTGAACTCCTCCTTTTGTAAATCATCAATATTTATGTCTTTTGAGTTTGTTCATCTTTTGACTTGAAGAAACATTTTATATATTAGGGACATTAAAACTAGTACAATATTAGTATTTCAATAAAGGTAATTCTTTTCACTCAAGGGTGGTTACATGTTTTAAAACTTGACAGGAGTAAAAAGCTTGAGCATTTTCTACTTCATTCACTTTATTTTGAGAGGAAAGTTCATTTGATTGAAGAATAGTTCTACAGTAAAACCCCACAAGTGGGGTCCAAAAATTTTGATTGCATAAAATGAATGATTGAGTTACTGTCAAGTTAATAAGCATAAATTCATGGCTGAAGAAGAGCCAATCTAGTTTCATTATATCTGAATTCACTGTTTTCAATACTCTTAAAAATAGGATAATTAAATAGCACAAGTTTTTTCATTTATGGTTAACAGACTTCCTAATATAGACTAGAGAGAAAGCAGGTCTAATCAATTACTAAACAAAGGGCTAAGTATGGAGTCTATCCTACTCATTCTCTTAGAAGCAGGATCAAAATGAGGCCAAGGAACAAAGACAGCTACTATCACTGCCCACTCCTATCTGACACAGGAAACATGCAATTGTAAGGGCACCACAAGGTTGGAGTGAAGGAAAAGATGAGAAAGATGCAACCCCTTCCAGAAAACAGAAGATACCTTTTATATATAACAGTCGGTCCCTGTGACTAAAATTAGTGGTCAGAAATATGTGAGCCAATGGGTTCTTCACATATGACCTATTCCACTCCCATATTTCTTTGGGGCTTTCTTTTTCCTTTTTTGTTAAACCTCAACAGAGAATATCTTTTAAATTTATTTCATTTTTTTTTTAAGTGGAAGGGAAGGAGAGAGACACACAAAGAGAACATCAACGTGAGAGGCACAGAATGATTGGTTGTCTCCACATGCTCCCTGATTGAGCCTGCAACTGAGGCGTGTGACCTTGACTGGAACTGACCCCTCAACTCTTCAAACCAGCTATGGCAGGGCTTTATTTCTTTTGAGATCTCTCACCCTTTTTTCACCAATTAGGTGTGTGGAGGCAGGAGAGCAAGGAACATCAGTATGTGGCTTTAAGATACCTGCATTGTGGCATCCGTGGGATATTCTTTTTGTCAGAGGTTCTCAGACCAAGGTCTGTATCAGTATTCTCTCACCACTGAGCAAATAAGTTTTCCTTTACTCAAAATGTGGCTTCTATCTTTTGTAGAATAATAAGAATTAAAAAAAAACTCTATTATAATATTATATCTGTGTACTTCCTTTACCCATCTGACATCCATAACACCATTAAAGAAATAGCATCAAACTTGATACTGGATCACATTTCTAAACTCCTAATACGAGAACCGGCATCTTGAATCCTAAAGCCTGCATTTGGCTTGCTGGAAGGAAGCTGGATCTCTAGTTATAGAACAGTGGCTGAAGGTCATATGCTGGGCTCTGAGGTGACAGTGGAAGCCACAGGGAGTATAGAGAGGTGCATCAGAGGCCTAGAATAGCTGAGGACGGGGCTTCATGCCCAGAGCATATGCTTCAATAGAGCCACTCTGCCTTTAACTGTTCTACATACTGGATTTCATATAAGGTATCTTTTTAAAAAAATGCTGAATAATTCTTGAATAAGGATACTATCAAATCCTTACTTTAAAATGAAGAGTTGAAGCTCATAAAAGTGAAATGACTTATGTAATGTTATGGGGTTAAGCAAGTTCATTTCTATTATAATTTATTATGAGTTATGGTTGGATTAGTGTGGCTGTCTCAATAATATCCTAACAAGGCACTGATAAATTTAAGTTAAAACTTCTGTTTTAATATCCTTTTATAAAAGAAATCCAAATGGGAGAATCCAAGATGGTGGCATAGGTAAACATCTACACTGCTGCCTCGCACAACAATTTCAAAACTACAACTAAAAGACAGAACGGACATCATCCAGAACCACAGGAAAGCTGGCTGAGTGGAAGTTCTACAACTAGAGGGAAAGAGAGGGGCTCACGGAGACCCAGAGGAGCTGCAAAAAGCTGAGGTACGGAGACGCGCGCGGAGAGAGCGGGTGCCGGAGTACCTGGCTGGCTTTCTCTGGCGGGAGGGAAACGTAGACTCCCAACGGCATTGAACCCCTTATCTTACTACACTAAACCCCAGATCCAGCCGAAACTCATACGGGGGGAGTTTGGACTGTGAAAAGTGAGAAGTGCATGGAAATTTAGGGGAGTCGCAAAAGATCAAAGGCCTGGTGGCGCACACGGCACTGCGCGCAGGACAGACTGCTAATTGTGCCGCTGGCTTTCGCGAGTGGGCGGGAGACAGACCCTCCCAACTGTGCCACTTCTGACTCCACTAAGCCCCTGTTTCGGGCGAAACCCTGGGGACCTAGACTCCTGTGGACCTAGTGTGCAGGGGAGCTGGAAAGGCAGCGGTTAGAGGCACTGCGGGTGCGCGCACAAGGACCGCTCCAGCCATTACCCAGTCACGTGAGACTCAGGGGCCGTGGAGTGCGGGGCCGACTGGAAGGCAAGGCGGTCCCTTAAGGCCCGAGACTCCACCCCTCCCAAGCTCAACAGAGGCTTCTGCGGCTTTGCACGTCTGGTTTCATAAGGCTGAATTCCACACAGAAGTTTCCCCGGCTAGTGAAAATGCCGAGACAAGGGAAGGGATTACAAACAAAAGAAATGGAGGAAAAAAAACAACTGGAGATAGAGTTCAAAACCACACTTATAAGATTTTTCAAAAATATTCTAGAAAAGATGGATAAATTTAGTGAGACCCAAGAGGAGATGAAAAAGGTCCAACTAAAGATGAAAAAAGACCAACTAGAAATTAAACATACACTGACTGAAATAAAAACTATTATACAGAGTCCTAACAGCAGACTAGAGAAAGGCAAGGATCAAGTCAAAAATTTGAAATATAAAGAAGCAGAAAACATTCAACTGGAAAAGCAAGAAGAGAAAAGAATCCAAAAATGTGAAGATAATGTAAGGAGCCTCTGGGACAGCTTCAAGCGTACCAACATCAGAATTGTGGGGGTGCCAGAAGAAGAGAGAGAGCAAAATACTGAAAACCTATTTAAAGAAATAATGACTGAAAACTTCCCACATCTGGTAAAAGAAATAGACTTACAAGTCCAGGAAGCACACAGAACCCCAAATAAAAGGAATCCAAAGAGGACCACACCAAGACACATCATAATTAAAATACCAAGAGCAAAAGACAAAGAGAGAATATTAAAAGCAGCAAGAGAAAAACAGTTCATTACCTACAAGGGAGCACCCATACGACTGTCAGCTGATTTCTCAACAGAAACGATGCAGGCCAGA
>JAAGEH010000393.1:13377010-13551823 GCA_011751065.1 Lasiurus cinereus | reverse complement strand
TGTGTGTGTGTGTGTGTGTGTGTGTGTGTGTGTGATGATGCCTTCTGTGGGAAATGTACTTGTTTGCCAGGTGAAAACAACAGCTTTCATTTGAGTGTCTTCTTCCTTGTAGGCACTGTGCAAAACACTCGACACGTTGTCTTACTAATTTCTCATAGTAGCCCTATGATATATTTACCCATAAGGCAGGAGGCCTGAGAGAAATAAACTGCTTTGGAACACGAAGGCCACCATGGAATAAAGGTCGAACTACACACAAAAAAAGAACAGAAGCTGTTGTGACCTCTCTTCCCATCACTGAGGAAAAGAGAAAATCTCAGGAGTTTCAGGCTGAAGTGTTTTCTTATTTGAGTCATTTTATCTTCTTTTTAACGAAACATTTATGAGATCTAAGTGTTGTGTGTGTTTTTTTTAAGATGCCTGCATAAAGCTATTTTACGATTTGGACATTGCACAGTAAAGGAAAGAAGGAAACTATAAAACAGTGTTCATTTTGGCAGCAAAGTAAAACATCTGAGACAAGTATTCTACTAAAATTTAGGATTTTAAGATTTTTCCAAATCACAAATGAAGAAATAATCTTGATAATTGAATTCTACAACGAGGGTCTGCAAGTTATGGACATGAACTTCCTCCTGGAAATGCCAACAATTTGAAATTTTTTTGTATTTGTATGATTCAGCGAGTCTGTTTCAAAATGTCAGTCTTATCAGTATTTTAATCTGTGTATATTCTTTAACTCAAAGGAGACCCTCCTCCTTCTGAGGAAATAGTGGTACACCATTCTGAGATTTTTCTATAATTTCTGATGATAATACAAAGATTAATAAGACATGCTCTCAGCCCCTCAGGATCTCATACATAGTCTAATAAAGAGACTCATATATGTACATAAATATAGTAAAACAAAGTCTTTACAACAGTAGAACTAGGGATTCCAAAAATATGGAAATAATCAAAGATGACTCAGGGAAGACTTAAGAAGTAAAAGATTTTAGAGGCTAAATCTGACTGATGGATAAGAAGAAGGTACTTGTCATTGCCATTTTCTTATTGATTCTTGTACTACAAGATTCATTCCCAAGTCATTTTCCTACTGATTTTTGAACTACAGTACATGAAGTTTAAAACTTCAATGAACAGCTTTTATTAGATATGGCAATAGTATCCCTTGGTCATTAAGTAAAACTTTCTGTTTTGTATATATTTAAAAATGCTTTTCTCTTTTTATTTTGAATTTTCTATATGATTTTCAGTTAAAAAAAAATGGAACCTTGTTCCTGTGACACTTTTGTGGCATTACCTCCAGCAACAGTTGAAAATAGGATTATTTTTGGAAAAAACTCAGATAGACTATGTGATGAAGTACAAGAGGTAGTTTATTTTCCTGCTGCAGTTCACGATAACCTGAGAGGACATCTTAAGGTAGGTGAAATACATATTTTGTTAGCAACATGTTTCTTTAAAAATATAAACAGTATTTTTCTATCATAAGCTAGCTATTTGGCAGATGCTATAGAAGTTTAAATTTGAAAAATAATTTGAATCAAAAGTAGACTGCTGATCTTTTATTTTGTGAATGCTTACCATATGCAAACCTGTTAAGTAGGGCAGGGATTTAAAACCTGCTGGGTTGTGTGGCTCAGTTGGTTGACCTTTCATCCTGTATACTGAAAAGTCACCAGATTGATTCTCTGTCAAGACACATACCTAGGTCGTGGGTTCAATTCCCTGGCCAGGGTGCATGCAGTAGTCAACCAATCAATTTTTCTCTTTCACATCTCTCTGTCTCCCTCTCCCCTCATCACTCTCTAAAATCAAAATTAAAAAAAAATGTTTAAAATCCTGCTGTCAAGTTTAGGATATAGTAGAGAATCGAATGTGTATGCTGTAGCTAACCCCATTATAAGGTATGATGGTCTAGATATAAAATATAAGAGCAGCAAGCTGTGACAGCAGTGGAGAAAGAACAATTCAGTCTAGGGATGAAGGAAGGCTTCACTAGGAGTTGGGGTTTCAGCTGGAGTCTGATGGACAATAAGGATTCTGATTGGTGCAGAATAGGAAAAGTCATTCAGATTCTGGAATAACAGTTTTATTACCTGGGAATAAAATTTTTATTGGCTTAGTGGTAACACTAGCAACATGAATTTTGTGTAGCATTTGATAGAATACACATTAACTAAAGGGTTCTTTAAAAATTTTAATTAAAAAATTTATTCAGCATGGAACTTTAAGAGTTTTACATTGTGCTTTAATTGTTACCATTTTTTAAGAGTTCATTGATATTCTGTTAATAAAATATATTAAATAGTAGATGTATTCTGTATACTAGGCTAGTTTTTCTTTTGCTATGACTATTAATTTTGGGTCTATTTCCACTTTTGTCACTTCACATTTAAGTCTAGTCTATCCTGTAAACTAGTGGTCCTCATTCTTTTCACTGCTGTGGACATAATAGATGGGTGGGCTTCTATGGCAATGCCCTGTGTATAAAGACTACCATATGGGTCTTACATCATTAACCAAGAAAGACTGTACATTAAGATTGAAAACTGCTTCCTTAAGCTTCAAATCACATACATCCTCCTTAACAAAATATTTAAAGTTTTCACAATTAGAAACTATCTTTCTCCTGAGCTTCTGTAGCTCCTCATCTTCATTTTTCTTTATGGCCCCCTATATTTTGTTATACTTTAGTTAATGTTCACATCTTAGTTTCTCGAAAGCAAAATCTGTAACTGATGCATTTCTTAGCTGAGCATCTTTATAATAGAAGATGCTCAGCAAGTATTTGTTGTTGTTTTTTTAATACATTTTTATTGATTTCAGAAAAGAAGGGAGAAGGAGAGAGAGAGAAACATCAATGATGAGAAAGAATCATTGATTGGCTGCCTCCTCCTAGGGATTGACCCTACACCCAGGATGTGCCCTTGACCAGAATTAAACCTGGGACCCTTTGGTCCGCAGGGCAATGCTGATTCAGAGCCAAACTGGCTAGGGCTTAGCAAGTATTAGAATGAATAAATGCTTCAGGGTCAATTCTGAATATGTTTTATGGGTAATGCTATATTCGTTCCAATTTAGTTATTCCAATTTAGTTATACTTCATTTATCTCATGGTTGTATTTTCTGGTTAGCTTTTAAGATCCTGGACTTGGATAACTTACATTTTTTTTTGTTTTATGGTTGTTGCTATCACTTTCTTTACAGTGTACTTACATAGAAATTGATCAAGTCCCTGAAACATATGCTGTTGTTCTTAGTCGCCCAGCCTGGTTGTGGGGCGCAGAAATGGGAGCTAATGAACATGGAGTTTGCATTGGGAATGAAGCTGTTTGGGGCAGAGAAGAAGTTTGTGATGAAGAGGCACTACTGGGCATGGACCTTGTCAGGTTATTTTTCTGTTGTATTTTTTGAACTATAAAACTTGTCTAAAATTTAAATTTTGATGTAACTCTTACACATTTTGTTTTTCTATTTTTTTCTTTTGTTTGGACTTTGATACTTTAAAGTATGTGCCAAAAAATGCTTTAAAGTACTAGCCTGTAGTGTAAAGACCCTCAAATATCATTAATTGGGAGAGGGCAAAAATTGATAATCATGATTTATTGGAAGTACCTAACATATTTTACCAGACCATAACTAATACTCACAGTAACTTCAGATGAGATACTTGAAGATCAGAGATCAAGTAACTTGCCAA
The DNA here is from genome assembly GCA_011751065.1 of Lasiurus cinereus. Classification (NCBI taxonomy): domain Eukaryota; kingdom Metazoa; phylum Chordata; class Mammalia; order Chiroptera; family Vespertilionidae; genus Lasiurus; species Lasiurus cinereus. The sequence goes on along the minus strand of JAAGEH010000393.1, from coordinate 13,548,117 downwards.
TAAATTACCAACTTGGAATTTGAACATTGATCTGTTTGACTCCAAAACCATTGTTTTCAATTCCAAACTAATTTCAGGAGGAATAGTTTTGAAGTTGGATTTCAGTTTATCTGTTAAATTGAAGTAATTTTTATTTGAATACAACCACAAAATCTCATGTGCATAAAATTATTTACTCAAAACAATGGAAATTTATTTTAAACTGAGAACTTTAATATTTTTATTTTAGACTTGGCCTTGAAAGAGCTGATACAGCTGAAAAAGCTCTCGACGTCATTGTTGATTTATTAGAAAAATATGGCCAGGGTGGAAATTGTTCAGAGGATGGAATGCCATTTAGCTATCACAACAGTTTCCTGATAACTGATAGGAAGGAAGCCTGGATTCTGGAGACTGCAGGGAAGTACTGGGCAGCAGAAAAAGTACAAGGTATGGATAACTTTCCCTCATTTGTTTTACAATTAATAAATACTCCCTTAATTGTAGAAGTTGCATGTAATTGTCTTTCAAGATTTATAATTCAGTGCAATGAAGGGTTAAACTACGGGAGAAACAAAACAATTTTAAAGAACACACAATGAAAGAGCACTACAAAGAGCTTTCTTGAAGGGGAGAAAACAGTGATGTTATTTTTTTTCATAGATATAATATAAATTTTAAATAACCTCTATATATTTTCAATACAGTAGCTCTTGGCTGTTTTATAACATTTTCTACTTTTTAATAATCTCCACTCTTTCTTTTTTAATTTTAGGCTGAATTCCAAAATTTCATAATGTGTAGGTATGAAGGTGAAAAAGGGAAGTGGTTGTAGCATGGGCATGGATGTCTAAAAAACTAGTGGTTATTAAAGAATATGGTTTGGCTCAGTGGATAGAGCCTCGGCCTGAGGACTGAAAGGTCCCAGGTTCGATTCCGATCAAGGGCATGTACCTTGGTTGCAGGCACATCCCCAGTTGGAGGCGTGTGCAGGAGGCAGCTAATCGATGTTTCTCTCTCATTGATGTTTTTAACTCTCTATCCCTCTCCCTTTCTTTCTGTAAAAAAAATCAATAAAATATATTTTAAAAAAAAGAATATGTTGATACAATAGTAAAGCATTATCATAGTAAAAGAATACAATTTAATTGTCTTAGAATGATTTTTTTTTGTTTTCCATGGTTTCTTTATGAACATATATTCCTCTCATTATTCAAGTGAGAAAATCTAGATAAATGAATTTACTCAAGATAGTGAATGAAAAACTTAGAATTTAAATCTTTTCATCCTGACTCTCCGTTCAGTGTTCTTTCATTAGAGTACAGTCTGTGCTCAAGCATGATCACATACTTCTTGTGCACTTACATTCTGGATCTCATGATTTCATAAGGGAGATAAGATATACATGTGAAAATATTAAAAGGTATATGCATGATACAAACTCATAGATACTGTAAACAGTTAGAGAAAGTAAAAGTCACTGTAAGCCAGAGGAGTTCAGAAAGGCTTTATGAAGGTAGCCTCAAGTTTTGGAGGATTTGGATGTTATTTTTCACAAAAGATCATTGCCAGTTTTTTTGATGGACATTTTATATTTTGCATGTATGTAAAACAGTACATATAATTGAATTTAAACTATTTTCTTTTTGTAATAACTAGTGGCCTGAATGTACCATTAAGCACTTTTTATTTTATTAAATGTGCCATTTGCAAGAGAGAAATGAATAAATATTCTTTTGAGAAATATAGGTCCAGCAAGCCATCCCATGTGAACATTATCACTGGGTTTAATTATCCAGCTCTAAAGTAACTTTGCCCACTGGTTTCTCTTCCTTACTGAATGATCTCAAGAACTAAAGAGTTAAACTAGGGAATTAGATATTAGATGGCAAACTCTTCTGTATTTGTTCTGTCACGACTTAAGTCTACTTTATGTGGAGAGAATATATCAAGTATGACTGCATTAGAGTAATTGATTTCTACTTGGCAGACTATAATTATAAATCTGTCTAAAACACTATCAATTTTCATTTATCATGATACATTTCATTCATTATTATCTCTTTAGCACAGGCTTTTATTAGTTCTTCTATTTTGTGTTTTAGTTGAACATTTTGTTTAACTTAGTGCCATAATATTTTTGGAAGACATATATTTCTGTGCTAAACTTATTTTTATGACTATTTTTTTAAAAACGTATTAATACTAAAGTATATAAAAAAGTATCAAAAGCCAACAATCCAGTTAGAAAAATGGGCAAAAGACATGAAGAGACATTTCATCTAAACGGATATACAAATGTCAAAAAAGCATATAGGTGAAAAAAAGCATATGAAATGATGTTCAAATTATTATCCATTAGGAAAGAGAAACTAAAATCACAAAGATATATCACTATACCCCTGTCAGAATGACTAAAATAAAAAATGACACCACCAAATGCTGGTTAAGAATGTGGAGACTGGATCACTGATACATTGCTAGTAAGAATATATAGCTACTCTGAATAACAGTTTGGAAGTTTAATAAAAAACCCAGCAATTGAAATATTGTGCATTTGTCCCAGAGAGATAAAAATTTACATTCACACAAGAACCTGTATATGAATATTTACAGAAGCTTTTTCTATGACAGCCCAAACAGATGTCCTTTGACTTGTGAATGGCTAAATAAACTATAATATGTACATATTATAGAATACTACTCAGCAATAAAAAGGAATGAACTGTTGATACATGTAATAACCTATATGAATCTTTAGAGAATTACCCTATACAATAAAAGGATAATATGCAAATTGACTCTAACAGCCTCTCTTGCCTTCTCGGCAGTACTAAGGATGTCTGACTGTGGCTTAGACAGAGTGGGACTAAGCTGGCAGGTGGACATCACCCGAGGGGTCCCAGACTGCGAGAGGGTGCAGGCTGGGCTGAGGGACTCCCCAAGTACACAGTTTTCATGCACTGGGCCTCTAGTACTGAATTAAAAAAAAACCCAAAAGGTTATATAATATAGGATTCAATTTATTAACACTAGAGGCCCGATGCACAAAATTCATGCAAGGGGCTCAGCCCTAGCAGCTGTGGCTTCAGTCCAGAAAGTCATCTGGAAGGACGTCCAGAAGGTTTTTTGGCTGTGCGGTCTAATTAATATATTATGCTTTTATTATTATAGATTATTATAGATTCTTAAATGACAGTTGTAGAAGTGGATAACAAATTAGTGGTTGCCTGGGGTTAATGAGATGCTGGGGATGGGAGACAAGTGAGTATGGCTATAAAAAGGCAACTTGAGTGATCCTTTTGGTGATGAAATATTCTACATCTTGACTTTATTAGTACCAGTATTTTGGTTGTAATATTATACAAAAAGTTATATTGTGGGGAACCAGGTAAAGTATACATAAGATCTGTCTATTGTGACAATTGCATGTGAATCTATATCTCAAAATAAAAAGTTTAATTTAAAAACAATTTATGTTTTTGAATATGTAATAGATGCATATGGTACAAATTTTGAAGACTATTACATTTAAATTGTCATTATGATTCATAATGTATAGAAAGCTACATTACATTAAATATTGCTTTTTTTTTTCCCTTCACCTTTTCTTCTTTGAAAAAAGAGGGAGTTCGTAACATTTCTAATCAGCTTTCTATAACGACCAAGATTGATCGGGAACACCCAGACATGAGAAACTATGCTAAGCAGAAAGGTTGGTGGGATGGTAAAAAAGAGTTTGATTTTGCAGCAACATATTCTTATATTAACACAACCAAGATGACAATTTCACCAGGCAGATACTGTGAAGGCTACAAACTTCTGAATAAACACAAAGGTAATTTTATCATTTAAATATCAAAATGAAAAATTATATTTTTGTGTAGGTATTGTATATAGTAGGTCCTCGGGTTACGTCAGAGATCCGTTTTTATGGTGCAACGTGATGCAGTTTTTGCATATGTCGGAACCCACCTACATAAGCACTTACGTCATTCACATGGAGCACATACACAGCAGTAATGAAGTGAAACAGTAAAAAAAAATTTGAAAGATAACAATTCCTGACTTTTACTTGTGGTAAATAAATAAAAAACATAAAGCACATATGTACATAGAGCGAAATGACAGAACTTTTTTTTTTTATAAATAAATGGGAGATGGCCACGTAACCACGAAACGATGCGTCGAGTCAGATGTAACGCAAAGACTGCCTGTATAGCTAAGTTCAAACATAAGAAGAGAAAATCACTAGGTACCAAAAATGAGGGGAGAACACATTATGTTAGCAAGATTTGAGATGTCTTATTCCCATACAGCACTCTTCCTCACTGTGTCAAAGGTGAGGATTCTGGACCAGGTATAAGTCTTAGAGGCTAGTTTTAACATCTGTGAGAATGTAGGTGTTTAAATGAAAGACCCATTTGGAGAGCAGGAACTGGACTCTTACCAAAATTATATTATGAAAAATGCTACTCTGCTCCCTACCCAGAGTTCTAGCCTGGAATTATGCTATATGCTGTTTCAGATTTTGAGTCAACAAGTCTCTTGTGAGAGATTGAACGCTGAGCTACATATATTTTTGTAGGCACAGCAGGGACTACCTGTGCTATCCTGAGAAACAAACACTGGTTTGGAAGCAGTAAACCACACAGGATTCCAGCATACCTATATCTTATACTCTATAATAATATTTGATATGACAAATATTTATTTTTTTACTCAGATTTTCCATCCAAATAGTAAACCTGCCATTGAAAACATCTAAGCTTCATGGGCATTTAGATGAATGGTTGTAATTTCTATATTTATATAGATAATTTCTGTTGTGTCCTGAAGTTAACTGATACTATATCCATTTGCATTATCTAATCTGCTGTTAATCTCATGTGGTGACATTTTTATTTTAGATATTGTAGTTTTCATCTTTACATGGTTTAGTTCTTTTTATATATCTCCCATTACTTTATTCATTATCTTTGTTTTGCTTGAAATCTTTGAACATATTCAGCATCTTGGTCTGCAAACTCCATTATCTCTGTAATTTATGGGTCTGTTTCTGTTTTTGTTTTTCTTCTGGTTTTGGGTCACATTTTCCTGCTTATTCATATATTGAATTTTAAAAAAATATCCCTTATTGATTTTTAGAGAGAGAGGAAGGGAGGGGGAGAGAGAGAAACATTGGTGCAAGAGCAACCTTGATCTGTTACTTCCTGCATGCCCCCTATCGAGGATTGAACCTGCAACCTGGGCATGTGCTCTGACTGAAAATCGAACCCCAAACCTTTCCATGCCTGGGATGAGATCCAACCTATTTAGTGATACCAACCAGGGCAGAAGTAAGTCTTGATTTAGAAGATAGTTTATTTGTTTTCAACCTGCTAATTTTGTTTCCTAGTCAGCAGCTCAAATTTCAGTTCAATTCTTTTATTTTTAGCTGATCTGCCCTACACAGATCAGATGAGATGTGGACAGAGTTTCTTTTTTTAATTTTAATAAATATTTATTGTTCAGATTATTACAGTTGTTCCTCCACCCCCCCATATCTCCCTTCCACCTGGTTCCCACCCCACCCTCTGCCCTAACTCCCCCGCATTGTCCTCATCCATAAGTGTAAGATTTTTGTCCAGTCTCTCTCTGCACCCCCTCACCTTTTCCCCCCTGAGAATTATCAGTCCACTCCCTTTCTATGCCCCTAATTCTATATATTCACCAGTTTATTCTGTTCGTCAGATTTTTTATCCACTTGATTTTTAGATTCACTTGTTGATAGATATATATTTGTTGTTCATAATTTTTACCTTTACCGTTTTCTTCTTCCTCTTCTTAAAGAATACCTTTCAGCATTTCATATAATACTGGTTTGGTGTTGATGAACTCCTTTAGTTTTTTCTTATCTGTGAAGCTCTTTATCTGCCCATCAATTCTGAATGATAGCTTTCCTGGGTAAAGTAATCTTGGTTGTAGGTTCTTGCTATTCATCACGTTGAATATTTCTTGCCACTTCCATCTGTCCTGTATAGTTTCTATTGAGAAATCAGCTGACAGTTGAATGGGTGCTCCCCTGTAGGTAATGAACTGTTTTTCTCTTGCTGCTTTTAATATTCTCTCTTTGTCTTTTGCTCTTGGCATTTTAATTATGATGTGTCTTGGTGTGGTCCTCTTTGGATTCCTTTTGTTTGGAGTTCTGTGTGCTTCCTGGACTTGTAAGTCTATTTCTTTTGCCAGGTTTGGCAAGTTTTCAGTCACTATTTCTTCAAATAGGTTTTTAGTATCTTGCTCTCTCTCTTCATCTGGCACCCCCATAATTCTTTTTTTTTTATATAAATATATTTCTTTATTGATTTCAGAGAGGAAAGGAGAAGGAGAGAGAGATAGAAACATCAATGATGAGAGAGAATCATTAATTGGTTGCCTCCTGCATGACCCCCACTGGGGATTGAGCCTGCAACCAGGCATGTGCCCTTAGCCGGAATCAAATCCCGGACCCTTCAGTCCGCAGGCTGACTAGGGCATCCCCATAATTCTGATGTTGATATGCTTGAAGTTGTCCCAGAGGCTCCTTACACTGTCTTCACATTTTTTCATTCATTTTTCTTTCTTTTTTTTTTTTTTTACAGTGGAGTATTTTTTGCTTTTGTATTTCAAATCTTTGACTTGATTCTTGTGATCCTCTAAGTCTGCTGTTAGGTTTCTCTATAATATTTTATTTCAGTCAGTGTATGTTTAATTTCTAGTTGGTTCTTTTTCATCTCCTCTTGGGTCTCGCTAAATTTATCCATTTTTTCTAGGACATTCTTAAAAAACCTTATAACCATCGTTTTTAAGTCTATATCCAGTTGTTTGTTTTCCTCCATTTCTTTCGTTTGTGATCTGTTCTTTAGTCTCTGCATATTTTGCTGTTTCCCTGAGTTGGTAGAGTAGCTGTGTGTGCTAGCTGTCCTTTGTGGCCCAGTAGCTCTGCCTCCCCAGTTACCTGAGGTGAACACTCTTGGTACACTCCTTTGTGAATTGTGTGTACAGTCTTGTTGTAGTTAATTCTTGATTGTTGTTGGTATCACTGGGGGGATTGACCTTTAAGCCAATTGGTTGTAAGGATCAGCTGTGTCTGCTCATTCATGCTTTGCCTCCAGACCTCTGCCTTTCGCGCGAGCTTCTGGAACTCTGCCTTTCTGGTCCCCGGAGTTTCCATGCGCTCTAGGGATCCTTATGAGTCTGGGTCCCCAGGGTCTTGCCTGAAACTGGGATTCAGTGCAGTTGGACCTGGATTTCAGTGCTGTTGTAAAGTTCTATTTTCCTCCCGCTAGAGGAAGCCAGGCACAATCAGTCAGCGCTCTGTGTCTGCACTTTCTTGCGCACTTTCGCATGTGCTTTTGCAAGCCCCCAGACTTCTGTCTTTCACAGCTCCCCTAAGTTTCTGTGCACTCCTTCCTTTTCATAACAGTCTAGACTCCCCCTATGAGTCTCGCCTGGGGCTGGGGTTCAGTGCAGTTGAGATTTTCTGTCTCCCTTCTGCTAGAGGAAGCCAGCCAGACTGTCCTCCGCCCATCCTCTCCAGGAGCGTGTCTCTGTACCTCAGCTTTTGGCAGGTCCTCTGAGTCTGTGTTAGTCCCTCTCTTTAATTCTAGTTGTAGAATTTTCACTCAGCCAGCTTTCCTGTGGTTCTGGATGGTGTCCGTTCTGTCTTTTAGTTGTAGTGTTGAAATTGTTGTGCGAGGCAGCAGCTTAGGTGTTCACCTATGCCGCCATCTTGGTTTCTCAAAATGTGGACAGAGTTTTTTTTACACAGAATTTTGTGGTTCCTCTCTTTAACTTTCACCTTTATAGTATTCCCCTTTCACTTCCTACCGCCTGTGGCTGACTTCTGGTTCTTCAGGCCAGAATGATTGTTTTCTATGGCTACCTGCCCAGTATTGCACAGCATTGACTGTGGGCTAAAACTATAACAGAAAAAGGAAACATCTTCCAAATGTCACCTCCCCCCCAAGAATTTTTCTGCTTTTGTTTGTTCTGAAGAGCCTTTGAGGAGTTGTTTTTCTGCATTTTATTCTGAGTATGTAGTTATTTGAGGGAGGGCTGGTCTGGTGTGAGCTTACTCAGCCAAATTAAAGCAGAACTCTTTCCCATGCCATTTAATATTCTATGGCATTCTTTTACTTGTAAAAATAAATATATGCATATGATTAAAAATTCAGAGGCCCATAAGAGTATACAGTGAAGCCTCTGCCTCCTACTCTGTCCCTAGATATCAGTTCTTTTCCCAGAGGCAATTCCGTATTATTCTTCCAGAAATGATGTATGCTTAATGAAACAAATATGTTCATGCATTCTTTTCCCTCTCAGTTTTTTTACAGACACAGTAGCATGTCATACTCTTTTATGCACATCAGTTTTCTTTAGCAATATATAATGTAGGTTTTTCTATTTTAATACATACGGAACTTTAGTTTTTAGACAGATACATAGTATTCTATTATTTTGATATGTTGTTTATTTCCATATGGTTGCATTTTAACCATTTTATAATAAAGATTGATTTATAAATCATACTTTAGTTAACAGAAGTTCCTGTTATTTAGGTTGTGTTCAGTTTTTCATTACTGGAAATTTATAGCTTATACTGGTGGCACGGTGCATGAAATTTGTGTATATTAAAAGGGAATTGATTAGAAGAAATATTTTAATATTGTTATTTGCCCTTCCTCTATAATAGAAGTGTTAGAGATGAAAGAAAATTAGTAAAATGTATATGAAAATCTTCCTCCTGTCATAGTCTGGGCGCATCATGGGAACTAGAGTCAAGTCCCCACCCACCCATGTGTGCCTCAAAATCACACAGGACCCAGACCGAGACCTGGCTGGCCCCACCCTCATTGGGCTAGATCCAGACTCCTTGTCAAGCCCCGTGAGGTGGGGGACGCAGCCTCAGGTCCCCCAGCCCAGCATTGGGGCAGGGTGCGCAGCCTGTGGCCACCTGGCCTAGGGCAGGGGGCATGCCTTGAGCCCCACTGGACAGGGGGTGCGCCCTGAGGTCCCCTGTCAAGTCCCGCCGGGTGGGGGGCACGGCCTCAGGTCCCACAGCCTGGCTCTGGGGTGTGGGATGTGGCCTCAGTTTCCCTGGCCAGTGCTGGGGTGGAAGGCATGGCCTGAGGTCTCCCATCAAGCTCCACTGGGCTGGGGTGCAGCCTGAGGTCCCCCGTCAAGCCCTGCCTGGCGGAGGATGTAACCGGAGGTCCCCTAGCCTGGCACTGGGTTGGGGGCACAGCCTCAGGTCCCTGCTGATTGCTTGTTAAGGCTTGTTACGGGAACTCAGCCTTAGCTATGGATGCAGCCATCTTGTGTTACTGGATTTCTGCCTCTGCTGTGGGCACAGTCATCTTGTTATGGCCTGATGGTCAATTTGCATATTCCCTCTTTATTAGGTAGGATATAATGCCATACATCCATAATTATTTTTATAGAATAAGTTTCTAGAAGTAGAATGTGGGGTCAGAGCATTTGCATGTTTTAAGGCTTTCAAAACACATTGACCACTAGAAAAGTTCAATCAATTTAAATTTTCACTAGCAATATTTAAATGTCCATTTTCTAATATACTTAACAACATAGAATATTAGTTTTGCTCAACCTTGATAATTTTGTAGGAAGAAATGGCATGCTATTATTTAAATATATATTTCTCTTTTTTTAAAACATTTTATTGATATTAGAGAAGGAAGAGGGAGGGAGAGAGAAGCATCAATGATGAGAGAGAACCATTGATTGGCTGTCTCCTGCACAACCCCTACTGGGGATCAAGCCCACAACCCAGGCATGTGCCCCTGACGGGAATTGAACCTGAGACATTTCATTCTGCAGGCCAGTGCTCTATCGAGCCAGATCAGCTAGGGCTATATTTCTCTATTTTTTTAGCATGATTCGACATATGCTTATTGAAACTTAGTAATTTTTAAATAAATTGCCTGTTTATCCTATATAATAAAAGGCTAACATGCAAAATGACTGGTCACTATGATGTGCACTGGCCACCAGGAGACAGACACTCAACATAGGAGCTGCCCTCTGATGGGAGCGCTGCTCAGCCAGAAGCTGGGCTCAAGGCTGGCGAGCGCAGTGGTGGTGGCAGGAGCCTTGCCTACCTCTGTGGCAGTCGGATATCTCCCAAGGGCTCTCAGACTGCAAGAGGGTGCAGGATGAGGAAACCCCACGTGCATAAATTTAGTGCACTAGGCCTCTCTATATATATATATATAAAAAGCTAAGTGACTGTTATGACCAGACAGCCAGACAACTGGCCAGGAGCTATGATGCACACTGACCACCACGGGGCAGATATTCAATGTGGGAGCTGCCCCCTAGTGGTCAGTGCACTCTCATAGCCATCCTCCCATGGTTCCTTTCCCTGGCAAGATGGCCCTGATTGGTTCTGATTGTCAGTCAGGCCAACAGACCCACCCATGCATGAATTCATGCACTGGAACTCTAGTTAATACACATTTTCCTATTTTTATATTCCATTACTACTGACTCTTAAAAAATAATTTCAATAATTCCTTTGTCCATTTTTTACTGAATAATTCCAGAAAAATAACTTTTATTTAAGAAGATTACTGGGTGGCAGATAACTGCTAAAAGGGTTAGTTCACTAATGAGAAAATGTGATATATCCTTCTTCACTTGAAGGATAAATGAGTCCTATAAACCAGTCAGAAAGCAACTACTCAGAGATAGACCAGTCAATGATTGATAGTTGCTTTCCAGAAATTCATTAAACAAATTAATGATATGTTAGTTATTTGGTATGACAGAAAAAAATTTGTGACAATGTTTTCAAAATGCTTTAACATAATTGTTTTTAAAGTATTTAATACCTTACTTATATTTTAATTTCCAGAAGAATGTCTTATCATTTGAAAAGCTTTATATAAAGTTTCTAAATGTTAGCTTATCATTTTATAAGTAAGTTATATAAACTATCTTTTTCTTGTGGATAGCTGTGTAGAAAATGCTAAAATATGTTATTCTAATTTAAATTTATTATTGTAAAAGTAGAGACAGGCATAGCCGTTGCAGCAACATCTACTTACATTTGTTAAAAACATATCAAGGACTAGATACTGTGCTAAGCGAATATATTATCATCTTTAAGCAACTGTGTAAAGTAGATATTATTGCCATTTTACAAATTATGAGACTGATCTTCATTTATTTCCCTATGAAATAAAAAATAGACTCTAAAAAAAAGACTCTTTCTTGTCCTTATATTCCTCTCAGCACCTAGTCTTGCACTAGTGTGTTGTATGTACTTAATGTCTTGATTAAATTTTAAAAGGATTTAATTAAATTATAATTTGTAGATTGTTTAACAAAGATTACTGTTGTGTACTTTTTTGGCAATAAGCTGAAATCCTTAGGACATAAAATTAGCAGATCTTTTTTAAAAAATGAACCACACATTTTTCAAGTAGAGGAAAATGTCAAGAATTCTAAGGTTTATGGTAATTAAACAAAAGGAATAAGAAGTAGAAACAATTACAAATTAACTAGTTACTGCATCATAATAATTGATTCTGTTTAATTATAAAATAACTGAGTAATATATTTGAAATGTATAGATGATGATAGTAATAGATGCATCAGACATGAAACTTATATTTTCCTCCCAAGTTTGAATTTCAGTTCAGCTTTTTGTACTTTGCCTAAAGAATAAATGTCTTCCCAGCACTTTTATAGAAAATTGTCTACTTGTACATTATGGTTAATTTTTTCCTATGATTTTTCTAGATGGAAGAGCTTACCGCTCTTCTTTCCAACTGTTCCTGACTGATAGCTATTAACTGTGCTGCATGTATATCCAAATTGTATCTATATTCACTCATGTATTTTAAATAACTAGTTTAAATTGCAGTGAAATTGTACCCTGTGTTTTGCATTCATTTGAGTGAACCCTGCCACTGAAGCCTCGATACTTATTCAATGCTTGCTAGTGAATTACTTATAGCTATCCTACTCAAGTGAGATCATGTAAATCCTCCTTTCATTTTGAGAATTGTAGGTTTTGAATACAGAAAACATTTTCATAATACCTATATTATGACAGTGTTCTGGTTCTGACACTATTTTCATTAAAACTTGCCTCTTAAGGAATTTAGATTTGAATCATTTTAAAATCTCCCTAGGTGCAGCAGCTATGTGTCTGCTAGGTGTGGATGATAGACTTTTGCTTTAGTGTTTAGTTTTAATATTAAGGCTTGTTTTTATATGCACCTTTTTTCCTCTTCCATTTTTTTTCAAATTTAACAGAAATATATTGCTCTTATAACAAGTTATTTATAAACTACTTTTCTTGAATTTGAAATCATTGCTCTACTATGGAGAAACTGAAAATTTTCTATTATAAAACAGTTGGTTCTGGCTTATATGGCTCAATTGGTTGGAGCATCATTCCCTACACAAGAAGGTAGTGGGTTAGATTCCTGGTAAGGGCACATACCTAGGTTGAGGGTTCAATCCCCAATAAGGGTGTGTGGGGGAGGAAACAGATGAATGTTTCTCACATCTGTTTCTCTCTCTCCCTTCCTTTCTCTGAGATAAAAAACAAACATCACACATTAGATTTATCAGACACAGACTTTAAAATTAGGATGTTTTGTATATTCAAGAAAATTAGATAAAAAGGAGGAGAATTGCATCAGAGTACTGGAAGCTATGAAAGAGAACAAAATGGAAATAATCCTATATAATGAAAACCTAATAAGCAAGTCAACTGAATGGCAGAACAACACTCAACACAGGAGCTGCCCCAGCCTGCAGACCCCGACCAGCCAAGGCGGGGGCCTGCCAATCACCCTACCAGTTGCCCCATAGAAGGAGGCGACCAGTGGCAGCAGCAGGAGGTGGGACCAGCGAACAGGTGGTACCAGGCCGGCCAAATCAGGTTCCAGAGAGAGCCCCCCCAATCATCCCGCCAGTCGCCCCACAGATCAGCCCTGATCTCCAGCCAGGCCTAGGGATCCTATCCATGCACAAATTTCATGCATTGGGCCTCTAGTAGAATTATAAAGCAATAATAACTGAAATGAAGAACTAAATAGATTGGCTTAACAACAAATTAGACATAATAGAAGAAAAAAATAGTGAACTGGAAGATTAGTAGAAAATAATTTAATGAAAACAGATATAAAAATTTAGAAAATATAGACCAAGATGTGAAAGGCATATGGGATTCTGTGAGAAGGTTTCCCATATGTGTAGTTGAAATACCCTAAGGAAAGGTGAGAGGGAATATGGAGGGGCAAAAGCATTATTTTAAAAAATGCTGGCTAAGAGTTTCCCCAAACTATTTGTTTATCTAGAGGATTGTCAATTTTATTGATCTCTTCAAAGAACCAGATCTCTGTTTTATTGACTTTTCTCTATTTCTACTTTCAATTTCATTGATTTGTGCTTTTATTTTTTATTATTTCCTTCCTTATGCTTGCTTTGGGCTTATTTTGCTCTTTTTCTAGTTTATTAAGGTGGAACTTAGATTACTGATTTCCACATTGGCTTTTAAGTTTCTCCCTGGATATCTATATTAATAAAAGAGTAAAATGCAAATTGGTCACAGTGCCCTCACAGTAACAACTGAACAGCAGGCTGGTTGGGGCAACAAGGCCAACAAAGGGGTTAGCAAGGGACGACCGAATAACTGACCAGCAGGCTGCATGGGGCAACCAGGGTGGCAGAGGGGGGTTAGTGAGGGATGACCAAATGACTGACCAGCAGGCTTTGTGGGGTGACTAGGCCAGCAGGAGGGGAAGTGAGGGGCAACCAAGTCAGCAGAGGAGGGACAGTAAGGAGTGACCAGGTTGGCAGAGGTGGGCAGTGAGGAGAAACCAGGCCAACAGGTGGGGCAGTTGGGATGACCAGGCCAGGGGGGCTGAGGGTGGGAACAACCAGGCCGGCAGAGGGGGGCAGTTAGGGGTGATCAGGCAGGCAGGCAAAGGCAGTTAGGGGTGATCAGGCTGACGGGGGGGGCAGTTAGGGGAAATCAGGCAGGCAGGCAGATGAGCAGTTAGGAGCCAGCAGTCCTGGATTGTAAGAGGGGTGTCCGACTGCCAGTTTTGGCCAAACTGACAGTTGGACATCCCCCGAGGGATCCTGGATTAGAGAGGGTACAGGCTGGACTGAGGAGACCCCCTTTCCCCCGTGCACAAATTTCGTGCATTGAGCCTCTCTCTATATATATCCATTCCTATTCAGACTACAATTCACACTTTCCTATAACAGTATTAATTTTAGGCACAAGAAATTATAGAAAAAATAATTTGTTATTTTGTAAAGAACATCTTGAATACTAGTATTGGAAACTAAACACACTATTTTCTTAATAGTTGGTTTTCTGAATAGATTGACTCAGATAATATTGATAGCATCAGTTAATTGCTAACTAAATACACCTTAAAATATTTTTTAAGGTCAATGAGATTGAATTTAATTTTGCATTATTGTTTTCTTCTTAGGCAGTTACATAGATTTTTACTTGCTATAATGGTTTGAGACTGTATATTTTAGATTTAAAAAATATCTTTCTTGCAACAGTGGAATGAGTCTAATCTAAGAGTTATGATACAAGGTTTGTTTTATAGTCAATCTCTTAATTTATACCTAGACCAATATCTCCTTGTGTGTATATTATCAGTATAGAAAGCATTTTATATTTGCAGGATACCAACCTGTAAATTTATGCATATTTGATCATTTTCAAAATTATTTTCTTAGGAAACATAACTTTTGAAACAATGATGGAAATTCTCCGAGATAAACCAAGTGGCATTAATATGGAGGGAGAATTCCTGACCACTGCAAGCATGGTTTCTATTTTACCTCAAGATTCCAACTTTCCTTGCATTCACTTCTTCACTGCGACTCCTGATCCTGAGAGGTAAAGTCACAAAATACTATAAGCCAGCAAGGGGCATGGAGTAGGGTAGAATCTTTAGTCTGTTGATGATTTTGTCAGGCTTTTTTTTTTTTTAACACAAATACAAAAATACAAAAGTAATTTTTGGATGCATTTCAGTTGAAGTTTTTGTTTGCCATTTCCATATGTGCATAAATGCCATAACTGTCCTCATTTTTGTTGGAAAAAATGTTAATAGTTTCTTGTATGCAGTCATCTCTACATCCTCTTTCCCCAAGTATATTTAATGTCAAGAAAAGAAAGTAGAAAGGTTTTCTTATGCAGATTTCAGTATTATAATATTAGATGATAAAGAGTTAATAAAAAAAGGAAATGATGTAGTGTGCTGGATTTAGATGCTTCCTTATGAACTCATATCTAGAAAATACATTCATGTAAAACTTAAAATATCAACAGTTCAAGTTTAGTAGGATTTGTATAGACTATCTTGATTTAAGTCATTAGTATCTCTCACAAAACTTAATACAAATTACATTTAAAAATGATCTTATATTCACGATCTTTTAGTGTTATAGTCTTTCATATTATTAAAAACTAGAGATGAGGTGCCCCACCTCCTGCCATGCTAGGAGGCAGCCCGTGGGGGGCTGGGACCTGCGCCTGATCTGCATAGCACCGGCTGCCACATTGTGTCCACTGGGGTGGGGGCAGGCGCTCCTGTGTGTTGTGTCTCTGCAATGGCCCACCCCTAGGCCCAGCGACCGTGGGGCTGGGGGCTGGGTCTGGGGGTGGCACGAAGTCTCCTCCTACCCATCTGTGAGAGCAGCTCCTCCTGAGCAGTCTTGATGCAACCTCCTCCTGAGCAGTTGTGACACCGCCTCTTCCTGAGTGGTTGTGACACCTGGCTAATTAGCATATTCCCTATTTATATATATAGATTCCCTATTTATGTATATAGATATTTTCTTTTTTTAAATATGTAAATAATTGATTTTTTTTTACAGAGAGAAGGGAGAGGGATAGAGAGTTAGAAACATCGATCAGCTGCCTCCTGCACACCTCCTACTGGGGATGTGCCCGCAACCAAGGTACATGCCCTTGATCGGAATTGAACCTGTGACCCTTCAGTCCACAAGCCAATGCTCTATCCACTGAGCCAAACCGGCTAGGGCTGTATATTGATATTTTCAAGAAAAATCTGTGAGTCCCTTATTAATATTGCTGCTAATTTTCATCCAAAATCTTAAGCCTCAATCTGTAACATTGAGAATTGTTCTTACTCTTTGATGAGCTATAATTTTACTTTTGACACTGTTTACATTCCCATGTTAAATTCATGGGAATACAAGGCTAAATAAACCTTGATCCCCTGCCCTAAAGGAGATCCCAGTATACCAGGGAAGACAGTATGGCTGCACCTCATATAATGGGAACTCATTAGTACAGTGGTTCTCAACCTTCCTAATGCCGTGACCCTTTAATACTGTTCCTCATGTTGTGGTGACTCCCACCCGTAAAATTATTTTCGTTGCTACTTCATAACTGTAATTTTGCTATTGTTAATGAATCGTAATGTAAATATCTGTGTTTTCTGATGGTCTTAGGCAACCCCTGTCAAAGGGTCATTCGACCCCCAAATGGGTTGTGACCCACAGGTTGAGAACCACTGCATTAGTATGTAACAAGTTAATAGAAACATCTAACTAGAGGGAACCTTAAAAGATTTAGAATAATGATGAATATTTTAAAATTCCTCATGTGACAATTTAATAAAATACTTTTTCTTCTAGATCTGTTTTTAAGCCTTTTATATTTGTGCCAAATATTTCACAACTACTGGACACCAGTTCACCAACATTTGAATTTGAAAACCCAGTTAAAACGAAGCCATATTTTAAGACTAAACCTGACAGAAGACACCCACTCTACCAAGAGCATCAACAGGCATTGAAAATAATAGATAACAAGGAGGTATGATTAGATTATGTTCTATGTTTATCATTACAGATAGTTTTAAAATATGGGACGGCTTTCTATCAGAGGTGCTTGCAGCAATTACCACAGGACACTGAGACACGGGCCTATTAGGGCAGAGCTGATGGGAAACCAATGCTGTCTGCTCTGCCCTGAAACTCTACCCCATCCAAGCTGAATACAGAGGCTTTTGCAAATCTTGTCTCATAAGGGAAGTTCTTCCAGCATAGACATAGCTGATTCTCACAGCCAATTGGACTGGAGGTCAATTTTTCCCAGTGATCCCAACAACAATCAAGGCTTAACTACAGCAAGACTGTGCACACAACCCACAAAGGGGTGCACCAAGAGTGTCCACCTCAGGTAACTGGGGAGGCTGAGCTCTGGGGAAAAAAAGAGGAACAATTGTAATAATTTGAACAATAAAGATTTATTAAATATAAAAAAGAAAGTTAATCCCCTCAGGATTTTTCGTCTTTCTCCCTAGTGTCAGGGTGGAAGGAGATGGTGAAAAAAGAAACAAATAAAAAGAAATAAAAAAAAAAACCAAATAGTTTAAAATATGAATCCATCCATATTTTATCATTTAAAAAAAATATTTTTATTGATTTCATAGAGTAAAGGAGAGAGAGCGAGAGAGAGAAAGAAAACATCAATAATGAGAATTATTGATTGGCTGCCTCCTGCATGCCCCCCCACTGGAGATTGAACCCGCAACTCAGGCATGTGCACTGAACAGGTATTCAAACCATGACCTCCTGGTCCATGAGTCGACACTCACCCCTGAGCCACATCAGCTGGGCAATCAATTCATATTTTGAGTTTTAGTTTTCTTTCCCTCATTCATATACAAACAGGTTTAAAAATAGTTTAGATGCTTTGACTGTGATAGAGCTCTATTATTTTGTATCTTCGGTTAAAAATAATGGTTAAGAATATGTTGTGAATCTTTTAGAGCAGTGGTTCTCAACCTTTGAAATGCCACGACTCTTTACTACAGTTCTTCATGTTGTGGTGACTCCCAACCATAAAATTACTTTCATTGCTATTTCATAACTAATTTTGCTACTGTTATGAATCGTAATGTAAATATCTGTGTTTTCCGAAGGTCTTAGGCTCTACAGCAGCAGTTGAGAACCACTACCAGGGTCGCCTAAGACCATCAGAAAACACAGATGTTTACATTACGATTCATAACAGTAGCAAAATTACAGTTGTGAAGTAGCAATGAAAATAATTTTATGGTTGGGGATCACCACAACATGAGGTACTGTTATTAAAGGGTCATGGCATTAAAAAGGTTGAGAACCACTGTTTTAGAGAGATGTAGGATATTAAACATAATATCAATAGCTACTTGTTATTGAGCACTAATATACACCACGCACCATAGTACTATTCCATGGAATATTTCATTTAACTTTCACAGCCTCTTTGTGAGGTAGGTACTATTATTATCTTCATTTTACTGATAAGGAATCTAAGACTTTAAGAGAGTTTAAGTAGCTTGCTTATTATATACCTTATACCCAAAATTACAAAGTCACTCGAGGGCAATTTAACTTAGACTCTTCTATAATATTCTTAAGCATACAGATTCAGATTAATTTTAATTGAAAGTGACTTAAGACCTCATCGATTTAAAATAATAATAATTAATTGGAGCTTTAAAAATAATAAATGCTTATTATTTTAAAATGTAAGCATTATAGAAGACTATAAAAGATTAAAATATCACCAGAATCTTACCTTCAGAAATAAGCAGATATATTTTTGGGGGGCAGATAGACAGATGGATAAATAATCTTATATCCATACCTCTTCTGCCCTCTTCTCTCTCTTCCTCAGAGATTAAAAAAAAAAAAAGATTAGAAGGAAATGGAAGGACTATGTAAAGGCTTTTAATAGATTCCCTGCTATGAAGGAAAAGATTGGCCATTTTATATATTTTTCTCACCTGTTTCCACCAACTCCTCATTTTTATTGCCTATAATTCCTATAATTATCTGTAATTTATCAAGGTATATGTGTTTATATTCTATGTACATTAAATGAATTAAATGCTTTTTCCTTTTATTTTATTTTGTCTGTAGCATGTTTGCAGAGTTGCCATGCCTCTCTCTGCCATCCCCACCTTGCATATGCTTAAAGTGGAGACTTCTATTTGCTTTATCTAGGCCCAGTTTGTTTTCACTTCTGACCTACAGTGTAAACACTTTTTTGTAGCTGGTGGTACAGAGTGAAAGGCAAGCATTTTGTTGTAGGAGCCCACTGTGTGCTAACTAGGGCCCAGTCCACTGGGCCAGAGGTGTCACCCACTCCCTGGGCCTCTTTTACTGTCCAGACTCAACACAACACTGTGAAATATGATAAGTCCTCGGGTTTTTCTTGCCTTGCTCCAGTTCCTCAGTGATGTTTCAAGAGTGTCTCTCTGGAGGGATTTCCCCTCACTCCTCCTCCCCAGCAGTGTCCTCATTGCCCAAATCGCTTTTGTGAGTTTTCTAGTTGTCAGCTTCCTTTCCTCTCAGTACTGATCTGGGAGATGAGTTTTGTAGACTTACTAAATATTTGTTAAACTAAATTAAATTGCTGATTGATATTTTCCAAAGTAATACCGAAATAAAATTTTAAAAGCTGTTGCTATTTTAGGCTTTACTTAATGGGCATGAAATAGTGATTAATAAAAAATTTTTTTTAAATTATGTTCACTTTCTAGTAATTTCCTTATATTTTAGTTGTTCCTTCCCTTGAACATCACTGTGCTATTTCCTTTGTTTATTCTGATAATATTATCTTTAAATATAAAAGATCCAAATTCATAAAAATATCTCAGCCTCAATTTTCAGCAGCATTCCATACATAATTAATATCAGATTTTCAACAGTTCTGTTGTCTTTTAGGTTTCTTGCTTATAGACTAATCCTACATAATTATTCTTGTTTTTTATACAACAAATAACTAATAATTTGGGGTTAATAAAATAACTCGACCTTTACAACAATGATTTTCTCTGGAAGAATTTTGTATCTTCTATATTTAAAGAATAGGAGGAAGGGAACCAAACAAGAAGTAGAAACCAGAATGAACAAATCTTGCCTGTAGAGATTGGTTAGAATTTGGTTAGACTTGTTTGTGTTCATTTATTGTTACTTTTAATTGTTCAGGAAAAAGCCAAAACAATGTTGGAGAATATGAGAAAACTGGAGAAAGAACTATTCAAAGAGATGGAATCAATCCTTCAAAACAAGCATCTTGATATGGATAAAATTGTTAATCTTTTTCCTCAGTGTACAAAAGATGAAATTCAAATTTATAAGTTAAATATTAGTTCTTAATGATCATCTAAATAGTCAACAATCTTCTTCAAAGTCAGAATCAGTCACCGTGGTAAATGATATGAACCTAGTGTGAGCAGATGATTATTCTTTAATATCATTCAAGTGATTGCTTAACTATTAAAACTGCATATAATTGCTGAAATATAAAGAATGAAAATAACATTGAAATTAGACACATATATTATGGGATAGTTACATCAGGTACTGACCCTTGTTATTTTTTTTTTTGTAGCTACAATAACTTTTTACAAATAACATTTAATTCTGCATAAAGCATGAAACATAAAATAATTTATGGATTTAAGTTTATTATAATTATGTATTATCCTCAATTACAAGAAAAAATTTTCTTTAATAATGAAAAATACTGTCTTAGTGAAGTTTTGTGTGCTTTAGGCAAATGTTAACCAGCTCTAACAAAGTGTTCCAGATTTACACATTAAGTCTTATTATAGTGGTCTAGAGGCCCAGTGTACAAAATTTGTGCACTGGGGTGGGAGGTTGGTCTCTCAGTCCTGCACCTTCTTGAAGTCCGGGACCCCTAGGGGGATGTCCGTCTGCCAGCTTAGGCTTGCTCCCTGTGAGCGGGCCTGAGCTGGCAGTCAGACATCCCTCTCACAGTTCGGGAACCCTTGCTCCTTACTGTTAGCCTGCTTGCTGCTCCTTACCGTTTAGCTCGCTGCTCCTTAGCACTGCTGCAGAGTCAGGAGAAGCTCCCACCACTGCTGCTGCACTTGCCAGCTGTGAGCCTGGCTTCTAGTTGAGTGGCACTCCCCCTGTGGGAGCGCACTGACCACCAGGGGGCAGCTCCTGCATTGAGTATCTGCCCCCTGATGGTCAGTTTGCATCAAGTTCTGCCGTAATGGTTGCTTAGGTTTTTATTATATACATTGATTCTGAAAACGTACTTTTATTAAACTCAAATATACTTTTTGTCAAGACTTACATGATCAGTGAGTCTTTAGCTATATAGTTATATGGCATTTTTTTGGCCCTACCCCTTTGTAGGATTCCATGTTAATATTTTATAAGAGTCTGTGTGGGAGATTAGGAAATGAGATAGGAGATACCATTTCTGTGACTGAATTTTCTCTCATTCTTTACATCTTTTACTCTATGAAAACAAAAATGGGAAAAGAGATAGTAAGAATGAAATAGAATTATTAGTGTATTATGAACATTTTAATGTATAATATATTGTGGACATTATAAATGAGTAATAATCTCTGCCCAAAGTTTATAAAACTTGGTTAATATTACATTGATGACAATTCTTGGGGGATGGGGGAATGGGAATGTGGGAAGAGATTGGACAAAAATTTTATACCTGTGGATGAGGACATTGGGGGGTGGGAAGTAAGGGCATGAGGTGGGGTGGAACATTGTGGAGGGGAGCTATGGAGGGGGGGAAGAACATCTGTAATAATATGAACAATAAAGATTTATTTTAAAAAAATTACATTGAGATTCCCAAGAGTCAAAGTTGTAAATATTTATAATAATAAAAGCATAATATGCTAATTAGACCAGATGTCCTTCCGGATGACCTTCTGGACGAAGCCAGAGTTGCCAGGGTCCTGGGTGCCTGCTGGTGGCCTGAGGGAAGCCCGGGTCCTGGAGGGAAGCCCGGGTTCCTGGTGCCAGAGGGAAGCCAGTGCCAGCAGCTGGGGGAAGGAAGGCCTACTCTTGCACAAATTTCATGCATCAGACCTCTAGTAAAGAATAGAAAAACCCACCGAGACCGGTTTGGCTCAGTGGATAGAGCGTCGGCCTGCAGACTGAGGGGTCCCAGGTTCAATTCTGGTCAAGGGCATGTACATTGGTTGTGGGCGCATCCCCAGTGGGGGGGCGTGTAGGAGGCGGCTGATCGATGTCTCTATCTCATCGATGTTTCTGACTTTCTGTCCCTCTCCCTTCCTCTCTGTAAAAAAAAAATCAATAAAAAAAAAGAATAGAAAAACCCAACTCAAAATAACATATATTTATTGGTTTCTAGAAATGTCCACTTTAGGATTTTGATTATATCATGATATTTATTAGTCACTATCATTGTAACGAGGATTGTTACTAAAGTAGTGGACCATTATATATAAAGAGTACCCAGGAAATTATTTTTAAAAGCTCTCATAAAAACCACAATCTGCCTGATTTTGCTCTTGTTTAATACAAGGCTGCCATTAAAAAAGAAATAATAGCTATCTCAGGTTCTCAGTTAATTCTGTTTGCCTTAAGTGTGATTCAGTGATAGATTCTCCCTAATCTATCACTGATCATTGGCCAAACCCCATATATTTCCTCACTTTCTCTTTTTTAGTATATGAGGAGCTAAGGGTAAGCAGTACATTGATTTATTCAGGGATACATACTTTAATCTTATTTCTCTAAGGCTAGCACATTTTCACTTTATCTTTTGACACCACCTGCAACTAAACTACACCATCTCTCACCTGGACAACTGCAGTTAACTTAATTCTTTATTTCCATCCACAAGAATCACTGCAGCCAAAGGGATCTGTTAAAATATAAATTTAATCATGAATTTCCCCAAAGTAAAGAAAACACAAACCCCACGATCTAATTTTTTAGAGCAGTTTTAGGTTTAGAGCAAAAGTACAGAGTTCCTATATCCTCCTGTCCCATTCCAGCCTACCACCCTACTGTCCCATACCAGAATAGTAGGATTGTTATAATTGATGAAACTACATTAACACATTATCACCCAAATTCATAGTTTACATTAGGGTTCAGTTATTGTATTTTCTACGGGCTTGGACAAATGTGTAATGACACGTATCCACAATTATAGTATCATACAGAGCAGGTTCATTGCTCTAAATATCCTCTGTGCTACACCTATTCATTCCTCCCTCCCCTTAACCCCTGGCAACCACAGGTCTTATTGTCTCCAATTTTGCCTTTTCTAGAATATCATATAGTTAGAATCATACAGCATCTTTGCCATGCCTACCAGTCTTTTTTTTTTTTAAATCTTTACCTGAGGACATGTGTAGAAAGAGGAAGAGAGAGAGAGAAAAGAAATATTGAGTGAGAGAGAAACACTGATTGGTTGCCTTCCATACATGGCCCAACCAGGGAATGAACCCAAAACTCAGACATGCACCCTGACTGGGAATTGAACTGGCAGCCTTTCAGTGCATGGGATGATGATGCTCAAACAACAACCAACTAAGCAACTCTGGCCAGCTGCCTACCAGTCTTGATGTGGCTTCTTTTTGAAATCCTTAGTTGAAGGACTTTAGCTAGATTTCAGGTGGTTTTGAATGATAGTTGTTTTGTAGTTTGTTGCTATTCTGATGTGGTTGTGGGAGGATTCTAGTATCACATTTACCTAAGCTACATTCTTGACTGGAAGCCACTGTTGTTTTTTAAATTTCTGTTATGGTACTTTTTCAATTACTTGAATGTGCCCAGTTTCCATATCGTGTCTGTACTCTCTGCTTCGACCATTTATTTCATTTGCTCCTTTTTATGTAAGTAGTTCTTTTTATTCTTTAGAGTTTTGCTGAAACATGGTTTTCTCAGGCAAGTTTTCCCCACGCCACACCAGGTCAGGTTTCTTGTTATATATACTCAGAGCCACATGTGATCCTGATCATGAATGTTACATATTTAACATCTGTCTCCCACAGTAAAAGAGAAGATTTATGAGGATAGGAACCATATTTTTTTTCCCATAGTTGCATGTTCAGTGTTCAACATTCTGTCTGCACAAGCTCAATAAATATTTTGTTAAATGAACATTCAAGTACTGATGGAAATTTATACAGTCCTCTATCTGTAAAGTTAAAACTAGGTAGACAGTCTGTACAACTTGGTAGTCTTTGATAAGTCTCAGGTCAACCTGTTGCCTTTTTTCCATATTCAAAATGGGGGTAAGAACTCCACAGATAAAGACACGGATTATTATAAAGTTATGTAAATTAATTTATAAAACAATTTAGGACACTTTCACTCAATAAATCCAGTGTGGTATTTGGGCTTTGGTACTTATGTAATTAATGCCTTGTAGTATATTTTAGAAAATGTAAGATTTTCTTAAATTTCATGTTTCTTAAAAATAAAATATGTAGTAGCTAAAATTTAGCTTTTTGTATGGGTCAACCCTTAAGTGTTTGTTATTTGTAATTATGTGATAAATCAAGGAAATAATCTAATAAACCAAGTATTTTAGAGAAAGCTCATTTGATCTTTGATGAAAACCTTAATTTATATATTAATCTTCAATAAAATTTTTCCTCTAGAAATAATTATGCAGTCTGGAATTTTATGAAATTATTGTCTACTTATAAAACTTGCCAAAAACAGGTACTACAAAGTGAATGTTTTCTCTTTTTAATTACTTCTGGCTTTTATCATATCATATGTAGAAATTTGTCATCCTATCTTTTCCTGAAGAATGATAACAGTTCTGCTCCTGAACTGTGTTTCTAACCATCATTCATCACTTGACAATCTATGTCCAGTGGTCTAAAGTAATATAGTATTTTCCATAATATGTGATATGAAGAGACAAAACCTAAGAGCTATACGTATTCTGCTGCATAGGAAGCATGTTAAATAATAATTTTACATTTTTCTTTGGAAACTTACTGACCATTAACTGCTATCCTGAAAATGCCAAGTACACTTGACCTTATTCTAAAAATATTGAAATTTAATCACAAGCTAGTCATGGAATTATTCACTGAGAACAAAGAAAAGAACAATTGATCATGTTGAAGATTAGCATACAAGTGGAAATTTTTAGTCAAAATTGTATAATAATTTTTCCAGCTGTGACCCTGCATGTTAAAAATTATGGAATATGTGAGTCAATAAAAAGAGTTTACTGAGTGCATAATTGAGCAAGGCCTGTGCACAGATCACACTAAGTCATGAAGAATGGAATAATCTCAGGAGACCCACTTAAGAAAACATTAAAAACAGAAAATACCTCTATGATGGCTTCTGCATTATTCAGACTACTCAAAGAAAAGACACTGGCAAGGCAAGTTTAAATAGGTATTTTTATTGAGAAACTTGCTTTGTTAGTGAGAAAGTAAAAGTTACAAACTTTTAATTTAATAAAATTAAAATATCCTTAATCCTAAAAACATCTCTTAAAAGACTTGCTTTTCTGAAACTGCAAATCATTTTGACCCAGGGTGTTTTTGTTTTTGTTTTTGTTTCCTTTTAATGTCTCTCTTGGAAAAAGAAGCTGCTGATTCTGCTCATGCAAATAACAGGACAAGTGTAGTATGACTTGTTCACAAACAACAAATTTTCCACTTGAGTTTGAGTTGCCTGCATGCATGTGAGTTAGTATCTCTTGCTGTAGCTATAAAAGTCTCCTGGAGCAACAGTGAGGTTTTATGCTATCTCCTGAGCAGTCTGAGAGTTACATTGTGGTCATATTTTTTAAAAAAGTTCTACAGCAAGACAATTCTGCTAAAAAAATCTTCATTCCCTAACCATAACTTAAAATTGCTATGTGTTAATATTACACCCTAATGTATTTATAGGCATACCTTGTTTTACTAAGTTTTGCTTTATTGTACTTCACAGATACTGCATTTTTTACAAATTGAAGGTAAGAGCCTCCACCAGCAAAAAGATTACAACTCACTGAAGGTTCAGATGATTAGCATTTTATAGCAATAATGTATATTTAAGGTGTGTGCATTGTTTCTCAGACATAATGCTATTGCACCCTTAACAGACTATAGTATAGGGTAAACGACTTTTATATGCATTGGGAAACAAAACATTTGTGGTGGTCTGAAACCAAATCCCCACTATCTCAAAGGTATGCCTGTACTTGTTAAACACATTAGGCTTCCATGCAGGTTTAAAAAAAATACTTGTTAAATGCTTAATCCTATAAATTATTTTCTGAATGATTTTTACATATAAGACACTGAAAGTATGACATAAAAATTTAAAACATGTTTTAAATAAGTTAAACCAAAATTGATACCTAGTAAGTAGAGTTTCAAAGGTCATGTGCATAGATTTCTTTTTAATTTACTGAAGGAACATAAAACTTATCTGAGTGAGGGCAACACTTAGTAATCTTCAAATTTATTGGTTTTTATACATGGACACAAGAAAGACTAAATTCTAAATGTAAAGGTAGGATGTTAGGCTTAGAATTTGAAAATCTTAGCTTGAAGTATATAATATTTTTCTTCATTTTAATTACAAAGAATAAGATAACAGAGTTATCCTTCCATACTCTGATGCTTTGTGCAAACAGCATAAATGATACATCGCATAGCAATATTTTTTGGATAAAATTTAAACCTCAAAATATTATTTTTAGCATAAAAGTTAAAGATAAAACTACTGTTGATGATAAGATTTATGGAAGTCCTTATTGCTCTCCTAATGGCACAGTTAGTGTTATGGATAGAAAAACAAGAAAACATGAGCTTTAAAAAATAGTGTTTCCAGTTTTAATGAATACTATTTGTCAAGGAAATGGAGAAAATATAATAAGAAGGCCTCTTATTAGAAGCAGTAAAGTCCTTTTTTAGGAGGTGCTATCAATACGTGCAAAGTTGTCATAATTTAAGGTCCATTTTCTACTAGCAATATACCTGCCAAATGTGGCAATTTAAAGGAATATTAAATTGAATATTGATTTTGAAATTAGAACAAACAGCTGTAGGAAGCAATGTTTTAAAATGGCATAATTAGTTTTAAATAATTATTTAACAGTTATTATATTCATTCAGAATTTTAAATTTTTCCTAAAGTCAGTTTCCTGTGTGCTTTACATACACATAAAATCACAGAATGTTAGCTTGGGGTGGGAACACACCATGTTTTACAGAAGAGGCACCCGAGGGTCAGAGAACAGACCTGGGGCTAGATACAACTTCATGTGGGCTTCTATCTTTCATAACTTAGGTCTTAGGGGATAGGGATGAATGCTCAATTTCTTTATTTCTTTCCTGCTGGGTTGTGGTTGCATTAATAGCAGGAGGACTCTGTTCAGGACTCTTTTGAAGAAATCTGTAAAACAAGTACTCATCCCGAAATTCATAGTCATTGGTGATATGTTGGATGACTCCTCCTTGCACCAGTCTGTCTCCATATATAACAGCTTCACCACGGTCAGAGGCGAGGCCAACTTCAATTAGCCAGTTCACCAGGTCACAGCCACAGAAGGTCCCAGCTGAAGTCTTTGCACCACACCTGTATGTCAAAGGAATGATTCACCCATATGGTCTGTAAACTTGGTATCAGCACTGCGTGATAGAAGACAAGCAAGGAAAAATAGGAGGAGACAGGGAAAGACAGCATGATAGTTAAAACTGTGGCAGGAATGACCTCTTCAGAGTATAGAGGGTTTAACTCATCTAACCCTAGAAAGACCCACTGGAGAAAAAATGCCAATAACACTTGTGAAAATGGAAATGCTTAAACCAAAAAACTCACTCAGATAACGTAGATTCATCTACAAATAAATATTCTTTTTATAGTAGATGGCCTTTTATAATCAGACACAGCCTGAGATCTGCTGTCAAGTCTCACTGGGTGGGCGGGCATTGCCTGAGGTCCCCCATCAAGCCCCACCAGACAGGGGGCGCAGCCTCAAGTCCTCCATCAAGCCCCCAGGGGCGTGGCCTGAGTTCCTCTGACCCAGCACTGGGGGTGCACCTTGAGGTCCCCTGTCAAGCCCTGTCAGGCAGGGGACGTAGCCTCAGGTCCCCTGGCCTGGCACTGGGGCTGGGGTGGGCCCTGAGGTCCCCTGTCAAACCCCATGGGGGCAGGGAGGGCGTAGCCTCAGGTCCCTGCTGATTGCTCATTAAGGCTCCTTATGGGAATTGGCTTCAGCTGTGGGTGCAACCATCTTTGTGATGGAGTGAAAGTCAATTAGCATATTTCCTCTTTATTAGATAGGATTAGTAAGTTATACTCATAAGTAATTTATCTCAAAAACATTAAATAATATTTTTACAAACTCCTTAAGAAGGACAATTTTAACTAAACTACTCAAATCAAACTTAGTATTTTCTGCTCATCACACTGCCCATGAAAAGCCTTTCTTCTTGCCCTCAGCAGCTAAAGCAGATTTACTGATGATATGACAGTAACTTGCTGCATTAGGAAGCAAGGGAAGGATAAGTGAGATTGGTCTTGTTACAAATCTAAACTTTATAAAAGATATTAAAATGTTATTTCTAATGCAAATGTGGGGTGCCTTGAGTAAAAACAAATAAACAAGGGAAAGAAATGTAAAAAAAACAACAAATGAATTCTGTACATTTTCATATAATGTGCAATAAATAATATGAATCTGTTCAGAAGAATCAGTCAAGCTGTAAAGCCCAAAGTGCTTGATAAAAGAAAACAGTGGATGAAAATCAAGATGAAATGACTGGGGCACTTATATGCATACTAAAGGCCCAGTGCACGAATTCATGCACAGGTGGGGTACCTTCACCTGGCCAGCGAATGGGGCCAGCTGGGGGGAGGGACCTTAGGAGGTGGGCCAGCTGTGGGAGGTTGGCTATGGAAGTACACGGACCACCAGGGGTCAGCTTCTGCATTGAGCATCTGCCTCTCTGGTGGTCAGTGCACCATCATAGCAACCAATCATTCCGTTGTTCAGTTGACTTGGACACAGACAATAGGATGGTGAAAGTCAGAGAGGGATGGGTGCAGGGTGGAGGGGGTCAATGGAAAATAAAGGGGATATCTGTAATACTTTCATCAATAAACAAATTTAAAAAAAGAAAAGGTGAAATAAGTAATAGGTGACAAAATCTTAAAACATTTAACCACAAAGGAATATACATTAGATTTTCATATAAAAATTAGAAAAGAAAAAAAATTAGAAAAGAAGTTAATATACATGAAAATTTTTCTCAAGTACATAAAATCACGATATATTGACACCACTATTTTACTTATTAATATCTTAATTTATGCTTTGCAATCAAAACATCACTTTCAACAGAAGTCTGAAATTAGAACCTTAGTCTGAGCTTTCATCTTGCATGCTGATTTATAATTTACTAGAGGCCTGGTGCATGAAATTTGTGCATGGAGGGCAGGGGTGTCCCTCAGCCCAGCCTGCACCCTCTCCAATCTGGGACCACTCGAGGGATGTCCGACTGCCCATTTAGGCCCGATCCCAGTGGGATTGGGCAGTCGGACATCCCTCTCATAATCCAGGATTGCTGGCTCTCAACTGCTTGCCTTCCTGTCTTCCTGATTGCCCCTAACTGCTTCTGCCTGCTAGCCTGATCACCCCCTAACTGCTTCCCTTCCAGCCTGTTTGCCCCTAACTTCCCACCCCTGCAGACCTGGTCACCTCTAACTGGCCTCCCCTGAAGGCTTTATCACCCCCAACTGCCCTCCTTTGCAGGCTCCCTCCCAACTGTCCTCCTCTGCTGGCCTGATCACCCACAACTGCCCTCCCTTGCAGGCCTGGTCCCTCCCAACTACCCTCCCCTGCTGGCCATCTTGTGGCAGCAATCTTGTGTCCATATGGGGGCAGCTATCTTTGACCACATGGGGGCGGCCAGCTTGTGTGTTGGAATGATGGTCAATCTGCATATTCCTCTTTTATTAGATAGGATAGAGGCCTTGTGCATAGGTGGGGCCCAGCTGGTTTGCCCTGAAGGTTGTACTGGATCAGTGTGGGAGTTCCCTTGGGGCATAGGGTAGCCTGGATGAGGAGCCTGTGGTGGTTTGCAGGCCAGCCATGTCCCCCCGGCAACCTAAGCAGAGGCTCTGTTATCTGGGATTTATTTATCTTCTACAAGTGAAACTTTGTAGCCTGGAGTGGAGTCCTGGGCCCGCCATGGTGTATGGAAAGCTTGGCTCCCTCCATTGCTAAGGAAACCCAAGCCTTCCTCCTGTTCGCTCCGAGGCTGCAGCCATCTTGGTTGGGGTTAATTTGGATACTTGCTCCTGATTGGCTTGTGGGTGTAGCAGAATGATGGTTAATTTGCACATTACTCTTTTATTAATTTAGATAGCCCAACACCTTCTATCCAACACCAAGGGAATAATATTTGCTTCCTGATGACTGATCAGGCAGCTAAAGCACAGCTCACGGAATTGCAGAGAATGTACCACTGTGCAGCTGCAGGGCAGCGCCACTGCCAGTGGAGCCCCATTCTGTGGCCTGGGACCAAGGCAGCTGGCAGTCCTACAAATGGCAGTCCTTCCTGATAGTGGGCAATCACAGGGGCCTGGTGGAGCTAATAGACTGCCTCTAAAAATTTTAAATAGTAGTTTTAAAAAATAATTGTGTTTGGCCCTTAAAAGTGAGAAACTAACTTCTTCACAGTTTACCATTTCCATAGGTTTTGTCATCTAACTTGAACAATTCAGAGACCCTGCTTCATTTTAAACAAGAGGAACACTAAGGTTTAGAGAATTGAACTTGCC
The DNA here is from genome assembly GCA_011751065.1 of Lasiurus cinereus. NCBI lineage: Eukaryota > Metazoa > Chordata > Mammalia > Chiroptera > Vespertilionidae > Lasiurus > Lasiurus cinereus. The sequence continues at coordinate 13,517,511 of JAAGEH010000393.1, read as the reverse complement.
TAGTGTCACACAGCTAAAAAGTGGCATACCCAGGAATTGAGTTCTAGTATTTGTCCCTTATTAGTGCCCACCCAGTGAGTCCCCTTTCCACTAGGTATAACAGGTTGCCTTCTGGTTATTATAAAATATAGTGGCGTAATAATATGTAGATAAATCATCCTAAATGGATAATTTTCAAATTTTCAGTTACAGACATAAAAATATTTGGTATTCTGTTTTATTTTTTTCTCTTTTTTTACAATAACTAAAAACATTTGTAACATTTGTTTTTTTATTTTCTGCTGCATACTCCATATCTTGAGAATCAGAAGAATAAATATGATACCTTAGACTAAAGATTAGGACTTGGGGTGAAAAATAAGCAGTAGAATTAAAAATTTTCAGTTTAAGTTTATTAAAAGTAATCACTAAAAGGAGACATTGGTTTCTCCATCCCACTAGCCACATTTAAATAGCCACAGTGGCTTAATGGCTGCACAACTGGAAAGATCAAATCAAGGCTGAGTAGTTTTTCTGTCCTCCACATGCTAATTTAAACTGTGATGCAAATGCTAAAAAAAAATACTTTACATGCTGTGAAAGAAAATTCTGAAGTAAGATGAGAATGAAATTTTTTAGTCCAGTTGTTTTTGGAGGAATATCTTTTGTACTTTTAATTTTTCTGTGAAACTAAAACTGCTTTTTAAAGAGTAAAGCATTTTTATTTTTCAATTAAAGTTTATATCAGTATTTTATATTAATTTCAGGTGTACAGTATAGTGGTTAGACAGTTGTGTACTTTACAAAGTGATTGCTCTGATATTTCTTTTTTTTTCTTTTCTTTTTTTTATTAATTTTTATTAATTTTTATACATATCTCCCCATTCCCCCCTCCCTCCCAGGCGTACCCCGAGCCCCCAGTGTCTGTGATCATTGGTTATGTTTATAAGCATGCATACAAGTCCTTTGATTGGTCACTTATTTACCTCACCTAACTTTAATCTTTCTGCTATAATTTCACAGTCTGTTTGATGCTTTATGATTTTTGTCCTCCTGAGAATTATCAGTCTACTCCCTTTCTGTGCTCCTGATTCTATTATATTCACCAGTTTATTCTGTTGATCAGATTTTTAATTCACTTAATTTTTAGATTCACTTGTTGATAGATGTGTATTTGTTGTTCATAATTTTTTGTCTTTTACCTTTTTCTTCTTCCTCTTCTAAAAGGGTACCTTTCAGCATTTCATATAATACTGGTTTGGAGTTGATGAACTCCTTTAGCTTTTTCTTCTCTGTGAAGGTCTTTATCTGCCCTTCAATTCTGAATGTTAGCTTTGCTGGATAGATTATTCTTGGTTGTAGGTTCTTGTTGTTCATCACGTTGAATATTTCTTGCCACTCCCGTCTGTCCTGCATCGTTTCTGTTGAGAAATCAGCTGACAGTCGTATGGGTGCTCCCTTGTAGGTAATGAACTGTTTTTCTCTTGCTGCTTTTAATATTCTCTCTTTCTCTTTTGCTCTTGGCATTTTAATTATGATGTGTCTTGGTGTAGTCCTCTTTGGGTTCCTTTTCTTTGGGGTTCTGTGTGCTTCCTGGACTTGTAAGTCTATTTCTTTTACCAGATGTGGGAAGTTTTCAGTCATTATTTCTTTAAACAGGTTTTCAGTATCTTGCTCTCTCTCTTCTTCTGGCACCCCCACAATTCTGATGTTGGTACGCTTGAAGCTGTCCCAGAGGCTCCTTACATTATGTTCACATTTTTGGATTCTTTTCTCTTCTTGCCTTTCCAGTTGAATGTTTTCTGCTTCTTTATATTTCAAATTTTTGACTTGATCCTTGCCTTTCTCTAGTCTGCTGTTAGTACTCTGCATAATAGTTTTTATTTCAGTCAGTGTATTTATCATCTCCTCTTGGGTCTCACTAAATTTATCCATCTTTTCTAGCATATTCTTGAAAAACCTTATAAGCGTGGTTTTGAACTCTATATCCAGTCGTTTTTTTTCCTCCATTTCTTTTGCTTGTAATCCCTTCCCTTGTCTCGGCATTTTCACTGTGCCGGGGAAACTTCTGTGCTGGAATCAGCCGCAGAAGCCTCGGTTGAGCTTGGGAGGGGTGGAGTTTCAGGGCTTAAGGGACCGCCTTGCCTTCCAATCGGCCCTGCCCTCCACGGCCCCTGAGTCTCACGTGACTGGGTAATCGCTGGAGCGGTCCTTGTGCGCGCGCGCACCCGCAGTGCCTCTAACCGCTGCCTTTCCGGCTCCCCTGCGAACCAGGACCACAGGAGTCTAGGTCCCCAGGGTTTCGCCCAAAACAGGGGCTCAGTGGACTCAGAAGTGGCACAGTTCGGAGGGTCTGTCTCCCGCCCACTCGCGAATGCCAGCGGCACAATCAGCAATCCGTCCTCCGCGTGGTGCCGTGCGCGACCAGACCTCCGATCCTTTGCAACTCCCCTAAATTTCCGTGCACTTCTCCCTTTTCACAGTCCAAACTCCCCCGTATGAGTCTCGGCTGCATCTGGGGTTTAGTGTCGTAAGATAAGGGGTTCAATGCCGTTGGGAGTCTCCGTTTCCCTCCCACCAGAGAAAGCCAGCCAGGTACTCCGGCACCCGCTCTCTCGGCGTGCGTCTCCGTACCTCAGCTTTTTGCAGCTCCTCTGGGTCTCCGTGAGCCCCTCTCTTTCCCTCTAGTTGTAGAACTTCCACTCAGCCAGCTTTCCTGTGGTTCTGGATGATGTCTGTTCTGTCTTTTAGTTGTAGTTTTGAAGTTGTTGTGCGAGGCAGCAGTATAGGTGTTTACCTATGCCGCCATCTTGGTAAATCCTGCTCTGATATTTCAATACCCACTTGGCACCATACATAGTTATTAAAATACTAGAGGCTCGGTGCAGAGATTAGGGCACCAGTGGGGTCCCACAGCCTGACCTGCGGGGATCTGGCCAATACTGCCTCTCCAACATCCCCTGAAGGGTCCTGGATTGCAAGAGGGCACAGGCCAAGCCAAGAGACCCCATCAGTGCATGATCAGGGCTGGGGAGGGACTGCAGGAGGGCTCCAGGGTGTGTCGGCTCATCTCGCCCAGTCCCCATCAGCCAGACCCTAGCAAGCAAGCCAACCTACTGATCAGAGAGTCTGCCCCCTGGTGGTCAATGTGTGTCCCAGTGACTGGTTGAACAAAGGAATGGTCAGACACTTAGCATATTAGACTTTTTATATATATAGACTAGAAGACTAGAAGCCTGGTGCACAAAATTTATGCATGGGGGGCGGGGTGGGGGGAATGTTCCTCAGCCTGGTCTGACTCTCTTCAATCTGGGACCCTTCAGAGAATGTCTGACTCCCATTTTAGGCCCAGGCCTAAACTGGCAGTCGAACAACCCTCTCAGAATCCAGGACTGCTGGTTCCTAACCACTTCTGCCTGCCAGCCTGATAGCCCCCTAACCACACCCTGCCAGCCCGATCAACGTCTAACTGCCCCCCTGCCAGCCTGGTCGCCCCAACTGCCCTCCCCTGCAGTTGCCTCCAACTTTCTTTCCCTGACAGCCAGATTGCCCACAACTGCCCTCCCCTGTGAGCCATGGTGTGTCAGCCATCTTATGATGACATGAGGGTGGCCATCTTGTGGTAGCCATCTTGTGGCCGCCATCTTGTGATAATGTGAGGGCATCACGTAGGGGTGTGAGGACCACCTAGGCTTTTATTAGTATAGATTACTGAATATATTCCCTAGGCCAGTAGTCGCCAACCAGTGGTCTTCGGACCACTGGTGGCCCATGAGGTCTGAAAGGTTGGTGACTGCTGCCCTAGGCTGTACTTTATATTCCTGTGACTATTTTGTAACCACTAATTTTTACTTCATACTCCCTTCACCCTTTTTACCAAGTCCCCCAATTCCCCTTTCCTCTGGCAACCGTCAGTCTATTCTCTATAGCTATGAGACTATTTACATTTTGTTTGCTTATTTATTTTGCACTTTAGGTCCCACATATAATTGAAATCATATGGTATTTGTCTTTCTCTGTTTGACATATTTCACTCTCTGTGTTTAACCATGCTGTTGTAAATGTTAAAATTTCATTTTTTTAATGGTAATATTCCATTGTATATATGTACCACCACTTTTTTACCCTCTCATTTATTGATGGGCACTTGAGTTGCTTCCATATCTTGGTTCTATAAATAACAAGCAGCAGAATTGACTAAGAAAAGAAATTTCACTTCATTTTCTTGACAATATCATTAGTAATATGAAATAACTAGAGTTGGGGAATACAAAATCACTTCTAAATCCAAAGTATCTCAAAGTTTTGTGAGACACTAATAGTCAACATGAAGTGAATGTTAATATTCAAGTACATTTTGGTTCCTTCTAAAGTTTTCCCATTTTATATGGAAATCGGAAGTTATCTGACATTTAAAATTATAAAAATCAAAGTGATAATGGCTCTTACAGTATGCTGTTTCTTAAACTATAAAATGACCCATACTATTTTAACTTTGCATGTATATATGATATTAAAAAGAACAATCATGTAGTCACAACTGCATTACTAACCAAAATTATCCCATAAAATATAATTATCTGGAATCTATACTTACCTTCTTTCTTTGACTATGTTTTGGATACAGAGGTCACGGTGGTAATGGATAAATTGTTGACAGGTCATTTTTATTTCCTCAGGAACAGGAGAATCCCTATTTCCTGCTGTTTCTTTATTGCTCCATAGAAATTCAAGTCTGAAAACCAAAATTGAAGGAGACCGTTTTTAAGGAAAGGAAAGCACTGAGAGAGAACCCATCCTGCTTATTACCCCATCAACATGGCTGTTTCAAAGCTGTCATTTACTAAAGCTGTCATCTGCAACACCAAGACATCATTAGTGTCTGAAGCAGAAACATACTTAGCTTGCATTCAGTTTCCTATTCAAAGTAGGCTGGAGTGTGAGTAAGATGGGGTGCAGTGGGGTATTTTATTAAATTATTCTGGACATTTTGTAAAATAACCTCCAGACATGTTTGACCCATTTCAGTTTCTACCATAAATGAAGTTTCTTATGTTTGAAATGCAAAAATAATTTACAGAGATCAATTATTTTATTTAATCATTTTCTAATTTCAGTACCCCAAAAGCACATAATGGAATCTGGAGTTCAGAACAATTCTGTTTCTGCCAATCCAGACAATTTTTTCCCCCTAGACAATTGTTTTAAATGTTACTTACCTTTTTAAAATATATATTTTTTATTGATTTTAGAGAAGAAGGGAGAGGGATAGAAACATCAATTATGAGAATCATTGATCTGCTGCCACCTGCACGCCCCCTATTGGAGATTGAGCCTGAAACCTGGGTATGTGCTGTGACCTCCTGGTTCATAGGTGGATGCTGAACCACTGACCCACACCGGCTTGGCTCTGTTGGCTAATAATTGATTAACATTATGAGCTGCTAACTAAATTCAGTGACTTTTCTATTATGATTTTCCTCTCCCCTGACAAAATTATGACCCTAGCAACTATATCTTAATGATGATATTAATGATTATGAAAAAGAAGGAAAGTAAGAAATAACAGTTAACATTTACTGGGCACTTTTTATATCATTAGTAGTAGAAATTCCATTAGCACTTTTGTTTCTACTAATTTTGACTTTGAAAACAAATGAAGTACAAGACTTTGTAAAACACCCTCTCTCACCATTTCTTCCACCCACTTCATTTTTCTTTTCTTTTCTTCTTTTTTTAAAATCCTTGCCTAGGATATTTTTGCATTGATTTTTAGGGAGAATGAAAGAGAGGGAAAGAGACAGAAAGACACAGAAATCTCCATGTGAGAAAAACACATCGATCGGTTGCCTCCTTCATGCAATCATGGAGTCTAATAAACCAGGGTCTAGGCTGGGGAGCACCTGCAACTACGATATGTGCCCTTGACTGGAAACCTGGGACCCTTCGGTCCATAGGCCGATGCTCTTTCCACTGAGCCAAATGGGCTAAGGGTCCCTTCATCATTTTTCATAAAGAAATTTCCAATCTGAATTCAAAGCAACTCTTCACCAACCTAATGAAAACTCAAAAATTTAGAATGAGGGGAGAATCCAAGATGGCGGCATAGGTAAACACCTACACTGCTGCCTCGCACAACAATTTCAAAACTACAACTAAAAGACAGAACAGACATCATCCAGAACCACAGGAAAGCTGGCTGAGTGGAAGTTCTACAACTAGAGGAAAAGAGAGGGGCTCACAGAAACCCAGAGGAGCTGCAAAAAGCTGAGGTACGGAGATGGGCGGCTGAGAGAGCGGGTGCCGGAGTACCTGGCTGGCTTTCTCTGGCGGGAGGGAAACGGAGACGCCCAACGGCATTGAACCCCTTATCTTACGACACTAAACCCCAGATCCAGCCGAAACTCATACCGGGTGAGTTTGGACTGTGAAAAGGGAGAGGTGCATGGAAATTTAGGGGAGTCGCAAAAGATCGGAGGTCTGGTCGCACACGGTGCTGCGCGAAGGACAGATTGCTGATTGTGCCGCAGCTTTCGCCAGTGGTTGGGAGACAGACCCTCCCAACTGTGCCACTTCTGAGTCCACTGGGCCCCTGTTTCGGGCGAAACCCTTGAGACCTAGACTCGTGTGGTCCTGGCGTGCAGGGGAGCTGGAAAGACATCGGTCTAGAGGCACTGCGGGCACACGCGCACAAGGACCGCTCCAGCGATTACCCAGTCACGTGAGACTCAGGGGCCGTGGAGGGCGGGACCGACTGGAAGGCAAGGCGGTCCCTTAAGCCCTGAGACTCCACCCATCCCAAGCTCAACAGAGGCTTCTGCGGCTTTGCACGTCTGGTATCATAAGGCTGAATTCCACACAGAAGTTTCCCCGACATAGTGAAAATGCCGAGACAAGGGAAAGGATCACAAACAAAAGAAATGGAGGGGAAAAAATGACTGGATATAGAGTTCAAAACCATGCTTGTAAGGTTTTTCAAGAATATGCTAGAAAAGTTGGATAAACTTAGCGAGAGCCAAGAGGAGATGAAAAAGGACCAACTAGAGATGCCAAAGAGCCAACTAGAGATGGAAAAGGTCCAACTAAAGATGATAAAAGACCAACTAGAAATTAAACATACACTGACTGAAATAAAAAATATTATACAGAGTCCTAACAGCAGACTAGAGAAAGGCAAGAATCAAGTCAAAAATTTGAAATATAAAGAAGCAGAAAACACTCAACTGGAAAAGCAAGAAGAGAAAAGAATCCAAAAATGTGAAGATAATGTAAGGAGCCTCTGGGACAGCTTCAAGCGTACCAACATCAGAATTGTGGGGGTGCCAGAAGAAGAGAGAGAGCAAGATACTGAAAACCTATTAGAAGAAATCATGACTGAAAACTTCCCACATCTGGTCAAAGAAATAGACTTACAAGTCCAGGAAGCACACAGAACCCCATTAAAAGGAATCCAAAGAGGACCACACCGAGACACATCATAATTAAAATACCAAGAGCAAAAGACAAAGAGAGAATATTAAAAGCAGCAAGAGAAAAACAGTTTATTACCTACAAGGGAGCACCCATACGACTGTCAGCTGATTTCTCAACAGAAACGATGCAGGCCAGGTGGGAGTGGCAAGAAATATTCAACATGATGAATAGCAAGAACCTACAACCAAGAATACTCTATCCAGCAAAGCTACATTCAGAATTGAAGGGCAGATAAAGACCTTCACAGAGAAGAAAAAGCTAAAGGAGTTCATCAACTCCAAACCAGTATTATATGAAATGCTGAAAGGTACTCTTTTAGAAGAGGAAGAAGAAAAAGGTAAAAGCCAAAAAATTATGAACAACAAATACACATCTATCAACAAGTGAATCTAAAAATTAAGTGAATTAAAAATTAGATGAACAGAATAAACTGGTGAAAGAATAGAATCAGGAGCATAGAAAGGGAATGGACTGATAATTCTCAGGGGGAAAGGGGTGAGGGATGTACAGGGAGAGACTGGACAAAAATCATACACCTATGGATGAGATCAATGGGAGGGAGCTAAGGGCAGAGGGAGGGGTGGGAGCTAGGTGGAAGGGTGCTATGAAGGGGAAAAAAGAGAAACAAATGTAATAATCTGAATAATAAAGATTTAATTAAAAAAAATTTAGAATGAAAACTTGAGTTTTCTATAAATTATCAATTTGATAGAGAAATTTTGTGGTCAAAGGAGAAAGACAATCAAATATAGACCTTTGGGGGCACATCACCTATTATTCCATTTCTAAATAAATTTTCAAATTTGATTTTACTTTATGTAGTTAATGGCACTAATAGAAACCAGCATCCATTATTTCTGGCTAAAATAAAAATTACAATGTTGGATTGATAATAGTTTAATAGTTTTCTTCTAATATCTTCTGTGCAATTATTTACAACAAATATGTGAATCAACAGATAACCTTTCTGTGATGGTTGTTTACACTTTCTGTGGTCTCCCAGCAGTTAGTTACTAAAGACTTAAAGATATCAGTATCTTAATAGGTGGCTTTGTCATCACCGTTATGTCAGGGTAGGTAGGTAGATATTAATAAAGGAAGGGAACAAAGGGAATCAGACATTAAGACGCCTAATCAACTGGGGAGCTGAATCGGACACTGACGCTGCTTCACCAGGAAGCTGCAGCAGTTATAGGCTTCCCAGGGCACCGCTGCATCAGGACCTAATCCCTGGAAGGGCATTATAGGTCATTTCCAGAGATCATTATAGGTTATTTCACAAAGGAATAAAAACAGCAGGAGAAATTCCTATGCTGGGCACATGGCCAGTCAAAGCCAAGATGGTGCAGGGGGAGATGCTTCTACTATGAGGCATGTGCAAGTAAGAGCCAAGCCTGGGAAAAGGATTGGATTGGATAAGAGACACAGAACCCTGGAAGATCTAGGAAATGGATTTTTTAGGGGGAGGAACCAGCAGAGGCCTATGGAAGATTAGGAAGTTGATTGGTTAGTTTGAAAAAGCACCTAGTCCTTACCAAGCCCAAGGTAATAGAATCAGCTTAACAAAGTTCTCCCTCTGTAACATGGCCTCTCCCCCTTGTTCCTGCCACTTCTTTCTATAGCAGCCATATGACCCTAGAAGCTACCTGGGTTCCAGCACACCCCATGGGCTCCAAGTGTGAGCCTGTGTATGGCAATGCAGCGCCAGCTGGAGGACAGCCAGGAACGCTAGCCGGATGATGACAGAGGCTGAAATGGACTAAGCTTTCACCTGGACTGAACTAATGGCACAGGATTTCTGGGCATTGGTCTTTGCTCTGGGCTTGATGAAGACAAGGCTGGACTTCGTTCACAGCAGGACGGAACTGCCCCAGGACAGTCCTTTGATTTTCTTTCTATAATAAACCTTACCACTGAACCTTATCCTCCCACACGTGGGTCCCTGGAATGCTTTCCTTGTGACTCCAATGAAAGGGCCTCATTTCCTCCGTCAACATCTACAGATACAGATTTTTTTTTCAAATAAATTTACCTTCTTTTGAAAGGTCGAATGATTAAATGTTTGTCCAATCCAAAGATGCCAAAGGAAATAAATCCCTATGGAAGGAAAAAAATTAGATTTTATGAATACAACAACAACATTTCAAGACAGAGTAATTATGGAAGTCCCCAAATTTAGTGCTTGGGGAAAGCAAATGTGTATGATTAAAGCAACATTTTAAATAGAATGCACAGGAAGACCTAAAGTTCAGTGCCTGGAGGCAAGTATGTTATTTGGCTGCCTCTGTCCATCATCTGTCCTAGTAATCATAATGGGTGATATAAACCAGTGCAGAGCAACCAGACATGTGTGCTGGCTTACTGAAGAAAATTAAAACATTTAGGGCTTTATAACTTTGTTTTTCACATTGTACTTAAGTATTTCCTTATTAATTTTCTTTTTTTTATTTACAATATCTATTTTTTTAAATGTTTTATTGTTTAAAGTATTATATATACTAGTACATATATCTCCTTCCCCCCCCATTGACCTTCCTCCAGCCTCCCCCACCCCGTTGCATGCCCTCATTCCCCCTCTCCCCCGCCCCCAGTTTCTTGTGTCCATTGGTGTGCTTACATGCATGCATGCAAGTCCTTTGGTTGATTATTTCCCTCCCTCCCTAACACTCCCTAGCCTTCCCATGTTTGGTGCTTTACTGCCTTTGTATCTATCTTTTTATTCACCAGGTTATAATGTTCTTTATTTTCCATAAATGAGTGAGATTATGTGGTATTTTTCTTTCATTGCCTGGCTTATTTCATTCCTTATTAATTTTCTATTAAAACTTCAGAAATTACAGAATTGAAAAATGCTGTAGTATCTGAATATAATGTAGCAACTGAATAAAACTTATGTGAAATGAAACTGGCTAGTGCTTAGTGAAGGGCTTGAAAGGAGGTGAGGCAAACTGGTAACAGATATGAGCCACGATCAGGATGATGAGGGACACAGGAGGTTGGGAGCTGCTATTTGTCAGGCACCATGGGGTAAGGATCTAAGTGCGGGTGGGTGGGAGTTGGGATGGAGAATGCAATATATTACATGAGGACCTACCTTTCTTCACCCAGAGCTATAAATAACCACAAGGGAATGATCTGACTACAACACTCAATACATCCCCAAGAGGAAAATGGGATGTGGGAGTGCAGAGTGTGTGTGGGGGAAGGTTGTGGTGTCTCTCTTCCTCCTTTGGAGCACTTGAGCCAAAGCTGTGGGGGCAGTATTTAAAATGCAACATTCTGGCACTTGTTTTTGTTTGTGAAGCTTTCCCAGTCCCAGTCTTGGGATGGCTGAGCTTGGAGTAGGTTTTAGAAATGCAAAATGCTGAGTGAGGCTAGCATTTCATAGTTCTTGAATACAAAATCTGATATTAATACTCCAATGAAAGTTGGTCATCAAATAGCCCTTGAGATGCTCATGTCTATCTGTAATAAACTGCTTGAGGTCACTTTTCTACCTAGACATGGCCATTTATACTGCCACAATAATGGCAAAACAAACTCAAAATATTTCAAAAAAATTAATGTTATAGAAAAACTTGCAGGGATATCTACCGATAAATGTTAACTAATTCACATGGCCAATTCTTTTAGATTTCATAGGAAAGCCCAATAATTTTAAATAGCACTTTTAATCACCTGATACTCAATTGGGGGACTAATATTCTTTTTTTAAAAGTAAGTCATTATTGTTCAGTTTATTACAGATGTTCCTCTTTTTTCCCCCCATAGCTCCCCTCCATCTGACTCTCCACCCCCCACCCCATTCCCTTACCCCTGCCACTGTCCTCATCCATAGGTATAAGATTTTTGTCCAATCTCTTCCTGCACCCCTCACACCTCTTTTCCCCTGAGAATTGTTAGTCCATTCCCTTTCTATGCTTCTAATTCTATTATATTCACCAATTTATTCTGTTCATTGGATTTTTTATTCACTTGATTTTTAGATTCACTTGTTGATAGGTATGTATTTGTTATCACTTTGTTGTTCATAATTTTTATCTTTACCTTTTTCTTCTTCTTCCTCTTGTTAAAAAATACCCTTTAGCATTTCATATAATCCTGGTTTGGTGGTGATGAACTCCTTTAGTTTTTTATTATCTGTGAAGCTCTTTATCTGCCCTTCAATTCTCAATGATAGTTTTGCTGGGTTGAGCACTCTTGGTTGTAGGTTTTTGCTATTCATCACTTTGAATATTTCCTGCCACTCCCTTCTGGCCTGCATAGTTTCTGTTGAGAAATCAGCTGACAGTCATATGGGTACTCCCTTGTAGGTAACTAACTGTTTTTCTCTTGCTGCTTTCAAGATTCTCTCTTTGTCTTTTGCCCTTAGCATTTTAATTATGATGTGTCTTGGTGTAGTCCTCTTTGGATTCCTTTTGTTTGGGGTTCTGTGTGCTTCCTGGACTTGTAAGTCCATTTCTTTCACCAGGTAGGTTAAGTTTTCAGTCATTATTTCTTCAAATAGGTTTTCAGTATCTTGCTCTCTCTCTTCTTCTAGAACCTCCATAATTCTGATGTTGGTACGCTTGAAGTTGTCCCAGAGGCTCCTTACACTATCTTCACATTTTTGGACTCTTTTTTTCTTTTTGTTTTTCTGTTAGGGTGTTTTTTGCTTCCTCAAATTTCAGATCTTAGATTTGATTCTTGGGGTCCTTTAGTCTGCTGTTGGATTTCTGTATATTATTCTTTATTTCAGACAGTGCATGCTTAATTTCTAACTGGTCCTTTTCAATTTTTTTTGGCATTCTCCTTAAGCTCCTTGAAGGTCTCATTAAGTTTCTCGGCGGTTGGTAGAGGATTATTGAGTAATCTTATAAATGTGGTTTTGAACTCTATATCCAGTTGTTTGCTTTCCTCCATTTCTTTCATTTGTGACATGTTTCTTGTTTCTGCATTTTGGCTGCTTCCCTGTGTTGATGGAGTGGCTTTGTGTGCTAGTTGTCCTTTAGGGCCCAGTAGCTCTTCCTCCCCAATCAACTGAGGTGGACACTCTTGGAGCACCTCTTTGTGGGCTGGGTACACAGTCTTGTTGTAGTGAAGCCCTGATTGCTATTGGTATACTGGGAGGAATCAACCTCCAGGCCAATTGACTGTGAGGATTAGCTGTGTCTGTAATGGAAGAACTGCTGTGCTGGAGACATCCCTATGGGGCAGGACTTGCTTCAGTGGGTCTTTGGTGCTTGCCGAGTTTGCCTCTTGAGGGTGTCACTTATGTATATGAGGAGTTGAAATCTGGTGTCATCTCACACCGACCTCTAGGTACACTGATTCCTGGATTTCCAAGGAGGTGCAAGTCACCTAGTGTCTGAGGCCACCCAGCAGGAGCTACAGGGAGATCTGCAGATTTCTCCTCTTTGCTTGGAGTTTGGAAGTTTTGGATTTGTCTGACCCAGTTGCAATTTGTTAGGTTAAGCTGTCAGAGGGCAGGCCATTCAAATGCAAAGGCCACTGCACACAGATAGGTGGGTTTGTAAATTGGGCAAGGTGGGATTTCAGGGGATCCCTAGGGCATGACAAACAGTGCTGGCTACCAGTCAGCCCTCTGCCGCATTCTGTCCAGTGTCCCGTATCCCGCGCTCCAGCGCAGTAAACAATGATTCCTGTGCGCAACTCTGTGAGAGAGCCACTCTCCCTTTCTGACCCAATGGCCAACAGTCCAGTTTCTCCCTGTATGAGTTTGGATCCCCAGAATCTCGCCAGAAACTGGAGTTCAGAGAGTTGAGAACTTGTAACTCCCTCCCAATTGGAAAAAAAAACAGTGCAGGCCAGCCCGATTTGCACGCGTCTCCATACCTCTGCCTTTCTGATCCTCTGCACATCCTACCAGGTCTCAATGCACTTTTTTCTTTCCTTCTAGTTGCAGAACTTCCACTCTGCCAGCTTTCCCATGGTTCTGGGGGATAGTCGTTTTGTCTTTAGTTGTAGTTTTAGTGTGGTTGCAATAGACAGCACGTATAGGTGTATACCTTATGCCACCATCTTGGTTCTCCTAATATTCTCTTATTAAAAAGTAAGTGATCAACTGCAGAATCAAATTTAGAAATTTGCACATAAAAGACATTTTCCAATATGCAAAATGCCATTTATCCTTAAATATTCATTTTAATAGTGGCATAAAGACAATAGCCCCATTGTATTAGTTCTTCATAGAATTTTAGTTTCTAATTTTTAAACTAGAATGATAATGTCTATCTTGCAAGTATTGTGAATATTTAAATGGGATAATTAATATAAAATGCTTACCAATGGTAGTATATTAAATCCTCTCAAGGAATGGTAACTACTATCTATACCTGGCCAATTATACACCAATTTATAATTTTTAGAAAAGATTCAAGTACCTATTGTTCAATAAATATAAAAATGCAAATGAAATAATGTAAACCAACTTAAGTGGCTAAACTAAAGGCTTAGAGAAGCTAAGTCGTTTTCCCAAAGTGACTTATTAAGACCACAACGAAGTTTAAAAAGTGCTTGAAACATCTTGTTGCTGCTTACATTATCATTCTTTATCTCAAAACTAAAGCAAAAAAACAAACAAACAAAAAAAACGATTTGGTATTTTCTGACTATAATACTTAGTGTGCATTGTGATGACTTTAACCAATATAATAATCCATCTCTACTAGAGACAGGCAGCAGCTGTCAGCTGTCATGCATACCAGCAGCTGGCAAACAAATGAAACCCTTTTGATTTAGATGAAAAGCACATCCGTCCTGCCACCCCCAATCACCCCATCTAGACAAATAAAACCTCTCAAAGTTCTCAGTAAATAAATACCTGGCCAAAGTTAAACACAGCACAGAAAAACTGTAACTCAACATACAGTCTTCCAGGCTCTTGGTTGAATAGCCACCATAAACAACTAGAAAGATTCTGTAAAGGAAGGAGAAAACAGTATTTTTAAATGAAATAAGCTAATCATTTCTCTCTATCCAGAACACAGAACAATAACTTACCTACTACTTAATAATTAGGGAGAAAAAGATTAAAGGGAAAAACACGTAGAGAATATAGAAGCTTTGTCTTTCAAACAAGTTTCAACCTCTCTTCTTGACAGATGTCACTCAAACAGCATCTATTCTGATCAGATTTGAAGCAAAAAGACACCAGCCACAATACAGAGCTTACATAATATATTAGGACTGCTGACTAGCCTAAGACAGGACTGATTGATCAGATTTGAAGCAAGAAGACATGAGCCACAATACAGAGCTTACATAATATATTAGGACTGCCGACTAGCCTAAGAGAACTGATTTTAAAATTAGTTCTACACAATGAAAACAATCACATCACTAAGCAACAATTCTTGGCAGCAATTTTTTTTTGATTTTTGTTCCCAAGCAGCAATTAAAATTGTGCTGGCTGATATCATTCTGTGTAATGAGCATCCCAGTTTGAAATGGGTAGGAGGGTCCCTCATAAGTTATATGTTATATGGTCCATTTTCTACTTTTAGGCAAGTTACATTTGAACCATCTAAAATAATTATGTAAAAACAATGGACAATTCACAAAAGAAGACATAAAGGCAATTATAAAAACCATTTAGTGGTAAAAAATGGATTAAAAAACAAAGTGCTGTATTTTACCTATAAAATTATCAAGTTAAAATGTTTATAATAATCAATGTTGGTGAGGATAGTTTACAAACCTATACTACTCCTTTGGCAAACAACTTAGTAAAATGCACCCAAAGGCAAAGAAATACTTATACTATTTGATCCAAGTTTCCCAACTTGGAAAATCTATCATAAGAAAATATACTGCTTAGAAATGTTTATTAGAGCATTTTAAAAAACTAGGAATGCTCTCTAAGGAATTGGTTAATTATAATGTATCTTCTCTATGGTTTACTGAGAGCCATTAAAAGTAATGGTTATGAACAACTATGCAGCAACGTGCAAATGCTTGACATAGTGACAAAGCAGAATATAAATCTGTATATATGATGAGAAAAATGTATTAAAAAATAGAAGACAGTAATATGATGGATATTTTTTTTTCTTTTCTCTATTTTATAAGTATCTATTATGTGAAGTGGTTATGTTATTTTCATAATTTAAAAATGATTTTTTAAAGTTTATTTATCTGAGGAATATCTTCTGAGAGACCATGCGGGCATTTATCCACTGAGGTCAGTCAAGGAGTACACTAGGAAAAAGCGGCCCCTCACACATCATGAAGATAACTCGTCTTACCAAATTCTAGGTTCAGAGTATAGAATGAGTAAGTGGTTCTAAGCAAAATAAGCTCTGGGACATTTAGGTAACAAACACAGTAATGTGAATTATTCATTCCTCTTTCTCCCAAAAAACATTTAGCTCAAGATTTTGGATTCAGATGGCCTAGCTGCCACTCCCTTGGGAAGTAGTAACTAAGTTCTTCCCAGATGCCTTAATAAAACCTTTGCCAAACTTGTAAAGAAATGGGCCCAAAACAAAATCAGAAGAAACATTTACAGCAAACAGGCCAATAATGAGAAGTAAACACAGCAACACATGTCGAGTCAGTTGTTGGTCTCCACTCTGTAGATACTGCTCTTCTTCCTGGACTAATATGCAGCTCTGGGAGTTACAGCGATTCTCACAATGATCATCTATAAAACAGTAAGTACAACAATTTGTAATCAGAGCTTTTTATTTGAATGCATTTTAAATTCATAATGACTTCCTAAGCAAAACACCACATATGCACATTCAGCTCTGAACCAGTATATTATTTTAGATGAAATCTGAAGAAGGCTCCTTCATGTTGTTTCAAGAGAGTTCTACTTGTAGGGTGTTTTTATTTGAAAAACAAAACAAAACAACAAAACATGAGTAGTATGCAATAGTTGCCTTCTACACTATTCAACAATGTAATATATATATTTAAGTCTAAATTAATAATTCAAGTTTCACCTGTAATAAACGTACGTGTTGGTCACGAATACCCTATTTTGATAACTGTAAAACAAGTTTACTACTACCACTTAGCTTTCATTAAAGAGTTTAAAACTTATCAAATAAAATAAAGGAACCAAATAAAAAATATCATATTTTTATTCACATATAGAACCAAATCAAGTCACAGGCATGATTCTAAAATAGAGGTGAGGGGTCTTTTGCTTCCTCAGTTTCACTATACTAGTATATGGCATCAAAATCAGGAGAGAACATTTTTACAAAACATATGTCTAACATACAGTCTTCTTTCAGAAAGTCAGTGACTAAAACACACAGTTTTATGGCTCTTACCCTCAAGCTAATAATAAAAACTTTACTTCCTAAAGATAATGTATAGAAAAAGATATATGTTCCCCGAGATTTAAACATAGTCCACCCTAGCATAATAGCTAATGGCATGGGGGAAAATTTATAATGTTTCTAAGTAAAAAGGAAGTAGGCTGCCAAACTATCTCTTTGGTATTACCCTATCTTCATGTAGGAAAATTCTACAGTATATATAATAACCTAGACTTAAAATATTATGTACAAATATTATAAAAATGGATTTTAAAAAGTTCAATAATTTCATCTGCCTTTCTTATACATTGCAATATTTATTTTGCCTTTGTGCTATGCCATTGTTTGTGTTTGAGAAACTAATTATATTTTAAAACTCTAAAATTTATCATTTGTCCATGGTCCATGGTTTTATTTCTCTTAGACTTTATTTTAGGCTTAGAAATGATACTAAATTGTGTGGGCAGACAAAGCCAATTTATGATGGCTCCATTCTATGTAATTTTCATAAAATATTAGAGAATTGAAGAAGTCCCTTTAGTTTTAAAAAATCAGTATTATTAATAAAGAAAATGACAAATAAGCAAAGCATAAGATTTTTAGAGAAAAAAGGCTGTTGAATAAAAGTACATGTTGATTTTGTAAATGGGCTTTACTATTAGGTATATTGTATAAAAAGAAAAAAATGAGGAAACCTTGGGAATTCTCAGGTAAAGAAACATTAGCTTTAGAAAAAAAGTACAAACACAAACAAACAAACAAACAAAAACAAAACTGAAAGTTTAATAAAATGTCAAAAGGGACTTTCTAAAAGAAAGTCAGGGAAGGTCCAACATCTGACATGTTTTTACTTCTTTCTATGAAAATGCAAATTCCACTATTTCATTTATAGTCAACAAATGACAGCCAAATATAAACCCTGCGTGAATAATAACTAATTTTGCTACTATTCTGTTTAGTGAGCATTTACTTTGTACACACTCACTGTGCTAAGTTATTTGCATATATTATCTATATAATAAAAGCCCCTAAGTGACTGTTACAGCAGAACAATCAGAATGACTGGTTGTTATGATGTGCACTGACCACCAGGGGGTAGATACTCAACACAGGAGCTGCCCCCTGGTGGCCAGTGCGTTTCCACAGGGGGAGTGCTGCTCAGCCAGAAGCTGGGCCCATGGCTGGCAAGTACAGTGGTGGTGGTGGGAGCCTCTTCCGCCTCTGCAGCAATACTAAGGAGCAGTGAGCCCAGCATTAAGGAGCAGCAAGCAGGAGGGTGGTAGGAGTGAAGCCTAAACCAGCAGGCAGACCTCTCCTGAGGGGTCCTGGACTGTGAGAAGGTGTAGGCCATGCTGAGGGACCCCCTCCTCCAGTGCACAAATTTCATGTACCAGGCCTCTACTATGTGTGTGTGTGTATATATATATATATGCCTAAGTGACTGTTACAATGGAATGACCAGTTGCTATGACACATACTGACCACCAGGGGGCCTTCAGGCCAACCTTCTGGTTCCTCCCCCTGGCCAGCAGTGCCTGATTGGGGCTGGACCCCTGGGCTGGGCTGGAGAACCGGAGGTGAGTGGCGGCAGATGCAGGTGGTGAGGAAAGGAGGAGAGGGTAAGCGGGAGGCAGGGAACTACATGGCGGCAGCCTGCAGGAGGTAAGGAGGCTAGGAAGCAGGGAGGCAGGAAACCTAATCAGCCCTAATTGCCAGCCAGACCTAAGGACCCTACCCTTGCATGAATTTCATGCACTGGGCCTCTAGTTTCTCATACTCCTCACAATATCTGTGATATAAAAACATGATGCCTGCCTGGCTGGTGTTGCTCAGTGATTGAGGATCAACTCATGAACCAGAAGGTCATAGTTCAATTCCCAGTCAGAGCACATGCCAGGGTTGTGGCTTGATCCTCAGTAGGGGCATGCAAGAGGCAACCGATCAATGATTCTCTCTTATCATTGATGTTTCTAATTCCCTCTTCCATACTCTCTCTGAAATCAATAAAAATATATAAAAAATATTTTAAAGACCCAACATTATGCAATATGGTTGACTTACGCTTCATTATAAAGAAGACCTTTTATTGTTTCCCTTTAAACTTCGGTTATAAGTTAATATTAGAGGCCCAGTGCATGAAATTTGTGCATGGAGGGAAGGGTCCCTCAGTCCAGCCTGCACCTTCTCCAATCCGGGACCCCTTGGGGAATGTCTGAGTGATACCCCTCTTTCAATCTGGGACCACTGGCTCCTAACCACTTGCCTGCCTACTGGCTTGATCGCCTCCCAACCGCTTCCCTGTAGGCCTGATGGCCTCCAACTTCCTTCCCCTGCTGGCCTGATGGCCCCCAATTGCCCTCCCCAGACAGCCTCATGGCCCCAACTGTACTCCCCTGCCTCCCTTATGGCTCCCAATTGCCCTCCCCTGCTGGCCTGATTGCTCCTAACTGCCTCTGCCTTGGCCCTCAGCACTGTGGCTCTGTCTGGAAGGAAGTTGGACAGTAGGAAGATGTCCAGACTCCTGGTCTAATTAGCATTTTATCCTTTTATTAGTATAGATAACCAACTAAAAGTGTACTGTAACTTCACATAAGTATGTTATAAACAATTGTTTTAAATAATTTGAAATCCAGACCACAAATGTGATTCAGTCTCTTAGTCTATATGCCAAAAGGTTATTATTTTTAAAATTTTCTCTTTTTATGAGAAAGGGTATATTTTAAGTATATGGATTCAAAATGTAATTAAGCACCAATTAATTAGTTCTGGCCCTGGGGAAAGAGAGAGGAGGAAGTCTCGGCTTCTAAGACAAGAAAAAAAGGCCAAAAAAATAATGATGTTTAGGTTACTCTTCTTGGATTAAATTTATTGGAAAAATTGATGTGGTGAGTGTGTGTGTGTGTGTGTGTGTGTGTGTGTGTGTCTAATACTACCTATTACTACATCCTAAAAACTTTATTTTAAACTGAGTATTCTATCTATGCGTGATTATCCTATTAACACTTTCTTCCATCTTATTTGAGAATACATATTCTTTTTTTAAAATTTTTATTGATTGATTGAGAAAGAGAAAAGGAGAGACATCAATTTGTTGTTCCACTTATTTATGCATTCATTGGTTGATTCTTGTATGTGCCCTGACCAGGAATCAAACCTGCAATTTTGGTGTATTAGCATGACACTCTAAACAACTGAGCTCTCCAGCCAGGGCTGAGAACACATATTCTCTATAGCTTTTATAGGCCCATCCTCAGAACCCAGGGGTACTTACTTTTCTCAGAGGAAGGCGTCGCAGGTCCACTAGAGCTTATGTTTGTTACTGGCTCTGTGGATGAGCAGCATAATTCACTATTTCCCATGGAGCAGGAGCAGCATCCTATATCGATCAAATAACACGTGAGGACAGAGCCCAATCACAACAGAAATGGACAACTTCAAGAGATGCCAAAGAAAACCAAAAATCAATCAAACAAAACACCCCAAACAAACAAATCCATTTATACACACACATATTTCTCATGCAGTCTCATAGGAAACATTGTCACAAGGTATCTATCAAAAAATATTCAAATGTACTTATACAGACAAGTTAACACTTAGAGAGGCAGACAGAGGATCAGCTCCCTTAAACATTGTCTTCTCACTGTGTGACACAAAGAAAAATGTTTTTCCCATGCTGTTCCATTAGTTTCCACTGTGCTTTGGGAACTCAGAATTTGAACACTTTCCTAAAACAAAGCTTTTATTTCATCACTCAACTCATCAAAAACGGGTCCTAATGCTCTATTGCTTATGGTAGTTAATTCAAATTCCTCTGTCTGAATTTGGAAGCTCTCTTTGGCTTAACCCTTCTTTGTCTGTCTAACCCTTCCAACCATTCAACAAAGGCCCTTCTCTTCTTTCAGAACAAGTCTTTAGTGGCATCCACAAACCCCATGCTTATTTAGGGTTTCCAGGCCTAGTATGATAGGGTCTTACCACTTTTGTTAATTCATCTAAACACTCTCCTCCTTTAGGTTTAATTCAAAGCTCACTGCTTTTGAGAACATGTCTCCTACCACTTTAGAAGATGTAGTAAAAACATTATAATTTTTTTCAATAAAATACTGCTAAAAAATCTCTTGCTGGTTTACAGGAAGATTAGTTTATAGAAATCACACTTAGCCATTTTCTACAGAACTGTAAGTTTTCCTCTATTTAGTCACAGAAGTCACACACACACACACACACACACACACACACACACACACACACACAGATTATGGCCACAAAGAAAATTACAGTACTATGGTAGTTTTTGCCTTCAAACATAACTTGGATATATGCAAGTAGACCACTAGCCTTCTCTTTTATTAATTGAACCTTTGATTTCATATTGCCAATTCCTGACATGCTATTAACCCTGTGTTAATCAGGTCTCCTTTAGCATTTTATTGATAGTGCTTGCCTGATACAAGTTGTTACATTAACAAGTATAGATGCTTAGTTTCCTAAAAAGGGTCTTCCTTAAATTGTTACTTTTCTCTAAAACTTTCAGGTCCAAGGAAGTTTGAGGATTTAACAAAAGATTGCCCTCAGAAAAGATTTATAAACAAGAATCTAATGAACTTGCAAGCTCTTTTTATTATCGAGTATCATTCAAGTTCCTTATCTAACAAATACCTCTGATATTCAAGGTAGCCCAAGGAAGTGCCCTTAAACCAGTGATTCTCAACCTTTCTAATGCTGAGACCCTTTTACACAGTTCCTCATGTTGTGGTGACCACCAACCATAAAGTTATTTTCGTTGCTACTTCATTAGAAAGGTTGAGAACCACTGCCTTAAACAAAACATTTAGGACACCTGCTACACAGGCATGTAAGGGTTTCTTTATACTTAAGGATCATACTTGTTTCTGGGATAGAACTTGTAAAAGGCTCAGGTTCGTTTATTGGCACTGGACTCTCCTCAAAAGCAGTGTTCCCAGGTTCTGCTGCTGTGTGGTTCTGAGACTGGTTGAAACCTTCGTAGCTGCCTTGGGTGGTGCGATTCATGCACATGAGTGATATGCTGGCTATCACAATGCTGCAGAACAGGGTGACCGATGTGGTGATCATCTGCCAAAAAGACATTAAGCCACTTTTCACAATTCTATCTTCATAATCTTAGTCGAATAGGTTAAGGGCACTCTTTTGGTGAAAATGCAATAGTTCCTTAGCTACAAATGCTCTAGAACAATGGTTCTTAAAAAAAGAAGAGTGTGGAAGAGATGTAAGTTACTTGTTGCAAAATTAGAGTTTGCTTGTAATCATGTAAGATTTCTAGATACTTCTTTCACTGTACATCAGTGCCATTGGTTTCTTCCACAAGTAAATTAAATAATTGTTTGCAGCCCTTCTCTTCAAAGTTTTTGCTTGCTTTATTACATGGTTTAAGCATACTTCAACTAGAGACTCTGTTATAGTAATAATACCAAAAATAAATAATTATAGCTAATATTTACTGAGTATTAGCTCTATGGCAATACTAGTCTGTCCTTTATGTGTATAATCTTATTTACTCTCACAATAACCTGAAAAAATTCAAAATTACAAAACAAAATATAAGAAATCGAAATCATTTGAGGAGGTTTCTAAAACACACATTTATAAGCCCTACCCCCCGGAGAATTTCTGAGTCAGCAGGTCCCACAAGTCTCCTTCTCTAGCTTTTCAAGCACATTTTCTCTCAGATGCTTTTTGTTCTGAAATTTATACTTACTACAGGATTGAAAATCAAGAATTTGGCTTTTATTATTATTGCTAACTCATTAAATGGCTTTAAATTAATCACTTCTTCCTCCAGGAGAGAAAACATAATTAACTTTAATTCATAAGTGTGTTTAAGAAGTCTCAGTAAGCTTAAAATATCTGAAATTCTCAGCTAAAAACAAACTTAGACATGTAAAACCTTTACCACAGTTTGAGACGTGACTTAAAAAAGTGATGTAGGGTCACCAGTGTGAGATGTGGGAAGTTGGAATAGATTTTCAGAATTAATTTTATTGTACTAGTAAGTATAGAAAAACACATTAACAAGCTAAAGAGAGACGTTCTCAAGAACAGAACTTTCAATAGTTTTCCTCACCTGCTCTTTTCCATAAAAGAAGGCTGAGTCAATGCTATCTCCATTATGTTTTCCAGTGATCAAAAGAACACCAACAATGACAGCAGGAATTCTGGAATAGCAAGGGTTTAGAGAGAAAGGATAATGAATAGTAACTATTGACAAGAAGAAAATTCTGAGATGTTCTAAATTAAGTAACAACAGATAGAGACAGAACTGTTAGTCAATGAATGGCTGGGGGCCAACTAACAAAAGACTGCGCACATTCTGTGTATCTGTTGGAACTTGGGATTGATTCCTAGGGGGCTACTTCCACAGATTAGTTTTTAACCATCAAACTCCAGGAGTCTCTGATTTTTGTTTACATGTGGCCTTTCTGGACTGCCGCCCGCAGCCAATTCACAGGAGCGGACATTTCCTTTTGTGGACTCTGTGCCTATCCCTGAGCTGGCCCACTTCCTTTTCTCCCACCCCTTTGCCTATATCTAACATAAATTCTGTCAACACCTTACATCTTTCTTCTCCCTTTCCCTTACCCTAATATATGAAAACACTTGCAAACTGCCAGACAATGTTGTCTTTCCTACCTAGCCATGCAGCTGCTAGTTTAGAATCCATGCCCTAAGACCATCTTTGCTTTTGCTAGCAGTGGCCTACTAAACCCTTTCTTTCGGCCCTGGAAGTCAAATTTTTTGTTTAACACTGTATATATATATATATATATATATATATATATGAACAGAAAAACTATCAACTTACCCCCAGCCACATATTATGATGATTCCAACAGGAAATGGTACCATCTCTTTCTTTTTCAAAAGAAACAAAGAAAATGCGAGAAGGCCTAAGAACAAGAAATAAAGGTTGAAAGATACATAACTACTCTTGATGTTGTTCAGACTTCATGGAATTTTATTTAACTAAGCTCATTTCATGAGCAGTCTGTAGTTTTTGCCCTAGAATTTACTTCTAAGTAAGTGTTGTCCCCAATATTTTGAAGCATGTTTTTTTTTTTAATTCAAAATCATTTGAGTTTTATCTCTTACATCGTGTTTTTACTCAAATCTTCTTGTTTTATTCAGGAGAATTTTTTTTTAAGAAGTCCCAAATCATCTTATTCTTTTGATTGATGTGTTTGGAATCTAAGTATATTTAGAAAATGAAGGGTTTTTTTAAGTGGCTATGGAACAATTCTAATAATAAAAACATCCCCATTCTATTGGTGCTAAGAAAGAGCCAATAATTCTTATAGTTTTGTGTTTTTTAAATGCTCCAAGTCTATATGATGGACCTTAAAACAAATATAATATGAACAATACAAAAACAAATGTTTTAAAGTTTTCCAACTCTCCTTATACCACATACCCAATTATTTATACATGTAATGTCATATTTAACAAATTCTACATGCTATAGAATCTTAGAACTATAGGGCTGGGACCACTCTTTTATTTTTTCCCCCAATTTTTTTATTGTTTAAAGTATTACATGTATTAGTACATATATTTCCTTCCCCGCTCCCCCCATTGACCTTCCCCCAGCCTTCCCTACCGGCTATCACATGTGGAACCACTGTGTTAAATTAACACCTTCATTTTACAGATATAGAAACAAAGTTTTGCCCAAGCCATGCAGCCAGCAGAGGGCAGAGCAGGACTGGGAACCCAGCCACCTGATGGGAGGCAAGCCCAACTCTCAATGTTTCTAAAACTCAGATCAATGGGCCCTGATGATTCCTAAGACACATTTGTCAGGATCTAGAAATATATGAGAAATTTTAAGTCCTTTTGGTATCTTTTAAATGACAATCACCTAAATTCCCATCTTATACCTAAAGTTCAGTCTTATGATTTCAGAGATCACTTTTGGTTTTATATTCAGTTTAAGCCAAATGAAGGCTAAATGATATCACAACACATGCTACAAATAAAGGTTCTGTGGCCGTTTGAAGAGAGAAAAGCAATGAGAAAACCAGTTCATAAACCCACACTTGAAAATAAAGGCAAGTCAAACTAAAAAAAATAAACAACCAAAACCCCTAACCAGGGAAGTGAGTTCCATTTTACATTTCTTTTTCTTTTCATTTTTTTCCCATTTTACATTTCACACTCTGATTCAGATTAAGAAAACAAGAGCCTTTGTCATGTTGATAAATGTTGTTAATTAGAATTACTGAGTTGATAGTTTTGTTTGAATCTCATCTGTGAATTTGCTTTGGTTTTAAAGTTGTATATTAGCTGTACATAAGGAATTCATACTTAGATTTAAGATTGTACAGATTAAGTAACCCTGTGCTAGAAATAATGTAAATCAACACCAAGGTCCTTGAGAATTGTTTTTTTCTTTAAAAGGGACCACACATTACTCAAATTCAAGAGATACTATAATATCACTGCTCTTCTTATAGTTTCAGGTTTTCAAAGGAGCAGGGATACAAGTAACCAATCACAAAAGTATGCCAACTGTGTTATAATACTGATGTTCATTAAAGTTCTGATGTTCATTTCTTTCTTGTGAAAAGATTGACACAGGAACAGGTGCAATCTAGTCCTGGCGATATTACTGACAAAGTAAAATCAGCTAAAGTCTTTGGGCCTTGTTTCCCTAATTTACAAAATGAAAAATTTAAAGCAGACTATTGTTTCCAAAATTGTAGAGACAAGAGGTGGGTGGCACAGGGTGAAATTTTTTTTGACTAGTTATGTGTTTATTTTAACATGTGCTTCAAAAATTTTTAGCTCTCACATGAAACCTGGGATTTTACTAATATAAGGCTCAATTTATTAAAGTAAAAAAAGTGAATCAAATTTAAGGAAAAAAACAAGGACATGTGGTATGCAGATAAGGCAAAAATCATGAGGAGGTATGCAAATGAGAAATATTAAAGATAGCTGAATGGGATGATTTAAAATGATATATTAGGTCTAAAATCTGTTATTTCAAAATATTCTCAAGGTTAATGGGCCCCTTCATCAGGGTCACAGAATTCAGAACAACATATTGGGATAGATTTTGGTATGCATGTTTGAAGAGTGCTAGAGGGAGACTTGTGGCTTTTTGATACATTGATCTATTTGCTGCTTTCCTATTGTTATTATAAATTTAGCCTCAATAAACTCAAGTATTAGAGATCAAGTTGGATTATCTGTATTTGGAAAGAAAGTCATTAAGCTGTTTTAACTTGACATCTCATGAAGTCTCTTATACTAAACAAGGTGCAGTTACTTTAAAAAGGCTCCAACCTTCTCTTTGTACCCAGTTTTTACATTGTTGCTTCACTTAAAAAGGCTGTTGATTTAAATTAGGCCTTACTTTTGATCTTGAAGGCATGAACTCAAAGGCCGGATTCTCATAGCCACTTCCTGACACCTGCCTCCTAACAGTGGCTATCACCAGATCTACCATTCTACAATTTCCTTTTATGTGCCATTTTACAGGTTCACATTTGTGGTATGAATACAAAACAGCCAGATATAATGTTTCACAATCATGCCAGAATGCATCCAAATAAATATTATACTTAAAAGAGCAATGTGTTAAACCTTTTGAATATCCTTTTTGGAGCCCATTGAAATGAGAAATAGTCTCTCTTACTGGGTACTCTTCTATTTCCATTCCCTTTTACTCCTTACTTTTCTTGTTCTCATATTACTATTTTCCTCTCTATCCTATCTAATAAAGAGGGAATATGCAAATTGACCATCACACCATCACAAAGATGGTGGTGCCCATAGCCACAAGATGGTGATACCCAGTCCCTTCAGCCCCATTGGAGTCCCCCATTCCTTTCAGCCCTGCCAGGTGCATGGTGCAGCCAGACCCACCCTCAGCCTCCTAACTATCCAGGGCCAACCTGAGGTGCAGGCAAGCCTCAGGTGGCGGCTGCCCAGGGGCCAGGACCACCCGAGGCTCAGGTAACCAGGGCTGGCTGAAGCTTGTACTGCTGGCAATGGCAGCAGCAGAGGTGCAATGGGGGCATCGCCTTTCCCAGACTGTGAGAGGAGGCAGGCTGGGCTGAGGGACCCCTTCCAGTACATGAATTTTCAAGCACTGGGCCTCTAGTTTAATAATATAGTTCTATTTGTTGAATCTCTACCATGTACCAAGCATAATTACCTATATTTTATTTAATTCTTACAATAACTTTATAAGGTGTGATGACCCAGTGTTACAGATGAGAAAATGGAGACTGCAAAAATGAAGCCATTTGCTTAAGGCAGAATCAGAATTTTTCATTCAGTTTAGCTGGACTCTAATAGTGAACTCTGGGACACACCTTTCATGCCTCAGACCTTTCTGCCCCATTCCCTACTTTCTCCAGTGCTTGCCCTTTTGGTGTCTCCAAAGGATAGCTGTGCTGACTGTGGCCTAGAGCCAAAGACCCAGAGGAAAAGGACCACGTGAGAGGAAACTACCCAAACCCAGGCAGAAATTGAGTACATTGGGAAACAGTACTCAGCTTTGCAGACTGCCTCCCTCAGTAAGTGCATCTGCCTGAGAGAATGCTTTATATTGTCCTAGGAGACTTCAAATAGATCACCAATTGAGGGCTTCTAGTGATAGAGAGGGGGTCAGTCCTAAATTTCCATTCATCATTGATCCAACTTACCTGTCCATAGGTAGGTGCTATAGAGGGAGCTGTACAACAGAACAAACACCAGAATTTGTCCAACAAAATTTTTTTCTTTAACAAAATTCCATATTATCATTCCAGCACAGACAATAGACTGAAGAACAAAATATGTAAAGAAACAGTCAGTCATATTCATGAGTTATACTCATGTTGTAGTCACAAGAAATATAATTATTCAGTTTAAATTATTGCTGAATAATTATCAACTATTTCATACTGTTATAATAAACTTCAAGTTTTATGGTAAAAAAAAACCCTTCTTATATAGTCTTTAACAATGTACATATTCAATGAAAACAGATGATAACATTCTAAATACTGACTTTATATTTAGTAATTGTTTACATAAAAAATGCTAAACTTCTTTCCATTATAACTTGCAAAGACTTAACTAGAAAAATAAGACTGTGAGAGTTTAATTTTTAATGATTCAATTGCTTCTATTAAAAATGAAAAATTATAATCAAATACTATTATTAACCTTAACTTTATATAGTTCAAGGCCTATTACAATATTTAATAAATTAGGCATAAATTAATTGTAGTCAAATTATAATTGATTGCACTTGGTAAAAAACATTTTTTACTTTGTAAATGAGAAAACACAGAGAATTTTCAATGAGAAAACCATAGTTCTAAATATCTACAGGTTTACTAACCTGAGCGATGAGTAAATTAGTTGTAAGCATATGAGGAAGCTGTTTATATTTCTTACTCAAAAGAAGAATAGCTAGAGACCAGATCTTAAAGACAAAAGGTTCAAACGTTATTCAGGTTTATTAATCTTGATAATTACTTATAGAATTCATTGGTTAGTCTCTATAAAGAATCCACTTTATCCTGGTTCAGGAAGAAATTCCAATATCTTATTTACTTTAATCTGCCTAGTTCCCAAAAGGTATTAAGATAAATTATTATATCCAAAGCAAAATAAAAAGAATGGAAAGACCCTATGCTAAATTAACTGTAAATAACAGGGTCTTTAGAAATTAATGCCTTGTTCAGGGCCATGTTCTACCTCCCCCTACTTTGGTGGCTGGGGTGGGACACAGGTTCATAGGTAACTATTCAGGAAAAGAGCTTTAGAGGGAGATGCAGCTACAATGCACTAAGTTCTCCCTTTTAGATCCTATCATGTTGAATCATGCAGTATCTAAATTCCAGGCTATTTTACTTCAAACAATACATATTGCCTACCTATGGTTAATTGTCTTGCATTTTTTATATTGAAAAGGATTGGGTTTCTATTCTACCTAGTGGCAAACCAAGTATGCTTGTTGATTTTTCTTTTTGCTCCCCTCATTGACAATTAAAACTTATATTGCCTTTCTCCTCAAACTGCCCTTACCAATGGACATAGATTTTTAAGGATATGTAATTAAAGTACAATTTCCTAAAATTACATTTATCATGCATTTTTTGTTGCCAATATACGTATTTATTCCCACCTCCTTTTTTTAAATACAAAAAGTTCTTTTTTTTTTTTTTTTAGCCAACATACTGCTTGAATTCAATAGGCAACTTTATTCAGAAAATACTCTATTTGTCAAATGTTTAGGTATTTAACTTGAGCTAGATATATCCAAAAAGTTTCATGAACATTAAATGGGTGGTTAGATGTGAGACCAAGGATCCCTCATTCCATGATTCTGTAACAACAAGTACATGTATAGTCACTCACTATGCACAGAATGCTTTTCACATATATTGTCTGAGAGATCCTTAACCCAAGACAATATGTAAAATTATTATGTTTACTTTATAGCTGAGAAAAGTGAAGTTTAGAGATGTTAAGGTAACTCCACAGAGATGTACAACTAGTTTGTGATAAGGCCAGAGTCAAATCCAGGTCTGACTAAATTTCAGACCTTGTCTGCTATACAACTCTAACTTCAGTTAGAAAGACAAATTTCAGAAGGCTGATAGTATATTTTATGGATAGGCTTTAGAATTCTCTATTGCCCATGAAATTAGATTTTTAAATCCCTAACTTTCTCTTACCAAGCTATTTGCAAACTCATTCTGGTTCATTTTTTTTTTATTGCACCGTACTTACCAAGGAAACCAGGCTGATAATACTTATATCAAAACTAACATTCTGGATGGCATATGCCAATGGC
This sequence comes from Lasiurus cinereus, assembly GCA_011751065.1. Taxonomy (NCBI): domain Eukaryota; kingdom Metazoa; phylum Chordata; class Mammalia; order Chiroptera; family Vespertilionidae; genus Lasiurus; species Lasiurus cinereus. The sequence continues at coordinate 13,487,949 of JAAGEH010000393.1, read as the reverse complement.
TTAGGGTCCATTGAGGGAAAGGTCAACAACCAGGCAGAAATGTACATGATCGGCGCAGAGACAAATGTGCTTATTACCATCCCTGAGGTTATCTGCAAAAATAAAATCAAATTGAGGAAAGGGTCACAGTTGCATTTAAACAATTACCTTAAACTTTAAATAGCCACAGAACATTAAGACATTCTATCTATTAAAGAGGGAATATGCTAATTGACCCTCACACTGTCACAAAGATGGTGGGGCCCATATCCAATAAGGAGGGAATATGCTAATTGACTGCCCCATCCTCAAATATGGTGGCATCCACAGCTAATAAGGAGGGAATATGCTAATTGACTGCTCTGCCCTCAAAGATGGCAGCACCCAGAGCAAATAAGGCAGTAATATGCTAATTAACTGCCATGCCCTCAAGCATGGTGGTGCCCACAACCACAAGATGGTGGCACGCAGTCCCCTCAGTCCCACTGGGTAGCAGGTGTGTGGCAAGACCTCTCCGTGCCTATCTCCAGAGTCTCTCAGTCCTCTTAGCCTCCCAGCCACCCAGGGCCGGCCTGAGGCGCAGGCAACTCTGACATATCAGCTGCCCAGCTGCCCAGGGCCAGCCTGAGACACAGGCAAGTCTTGAATGGTGGCTGCCCAAGGCTCAGGTAACCAGGGTTCGCTGAGGCTTGCACTGCTGCAGTGGTAGCAGCAGAGGTGTGATGGGACATTGCCTTTCCCTAATTGTTGGGTTGCCTCCCACCCCTAAAGATTCCTGGACTGTGAGAGGGGGTAGACCTGGCTGGGGGACCACTTTCCCGTACATGAATTTTCATGCACCGGGCCTCTAGTTCTAAAATAAAAGCAAGACTCAGTAAAAAGACATCATAGAATTCAACATGTTATCTAATACCGTACTCCTCCTTTCTGAGAGTTCTTAAAAGAAAACACAAGTTCCCTTAGCTCCTTTCCAATCTATGCTCAACTTATATTTGCACATAACAAATAATAGACATTCCACAGCTAATGGTTATCTTCTAGGTTCTAGGAAGTAAACCATAATAATGACCTAATTAAACTTAAGACCAGTTTCCTTACGTACTGTTTCATAAAATACTAGTATATGCAATAAAAATAATTCAAAAAGAAAATTGCAAACATTTTACAGATTAAAATGAAACTGATCTTTGTGCAACAACTTAGTACCTTCATGTTATATTTCAAAAACATTTACTCTAGCCCTAGCAGGGTAGCTTAGTTGATTGGAGAGTCATCCTATACACCAAAAGGTTGCAGGTTCAATCCCTGGTTGGGGCATGTATGGGAAGTAACTAATTGATGTTCCTCACATCAATATTTCTCTCCACTTCCCCCATCTTCTCTAAAATCAAAATAAAAACATCCTCAAGTGAGGATAAAAACAAAAAAATTTACTCTAATGCTGTAGATAACATCTACAATATGCTTAGACACTGATAACAACTTGGTGTTAATTGATTTTAGCTATTTACTGAAGTTGATTATGTGATGTTTTGCATCTGTTGATTTATCAATGAATGAAATAGATTTTTTCCCTCAAAATTTCAAAAGTTATCCTTCCATAAATAACCTTTAGGCTTAAGTATAAGTAAAGCAATTAAATACTTGAAACTAGAAAAGACTAATGAAAAACATCTTGGCTGATTAAATAACTACTGTTATATGATGCCCTCTTATATACCACTAAATAACTTATAGATATCAAATTCTCATAAAAATGCTGACTTCTGTGCTTTGAAAATTCATTTTCTACTAACCACACAAACAAACTTAGAAAGTAGTATATACATACAATCTCTACTTCCATGTTGAATTGTGTTGCAAAGATAGCCACTCCTGGTGCTACAGGAAAGACACCATACAAAAATGCATAATTCGATAAACTTGTATGGTTTACTATACTGTCGCCCTTGTCCAAGACTTCCACCATTTCTCTGCACAGAAGTGGCAGCACCAGGCTGAAGAAACAAGAAATGCATCATAACTTGATATCCAAGCATGCTGGTCCCCAGGTGGTAAATTGTTCTAGTAAGGTTGGCATTAGGTTATGCTTCTCCTTCCCAGAATACATGCATGCATATATTCTCTGCGTGCCTATTTGTGGACATTTTGTTGGAAAAATCAAGAACTCAACTTAGAGCCAAATTCCAATATTGGGAGGAAGAAAATCAGACTTTTTTGCGCTACAATACTTGCAAAAAGCTTGTAAAAGTTGTAATAGCTGCTGTTTCTTGTTTCCTCTAATAGTTCCATGAAATGTTAAAATATGGACAATCTGAGTAAACTTTTAAAAAGAAAATTACTAAACTTTTTGAAAAACAATAAAGCTGATCTTTATTATGATTAGGGGTTTAAATGGTTCAGGTAATGATAACAATGCTGCTCAATTAGGTTCTCAAAACCACTAGAAAAATAGGTATCTTACAATGAGCTCTTCATCTTTGGAGACAAAAAAGGGTAACAAAGGAACTGAAACAAGTGGAAATAGAGCAGAAAATTAGTGAAATCCAGACCTGGTGAAGTCAATTATTAAACAGATCCTTCAGGATTCCATAAAAAAAGCATTATCAATAGAAGCTGAGCTAATAGAGCTTTTCCCTTAAAAAGAACAAGGTTGATATTGTCACAGCAGCACCTAGAGAGATGCGCTAGGATGGAGTAAAGAACTACCCTTCTGTGTATTTTTCAATTAAAAAAATAGATGAAAATATTAAAAAGGGACCGAAGACCCATAAAAAAGATGTTAAAAATGAGAATATTTAAATTCTACTTGTAAGTTGATAATACTATTACTGTTAGAAGCATATTTAGTACTGTACTAATACTAATACTTTATTTTTGAGAAGCATAATACTACCATAAATAATATTCAGAATTTACATTCATTTGTATTATATTGAAAATGTAGAAACTATTTTATATTCCACTGGTCTCATAAATTTAACTGTTAATACAAGAGTTGAACTCAATAGTTAAGAATGCCCCAAGCACCTTGGGATAATCTTGCAGTAAAATTGATATCATCTACACCTTGAAGTATAACTCCATGGCTAAGGAGCTAAGTTGTAGAATCATTAGTTATTGATAACTTTTTATTTGACAGGCTAGGGTCAGATGGTTGATACTAATCATACATATTGACTTACTTATATTTAGAAATTTCGACCACCCTTAGAATTACAGAATATTTTCCTCAAATTGATAAAAACAGTTGATATTCAAAATTATTGCTCTAATCACAACTAAGATTTTAACAGATTTAGAAAACTCAGAAATCCTGCAAAATTCCTTATAAAATATTACCCAAGTGAGACATTAGGAGACATTAAAAAATATTATATAAAAGCTGAAGAAAAACCAATAATCTTTATCCTCTAACAGTAAAATGGAAAGGATAACCTACATGAGATAAGGAAATGACTTTGCACAATACACCAACATCACATTTTCCTTTAAGTTACAATTATTCATGAGGCGGGATCATTATTATCAAACTACTTGAAGGAGAAAATAGTTGCAGACACATCCTAATGAACTGACTAAATAAGACTTTCATGAAATATAATCCCCAACTTACAGTTTAGCAGTAATGAGAAGAATTAGTACAACAAACGCTGACTTCTTCAGTTTCCTTATTTTTCCTACCATTGTAAGACCAAGATAGAATAGAGCTGATCCAGAAAAAGAATTTGCAAGTCCATCAAGAAAATTTTCCATATATTCAGGCACCTTTTGATCAAGAATAAAATTAAAGGCAATGCCAATGAAGACCATAAATACTATTGGGTTCTGTATTACTCTCAGAAGTCCAAGTCCCACAATTTTTATTTTGCTTTGAGAAGCATTTTGACTGTCTTTCCATTTCTGAATTTCACAGAAGATGAACCCTATAGGGTTTAGCATCATAAGAGATATTGGTGCCACCAAATAAATGTACTGGAGATATTCTGGGTATGTAGTTTGATATAAAGCTTCAACTGCAAAACAAGAATTAAAATAAATTTTAAAATGATTGCCACAGAAACATTAATAAGTTATGTATTTAATGTTATCTGTAATTATAGCATATTATAAATTAAATATAAATAATGCAGAAAGGCCACATTAGCCTTGTTTTGTAAAAAGAACATTTTAGTAGGAAAGTTGAAAAAAAGAAAAACATACTATTAAATAACATTTAGCTTATAAAATAATAATAAACTTTTACAAATTATTTTTAGTAATACTTTACTAAATCCTACTAAGTAGAGGCTTAGACTAGTCACAATAAAATGGGAGAATTGTAGAATTTTTAAAAGAAACAATTCAAAGTAAAATTGTTATAACAGATGTTTAAGTAATAATAACAACAAGGCAGTTAGTTGTTGGTTCCCTTGAGAGAGAAGTCCTACTAGAGTGGTGAGGCAGAAGACAGGGTACAGAGGATTGAGGAGTAAGAGGCACACAACAAATTCAAAAATGAACATTGAAGTGCTTAAGTCCAAGCTATGCAGGAGAAGATGTGAAGATGGAAAATGGTTTACAGAAAAGAGACTGGAATCCCTACAAAGTCTAAGAATTAGATGCAGTTGGAAGTTTGGGAGTTCAGAGTAAGTCTGAGAGTGAGCTATTGAGTTTAATATTTCCCAGATAAGTAGGTCCAGGATAATGTAAGATAACCATGTTAGTTAGTGGCTGACTGGAGATGAAGAGGTCAAGCAACTAAGAGGACTGAGAAATTAATGGGTAGTTCACATAGATGTCAAGTCAAACAAGATAATGGCAAAACGCGGGGTGCAGAGGAGATAACAGTGAGCCAGATATTCTAGTCTTCAATGAATGAGAAGGAATGACTAGAATGAGATGATAGCAAGGAGGCTCTGCATGAACCTCAAAGAGGCAATTTTTACAAAAGAACAAGTAATAATGGCCTTGCAGTGGTAGAAGGTAGCTATGAGGATGTCAGCCCTATCTACCATTGCTCGTGTAAGTATGCAGGTGATGAGAAAATGGGCAGCCTCCATTTGAGAGGAATGAAAGGAATGCATGGCTTTAAGGAAGACCAGTGAAGATGCTGAAGAATTAGGAATGGAAAGGTAGATAAGAAATATTTGGGAGGGGATTACAGTGGAGTCATGTAATGCACATTTAACACAAATTCAACTATTCTAAGGAAGACAAAAGCTTTAATTTTCTTTTCCTTCCTTCCTTCCTTCCTTCCTTCCTTCCTTCCTTCCTTCCTCCCTTCCTTCCTTCCTTCTTTCTTTCCTTCCTTTTTAATAAAGCAGGTCCCCAAATGCAAATGAATTACTTTACTTGCTGTTCACTGAAGAACAACAATGCTAGAGAAAAAAAAAATCAGGATGAGTTAGACTTAAGAGAAATGGTGCCGTAAATACAAAGTATGTGTGCTATATTTTGTAGGTGATTTAAAGGATTTTTCAAGGTCTTGACTGTACATGAACCTAACCACTGCATAAATTAAGTCTCCTTAGAAGTGGTATATGGGTTGGATCAGACTTTTTGCAGTTTCTTGGTGGAAGTGGGGGTTGGTGACTTGGTCATGGCTTGATCAGGGCAACTTAGAGACTTGAAGTAAGCAACCTGGTCTCCAGGCAGATTTTTGGCAATGAGTTCTGAAATTATTCAAACTACTATATAAAGGCTGATGCATAAATGATTTGAGGTTAAGAAAGATAAAAGAATAGCCACAATCACTCACCAGGAGAAAGGCAATCATGTGAAAAATGTAAAAGATTAGCTTTCTCAATTTACATGAAGATAAAGTGACACTGGTAGGAAAATATATTAGTTTACTTACTCAGGATACTTAAATTCAGTTAATGTCATGCACATGTCCTGTTAAAGTTATGCAACTAGATTATATAACCTGTAGAAATTCAACTTGTTCTCATTAGCTAACGATGACTTTTTATAAGATTCAATTCCCTTCCTTTTAGTTAAGCACATACAGAGGACTACAATATCTCTGAAATGAAGCAGTGGTTAAGCACACACAGAGGTCTATAATATCTCTGAAATGAAGTAGTGGTTAAACAAAACATATTACATAAAACTTCACAAATTCTTTCCAATTTCCAAACCAGGTGTACTAGTTCTACAGCTCTTAGTGGTTTTCTTTCATGTTTCGTAAGGTTTTATCTTTTAAGGAAGAAATGCAGCACTTGCTCCTGGCTGGGTGGCTCAGTTGGTTGGAATGTTATATGGTACACCAAAAGGTTTCAGGTTCAATTCCAGTCAGGGCACATATCTAGGTTATGTGTACAGTTCCCGGTTGAGGTGCATATGGGAGGCAACAAATGATGTTTCTCTCTCATCTCCTTCTCTCTCTCTCTTCCCTCCTCGTTCCTCCCTTCCCTTTAAAATCAATTTTTAAAAAACCATTTTCAGATGATGATTAAAAAAAAATAGCAGCACTTTAAATAACTATTTCTAGGTAGCTAACTTTTCCTAATTAGGTATTCTAAGAGAAAGGCATCCATACCTGTCTACCACTCAATTTTAAAAATAGAAAGTGTATTTTGGAAAAGCCTCGTGTTTTCAATCTGAGCACAAGAATTTTCGCAAGTGGCCAAGATAAAATACATAAACTTTGACAACTTAACAGCCCACAAAAGGCCCTTAAGTTAATGCTTTTTTCCATAATTTACTTTCCTGGCACACTAGCATTTAATTACCATCATATAATAAACTTTGAATTGTTTTAAAGAGCAATACAAATTTGAACAACCATCTATTATTTGCAGCTAGCGGCTAGCCAATCACCAAGTACTTTCTCCTTTTTCAGATTTTGTCTTTTTTCCTCTTGATACCACTGGTCAAAAAATTTCAAAACTGGATTACTTAATGTGTTTCCAACCAATATCCTTTTGATTTTTCTTGGCCACCCTTTCATCCAGTTTATTCACTGCTGACAATATCATCTAAATCTTGATTAAAAAAAAAAAAAGGTTTCCCCACAGCTCTCACTGCACACAAGAACAGCTATATAACCTTTCTTTTGACATTCACAGTCCAGTATCCTCAATTGGACCCTATTTACCAGCTCATCTCTCTGGGAATATTTAGCTATTCCTTAGTGCAAAGCCTCCATCAACCAGTTTAATAGGATAGTTACACCAGACAAATACCAGGTTTATGACTAGTTCTACATGCTGACCATCATCCCCCAACTTCTTGAAATCTCCCCTTTCTCATCTAACTCTTGCCTACTGTTTTCAGGCCTGTCTCAGGTACTACTTCTTCCACCAAGTCTGCAATCTGTATCATAGATATCCTTTTCTCTGAGTGACTCTGGTAACTTGTGTCATATTAGTGCCACCTCAACTCATTCTAAGTTCCTTGGAGGCATCATTTTGTAGCCCCAGGTCCCAGCACAGTACTGAGCAAAACTGAAAATAGTTGCTGAATGGAATTAACACATCAATGAATGTCAAAGGTTTCAAAGTAGAAATGCATTTTTTAACACACAATAATTTATATCTAATTGTTGTTTATTAACCTGTTTTCTTTTTATATCCAAATTTTCTTCCTTTTTCATTTTCTGCATATTTATAAAGCAAGTCATTATTGGGGTATCTCTAGTTAGTTGGAGAGGTATTTGAAGGCAAAAGAAGCATAATCTAGCGGGATAGCAAAAAATCGGGAATAAATAAATACTTGCTAAATTACTAAAAGATTATGGTTTAACATGGGAAATTTCAGTCCACTTCTGCCATTCATTTGCATAATTACTTAACCTTATGTCTTTATAAATTAGCCCTATTCTTTTGCTACCAATCTGAAGGTGATTTTTCAAATCTGAAAAAAAAAATGAAAGCAGCGATTCATACTAACAAATTAGATTTATAATCACTATGTCAACTATTAAGCTCTATTAATTAGAAATAAGGCTCTTGGGGTTGGGGAGAAACCCATTATGAGGAATTATTATATAGCTTTGAAGAACTAAGAGACAAATTTAGCCACCCACTGTGGCTTCTATTTTAATTCTGACAGATTTTCAATCCCTAGCAAATACCACAAAGACCCAGATAAGATCATTCTGTTATTTAATGGCATATAGTTAAATGCTTCATTTCCTTTTTGTTTACAGCTCAAACACTAGAGCATAATTATGATTAGTCAGGATACTTATCTATTAGCATTGTTTAAGTAATAAATTATAGGATTTAACTGTGCCCTCTTAGTAACTTTTAATGATCAAGGCAAAAAACAATTCTGATTTGCTGAAATCAACATTTCACCTTGGTTTCCTCTCACACTCATATTTCTTTAAGTACCTTTGAGAAGAACTGTTTTTAAGCCCTGGCCAATCTGATTCGATTGATTGGAGCACCAAAAGGCAGTGGGTCCAATTCCTGGTCAGGGCAACCGATTATGTGGGAGGCTAATCCATGTTTGTCGCTTACACTGATGTGTCTCGCCCCACCCTCCCTAAATTCAGTTGGGGGAAAAAAAAGAATTGTTCTTAAGAAACAGACAGCTTTAGTATGTAGTTTTCTGTCACTTGACTATAGATAAATCATTTTAATGTTTCATAGACTGTTATAATTATCATAATATAGAGAAAAAGGAAACATGATTGTCCTTTTCCTTTATTCATTATCTGCCTTCTCCTTGTCACCTGTAAACTGGATTGATGTTATGAAACAAATGCAGTCTTAAAAAGGGTATGTCTTATAAGCTATGATGTTTATCTGTGAACAAGAGAGTGGAAATTCCTGCAAGAGGCCAGCCACATAGCGAACTGAAAAGGTCTTCTCTCTAGATACACGAACTATTCTGTTCACAATGAATGAGGCCAAAAGGCAGATGGGCATGGACAGCAACAGTAAATCACCTCATTGGAGCAGATGCATGGCCCTGCAGTTCTGTACCACACCTTCCAATCTGCAGATATATGAAAAAGCACTTCTGTCTATACTATTCAACTCTGGTAAAGGTATTGTTTACCATCTAATGTTACAAAAGCTCTTATATTATTTGTGACTTAAAATATTAAAAAACACACACACACAAGTACTACAACTCAACATCTATAACCATAATCATTGGGGAAATTGAGTTCTCACACTGCTGGGAACATGGTTATTACCAGATTCATTGACTTAATGTGGGACATAAGAAAAGTAGTGATGAATATGGTCGACTACAGTTTTTAGTTGGAGATTCTGCCTCAATATGAAAATGAACAGATTTACTTAATAGGTCTTTTCCACTACTACTCATTTTGTGAAATATTTTTAGATTAATGCAAAGATAATAAAATGTTGATTCTCTGTGAAAGTAATGTATTACAAGGGCTAGTTGGGTCTTCTGAAGATTAAATGGGCATGTTATACAACTGTGTGGCATAGAGAATAGAATGTCCAGGATTTAGAACCAGAAAACCTAGGTTTGGGTCTCAGGCACCTGAAAGCTATCTGACATGGGATAAGGCAAACAAACCTCTGTAAGTCTGTCTCCTTACTTAAAAATGAGGATCATAATATCTGCCCCACCTCAAATGAGATAAGTAAATAAGAACTCTATAAACTATAAAGTTATAAATGTTAGTTCTATTACTTATGTACTTACTGATTTATGAGAACATGAAACTATATACTTACAATTTATGTCTAAATTAAGATACAGCAATATTTATTAAATATTTAGTACTATTGCACTGAGCCACTTCTCAGGTCTTTATACCATAAATACTTTGACAAATTTACATTATTAATGCAGCTCTGAAGAGAAACTTCTTGCTTTTATTTCCAAAGTCTTTATTTTAATGCTTGGTTCATTCTTAATTTTAAATGTCAATAACCTTAAACAAACACCTATCTGGTTTCTGACTATTTACAGCTCAGTTATATAAGAGCCTAGTTTTTTTCTCTCTCATAAACCTCCTGCTTTACTCATGGTTATTTAATTTTAAGGTATACCTCTGTTTCTAGTAAAAGAGATGTAGGAGGGTCAAAGGAGGAGAAAGATGAAAAGTATAGTCCACCAAAATCCTTTTGGTGCCAGTAATGAGATAATCTGAGGGGTGGGGACAGGTTAAAACTACATGATAAGAAATTTGAAAGTTAAATTTCAATTGTCCATTTTGTTATGTTTTTTATAGTCTCTGTTCAGAAGCTACATCATCAGAAAGGCCTTTATTGAACCCCTACCTCAAGTAGCACCTTCTCATTCTTATCCCTCTATAATACTATTACTTATTTTTATGGCCCTTGTCATTATTTTAATTTTAATTTTCCATTAAAATGTACAAGAATGTTGTTCACAGTTGTATTCCATCAGCTAGCACAGTCACTGGTCCAAAACAGGTCTCTATGGATGAACAACTGAATGAATGACTAGCTCTGTAGTATTCAGGGCCTCATATTATAATACATGATCAAAGCACAACATAAACTTTAATTTAATAATAAAAATATAAACAAGTAGTTACTAAATATACATTTTTTTTAAATGGCAGTTTTGCACTTTATTTTAAATATATTTTTATTGATTTCAGAGAGGAAGGGGAGGTAGAGAGAGATAGAAGCATCAATGATGAGAGAGAATCACCGATGGCTGCCTGCTGCTCACCCCCTACTGGGGATGGAGCCCACAACCCGAGCATGTGCCCTTGACCGGAATCCAACCCGGACCCTTCAGTCCGAAGGCTGACACTTTATCCACTGAGCCAAAACAGCTAGGGCAAAATGTACATTTTCTTAATGTCAGAGTATTCCGGAAAAAAAAAAAAAAAGATTTTTCAAGATATCTCAACATCCCAAACTGGTATGTTTATTGTTTCATCAGGAAAACATACACATGTAGAAACATAAAATTAGATTGCTTAAAGAATTGGAAAGATGAAGATGGAAAAGTTGGAAAGGTGAAAAAACCCTCAATGTGTTTGTTCTTAAACAAAAAATTAACTTCAACTAAAGTACATGTTGAAGAACAGTAAAAGAATATGTATTCTAGGTGGTAAGAAAAATAAGGGATGGAAAAAGTCACTCATAAAATTCCACTGCTAACATTTAGTAATGACTTTTTATACAGACAAATATCTATCTCTTTTACATAATTTAAATCAGAATCTGATCTCTTCTGGAAATTATACTTCTTTCATATATGATTATTGAGAATAAAAAGAATACTATTAGAAAGAAAATTCACAAAGTTTATTTGGATATGACCATTTGATTTAGTTAGACCTTTCAAGAACTCAAACTCTGAAGTTAAGGAAAAATATAATTCATCCTAATTTAAGATATAGCTAAGAAAAACGTACAAAATATTTCTTAGATATAAGAGTATTTATCACTAACAAGTGCTTAAATGAAAAGGGTTACATTCTGGTACCTTCTAAAACACTTGAATTTTTTAGAAACTTGAAAAATATAAAATAACTTACCTATAGGATATCCCAATGCAAAGTCATTACTTTGTGTAGCAAAAATAGGGAACAGTCCAGCTTTGCTAAATCGACTATTAGGACTGGCAACTAATAAGGTTAATACACACACAGTGAAAAATACAGAAGCTTTGGCAATTAAGATGCTATATAGGAAAGACCAATCCACATTGGAAAAATTAAGTACAACCATATTTTTGAATAATAAAGCTGGAAGTGCAAATCTGGAGACAAAATTTCCCAGTCCTTTGGCCTGTGTTGATGTTATGACATTGGTCCTTCCTGCTATATAACCACAAAAGACTATACCAAAGCATTCTAGTAAGGCTGGAAAAAGCCTTGATATTGACATTGAAGATGAGTCATTAGTGGAATTGAATCGATGCATTACTGTTGAGGACAAAGTTGTGGTCATATTGACTGCAATGGTTAAATTCTTGGCAGGTAAATCAGAAAAAGAATTCATTTTCTTTCACCCTCCAACTCCAACCAGATCTCTGGAAAGAAGGAAGAAAAATTCAGTGTGATAATTAGTAGGAAGAATTCTAATCGAAAGGATACATTGGCAAACCTAAACTTATTAAATGGCCAAATAAATAACATACTTTTCTTCAACTACCATCAGAGAAAAATGCAAGTAATAAAAGGGCGGCAGGGGTAGGAGGAGTGTTTCCTCACTAACAGTAACTTCTTTACTTTCAAAGGTGAGTCAGTGCAAAATATTTATGTTGTTGTCCTATATTCAATATCAGACTTGAGTAATACAGCTGCAGTAGTGCCCCGAGGTCCTTTCCAGTGGTCCACCCTTGAACTCCACCTACTGATTAAGAACATGGAGCTCACAGAGTCTCTGATGAATATTCACCTGCATTCAACTTCTCCAGAAATTTCAGAAATTCTCAGGGTTACATCAAGGAGACACACTAGACAGAAGGGGCTTTCCAGCCTGTGGCCATACTTGACTATAGGATAGGAAGAAGGATATAGTAGAGTATCACTTATCAACTTTAAACCAGTAACATATTTTAGGTATCACTTTCATCATCTGTATAATAGTACCCACCAAATATAAATTTGATATTATTCAAGTAATGTCCTTACAATCACATCTGAAACAAAGTAATCCCTTAACAAAAGTTAAACATGATTTTGGTGGCATATTAAGAGAACGAAACAAAAAATGATGGCATTCCACCAACCTACTCTTAATTCCTGTTATACCAGCCACACATTGGCCTTCTTGAATGTCCCAGTACCTTTGTGCTACATGGACTTTGCACAAGCAGTTAATTCTAAAATGTTCTCTTTTCTACCCACCCACCACTCCCCTACATACTAACACCTACTTATCCTCTAAATCATATAGTCCAGGAGTTGCTTCTATCAGGTAGCAACTCTAACACCACAGCCAGGACATGATTCTTTCTCAAATATAATCATGTTCCTTACCTTTAGACCACTTTTCTCATTTTATAATTATACTAAGCATTAGAGTGGCTATTTGTTTTATGTCTATCTCCTTGAGTAGACTTTTAAGTGCTACAGAAACAGAGTCTGTGCGTGTTTTTGCTTATTGTTATGTCCCTACCACCTAAAATAGTGCATGGCACACAAGAGACTCCATATGTGTACATTTTTTAGTAAATCAATGTTCTCTTTTAGAAACTATCTAGTTCATGGACAGAAATCTTTTTTTTTTTGATGATAAAGTATTCTAAGTTTTTCACTATAGTAAATAGTCCAAGATCACACAATGTGTTCTAAAAGGTTCTAAAGCTGTTCATTAAATGTTAAAGAACACTAATGTGTTGTAAAATGTTGTAAAGATATTAAAAAAATGCTGAAGCAAGAATGCTAATATTATAACCAGACTCCTCTCTGCTGCCAGGGACACATGAACATGAAGTTTAGACATGTTCAGCTAATCAGCTCTTATTAGTAATTTGAAATTAACGTGGCAACTGCCAATTTATAAGTAATTATTCTGGGTTAATCATCTAAAGAAGTCGTTGGCAAACCTTGGCTTGCGAGCCCATGTGGCTCTCGAGCTGCGGTTTGCTGCTCTTGTTGACTAATGAGTTTGCTGACCACTGGGATAGGGGCTTAATCACAAGGGACAACAACAGCCTGTTAATTATTGGAATCAAGATTCTCTAAAGTGACCTTATGTAAGGTAGAAAGTAGAAAAGCTCATTCCCGAAATGTAGAGGTTAAGTTCTCGAACACCTACATCACATTAAAAAGTCCCTGGTGGCAGGCCAGAGACCAGCAATAACTGATACTCAGAGGTGTGAACGAGATAATTTTCTCTGTGCTACCATGGTATAAACGAAACCATTTAAAAATGTACATTTAATCTGGATCAGGACAAGGATTTTTCTACCGGGATTAGATAGGAGTGGTCAATATACACAAAACCTACAATATTCACATACCTGAAGTTTAGCAAGTCAGTGTCCAATTATATCCTGGGAAAGCTACTGGTTGGTACAGGTACTCATAGTTGAACTAGGAGCTGGTAAACAATTAAAGCAAAGGTGTTAAACATTTGGAGCCATTAAAAGTCAGTGCTAAAGAATAAGGTAATAGCCCTAACTGGTTTGGCTCAGTGGATAGAGCATCGGCCTGAGGACTCAAGGTTTTCAGGTTCGATTCCGGTCAAAGGCATATACCTTGGTTTTGGGCATATCCCTAGGAGGGAGTGTGCAGGAGGCAGCTGATCGATGTTTCTAACTCTCTACCCCCCTCCCTTCCTCTCTGTAAAAATAATAAAATATACTTTTAAAAAATAACAAGGTTGATAAAGTAGCCCAGTCTTCTGTTATTTTTTTCTTTTTTTATATATTTCTTTGATTTTTTACAGAGAGAAAGGGAATGGGATAGTTAGAAACATCGATGAGAGAGAAACATCAATCAGCTGCCTCCCACACACCTCCTACTGGGGATATGCCTGCAACCAAGGTACATGCCCTTGACCGGAATTGAACCTGGGGCCCTTGAGTCCATAGGCTGACGACGCTCTATCCACTGAGCCAAACCAGTCAGAGCTTGTTATTTTTTTCAAAGTTCCCTATATGTATTTCTTTGCCTGGAGTATTAATAACTGATAGTGCTCACTAACCCTTATTTGTACCACACTCACATTATCATTACATTTCAATAGTTTTTAAACCAATAGTTTTAACTAAACTAACAGTTGTTTAGTGAAAAGAGTCAAAAAGATATGAATCTAATTTTGGACCTTATCTCTTATCAACTTTTTGGGCAAGTTACCTAACCCCTCAGAAGCTTAGCTTCTTTAACTATAAAATTAGAGTAAAAATCTCCTTAGAAGAATATTGTGAGGATTGGAGATTTTATACTAAGCTTATAGTTTATCACAAAGTAGGACCTCAAGAAATGGTATCTTTGACCCAGCGATCCCACTCCTGGGAATATATCCTAAGAATCCTGAAACACCAATCAGAAAGAATATACACACCCCTATGTTCATAGCAGTGTTATTTACAATAACCAATATTTTAAACCAGTCCAAGTGCCCTTCAGAAGAGAAGTGGGTATAAAGACTGTGGTATATTTACACAGTGGGCTACTATGCGGCTATAAAAAAGAAGGAACTCTTATCTTTTGTGACAGCATGGATGGACCTGGAGATTATTATGCTCAGTGAAATAAACTAGACAGAGAAAGATAAACACCATTTGATCTCACTTATATGTGGGATCTAATGAACAAAATAAACTAACGGACAAAATAGAACCAGGAGCATGGATACATGGAACAGACTGCCAGAGTTCAGAGGTAAGGGAAATGGGAGAGGGGGGGGGTGTTGTATGAAACAAGGTGGAGATTAGCCAAAGAACACATATGCATAGCCCATGGAGACAGACAACAGTGTGGTGAAGGCCAGGGGAGGGGGAAGAGGTGCTGGGCGAAGGTGGGTCAAGGGGGTGGGGGGATGGAGGACATCTGGAATAGTGCCAATACATTTTTAAAAATGGTAGCAATTGCTATTAGGAGTTATAATCCTAAGAATAATAATAATGATGATGATGATAACAACAACAACAACAACAAATTAAATATTGGTATACTGTATTGTTCTATTGCAGTTCTTCAAACAATATTTGGTATTAAAGATCCTTCAACTAAAATTGAGGGACAGGATGGATCATTAAATTTATCCATTTTTATTTTATACCAAGTAACTAAGAGGAGTTCAATTTCGTTTGATCTTAAATAGGTGTTAGCAGAAAAGGGAGAGCTCATTTTTCTCATGGTGATGGTCAAATAGTTGTAGTAATGTCCAGGTTTAACTCTCAGTTAGTTGAAAATTCAGAGAAAAACTGAAAAGTAATTTTCCCTGAGGTTTCTTTCAATGTTCCTCAACATTATAAAAGAAATACCTGCTAGTGGAGGGGAAACCAAAATAACTAAGAAGGACTTACAAAGTTTTGTCTTGTTTTAATTTCCCCCCACCAGCCCCCATGGTAGGAAAATGTGCTTTCTAAAACATTCTTTTAAAATAAACAGGAACCACAGTAATGGGAGTTTTTTTAAAAAAAGTTACATCCAGTTTTTTCATCTGGTTAAAACAAAGCTTATTGTGTAACAAACACACTGACTGACCTGTCAGTAAAAGGGGCAGCAAATGCTACATACAAACCACTTCAGGCTACTGCATACTGGCATTTTGTTTAGATGACCCCAGAAAAACCACTGAAATTTTAATTGATATCAAGTAAAAGTCGGGAAGAGGGTTTTCTGATTAATTTCAAAGAGGAAGCTTTAAACTCTCGGGCTGTCTCCCAATCCCCTTTACCCCATGGAAAAGCATACTAGTGTGGCACTATTAAAGCACCCTTCCACAGCGACCGTCGCACCATCCACTGCTGGTTGGGAGCCAAATGTCCTTCCTAGAGACGCAGCGTGGGGGACACTGAGCGCTGCTCTTCCTTTGTAGACTTTGGCCCTCCGAGACAAGGGTGTGGAGAGTCGCTGCCCATATAGGCCTCCAGAAAACAGCTGCCACCCAATGCCCGCCAGGCAGCAGCACCAGTGGAAAGGCAGTTAGGTGTGTGCTGCTGGGGTAACAAGTTGTTCCTTCGGTTTCCCCTGGGCATGGGCGTCACAACGTCACAGTAACTGACATGCTCTGGAAGAGGAGGGTACGGGAGAAAACGTGGGGCAACTCTCCAAGAAGGTCCCGGGAGAGCAGATACCGAGGGCGCCCCTGGGGATAAAGGGAAGAGTCCGAGAATGACAGGCAGGGTGGAACGAGGTGCTCCTCGAACTAGGGAATGGCAATTCTGTCACCAGAAGGGACAAACAAGCCTCCCTTTGCCCTACGCAAGCCTTCCCGGGTGGCTCCCCGTGTCCTAAAGGTGGGCGCTGCGGGGCAGAGGCGGGGTGGGGGTGGGGGCGCACAGGCGGTGGGCTTCGGGCCTGGGAGCCGAAGGCTGGGCGCTGCCCACCTTGCTCAGATCCAGGGGGCAGGGGCACCGGGGGCCCATCTCACCTGCTACGTCTGCAGCCCCGGGGCCGCGAGAAGGGAGTCGGTGCTCGCGGGGGCTAAGCAGGGAGGAAATCACCGTCATCTCCTACGCCCGGCGCCCCTCGCAGAGAGAGCTGTGGGCTGCCGGCTGCAGGAGCTCAGTCACGTTCCACGAAAGTGAGATTCAGTGAAGCGGTGGCGGGGTCGGCTCCACCCCGGCCGGCCCTGCGGCCCCGCCCCGCCCGCAGGCCCCGCCCTCCCCAGGCCCCACCCCCGCTCACAGGCCCCGCCCTGCGCCGCGAGCCTCCGGGCTCACCCTCCTGCTCCGCCCCTGCCTCCAGGACGCTGAGGCACTTAGACTCAGGAGGCGGGACTTCCGGCCGCCCGGCTCCGGCAAAATGGCGGCCCCAGGGGGTAATCCTCATCGCTCGTTTTCCTAAACTCAGCTTCAGAGGCCTTTAGTCTTTCCCTCTAACCCCGGCGTCGTGTGATCCGCCAGTTCCTCTCTTTGTTAACCTAATCATGTTTATAGCACCACGTTTAAACGCGAGGATTTAAATAAGAATCAGGCCCGGTTCAGAATCGCGCCTTCCACTTTCCCCAGGCAGTGTGACCTTGACTTTGCTAAAAGTCAAGATTTAAATGTCTGTGAAGCTTTAGCACTGTGCTTAATTTAGAATAAGCTCCCAGCCCCTGCCTGCTTGTGTTTATATTTTGAGGGGAAACAACATGCATATCCCCTTGGTTGGCCAAGAGGATACTGGTTGTATGGTGGTGGAAAACTTCCAGAGCTTCTTGAAATGAAGGGGCCCCAAATACCGTAGATCCTCCAAAAACACCTTTTCTTTCACGTGGTTTGTTATAATGTGGATGAAATTCCAAGAATTTAACGCTTGTTTATATTAATTTGCCTATGGTAAAATTGGTTTCATCATAATGTTGTTTCCTTGCAGTTCCAAGAATCTATCCATAATGTTAGGTGAAGACTTACTGTATTAGAACTCCATTTTGAAACTAGAAGGAATCCTGTATTTAAGTTAGTCATTTGGGAGGAAAATTATTTCAAACTTAAAAATATTTATAACCCGACCCCACTTAATAGCATCTGTCCTTTGTAAAGCCTCTAGTTTGCTTTGCATCTTTAACTTTCTTGTCTTGCAACTTCAGTGTCTTCCTCTCATCTTGGTGGTTTTAGTGTAAAGATACAAGAATATAGCTCTGGCCAGTTTGGCTCAGTGGATAGAGCGTCGGCCTGTGGACTGAAGGGTCCCAGGTTCAATTCCGGTCAAGGGCAGGTGCCTTGGTTATGGGCACATCCCCAGTAGGGGGTGTGTGGGAGGCAGCTGATCGATGTTTTTCTCTCATGGATGTTTCTGACTCTCTGTTCCTCTCCCTTCTTCTCTGTAAAAAAATATATATTAAAAAAAAAAGATACAAGAATATAATTTGAAAAATTACAGTAAGCTAAGTATTGATTAAAGTGTTGTGGGCAGTGGGAAGGGCACCAGGTGTTAGACCAGTGGCATCTGACCAAACCTTGGTTCAGAGCCAAGATTCAAACTATAAGAGAATTATAAAATCACAGAGGTAGGAGAAGCAATTCATAGAAGAAATGGGCTTAGGAAACAAGTAATAGAAGCAAAGGAAGAGCCCTTGGAGTTTGGGAGTGAGGAAAGTAATGGTAAGTGCCTGGGGGAACCAAAAAGGCAAGGGGTGCTCCTGGAAGGGAGAGCAACTGGGTCCATCCTAAGGGTTTTAAGGGTGAAGTTTTTAGAGGAGGTCCCAGGGGCAGATTCAATAGAATATTCAGCAGTTTTCCAGGTATGTCCTTTCAGGGTTGTTGTTCCTATTGATAGTTTGGCTGGCACCAGGACAGTGGGTCATTATTCAATGCAGCTGATCCTGAGGTCAACCATAGCATTGCTTGTCTGGTTTTGTGGCTTTTCTGGCCTGGAGCTGAAATACAACTGAAGCCTAGATGTTATTTCTAGGTATGAAAGGTCAGGGGGTCCAAACTTCATGACCAGTGCTATGCTAGGGGAGGAAAGGTCACCCTAAGGAGGCACCCAAGGCTTTTCAAACTGGTGACCTTCTGTATCTGGTTCATCATCCTTGCTCTGCTCCTGTCTAACTATTATAAAACGATCTGAAAACTAAGCAGGAAAAAAAATGGTCAGAAACTGAAATTAGAAAAGTTATGCATTCTGCTCCTGTTCTCAACTTCACCTTTGTTTCCAATTGTTAAAAAGAAAACTAGAGGCCAAAAATGAAGTCACTTATGCTGGACCAGATCACTAAACTGGGTCTAATACCATAATCATAGTTTCAGTTCCTAATTTTTAAAAAAATAACTATGAATGTAATAAATAATTATAAAATACAGGATGAGGCAAAAGTAGGCTTACAGTTATTCATATGAACAGTAATATAATAATTTAAAATATTACAAGAATAAATTCTGATGTACTCACACCTGTAAATATTTTTGCTCCACCTCTATTCACATAAATTAGAAAGGAATGAAGTAAAAATCAATACCTATCGATAACATTTTACTACATAGTTTTTTCTATATATATAAGACTATTTAAGAAAAATAACATCACTCAATAGGCATGATTTTTCTACACAGGACTTTTAGCATCATCCTATATAATAAATGACTAATATGCTCAGTGTCTGGTCGTCTGGTTATCTGGTCGTCCATTCAACCTATCAAAGTATAATATGCTAATGATATGCTGACGCCATTTCAATTGCTCGCTATGATGTGCACTGACCACCAGGGGACAGTCAACTAGTCCATCAGTCGCTATTACATGCACTGACCACCAGGAGGCAGATGCTCTGACTGGTAGGTTAGCTTGCTGCTGGGGTCTGGCTGATCAGGACTGAGCAAGATGGGCTGGACATGCCCTGGAGCCCTCTCGCAATCCAACCTCCCCTGTTCCTCCCTTGCCCCAATCATGCACCAGTGGGGTCCCTCTGCCTGGCCTGCACCCTCTCGCAATTCAAGCTGAGGACTCCCCCCCCCCCCGAGTGCATGAATTTCATGCACTGGGCCTCTAGTTTTTTCATTAATAATATATAATTAACTTTTATCCATAAATATGGGTCTATATCATAATTTTTAATACCCTATTGAAATTTGAGGATAATCTTCTTTGAAAAAGTAGGAACTCTAAGCCATTCATAAAGTCTTAATAAAAGATGAGTAAATAAGAAGATAAACTAGTACAAATGGGGAGGAGGGAGACAAGATGGCAACTGACAGGAAGGTACAGAGAGAGAGTGTGTGAGAGAGTGAGGGAGTGATACAGGTGTGTGTGAACATGTGTGGGTGTGGGTGTGAGTGAAATAGGGACAGTTAGTCCCTGCAGGTCTTCCAGGGGTCTGCCTATCCAGACAGTCTTAGATGGCAAAACCCCGTAGCCACTGCAAACACTCCAGGGAGGACACCGGTGGCACAGAGACCACGGCATCTTGAAGAACAGAACTGCCTGAGACTAGGATCCTACCCTTGCCACCACCCAGTCTGGTCTCAGAAGCAAACCAGGACCCTACAGCTGCTCTGGTAGAAGACCTGCCACCACAGCTGCAGACCCAGGGACACCAGGACTCCAGGCACCTGGCTACAGATTTCTATGAGTCAAAAAGCCAGTCCCCCTCCCCCATGGCAGTGATATAGAAACTACCAGACCCCAGCTGCACAATAAGGCTTTCTGCACACACAAGGTAGTGGCAACTCTGCCCGACTTTGATGTCAGACACTGGAAGTTTGTTTCCCACAACTAGTCTCCATGCCCAGGCAGGGAGACTGAGTGGAATTCAAGCCTATCCACTCATCCCTAGGGAGGTGGTCTTCTGCAACCAGATCCCGCACCCAACCAGGGCAGGGAGAAAGCACTGAACTTGATCCCGGACTTGCAAACTTGGGGAATTTGTTTCCCGTGACTAATCTCTACGCCCAGGCAGGGAGACTGAGTGGAATTCGAGCCTAGCCACTCATCCCTAAGTAGGTGGTGGTCTTCTGCGACCAGATCCTGTGCCCACACAGGGCAGGGAGACAGCACTGGACTTGAGCCCAGACTTCAAATTCGGGAAATTTGTTTCCCACATCTCATCTCCATGCCCAGGCAGGTAGGCAGTCCTGAATTTGATCATAGTTGCATGACCTTGGGGAGCTTGTTTTCTTCAACTAGATCCTACATCCACGCAGGAAGTCAGCATTGATTTGATCCTGGGTTGCAAACCTGGGGAATTTGTTTCCCATGACCAGATCCTGCACTTTAGCAGAGAGGCTGTGATGAATTCAAACCTGGACGTGCAGTCTCAGGGAGTTTGTTCCCCATGACTGGACCCTGTGCCCACACAGGAAGGCAGTAATAAATTTGAACCTGGGTACATGGACACAGGGAGTTTGTTTTCCACAGTGCGCACTTGCATGACCAGACCCCACACCCACATAAAGAGGCAGTGCCACCTGACTTTGATTCAGGGCAAGTGCACACAGAAGGTTGTTTACTGCAGGGCAGAAGTGGACTTCCTGCCAACACAGTGCAACTGAGCAACACAGTCTCCATGGCAGATCAGGGACTCTGAATCTCCTAGATTCCGTTCCTCATTATGTGTGTCTGAGATCCCTGATTCCCAGTACATTCACACTAAGAGCCAGTGACTCCAATTCTTGGTGAATGTGGCACACAGCGACCTGGTTCACAGTATGAGGTAGCACCAAAAAACAGAGACTCTAATACTCAATTCTCGGCGTGGACACGGAGCCTCTGACTCCTGACACGCAACAGGGAACTTTGATTTTTGGCACATGCCAGTGGGTTCTCTGTTTCAGTGTGGCGCAGGCAGCATCCCTGATTCTAGGTACACACATGAGGCCACACTAAGTGCCGGTGACTCTGACCCAGGGCCAGAGTGGTTCCCACCAACCCACAGTAACCACACGTCTTGGTATCAGAGCTCTTCATTGACACTTGGGGGGTGCAAAACTCCCACTGCACATAGTCCAGGCCCCTGCAACTCAATATCTGAACCTCTGGTGATAGTTAGGATGGAGAGACAATGTAGCAATCCCCAGAGGAAAGAAAAGGAGGAATTGCCAAGTAAGAAAATAAGTAAAACAGAAGCATGTAACATGACAGAAAA
The DNA here is from genome assembly GCA_011751065.1 of Lasiurus cinereus. NCBI lineage: Eukaryota > Metazoa > Chordata > Mammalia > Chiroptera > Vespertilionidae > Lasiurus > Lasiurus cinereus. Next base: position 13,465,879 of record JAAGEH010000393.1, on the reverse strand, counting down.
AGAATTCAGAGTAATGGTCATACAGTTCATACTCTGGATGGACAAGAAAATCAATAACCTGTGCAAAAATCAGGAATAAATGAAAAATGATATGGCTATAATATGATATAATCAAAAACACCATGGAAGGCTTCAACAGTAGACTAGAAGAAGCAGAGGACCCAATCAGTAAGTTAGAAGATCAGGTATAGAAACAAGCCCAATCTGAACAGTAACTAGAGAAAAAGTTAAAAAGCAAGAGGAGAGCCTAAGGGAGCTTTGGGACAATATAAAACAAAATAACATATGTATAATAGGGCTGCCAGAAGGACAAGAAGAGCAGCAAGGATTAGAAAATTTATTTGAAGAAATAATGACAGAAAACTTCCCTGATATGGGGGGAAAAAAGTTACTCAAGTACAAAGTGTCCCAAGCAAGATGAATCTTAAAGATCCACAGCAAGACATGCCATAATCACAATGGCAAATGTTATCAACAAAGAGAGAATCTTAAAAGATGCAAGAGAGAGACAGAGAGTTACCTACAAAGGATCCCTCATCAGATTATCAAATGATTTCTCAACAGAAGCATAACAAGCTAGAAGGGAATGGAAAGAGATATATAAAGTGATACAAAGCAAGGGACTCAATTCAAGAATACTCTATCCAGCAAAACTAGCGATCAAAATTGAAGGGGAAATTAGGAGCTTCACAGACAAAAAAAAAAAAAGCTAAGGGGGTTTATCACTACCAAACCAGAATGCTAAAGGGAATGCTGTAAAAAGAAGAAACAAAAAGGTAAGAAGGAACACAGCCTCAAAAAATAAAAATGGCTATAAATAAGTACCTTTCAATTATAACTTTAGATGTAAATGTACTTAATGCTCCAATCAAAAGACTTTGAGTGGCTGAATGGATAAAAAAAACATGACCTGTATATATGCTGTCTACAAGAGACCCACTTCAGAATAAGGGACTCACAGTGACTGAAAGCGAAGGGATGGAAAAATATCTTTCGGGCAAATGGAAATGCAAAGAAAGCTTGGGTAGTAATACTTATATCTGACAAAATAGACCTCAAAGTGAAGGCCATAACAAGAGATAAGGAAGGCCACCTCATAATATTAAAGGGATTGATATAACAAGAGGATATAACCCTGGTAAACATATGCACCCATATACATAAAAAAATCTCCTGGAAGACATCAAGAAAGTGATAAGACAACAATACAATCATAGTAGGGGACTTTCATACACCACTGATACCACTGGATAAATCCTCTAGACAAAAAATCAGCAAAGAAACAACAATCCTAAATAACTCACTAGATCAGATGGAATTAATTGACATCTTCAGAACATTTCACCCCAAAGCTGCAGAATATACATTTTTCTCAAGTGCACATAGGACCTTTTCAAAAATAGACCACATACTAGGTCACAAGGAAAGTCTCCCTTAATTCAAGGTTGAAATCATACCAAGCATCTTTTCACACCACAATCGCATAATATTAGAAAAAAAACTATAATAAAAACAATCCAAAACACTCAAACACTTGGAAGCTGAATAGCATGTTATTACATATTGATCGGGTTACCAATGAGATCAAAGAAGAAATTAAAAACATTCTGGAAACTAATGACAATAAAAACACAACAATCCAAAACCTATGAGACACAATGAAAGCTGTCCTGAGAGGGAAGTTTATAGCTCTACAGGCCTACCTCAAAAACCAAGAAAAAGTAGTAGTAAATCATCTAATGCTACAACTCAAAGAATTAGACAGCAATAAGAAAAGCCCAGAGTGAGCAGAAGGAAGTAGATAATAAAGATTAGAGCAGAAATAAATGACATAAAGACCAAAAAAAAAAAAAAACCCTCCAAAAAACAAAACAATACAAGAGATAAATGAAACCAAGAACTGGTTCTTTGAAAGAATAAACAAGATTGCTAACCTCTAGCCAGGCTCACCAAGAAGCAAAGAGAGAGGACTCAAATAAACAAAATCAGAAATGATAGAGGTGAAATAACAATAGACCTCACAGAAATACAAAGGATTGTTAAAAAATATTATGAATAACTCTATTCCAACAAATTAGACAGCCTGGAAGAAATGGATATATTACTAGAAAAATACAACCTTCCAAAACTCAATCAGGAAGATTCTAAATATCTCAGTAGGCCAATAACTATGCAAGAAGTTGAAGCAGTCTTCAAAAAGTTTCCGGCAAACAAAAGCCCAGGCCTAGACAGCTTCCCAGGACAGTTATACCAAATATTCATGGAAGAACTAAAATAATGTCTTCCTCAGACTATTCCAAAAAATTCAAGAGAAAGGAACACTTCCAAGCTCCTTCTATGAAGCAAGAATTACCCTAATACCAAAATCAGATAAAGACAACACAATGAAAGAGAATTACAGGCCAATATCCCTCATGAACATAGATGCCAAAATCCTCAACAAAATTCTAGCAAATCAGAAAGATCATACACCATGACCAAGTAGTATTTATACCAGGGATGCAAAGATGGTACAATATCCGCAAATTAAACAAATTGAGGGAAATAAATCACATAATCATATCTATTGATGCAGAAAAAGCATTTGGCAAAATCTAACACCCTTTCTTTATAAAAACTCTCAGCAAGGTGAGAATAGAAGGATCATACCTCAACATCATAAAAGCCAAATATGATAGACCCACAGCCAGCACCACACTCAATGGACAAAAACTAAAACGATTTCCCCTAAGAACAGGAACAAAACAGGGATGCCCTCTCTCACCACTCCTGTTCAACATAGTACTGAAGTACTAGTCATTGCTATCAGACAAGAAGAAGAAATAAAAGGCATCCAAATTGGATAAGAAGAAATAAAACTGTCCTTATTTGCAGATGACATGATCCTGGACATTGAAAACCCTAAAGACTCCATCAAAAAATTATTAGACTTAATAAATGAATTCAGCAATGTAGCAGGATACAAAATTAACACCAAGAAATCTATGGCATTGCTATACACCAATAGGGAACTTACAGAAAGAGAGATTAAAAAAGCAATCCTATTTACCATCATACCAAAAAAATTAAGATACCTAGGAATAAACTTAACTAAAGAGGTAGAAGACCTATATGCAGAAAACTACAGGACACTGGAAAAAAGAGATAGAGGAAGACATAAACAAATGAAAGAGCATACCATGTTCATTGGTAGAATCAACATCATCAAAATGTTCATACTACCGAAAGCAATCTATAGATTCAATGCAATCCTCATTAAAATACCAATAGCATATTTCACAGACCTAGAACAAACTCTCCAAAAATTCATCTGGAATAAAAAAGACCCCAAATAGCTGCAGCGATTCTGAGGAAGAAGAACAAAGAAGGTAGGATTTCAATACCAGATCTCAAGCTGTATTACAAAGCCACTGTTCTCAAAACAACCTGGTATTGGCATAAGAACAGACATATAGATCAATGGAATAGAATAGAGAATCCAGAAATCGACCCAAACCACTATGCCCAATTAATATTTGACAAAGGAGGCGTGAACATAAAATGGAATCAAGATAGTCTCTTCAATAAATGGTGTTGGGAAAATTGGACAGATACATGCAAAAAGATGCAACTAGACCACCAACTTATACTATACACAAAAATAAACTCAAAATGGATAAAGAACTTAAACATAAGACAGGAAACCATAAAAATACTAAAGGAATCCACAGCAAAATTTCAGACATATGCTGAAGGAACTTCTTCACTGATACTGCTCCTAGGGAAATGGAAAATAAAAAGAAAATAAACAAGTGTGTCTACATCAAAATAAAAAGCTTTTGCACAGCAAAAGAGACCATCAACAAAACAATAAGAAAGACCACTATATGGGAGAATATTATTGCCAATGTTATCACTGATAAAGGTTTAATCTCCAACATTTACAGGGAACTCATACAACTCAACAGAAGGAAGATAAACAACCCAATCAAGAAATGGGCAATGGATCTAATAGAAACCTTTTGAAAGAAGACAGAAGGAAGGCCAAGAGACATGAAAACATTCTCAAAGTCACTAATTACCTGAGAGATGCAAATCAAAACGACAATGCAGTACCTTCTCACAACTGAGAGAATGGCTATCATCAACAAATCAATAAATGACAGATGTTGGCAAGGATGTGGAGAAAAAGGAACCTTGATGAACTGCTGGTAGGAATGCAGACTGGTGGAGCCACTGTAGAGAACAGTATGGAGTTTCCTCAAAAAAACTAAAAATGAAACTCCCATTTGACTCAGTAATTCCATTTGTAGAAATATATCTCAAGAAGCTAGAAACATCAATCAGAAATGGACTATACACCCCTATGTTCATAGCAGCACAATTTACCAGAGCTAAGATATGGAAACAGCCTCAGTGCCCATCAGCAAAGAAGTGGATTAAAAAACTGTGGTGCATCTACACAGTGGAATACTACACGGTGCTAAAGAAAGGAATTCCTACCATTTGCAACAAGATGGATGGAACTGGAGAGTATTATGCTAAGTGAAATAAGCCAGTCAGAAAAAGATAAATATCACATGATCTCACTCATTTGTGGAATATAATGAACAACATAAACTGATGAACAAAAACAGTTCCAGAGACAGAGAAACAGCAATCAGACCATCAAACCTTGGAGGGAAGGTAGGGGAGGGTGGGGATAAAGGGCAGAGATCAACCGAAGGACTTGTATGCATGCATATGGGCCTAACCAATGGACACAGACAACAGGGGGTTGAGGGCATGAGTAGGGGGATGGGGGACAATGAGAGAATAAGGACACATATGTAAAATCTTAATCAATAAAGAAATTTATAAAAAAACTTAATGGCAAAGAAAAATAAATAAATACTGGTAGAATTAAAAAATAGTACAAATGATTAGAGTGATTTAAAAGGTGTTATTTGACTGTCTAGGGCTTGCTTTATCAGTACATGTACTTAAATAGGTCTAATATGATTTCAAATTTCTTTAAAATGATTTAGTTTCTTTAAACTCCCATCTCCTTCTCAATTTCTCTTTAGGAATCCATAAAGCTTCAGAGAAGTTGACTTCACTCTGCCTTCAGAGGTGACACAACCTAGGTATCCGGTACATTTTATCCCTTTGGACTCCAAGATTGGGTCAGGGTGGACATTGGCTCTAAGGCAGTTTGATACAATGATTCTTAAGACTTTTGCTGAGAATGCTGAAGTTCTATTTGCTGTTAAACAAGAGGACGGTGCTGGAGCATGAGAGGAGCCAGTCTTAGAATGATGCAGACACACAAGAAAGCATGGCAGAGAGAAGTAAATATATGGGTCCTTGATGTCGAATTGAGTTGTAGAATCAAGTTGCAGCTGAAGCAACCAGCCTGTGGACTTCTTATTCATGTGAGCCAGTCCATTTTAAAATTTTTCTTTCTTTTTTGATTTGTGCCTTGCTTTTTTCCCCTTTATTGATGAAGGTATTACATATGTGTCGTTATTCTCCTATTGCCTCCCCCGCCCCCCCACCTCTGCACTCATGCCCTCACCTGCCTAGTATCTGTGTCCATTGATTAGGCTTATATGAATGCATACAAATCCTTTAGTTTATATCTCCCCCTTACCTCCAACAATCCCCTACCTTCCTTCTGAGATTTGAAGGTCTGATCGATGCTTCTCTGTCTCTGGATCTGTTTTTGTTCTTCAGTTTTTGTTGTTCATTATATTTTACAAATGAGTGAGATCATGTGATATTTATCTTTCTCTGACTAGATTATTTCACTTAGCATAATGCTCTCCAGTTCCATCCATGCTGTTGCAAATGATAAGGACTCTTTCTTTTTTACAGCTGTGTAGTATTTCATTGTGTAGATGTACCAGTTTTTTAATCCACTCCTTTGCTGATGGGCACTGAGGCTGTTTCCAATTCTGGTGAATTGTGCCGCTATGAACATAGGATTAATCCTTTTTGATTGTTATTTCTGTTTTCTTGGGATATATTCCTAGAAGTGGGATTACTAAGTCAAATGGGAGTTTCATTTTTAGTTTTTTGAGGAAACTCCATACTATTCTCCACAGTGGCTGCACCAGTCTGCATTCCCACCAGTGGTGCACAAGGGTTCCTTTTTCTCCACATCCTTGTCATTTGTTTATTTGTTGATGATAGCTATTCTCTCAGGTGTGAGATGATACTGTATTGTTGTGTGTGTTTTTTTAAATATATTTTATTGATTTTTTTACAGAGAGGAAGGGAGAGGGATAGAAAGTTAGAAACATCGATGAGAGAGAGAGATCGATCAGCCGCCTCCTGCACGCCCCCTACTGGGGATGTGCCCACAACCAGGATACATGCCCTTGACTGGAATAGAACCTGGAACCTTTCCGTCCGCAGGTCAATGCTCTATCCACTGAGCCAAACTGGTTTCGGCTGTATTGTTGTTTTGATTTGCATCTCTCAGATGATAAGTAATATAAAAGCTTCTGTACAGCAAAAGAAACCATTGACAAAATAACAAGAAAGCCCACTGCAAGGGAGAACATATTTGCCAATGTTATCACTGATAAGGGTTTAATCTCCAACATTTACAGGAATTCATACAACTTAACAAAAGGAAGACAAACAACCCAATCAAAAAATGGGCAACAGACCTAAATAGTTACTTTTCAATAGAGTACATAAGGAAGGCCAAGAGACATATGAAAACATGCTCAAAGTCACTAATCATTTGAGAGATGCAAATCAAAATGACAATGCAGTACCATCTCATACTTGTCAGAAAAGCTATCATCAACAAAGCTAATATATTAAAAAAAAAACTTTTATGAGTTTTTTGAGTCAAACTGACAATTGCTGGGAAGCAAAATCTCAATAGATTGAGAAAATGCTCCAGAGGCTTTTGCAGCTTTATTTTATACCTTAGAATAAAAGGAAGAGACTAAGGAGGGTTACATGAAATCCATTGGTGGGAGATTAAGGGGGTGGGAGTTTAGGAAGTGGAGAATCTCTGGGATTGGATAAAAAATACACTGAGGGACACATCCTTCTTTTACATTGGTGGGTATAGGATAGTTAATAATTAGCATTTACAGCACATAGATGATATGTGAGAAACAAGATAATGAAGGCTTCTGTGCTCTGGTGCTCTGGTTATGCCTTGAGGGATCTGGAAAAAGAGATGATTGTAACATTTTAAAGCTATGTTATATTTGATGCAAAAACACTAGATAGCCTCAGAGTTAAGATAAAGATTGACCATTGTTAACAGGTTAAACGCTCAGTCAGTCACTGGTGAGTGACACTATACTTTCCATCCTGAAGACAAAACAGCCTGGGTGCTTAATGTGTTAAGAAAGTTGCAGGCCTACGACTTGACTACTACCATAACTTGCTTTTAGTTAGGGACTTTTATGTTCTGACTATCCCATGTGATTACTTTCAGTTTCTGAGTTTGTAAGGCTTCCTCTGAGCTTGTCAGGTTCAGTATGTAGCCTCTTTTTTGTGCACACTTTTCCCTTTTGTTCATCTTCAGATGCATTGAAGAGACTGTCTTTACTCCATTGTATGTTCTGCAATCCTTTGTCAAATATTTATTGACTGTAATGGTGTGGGTCAATTTCTGTGCAAGTACTTATGAAGTTAAGCAGAATTATAAATAAAATGCCAAAGATTAAGGACAAAGAGAGAATCTTAAACATAGCAAGAAAAAAAGCAGTTATCTATAAGGAAGCTCTCATAAGACTGTCAGCTGATTTCTCAACAGAAACTTTGCAAACCAGAAGGGAGTGGTATGAAATATTCAAAGAGATGAAAAGCAAGGACCTACAACCAAGATAGTCTACCCAGCAAAGCTTTCATTAGAATCAGAGAATAGAAAAAGAGATTCCTAGACAAGAAAAGCTAAAGGAGCTCATCACTACCAAACAAGTATTATAATAAATATTAAAGGGTCTTCTTTAAGAAGAAGAAAAAAGGATATAAATATGAATAATAAAATGACAATTACTTTAATGCAGGTAAATTGAATGTTCTGGATCAAAAGACATGTGGATGCTGAATGGATAACAAAACAAACCCTTAGATATGCTGTCTATAAGAGACTCACTTCAGGAGGAAACCAATATGGCAGCATAGGTGAACACCTAAACTGCTGCCTCGCACAACAATATCAAAACTACAGCTAAAAGACAAAATGGACATCATCCAGAACCACAGGAAAGCTGGCTGAGTGGAAATTCTACAACTAGAAGGAAAGAGAGGGGTTCACAGAGACTTAGAAGAGCTGAGGTATGGAGACATGTGTGTGGAGAGGACGGGTGGCAGAGTGCCTGGCTGGCTTCTTCTAGTGAAAGGGAGACAGAAACTCCCGACTGCACTGAACCTCAGTTCTGGGTAAGACTCATACGGGGAAAGTCTGGACTGTTGTGAAAATGGAGGAGTACACAGAAACTCAGGGGAGCCACTAAAGGCAGAGGTCTGGAGGCATGCACACTAGTGCATGCAGAGAGAACTGACTAGGATTGTGCTACTGGCTTTCTCGAGTGGGAGGAAGACCGAACCTCCCAACTGTGCTGAACTGCACTTCTGACTGCACTGAAAGCCAGTTTTGGGCAAGACCCTGGGGACTCAGACTCATATGGATCGCTGGAGTGCATGGGAACTCAGGGGAGCCCTGCAAGACAGAGGTCTGGAGGTGTGTGAGCGCGAGTGCACACAGAGAGGGCTGCAGCAATTACCCAGGGTCCTCATAGGGCAGGGCTGATGGTAAGCCAAGGCTGTCGGCTCAGCCCTGAGACTCTGCCCCATCTAAGCTAAACACAGAGGCTTTTGCAATTTTGCAAGTCTTGTCTCATACGGCTGACTCTAGCACAGAAGTTCTCCTGGCGTAGACACAGCTGATCCTTGCAATCAATTGGCTTGGAGGTCAATTCCCCCCAGTGATACCAACAAAAATTAAGACTTAATTACAACAAGGCTGTACACACAGTTCACAAAGGGGTGCACCAAGAGAGTCCACTTCAGGTAACTGGGGAGGTGGAGCTAATGGGCCATATAGGACACCTAGCACACAAAGCTACTCTACCAACTCAGGGAAGCAGCGAAAATGGGAAAAAGAAACAGATCACAAATGAAAGAAATGGAGGAAAACAAAAGACTGGATATAGAGTTCAAAACCATGGTTATAAGGTTTTTCAAGAATTTCCTAGAAGAGATGGATAAATTTAGCAAGACCCAAGAAGAGATGAAAAAGGACCAACTAGAAATTAAACATACAATGACTGAAATAAAAATTATTGTACAGAGACCTAACAGCAGACTAGAGAGGAATGCAAGAATCAAGTCAAAGATTTGAAATACAAAGAAGTTGAAAACACTCAACTGGAAAAGCAAAAAAAAAAAAAAAAAGAATCCAAAAATGAGATGATAGTATAAGGAGCCTCTGGGACAACTTCAAGCGTACCAGCATCAGAATTATGGGGTTGCCAGAAGAAGAGAGAGACCAAGATACTGAAAACCTATTTGAAGAAATAATGACTGAAAACTTCCTCCACCTGGTGAAAGAAATAGACTTATAAGTCCAGAAAGCACACAGAACCCCAAACAAAAGGAATCCAAAGAGGACCACACCAAGGCACATCATAATTAAAATGCCAAAAGCAAAAGAAAAAGAGAGAATATTAAAAGCAGCAAGAGAAACACAGTTCAATACCTACAAGGGAGCACCCATACGACTGTCAGCTGATTTCTCAACAGAAACTGTGCAGGCCAGATCAGAGTGGCAAGAAATATTCAAAGTGATGAATAGCAAGAACCTGCAACCAAGATTACTCTACTCAGCAAAGCTATCATTCAGAATTGAAGGGCAGATAAAGAGCTTCACAGATAAGAAAAAGCTAAAGGAGTTTATCACCACCATATGAAATGCTGAAAGGTACTATTTAAGAAGAAGAAGGAAAAGGTAAAGATAAAAAGTATGAACAACAAATACATATCTATCAACAAGTGAATCTAAAAATGAAGTGAATAAAAAATCTGATATTATATTCACCAGAATAAACTGGTGAATATAATAGAATCAGGGGCATAGAAAGGGAGTGGACTAACAGTTCTTGGAGAAAGGGGTGAGGGGAGAGACTAGACAAAAATTGTACATCTATGGATGCAGACAATGAGGGGGAGGTAAGGGCAGAGGATGAGGTGGGAGCTGGGTGTAGGGGAGCTATGGGAGGAAAAATAGAGGAGCAATTGTAATAATCTGAACAAAAGACACACAGAGACTGAAAGTAAAGGGAAGGAAAAGGAGATTTTATGAAAATGGAAACAAACAAAAAAATTGGAGTAGCAATATTTATATCAGACAAAAGAAACTTTATAACAAAGGCTATATAATAAAAGACAAAGAAGGACCCAGCAAATCCACTTCTGGGCATTTTTCTGAAGAAACTCAAAACATTAAATAAAAAAGACATATACATCCACATGTTCATTGCAGCATTATTTGCAGTAGCTAATATGGAAGCAACCTAAGTATCCATCAGTAGATGAATGGATAAAGAAGAAGTGGTACATATATGCAATGGAATAGTACACAGCCCAAATAAGAATGAAATCTTGTCATCTGCAACACCGTGGATGGACCTAAAGGGTATTGTGCTGAGTCAAATAAGTCCGATGAGGAAGACAAATGCCACATGATTTCACTTATATGTGAAATCTAAAAAACAAAATAAATGAACAAACGAAACAGAAACAGAATCAAAGATACAGAAAACATTTTGACAGCTGCCAGATGGGAGGCTGGTTAGGGAACTGGGTGAAAAGATAAAGGGATTAATAAGTACAAATTGGTAGTTACATGTAAATATTTTTCTCTTTTCTGAGTTCAGCGTGGCTAGAGTGCGTGTCCAGTTCCTGAGTAGGGGTGGCTGGGGATTGAGATAAATGAAAGAAAGAAACAGACACAGAGATAGAAGGAAAAAGCTGGGACCGAGTGGGACCACTGCCCTCTTCTGTTGGAGAGACAGTGACCCAGAGCCGATGAAGCATGTTTATTTTATACCCCAAATAACAGGAAGTTTTCCTATTCATTCCTGGTGCTTGGCTAGATTTACATAATAAAACCCACCCCTGGCACCTGGGCTGCAATGAAGGTCAAGCTGGTAACACTTCTGCCTTTTGGCAGAATGTGTTTCCAGGACGTGGCTTTGCCTGCTGCCCTGGATTCAGCTAACAATTTAAAGAAATGCCCATGTGCCTTCCCAGGCGCTCTCTACAGTTACAGACTAGTCAAGGAGATGTAAAGTGTATACAGTAAATACAGTAAATATCTATATTAATAAAAGGGTAATACGCTAATTAGACCATGAGACCGTCTAGACATCCTACAGGACAAAGCCATGATGGCGGGGCCCTGGCAGAGGAGGTTAGAGGTGATCAGGCCAGGAGGGGAGGGCAGTTGGGAGTGATCAGGCTGGCAGAGAGGGACAGTTGGGACAGAGGGGACCATTTGGGGGTGAGCAGGACAGCAGGGGGGTGCAGTTGGAGGCAAGCAGGTCAGCAGGCAGAATGGTTAGGGGCAATCAAGCAGGCAGGTAGGTGAGTGGTTAGGAGCCAGTCCCAGATTCTGAGGGGGTTGTCTGACTGCCGGTTTAGACCTGATCCCACAGGGGATCCAGATTGGAGAGGATGCAGGCCAGGCTGAAGGTTCCCCTGCTCCTGTGCACGAATTTTGTGCACTGGGCCACTAGTTATTATAATAACTCTGTATGGTGTTAGATGGGTACTAGATTTATCGGGTACTTAGTACAGTGGTCTGCAAACTCATTAGTCAACAGAGCGGCAAACCGAGGCTTGTGAGCCGCAGTTTGCCAACCACTGACTTAGTAATTTAAATAATGTTAACCACTGGTTTGTATGCTTGAAACTAATATAATATTGTATGTCAACTATAATTGAAAAATAAATATTATTTAAAGTACATAAAAAAGAAGTTAAGCAGAAAAAACAATGAAGCGAGAATTAGATTATGAAACTGAAAGTTGAATCGACTTTGATAAAATAGCATGCAGAAAAACACTCAATAGATAGAAGCATGACTTTGGTGGCCCATCCAGTTTGTTTCAGGGTGGATATGACTGGTTCCTTGTTTCGTTTTTACCACATTTTTTTTTAAAGAAAAGAGGTTAGACATCAAGAATGTGAAAAACACAAAATAGTCCTGTTTTGGCTAGTAGGTTGTTCACTTAAAAATGTGCTCAGAAACAAGTTTATGTAATAGCCAATCTTCAAACCAAGAATCTTATAAATGTGTAGAGAATTTTGTAATTTGAATAATATCTAACATGAAAAACTGTAAGTCTGGCCAACTTTGTAAAATATAAGAGGAAGTGGAGAAAATCTCAGATTTAATTTTGACTTTGAAGTAAGATTTCAACTGATTCTAGTTAAAACATGGGTGGAAAACAAAATAAGACATGGGTGGAACTTTTGAGTAAAAAGCTATCTCAAAAAAAGCTAGTAACATTCTCAGCACAACAATTAACCATAGACCTCAGAAGCATTCTTCCAGTCGAGTATGTATTTCAGGAGTTCCAATCTCCTTCCCTCCTTGAACAGGCAGGTGCTCTATTGATTTCCATAGTATCTGCAGTGCCTGAACAGTGTTTGGCATATAGTAGTTAATAAGTGTTTGTTGACCTAACTCTTGGAATGCCAGCTAAACAAATTTGTGAAGTTTCTATATTTAGAGAGTCACTTAAAATGGAAACACCCATTCTTTCTTATTCTGCTTCTTCAACTACCAACAAAAGTAAATGACCAGAAAATATCAGAATGTTTGACTCTATCTGGCAGCAAAAGCAAAACAAAACACACAACAGATTGTTTTTTGTAATTGACAATGACTGAAGCAGAGTAAATCCTGGGGAATCATCATTGCTTGTAACATAGACTAAATATGATAAATAGTGTCCCAATAATTCTATAAATATTTAAATGCTCCTAAAATTCCAAAAGTTACTTAGACTTTACTGTTATCCTAACTTCCGTGCAAGCTTTCTCTGAACCATTCCAAAAAGTTGAAACAAGAAAGTGAACTTAAGACTTCTGAACTACAAGATCACCAGACTAAATGTTACCATGTAGTTGGAAGCTGTGACGATTAGGCAATTGTGGCATATTGTGTGCAAAGAGGTAAAGGGTAGTATATGACAGTGGTCAGCAAACTCATTAGTCAAACTTGGTCTAACACCACTGTATTAGACCAACTCAGAAAGAGATCTGGATACTTAAGTTTTGACATGGTTGTTCTTGGAGAATATAATTTTTAAAAATATAGATACCAATGTCCCAGTCAGACTTACTAAATCAACATCATTGGGATTTGGTCCAAGTTCTGTATTTTTTCCAGATTCTGCAGGTAATTTTTAATGAAAGTCCCAGGTAACAGCTGTTCTAGGGAATAAACTGGAAATTATACATCTGTTTCAGAGTAGGCGGGAATATTTGCCTTAGAGGAGGGCAGAACATTTTTCATTTTTCTAAAGTCAGTGTTGTATGAGAAGAAATATATTCTCATTATAGGAAAAAGGACACATTGAATCTGGCAACTTCATTCAGACCTTAATTTCAATAGCTATTTTCCTATGAGGACATTCTTCCTCATGTGAAACATATTTCTTTTTAGTTTGCCCTTTATGGAGAAAAGCAAAACAAAACAAAACTGATCACTGTATTCCTTTTGTACGCTAGTGTGTGTGTGTGTGTGTTTGTGTGTGTGTGTGTATGTGTGTGTGTGTATGTGTGACACATATATAATACTGTCACTATAGTGACTTAATCTTATCCTTTATAGTTGTACATTTGGTGTCTTTAAAAAAAAATCCTCTCCTGCATCAAGGTCATAATGATATTCACTTATATATTTTTTTAAAGTTAAATGTCTTTTAAAAATTTTATTCTTTGTACCATTTTTCAAATTCTCATGTGTTCTTAGAGCTCCACTCTAGATTCAAAGTATAGAAAGTTCCTGTCCAACATAGAGAATACTTCTGTAGCTCCTGCTACTGAGTCTAAGTAAAATAATCCTCAGTGCAGAATAAAATAAGACTGTACAAAGAGGTAAAAATCTATGAAATGTGGTTATAGAAGATAGCAGAGCAGTATCAGCTAATGAAAATAGAAATTATCTTAAAGCAATGTATATTTCTTCTAGAGATACTGAAGCAATAAGGCCTTAAGCCTTGAAAAGAGTAAGCAAATGCAGGGCATGTGGACTAATGGCTGGTAATCATGTTGTGGGTATGCTTATCGCATGCTTGTCAAATGTCTAGGAGAGATATATTTATCATATGTTTGTCAGATGTCTAGCAGGACCTTTAAGATGCCTTTGAATAAAAGTCATTTTACAGCTCAATGTCAGATCTAATAAAAAACCAAGCACCTCAGTGGAAGTAATCTTTTGATAAAATTCCTAGCTGTTCCATCTCTGAACCCCTGCTCTGGCCTCCCATACCCATCTACTTCCTTAGGTTTTTGGCTCAACTATGGAACTGGGTTCCAGCTGCTCTGCTTTATGAATGGCTATTATCTACTGTCTTCTGTCTGTCTTGAGGATTAGGTCAAACACCCAGCTTTGCCTACATGTGATTGATTTGGCTCATTTGTACACTCCATCTAATTATACTCATGGGGCTACCATGTGGGAATCCTTAATATCATCTCAAACTGATGAGAATAAGTTTCCAGCCATAACTTTCTAACTGTCATCTGGTAGACAATTACTTGTACTTGCAAATCTAAACCTCACGAATACTCTCCATATACTTAAATGGTCTAATTGATACTCATTTCTATCTATATGAAATAATCTACTTTAAAAGGTGTGATTTCTATTAAGCTATGTGCCGTGCCAGCACAGCCAAGGGTTCGGCGAGCCTGAGGGAGGGCGGCGAAGGGTGTAGAAAAGACAGACAAAGAGAATAAGCTGGGTGTAGGTGGATCTCCCGTGCCTGGCTAAGGCCACAGAGAAAAGATCCAGAAGGCAAGCTGATGTTTTATTTTATAGTTAGAGACAAACAAGGTAGTGTTCACCATAGTTACAATGTTCTTGTGAGTTTCACTTGTTTTGGGAGCACTTGCTGCACCTCCCACAGCCCATTAGTTACTCAGGAAGGATCTAAGGAGTGTCATAAGGTCAAGCTTAATTATGCTAAAAGAGCTGTGCCCTCTAAGCTGAGACTTGTTTGTGGTTTTGCCAACAGGTCAGTCCGAGGCTTAACCTGATAGCCACTCCCTACAAAGCTACCCTGGGCTTCATGAATAACACCACCCCTTGTGGAAAGATCTATTTCTCTCTCACCAAGTAAATCTGTCATGTAGTTGGGTGGGCTCAATGGATGATTCTGGTCCTCACCAGTAACAGCTTTTTTCCCCGTCTACTATAAGAAAGTTATTGCTGTCAATGTACATTTGTTTAGGATGGCATGGATCTCTGGATGTGAGGCAGAACAGATAGGGTTGGTTCAGCAGCCTTGGCTGGCCCTTTCCTTTCTCACTACTTTCTGTTCTTTTCTACAAGTCTACCTCTCAGTAAATAGCTACAACCTGGTATCCTTTCATTTCTGCCACTTCAAAATTTTCTCCATCTTGGATAGACCCAAAATCTGAGGTCTTGTAATCTTAGATCCCCCATAAATCCCCTTCTCTTGTACACTTATTGCCTATGGACTCTCATCTGTGCCGTGTAACATTGGTTAGCATTCTAAATGGAAACAGAGTTTGTGCCTGAGGAGCTCTCAGGCCACATATAGATCTTATCTGTCATCAAAAAGTCCCTACAGCAGCCTAGCTTCAAGAATTGTAAACCTGGGGGAATCCAAGATGGCGGCATAGGTAAACACCTACACTGCTGCCTCGCACAACAATTTCAAAACTACAACTAAAAGATAGAATGGACATCATCCAGAACCACAGGAAAGCTGGCTGAGTGAAAGTTCTACAACTAGAAGGAAAGAGAGGGGCTCACAGAGACCCAGAGGAGCTGCAAAAAGCTGAGGTACGGAGACGCGCGCACTGAGAGAGCGGGTGCCGGAGTACCTGGCTGGCTTTCTCTGGCTGGAGGGAAACGGAGACTCCCAACGGCATTGAACCCCTTATCCTATGACACTAAACCCCAGATCCAGCCGAAACTCATACGGGGGGAGTTTGGACTGTGAAAAGGGAGAGGTGCACGGAAATTTAGGGGAGTCACAGAAGATCAGGTCTGGTCTCGCACGCGCACGGTGCTGCGAGGAGGACAGATTGCTGATTGTGCCGCTGGCTTTCGCGACTGGGCGGGAGACAGACCCTCCGAACTGTGCCACTTCTGACTCCACTGGGCCCCTGTTTCTGGCAAAACCCTGGGGACCTAGACTCGTGTGGTCCTGGTGCGCAGGGGAGCTGGAAAGGCAGCGGTTAGAGGCACCGCAGGCGCGCGCACAAGGACCGCTCCAGGGATTACCCAGTCACGTGAGACTCAGGGGCTGTGGAGGGCGGGGCTGACTGGAAGGCAAGGCGGTCCCTTAAGCCCTGAGACTCCACCCCTCCCAAGCTCAACAGAGGCTTCTGCGGCTTTGCGTCTGCTATCATAAAGCTGAATCCAACACAGAAGTTTCCCCGGCATAGGGAAAATGCCGAGACAAGGGAAGGGATCACAAACAAAAGAAATGGAGGAAAAAAAACGACTGGATATAGAGTTCAAAACCACGCTTATAAGGTTTTTCAAGAATATGCTAGAAAAGATGGATAAATTTAGTGAGACCCAAGAGGAGATGAAAAAGGACCAAAT
Source organism: Lasiurus cinereus (assembly GCA_011751065.1). NCBI lineage: Eukaryota > Metazoa > Chordata > Mammalia > Chiroptera > Vespertilionidae > Lasiurus > Lasiurus cinereus. The sequence continues at coordinate 13,449,069 of JAAGEH010000393.1, read as the reverse complement.
AGAAATTAAACATACACTGACTGAAATAAAAAATATTATACAGAGTCCTAACAGCAGACTAGAGAAAGGCAAGAATCAAGTAAAAAATTTGAAATATAAAGAAGCAGACAACATTCAACTGGAAAAGCAAGAAGAGAAAAGAATCCAAAAATGTGAACGTAATGTAAGGAGACTCTGGGACAGCTTTAAGCATACCAACATCAGAATTGTGGGGGTGCCAGAAGAAGAGAGAGAGCAAGATACTGAAAACCTATTTAAAGAAATAATGACTGAAAACTTCCCACATCTGGTAAAAGAAATAGACTTACAAGTCCAGGAAGCACACAGAACCCCATATAAAAGGAATCCAAAGAGGACCACACCAAGACACATCATAATTAAAATACCAAGAGCAAAAGAGAAAGAGAGAATATTAAAAGCAGCAAGAGAAAAACAGTTTATTACCTACAAAGGAGCACCCATATGACTGTCAGCTGATTTCTCAACAGAAACGATGCAGGCCAGACGGGAGTGGCAAGAAATATTCAACGTGATGAATAGCAAGAACCTACAACCAAGAATAATCTATCCAGCAAAGCTAACATTCAGAATTGAAGGGCAGATAAAGAGCTTCACAGATAAGAAAAAGCTAAAGGAGTTCATCAACTCCAAACCAGAATTATATGAAATGCTGAAAGGTACTCTTTTAGAAGAGGAAGAAGAAAAAGGTAAAAGCCAAAAAATTATGAACAACAAATACATATCTATCAACAAGTGAATCTAAAAATTAAGTGAATTAAAAATTTGATCAACAGAATAAACTGGTGAATATAATAGAATCAGGAACACAGAAAGGGAGTGGACTGATAATTCTCAGTGGGGAAGTGGTGAGGGGTGTACAGGGAGAGACTGGACAAAAATCATACACCTATGGATGAGATCAATGGGAGGGAGCTAAGGGCAGAGGGAGGGGTGGGAGCTGGGTGGAGGGATGCTATGGAGGGGAAAAAAGAGAAACAAATGTAATAATCTGAATAATAAAGATTTAGTTAAAAAAAAAAGAATTGTAAACCTGGAATTCTCTTCCATTTCTTTACAGTCCCAGGTGAGCTATTACCACTCAGTGTCCCTTCTCTGCTGGCAAACCTCAACTCCACCCACCTCTGCATTAGCTTCCCTATAAGCCTCACAAGGTATTCTAATCAGCAAACTGATGGAGTAAGAAGGAAAGCTGGAGATTTGGTGGCCAAAGTGCTGAGAGCAACTGTGCCACTAAAGACCACCTGGAGTTCACTGATTTCTGTGCTCCTGAATCTGACTCCTCCCAATCTTGCTCCTGAAGTGGCAGGTATGTGGACAGATTCCAAAGCCAGACTGCCTGGATAAGACTCTACTTGGTGTTTTCTGAGCTTCCTTGATCTGCTCTTTGGGGCCTGACATTGATTTGGGGAAATTCCTAGTCATTATTTCAAATATTTCTCATGTTCATTTTTTTTTCTTTCTTCTCTTTCTGATATCCCCATTATGCCTATGTTACATATTGTAGTTGTTCCACCATTCTTGGATATTCTGTTCTGTTTTTAATCAGTCTTTTTTTTCTCTTGGCTTTTCAGTTTGGGAGGTTTCTGTATAGATATCCCCAAGCAAAGAGATTTTTTTCCAGCTGTCTCTAATCTACTAATGAGTCCATCAAAGGCATTCTTTATTTCTGTTACAGTCTTATCGTTAGCATTTCTTTTTGGTTCTTTCTTAGAATTTCCATCTCTCAGCTTACATTGCTTGAATGGTGTCTACTTTATCCAGTAAAGTCCTTAGCATATTAATGATAGTTCTTTTTAATTCCTGGTCTGATAATTCTAATATCCCTGCCATCCCTGAGTCCGGTTCTGATGCTTGCCTGTCTGTTCTATCTGTGATTCTTGCTTTTTAGTATATCTCATAATTCTTTTCTTTCTTGGTAGCAGGGCCTGATGTACTTACTGGGTAAAAGGAATTGCTGTAAATAGATCTTTATTAACATGTTGGGAAGGGAGTGTTCTATGGTCCTCTGATTAGGGCTCTATCTTTTAGTATGCCTGTGCCTATGGATTGGGCCAATTAGGCTCTGATAAAACTCCAACAGGTTAGGCTCTGGTTAATTAGTTTCGCTTGAAGGCAGACCTTGTTAAGAACAAAATACTATAGTGTTCCTTTTATGGTTCTTTTTCCCTTCCCCCTGTCAGAAGTATGTGGAGAAGGGAGTGTGTGAATATTTCCAATATTCATTGTGAGAATCTGGTGAATACCTAGAAAGTAAAACTCAAAACTGTGTTGGGCCTTCAATGACTTGGTCTCCCTGGAATTTTTAATTCTCAGAGTAGCCCAGACTGAGACCCCAGCAATTCTTCAAATATAGTTCAAATTTTCCTTCCCTGGTGCTGATTCCCAAGGAGGTTGCTCATCCAGTAAGGTGTGAGTCTCTGTACTTGTATATTGGTATTTCCAACTTTGGGAGTAGCATTTGGTCCCATGACCTCACTTCTTTTTCAGATCTAAGAAGAATTGTTGATTTTTCAGTTTTTTCAGCTTTTTACTTGTTAGGATGGAGTAGCAACTTCTAAGCTTCTTACATACCCTATCAGAAACCAGACCTCTTTTGTTTACCTTTTGATCACTGAACTGTGAAAAGACTCAGCAATTCCGTGTGAATAATTGCTAGGTTTCCTTTTTCCAGCAGTTCTCATCTCTTTCCATGGTTTACTTGATTATTTCATTGAGGCTCCTAGAAGTTACATATCTCAATGGACCACATGTTATGTTGAGAGGATGTTCCAGAGCCAAAAATGTGAAAATATAAATAACTGGAATGGCTTGGTCAGTCCTACCCTTTCTAATAAGAGTTTCCCAATCTGTCATCCAGTCACCTTGCCCTGTTCCTTTTGTTTTCTTAAATCTGACCCCTCTTCCATTCCAAAATATAACCCAAAACTTCTCACTAGTTTATCCTTTTTATTTTTTTACAAGTATTTATTTTTTTCTTTTCACCATTCTTATAATTTGGCATACCATTTTACAGACCCTTGATTTTTGGTGGACATTTTATTGTATATATTTTAAATACTTGTTTTATTTTTTTATATTTTTTTATTTTTACATCTTTGGTTGCTAGAGTTATATTGTTTGTTGGAATATGAGTGGGCTGAGACTTCAAATAAAAGTCTCTTTCATCTTTAACCTTTCTATTCTTGCATGTTGTACAAGTATTTCCTTGTGAGTGGGCCCAAACTCCTTACTCACTGTATTCTTTAAATTTTCTCCCTTAGCCTTTTATTCAATGTGTGGATTCTGGGTATATCAATATACATTAACCTTATATATGAATTCTCTCTTTTCAATGACTTTTCTTCTCACTGCTGTCATTTGTCTTATCATTTAATGCCTAGTCTTTCATCTGGTCTAATTCCTTTCAGTGTCTTCCATTTCATAGTATTTTCCTTTGATGGTGCAAGACTTTTAATCTTAAGTAACAAAAGGAAATTCAACTCAAACAGATTTAAGCAATGAAAGTGATTTGTTGGCTAATAAAATCCAGGGTAGGATAGGCTTCAGGCTTGGTTTAATTTAGTAGTTCAACTACTAAGTCAAAGACATGGCTTCTACTTTTCTCTGCTCTCCCTTTAGTCTTATCAGCCTTGTTCCAAACCTGGTTTCTCTCAGAGTGGCAAAACAAATTCAGAAATTCAAGATTCATATCATCTGTATATCACCCTGCCCAGAAAAGGAGACAGTGCCCTTTTGGTGGCTCTTCAGAGAAGAAAGTGTCTTTCCTGGAAGCCCCAGTAATATAAGGGGTACATTATATGTTACTGGCCAAAATTAGTCCAGATGCCCTTTCTGAATCAACTATGTGTCTTAGGTGTGGGTTACAGGAATCAATTATTGTGAAAAGAGGAATGGGATGATCTGATAATTTAGACCAATTTGAGACCACTCCTAGAGCTGGAAGTTCAATTAGCTTCTCCCTGAACCTGTTAGAGAAGTTGGTGCCTGAAAGTCTGGAAAGTGTGAGGAAGAATAGGGGAGTTGGATGCTAAGTAACTAAGAAATGCCTCCTACCTTTGTACATGGTTACTTAAAATTTAACAAAACACCATTTTTATTTTATTACTCTGTTGCTCTAGTCCAAGGGTCAAATCTGTCCTGCCACCTGTTTTTATAAAGTTGTATTGAAACACAGCCATACTTATTTAAAAGGTGTGACAGTGACCATATATGGCCTGCAAAACCTAAAATATTTATTATTGGCCCTTTCAGAAAAAGTTTACTGACCCCTGGCCTAGAAGATTAAATCTAAGCTCATCCTGGATTTCAAAGCCTTCTGTCATCTATCCTCACTTCACTGGTCTAATTTAGTCAGCTCTCTCATCCAATGAGTTTATTCACCTACACTCAAATAACACACATCCATTCTCCACTTTTCTCTTGTTCATGCCTTATCCAACCTGAATGCTCTCATTTAATCTTATGTATCTTTGAAGGCCCATGTGTTTTGTTTTTGTTTTGGAAGGAGGTGGCAAAGTTATACTCAGAGACTGATTCTGACTTTACCAGCAATTTATTTAGTGTAGGTTTGCTATGAGAATTATAATAATTTCATAAGCCAATAGCACACAGCAGCCCTGCCTCTCTCTCTAGACTTTGCCAGCAACCTGCGCAGCTGATGATGAGCCCGACCTCTCTGATCAGGCCCAGAAATAGGTCCAGAGACACTGACTGGCCTAGAAACCAACCAATGAGAACCAAATCTGGGTGAACTTGAAGAGCCAATGGCTGCTTGAGGACAGAGCTTTTGATGCTGACTGGCATAGAAACTGACCAATCAGAAGATAATCTGGGTGAACTGCGAAGGCAGAACCTAAGGTGAGGACTGAGGTGGGATTTTAAGGCAATAGCTGTTTGTTGTAAGGTGTAAGAAAGCAGTTCAATTTTTTAATGACTGGTTTGGCAATATAGTGTATATGACTGACTATCAGTCCAGATATAGGGATTATGTATTTTTGTCTGCCAAGAGCATCTCCTCCTGCTCAAAAAGGCCCACTCCATCCTATGTAATCTATCTGTACTACTGAAAGAGTAATATGCTAATTAGACCGGGTTGACTGGCCATCTTCCGGACATCCAACTTCCTTCCTGACAAAGCCATGGTGGTGGGGGCTGAGGCAGAGGCAGTTAGGGGCAATCAGGTCAGCAAAGGAGGGCATTTGGGGGTAAGATCAGGCCAGCAGGGGAGGGCAATTAGGGGCAATCAGGCAAGCAGAGGCAGTTAGGGATGATCAGGCAGGCAGGGGAGGGCAGTAGGGGGTGATCAGGTAAGCAGGGGAGGTCAGATGGGGGCAAAATCAGGCCGGCAGGCAGGTGAGCGGTTAGGAGCCAGCAGTCCTAGATTGTGAGAGGGATGTAGGGATCAGGCCTAAACTGGTAGCCGGATATCCCCCATGGGGTCCCTGATTGGAGAGGGTGCAGGCTGGGCTGAGGGGAACCGTGCCCCCCCCATGCACAAATTACATGCACTGGGCCACTAGTGTGTGTGTGTGTGTGTGTGTGTGTGTGTGTGTGTGTGTTTATGTTTATATATTTATTGTCATAGAAAATTTTTTCTCTTTTATATTTTTCCCTTCATCATAATGGTTTTTCTAGATTATCCCAAATTTTTTATTTTAAATTTTACTTCTCACTCTTGGTTTGCAACATTTATTGATTGTTCAGGGGTTCTATTCCACAACTAAAGTAAGATTCTGCTTGAATTGGCATGTTTTGAGATATTATTAGTATAATAAAAGTTTTACACTCATATGACCATGCTCCTAACTCAGTTAGAAAAGGTAAAGGAAGAGTATAAAAGTCAGTACCTGGTTATCTTGGAATGTGCACTGGGTTACAAAACACAGTTAATAGTTCAGGCCCGCTTCATCCTCCAAGTCAGTGTCACCTATGGGGAGTTGTTTAGAATCCTTGCTGATTCTTGTGAGGATTGAAGTGGAAGTTTCCAAGGTTTCATCAGCTTCCCTCAGTACTCATTTCCCATTGATTGAAGGTTTCCTAGCAAATGATGGTACTCATGGTAAGGGTGAGGTAGAAGTGTTGCTTGGTGAATTCTCAGTTGGAAAAAGTGAATGGGATAATGAGCCATGGAGGAAGTAGAGGATGTCACAGCAGAGTTGTATCTAGATGAGAAAGTGGCATTCCAACTTGGATTGATAGCACACCTGCTACTGCTGCAGCTAGAAGAGAAGTATTCATTGCTATAATAAGTATGATATACAACAGTGAGCAATAAGCAAAATATTATGGCCAGCAGGTAACATGTGTCACTGACCCACTTAAAAATACAGTCTACCCTTGAATAAAGGCTGTTGAGCCCCTATGCATTAAAAAGTCTGCATATAACTTTTGACTTCCCATAAACTTAACTATTGAATAGCCTGTTGATCAGAAGGACAAGCACCTGTGTTCAAGGGTCAACTGTATTTATAAGGTTCAAGATGTATAGCGTATTGAGAGTGCCCTATAATTTTCTAATTGTACCTAGTTGTTGTTCTTGGCAATCAAGGAAATCTATAGCTGTTATGGCCATTATTGTGAATGTTGTTCTAAATCTAATTGCCCTGCATCATGCCAGGGTAAATATTAGGTATCTAATAATGATGCCATGCAACAAAGTTTTCACTATTAAAACTTTATAGAAGCATCTATTATTTTCTTTAATTTGATGTAACATACTTTTTCCTTCAATTACCCTGTACATTTTATTAGTGGCAGGTGCTATAATTTTCTCAGTACTGTATATAGCATTATGTTTTATAATTAATATTTTTCCTTTTAATTTACTTTTTAAAATTTATTTTAAAATTATAGTTGACATAGCCTATCTAATAAAAGAGTAATATGCAAATTGATCATACCTCTGCTACACACATAAGCCACGCCCATAGCCAATCAGGAGCATGTATGCAAATTAACCCAACCAAGATGGCTATGACCACTGAGCAAGCAGGAGGCTTGAGTTTCCCTGGCAATGGAGGAAGCCAAGCTTCCTGCACACCCTGGCTGGCCCAGGCCTCTGCTCAATGCTACAAAGTTTCAATTATAGAAGATAAATAAATCCCAGATACCAGGGCTTCTGCTTGCATCGCCGGGGGGCATGGCTGGCCTGCAAACCACCTCAGACCCCTCGCTCAGGCTTCCCCATGCCCCAAGGGAATCCCCACCCTGATACAGGACACCTTTCAGGGCAAACCAGCTGTCCCCCACATGTGCACCAAGCCTCTATCCTATCTAATAAAACAGTAATATGCAAATGGACTGTCACTCCAACACAAGATGGTTGCCCCATGTGGACACAAGATGGCCACCACAAGATGGCCAGCAGGGGAGGGTAGTTGGGAGGGACAAGGCCTGCAAGGGAGGGAAGTTGGGGGCGATCAAGCCTGCAGGGGAAGGCAGTTAGGGGTGACTAGACCGGCAGAGGAGGGAACTTTGGGCAACCAGGACTGCAGGAAAGGGCACTTAGGGGCAATCAGGCTGGCAGGGGAGTGGTTAGGGGGTGATCAGGCTGGCAGGCAGAAGCGGTTAGGGGCAATCAGGAAGGTAGGCAAGCAGGCAGGCGAGCAGTTGGGAGCCAGAAGTCTTGGAAAAATTCCAGTAGGATCAGGCCCAAATGGGCAGTTGGACATCCCTTGAGGGGGTACCAGATTGGAGAGGGTGCAGGCTGGGCTGAGGGACACCTCCTTGCTCCCCCCATGCATGAATTTCATGCACTAGGCCTCTAGTAATATTATATTAGTTTCAGGTACACAGAATAGTGATTAGACATTTATATACATTATGAAATGATCACCGTGATAAATCTAGTAACATTGTTCACCACACATAGTTTTTACATTTGACTATAGTCCCTGTGCTGTACATTACATCCCATGATTAATTTTATAACTAGAAGTGTGTGCTTCTTAGACCACTTTTCCTCTTTGAACCATTTCCCACTCCCTTTTAACTTAGATTCCAGGATGTTGTTAGTGTTAATTCTTATCTCTGTGGATGCTTTCAATATTGATTCAATAGGAATTTTTCCATTCATTCTATATCTATGATTTAGAGACCTTGCTGCTTCACAGATTGCTTTAGTCTAAGCTTTCATATCTAGATTGTTATAAGCAACCTGAGCTTTTGCATCAGAAAACTGTTATACCTATCAATTGATCCAGAGGCAATTGAGTTGTAGGTTAAGTGGAAGTTCCACATTATGACCTATTCATTGACCCAATCTTGTATTCGCTTTCCTGTAAAATGGGTGCCCTAATCTGATTCTATAATAGCTGTGATAACCATAGCAAACAATCCAGATTTCCACTGCCCTGATGATGAATTTTTTCTTTTATAACTTTTTCTTCAGGGATAGGGTAATACTATTCCTGACCATGTATCTACAATCATGCATGCATATAGTTTTTTTCTCTGATTTAAATAAGGGTCCTGTAAAATTAATTTGTGTAATTTTATACTTTGATTTTATCTGAAGTATTCATTAATGATTTCCAAGCTTTAAACTTCCAGCAATTCTCACAACTCTCAATTTGAAATGGAAGGTATTTGATAGATCACATGCTTCCTTTTTCTAATCATGATCTGGTGCCATGTGTGCCAGCATGATCTGTGGGTGATGTGCCCATGCAGTGATTCTGTCACTTGGCATGTGTGTTCAGGTTTTATGTTCCATTGTCCTTCCTGTTTATGTGTGGTTATAGAGGCAGGGGGTGATCAGACTGGCAGGCAGAAGCCGTTAGGGGCAAAGTGGTTTGGCTCTGTCCACAGGCTATTGGAATTTAAGTATAATTGGTTTATTTTCTGTTAGTGGCTCTATATTGTGTAGGGCCTCAAGTGAGCCTTTTAGTTGGTTGGTATGTCCTCAGGTCTTGGGAACTTCTTAGTCTAAGACCAAATTGGTTAAAACTTGGAGTCTTGTAGTTTTAGTTCATAGTGACCATTATGCAAACCCTTGTGAATATGGCCACCCCAGTTTATATTTAGAGTCCACATTACCTTGTTAAAAGTTTGGATAGCATTTTTCAAATAAGTAAAGGCTGCCTCTTGAGTCTCTGTCCATTTAAATTCCCTACTTTGTCTAGTAATTTCATAGATGGGTTTTAGTATTATTCCCATATGTGGTGTGTGCTGTTTCCAATATCTAAACAATCCTATCACTTTCTGAGCTTCTTTAGCGGTAGGAGTTGATATACATCCTGTCTTGTTTATGAGTGAGTCTGGTGTTTTCTTGCCTTCAGAGGACCAAATTACACCTAGAAATTTCACTGTAGTTTAAGTTCCTTGGACTTTACTTGGGTTGGTTGTCCATCCCTGCATGTAAGCGATTCAGTTAAGTCTGTCTTAACTTTAGTTTGTTCTTTCAAATTATCACCATAAATAAGGATGTTATCAATATAGGAAATAATGATTTGTGTGTGTTATGTATTCCTGAAAGGTCTGAATGTCTATGTAAGAAAGTTGTGGGCTAATACTGGGCTGTTAAGATAGTTTTGTGGTAACCCAGTAAACTGGTACTGTCTAGTTGCCCATGTGAGTGCATGGGTTGGCTCTTTTCATCAATAGCTATAGGAAAAAACATGTCAGATAAGTCTATCACTGTATTATACTTCCGGATCCAGTGGTAATGTTTTTATGTTAGTGCATGTATTTGGGAGTGCTCCCTTGATTTTGGTAGAGCTTGTTTAAATCCCTATAATTGACTATAAAACTATATAATTCATCTGGCTTTTTAACAGCCCAGATTGGGTGATTACAAGGTAAAATAGTATGCACAATAATTTGTTTCTTTAGGAGTTCCAGAAGTTTTTGCTTTTTTTAAAAAAAAATATTTTATTGATTTTTTACAGGGAGGAAGGGAGAGGGAGAGAGAGTTAGAAACATCAATGAGAGAGAAACATCAATTAGCTGCCTCCTGCACAACCCCTACTGGGGATGTGCCTGCAACCAAGGTATATGCCCTTGACCAGAATCAAACCTGGGACCCTTGAGTCCACAGGCCAATGCTCTATCCACTGAGCCAAACCAGTCAGGGCCAGAATTTTTTCCTTACTTTGAGTATGTCCTCTATCAAAATCATATTGGAGTATATTTGTTATTTTAGGTAGGACAGGCAATTTAATTGCAGTCCATTTTGCCATATCCAAATTAGTTTTAGGAATTGTTACATCTTTCTTCATTATATGATGTCCTATTTCTCCATTCCAAGAATGTTTTCCTTATTGGGACTTATAAAGCATTCAACTTTGATGGGGGGTTTCTATCAGTAGTTAGGAATCTATGTACCTATGTGCTTGGGCTTAATTTTCATCATAATCCTTTGATTAGTCCTATTTTATTTTTAAATTTTTCTAATTTGGTAGGATATCCTTATATCATTGTTACTTGGGACCTTGTATCTAATAACATAGTAGTACACATAATGTTTTTCTTTATGAAAGGTGTTTCTTTATAAAAGGGGTTTCTATTGAAATGGCCACTGTAATACATGGATGATTATCTCGGTTTGGGCCAGAAAAATGCTGAGTCCCTATAGGGGACTCTGGATTTTCTCTCCTTGGTCTATAAATGGTTTGTCCATTACTGTGGTTAAGTTTTATAAAGGGGTTTTTATTTACAGCAAATGGGTTATTAAGTCTATTTTCTACAGTTGTAGTTCCTCTAAAAGATTGGCTATTTCCTTGTCTCTGCCACTGTAAATAGTTTATGAGGTTTCTATTTGGGTTTTTGTTTTTATAATTTGGTTAAAAGGGTGGTAGTCTAAATTGCTTAGGTGGCTGAAAGTGCCTTGTAAATTTTGTTCTATATGGTCTATGTTGATTGGGTTTATTTACATTAGGAATAGTCTGTTTTGTCTATATTAATTAGTTTTAAAGCTACAGCTTTTATCTCGACTTAGTTCCTCAGCTGTTCTTATCAAGTCAGGGAGATTTCCTGTTGTTCCTGGTGCCTGAAGATACTGTAAATAATGCTGTTATGTTCTGCAGGGGTGCATTTTTTAAGAGGACTTTTTTTTTTTTTAATCCTCACTGGAGATATGTTTATTTTTTTATTTGAGAGAAAGAGAAATATCAATGTCAGAAATATCTGTATTCCTGAAAGGTCTCCATGTCTATGTTGGAAAGTTGTGGGCTATTACTGGGCCCAGTTATTATTTTAAAAATACACCCTGGCCAGGGATCGAACCCGCAACCCTGATATTGAACCCACCACCTTTTGGTGCATGGACAATGAACGCCCAACCCACTGAACCACACTGGCCAGGGCAAGATGACGTTTAAAATTTGTTCTGTTGCTTCTGCATATAATGGTGAGGGTATCTGTCCCTATCATGGTCAATAGTCCTAATTTCACTTTTTTATTAGTAGTACCCCTACTGTTTTCCATGGAGATGTTTTAGGGTTTAATATCCTAGGTATTATCTTAATTTCCAGGCTACTGCTACCCAATCACACAAAGACCTTTGTAAGTTAATATCATATTTTCCACATGCTCTAAGGAGTTGATTAAATTTAGCCTACATGATCCTGACAGGTTTGGCTCAGTGGATAGAGTGTTGGCCTGCAGACTCAGGGGTCCTGGGTTCAATTCTGGCCAAGGGCATGTACCTTGGTTGCAGGCACATCCCCAGTGGGGAGTGTGCAGGAGGCAGCTGATTGATGTTTCTCTCGCATCGATGTTTCTAACTCTCTATCCCTCTCCCTTCCTCTCTGTAAAAAAATCAGTAAAATATATTTAAATTTAGCCTAAGTGGTAATAGGTCTGAGTTGCATGTGTGTGTCTGTCCAATTAAATGCAAAACTTCTGGATATTACAGTAAGTCTGGAGCAAGAGAAGACCCTTAGCTAATACTTACTAGTCCTGTCAAACTCTACCTCACACATATCCAGAATTAGTCTACTTCTCTACACCCCACTATACCATCCAAGCTAGCTTAATACTTTGGTTTCACAGGTGTCTCTTGGTTTCTGGCCCCCTGTAATCTTTCTCCACACATCAATGTTTAATTCAGATGATGTTACTCTCCTACTTAAAATTCTCCATTTCCATGACATATCTTAGAAGTTGTGATCTATTTTGCCTAAATCTCTCCATTCACCCCTCCCCCCCTTTCACTTGTCAGTGGTCACTGAGCTCTGGGTTTTCTTAGTTCCCTCTGCCTGGAATGTTCTTCCCCCAGGTCATCAATGTCTGCTCCTTCTCATTGTTCAGGTCTCAGTTCTCTCTTCCTTGTGTGATCACCCAATATACACTGTTTCCCCACTTCCTGTATCCTATTCTAGATCACATCATCCAGTTTCACTTCTCAACAGAATATGTCCGTACACCTGTGTAACTGCATTTCCTCTAAATGCAAGCTCTGTGAACGTATCACTGCAGTATTTTCAGCCCCTAGAACAATGTCCAGTGCATAAGAGATGTTGAATAGCATTTTGTGGAATAAATAACCAAAACTTTTATAGATTTATTTTCTTTTGAAATTAAAAAAGAGAATTTTTATTCACTCTCATAAAACTGCATTTACTAAGCACCTACTTTCGTGGTATTACCATTTATGGTTTTGCGCAAAGAAACTCTTTTTAGTGGTTATATTAGTTTCCTGGGGCTGCCATAACAAATAACCACAAAATTAAAATTAAAATAACCACAAAATTTAAAACAGCAGAAATTTATTATCTCACCATTCAGGAGGCCAGAAGTCCCAATCAAATGTTAGCAGGGTTCACTCCGTCTGGAGACTCACTCCTAGCTTCTCTGGCAGTTCTCAGCATTCTGTGATTGTAGATGCATCACTCCCATTTCTGTCTCGATCTTTGCATCACCTTCTTTGTGTCCTCTTTCTGTTTCTTTTCTTTCTTTATTTTTAAAAATATATATTTTACTTACTTTTTTACAGAGAAGAAGGGAGAGGAAGAGAGAGTTAGAAACATTGATGAGAAAGGAACATCAATCAGCTGCCTCCTACACACCCTCTACATGCCCTTTACTGGAATCCTTCAGTCTTCAGGCCAATGCTCTATCACTGAGCCAAGCTGGTCAGGGCAACCTATAAGATACTCTCACTGGATTTAGAGCCCACCCTAATCCTGTAAGATCTCATCTTGATTCTTAGCTAGTTTCATTTTCAGTGACTCTACTTCCAAATAAGGTCACAGTCTGAGGTTCTGAGTAGACATGAATTTTGGGAGGACATATTCAATCCATTACAAGGGTTCACAGCACAACACAGAAACTAGCAATCTATTCTTGCAGTGGTATAGTGCATGGATTGTTTTTGGTGACCAGCAACCACATTCTTTCTCCCCAGGAAAACTCTAATTTCCTGCTGGGCAATTATCTCTCCAATTGTAGGCAGTCTTGGTGGAGATGTAAATTAATACTCCTCATTCCTCTGTAACCGAGGAGCCATATGTGACCCAAGGGAAGACCACTAGATCCTCAGATATTTTGTTTTCCAAATTTGTATTTCTTTATATTTTGGCAGCTTTTAAAGATAAAGCATTCACTCCATACTGGATTTCCCATGATTTTAGCACTGGAAACATGTGAAAGCATAGAACACATGAAACAACCGAGGCAGACGCACACAGAACAGGAAATAAAGGTAGTGCACCTCCACATGATCTGTAAGTTCTTCCTGCTGAGGGGACTCCAGGAGCTGCCCTCATTCCTGTCTTGTGTCCAGGCCTGGCTTCTAAAGACATTGCTCATCCTATATAATAAAAGGCTAATAAGCAAATAGGCTGAATGGAGGTGGAACAACCAGAACAACTGAACAACTGAACAATCTGTCGCTATGACATGCACTGACCACCGTGGGGGGGAGGTGCAGAACTTGGTGGGCGTTGACCGCGGCAGGATGGTGGAGCAGGTGAGCAGGGGCACCAGACCAATGTGGGGTGCTGGTCTCTGTTATCTGGGCGAGTCTCTGGTGGTTACTGAAAATTCTTTGCTCCCTTGCACCACAGTCCCACCCTATGTTTGCACCTGCTGCTGGTGTTGGAGCTGCTGCTTGCACCAGCTGCTGGTGCCAGTCTTGATCACTCGGTGCTATCAGTGGGTGTGAGCAGTGGCTGCCAGCCCTGATCACCCCTGAGGTGAGGGTTTCTCCACCTCCTCCTGCTTCTGAGGGACAATTGGGCAGCAGCTGCTCTTCACACCCACTGACAGTGCTGGCCCCGCTTGCACCCGCTGCTGGCACTGGCCCCAATCACTCCACACCATCAGGGGTGCGAGTGGGGCCGGGACTATCAGTATGTGGGAATGGCAGGCAGATAGGGGACAGGGGGCTGTGGTGGGAGCGGCTGGGTGGAGCACGGAGAATGGGCCCAAGACCTGTTCCTGTGCCCACTGCAGCCTCGCGGCCCACAGTTCCTTTTAGGGTTTACAAATTCATGCACTGGGCCCCTAGTATCTAATCAGATGGTAAACACAATCATAAGATACTGATCTTCATTATTATAATGAAGATTTTCCCTATTTTAATATTAATTGCACTTTTTAAATACCATACCTTTTCTAAAAAGGATCTGAGGCAACTATTGAATACATCACAAGTGCCACCTAGAGCTTTCCTTGAAAATAACATTTTTTAAAAATCTTCAGAAACAAGAACAAAACATATGTATACAAGGCTCATAGTCCTAGAGCAGAGCTTGTTTAAATAGCTCTGCTTCCTGTCCTGAGCAGTGGCTAGAGTATTGGCCTGAGCACCAAAGAATCCCAGTCAAGGACACATACCTGCTTGCAGGTTTGATTCCTGGCCCAGGTCAGGGCCTGTGGGAAACAATCAATTGGTGTGTCTCGCTCATATTGATATTGCTCTCCCTTCCCCTCCCTCCTTCCACTCCACTCTCTCTAAACATCAATGGAAAAAATATCCTCCAGTGAGGATTAACTAACTAATTAACTAACTCTGCTTCCTAAAATAGTCTGTTTATTTTTAATCAAAAAAGGTTTTGAAATAACAATCTAGAATTAAGTTTACTTGACTTTGTTCAGATCTCACATTACTACTTGGTTTTAATATTATATAAATATAGATGGAGTTAAGTAAAGTATATTAAAGCAAGGAAAAATCAAGGTATTTCACTAAAGAAGTAATAGTAATATTTCCAAAAAGTGTTTTCTTCTAACTCCCAATGGGCTCTGACATCTCACTAAAGCTCTAATTATCAATTATTTATGCCCCAAGTCACTGCTCTTTTCAATTTTCTTATTTTTAAGGCATTGGGACATTGTCACCATCATCATCACAACTACCTCCACCACCCACAGTCCCAGTCACAGCAGAGCTGAGTGGTTATTATTATTATTATTATTATTATTATTATTGATGGTTTAATTTTTATTTTTCAATTACTAGTTATATTGAGTACTTTATGTCTCCCCCATCATTTTATTTTTTTAAATTTTTTAAATTAATGTGTTACATGTATACATATATTCCCATTGCCCACCCCCCCCAGGCATACCCTAACCCCCCAGTGTCTTGTGTTCATTGGTTTTGCTTATATACATGCATACAAGTCCTTTGGTTGATCTCTCTCTCTCTCTCTCTCTCTCTCTTTCTCTCTCTTTCCAAATGTCAATATTGCTTACTTTTTTCTTTATTTTTGTTGTTAAAGAGAAGACATAATCACTTAGCTTAACAACTTACATATAGTAAAATGAGCTTTATATCAAACTGCATATCTTACTTTGGTCATTATTTATTTTTCTTTTTAATCTTTATTGTTCAGTTTATTACAAATGTTCCTCTTCACTCCCCCCAGAGCTCCCCTCCACCTGGTCCCCCCCCACTACATTCCCTTACCCCCTGCCACTGTCCTCATCCATAGGTGTAAGATTTTTGTACAATCTCTTCCTGCACCCCTCACTCCTCCTTTCTCCTGAGAATTGTTAGTCCATTCCCTTTCTATGCCCCTAATTCTATTATATTTACCAGTTTATTCTGTTTATCTGATTTTTTTATTCACTTGATTTTTAGATTCACTTGTTGATAGGTATGTATTTATTATCACTTTGTTGTTCATAATTTTTATCTTTACCTTTTTATTCTCCTTCCTCTTCTTAAAGAAAACCCTTCAGCATTTCATATAATCCTGGTTTGGTAGTGATGAACTCTTTTAGCTTTTTATTATCTGTGAAGCTCTTTACCTGCCCTTCAATTCTGAATGATAGCTTTGCTGGGTAGAGCACTCTTGGTTGTAGGTTCTTGCTGTTCATCACTTTGAATATTTCCTGCATAGTTTCTGTTGAGAAATCAGCTGACAGTCATATGGGTACTCCCTTATAGGTAACTAACTGTTTTTCTTTTGCTGCTTTCAAGATTCTCTCTTTGTCTTTTGCTCTTGGCATTTTAATTATAATGTGACTTGCTGTGGTCCTCTTTGGATTCTTTTTGTTTGGTGTTCTGTGTGCTTCCTGGATTTGTAAGTCCATTTCTTTCACCAGATAGGGAAAGTTTTCAATCATTATTTCTTCAAATAGGTTTTCAGAATCTTGCTTTCTCTCTTCTTCTGGCACTCCCATAATTCTGATGTTGGTATGCTTGAAGTTGTCCCAAAGTCTCCTTACACTATGTTCACATTTTTGGACTCTTTTTTTTCTTTTTGTTTTTCTGTTAGGGTGTTATTTGCTTCCATATATTTCACATCTTTGATTTGATTCTTGGGGTCCTCTGGTCTGCTGTTGGATTTCTTTATATTATTCTTTATTTCAGACAGTGCATGCTTAATTTCTGACTGGTCCTTTTCCATTTTTTTTTCTTTTTGGCATTCTCATTAAGATCTCAGAGTTCTCAATAAGTTTATCTGCAGTTTGTAGAAGATTCTTGAGTATCCTTATAAATGTGGTTTTGAACTCTATGTCCAGTCATTTGCTTTCGTCCATTTCTTTCATTCGTGACATGTTTCTTGGTCTCTGAATTTTGGTGCTTCCTGGTGTTGATGGAGTGACTTTGTGTGCTAGATGTCTTTAGGGCCCAGTAGCTCTTCCTCCCCAATCACCTGAGGTGGACACGCTTGGTGCACCCCTTTGTGGACTGGGGTCACAGTCTTGTTGTAGTGAAGCCTTGATTGCTATTGGTATATTGGGAGGAATTGACCTCTAGGCCAATTGACTGTGAGGATTAGCTGTGTCTATTAATGGAAGGACTGCTGTGCTAGAGACACCCCTATGGGGCAAGACTTGCTTCAGTGGGGCTTTGGTGCTCACCGAGTCTGCCTCTTGAGTGTGTCACTTATGTATGTGAGGAGTTGAAATCTGGTGTCACCTCATACTGACCTCTAGGTACACTGGTTCCTGGATATCCAAGGAGGTGCAAGTCAGCTAGTTTCTGAGGTCACCCACCAGGAGCTACAGGGAGATTTGCAGATTTCTCTTTGCTTGGAGTTTGGAAGATTTGGAGTTGATTTCTCCTCTTTGCTTGGAGTTTGGAAGTTTTGGAGTTGTCTGACCCAGTTGCAATTTGTTAGGTTAAGCTGCCAGAGGGTAGGCCTTCATATCAAAGGCCGCTGCACACAGCTGGGTGGGTTTGTAAATTGGGCGGGGTGGGGTCTTAGAGAATCACTAGGCTAGGGCGTGGCAAACAGCGATGGCTACCAGTTAGCCTTCTCTGCCTCATTCTGTTCTGTGTCTGGCGTTCTGCGCCCCAGTGCAGTAAACAATGATTCCAGTGCACAATTCTGTGAGAGAGCCACCCTCCCTTTCTGACCTGATGGCAGACAGTCCATTTTCTCCCTGTATGAGTATGGGTCCCCAGAATCTCGCCAGAAACTGGAGTTCAGAGAGTTGGGAACTTGTAACTCCCTCCCAACTGAAAAAAAAAACAGGACACACCAGCTCCATTCTCACGCATCTCCGTACCGCTGCCTTTCTGAGCCTCTGCAAGTCCTGCCAAGTCTGGATGCACTTTTTTCTTTCCTTCTAGTTATAGAACTTCTACTTCGCCAGCTTTCCCATGGTTCTGGGGAATAGTTGTTTTGTCTTTTAGTTGTAGTTTTGGTGTGGTTGCGAGAGACAGCGCGTACAGATGTATATCTTATGCCACCATCTAGGTTCCCCTCCTGAGTGGTTATTGTTGTAGGACCTAGTGCTGGTGTCAAGGAAACAAACACAGGCTTTAGTATCTACCATCAAGGAGATCCGTATGGACTTGGAGAGAGCAAAAGGAAGGAGAAAAAAGGAGGAGGAGAAGGAAGAGAAAGGGGAGAACAAGGAGGGGAGAAGGGGGAAGAGAAAGAGGAGAAGGAGGAAGGGGAGGAGGAGGAGGGGGAGGATAAGAAGAGGAGATAATGTATGTATATCATAATGAAACAGCAACAGCAGATGAAAAGAGGAGGAGGGGGGGGAATGGGGGAGGATAAGGACAAGGATGAGGAGGGGGAGGATGATGATGATGATGATGATAATGATGATAGAGAGGAAGAGTGAATGTATGTGTATCATAATGAAATTTTCTGAGTCACTGGTCTTGCCCTTCCAGTTCACTGACCAGGAAGTATAGAGCCATCCTGCCCTTTGTTCAGTCCAGTGCCTGAGTCCTGTAATTCTCTTTTGAAACACCTTTTTGATATGCTATCTTTTCCTTTCTATTGTCTGTTTATTCCTTCACCTCATGTCTGAACAATTGCAACAGACTGTCCCTTCAGCTTTTATGCCTCTTCTCCTGCCAGACTGACAAGAACTAGTTACTGCTCTCTTGTGCTTATCAGACCATGGGCACAAATCTCTGAGCCTAGCTTTGAAGGTTTTCTGTAATTTACACAGATTTTATCCCTTCAATTTGATGGGCCACTACACTCAACATCAAATTTTCATTCCCGAAGGGTGGGTCTCTCTATACTTTGAACCAAGGAGCACACTATGCTTTCATTTCCTTTTAAAAATTGTGAAAGATTTCTGGTATTTCTACTTTTTCTGATTGTGCCAGTTGACTTTATAATTTTAATAGATTCATCTTTTTTTCCAGATATTTCATTATATTAGTTATTCTATCACTTATTCCAATTCCCCTCCTCTACATAATCTCTTTTCCCTGGTACCCTCCCTCCTGAACATCACATTCTTCTCCAATCACTCATCATACCCTTTAGCAAGTAATATTTGAACTTCCCTTTCTTTCTCTGGGGTTTGTTTCACTGTTTTCTGAGTCACTGGTCTTGCCTTTTCATTTCTCCTTGTTTTACTGCAGAATATTTTCAGGCATTCTCAACAAAATGAGCATGTAGGAGGAGGTAAATGTTTCAAGTCCTTGCATATCTGATAGTTCTTCATTCTACTGTCGCACTTCACTGTGTCTGGATATCAGAATCATGTTGCCAAGAAAGGTGGTACTTACTTCCTCCTGGTTTAGTACTGGTGTTTGTTGAGGAGAAGTATGATGTCTGTCTGATGTGAGATGCCATGTCCCATGTGGCTTGGGTACAAGATTTAGAGAAGGACTGGGTGCAAATGATGAGACTAGACAAGAAATATGAATTTGGAAGTCATGGGGTACCAAGCCGAGAGTCCAACTCTAGGGGAAGGACTTTGCTGGTGACCAGGCCCTGCCAATCTTTTATTGAATTTTAGATAGACATATTGTCCTTAGTAAGGCAAGCAATTCTGGTAACAGACAGACTGTCTTAAAGATTAGTAAATATTAATAAAGATTTGCTTTGAGACTATTTGGTCAGGAAATTGCTTGAGCCATCATTGTCTTGACTATCTCAGTGGTTGGCAAACTGCGGCTTACAGGCCACATGCAGCTTTTTGGCCCCTTCAGTGTGGCTCTTCCACAAAATCCCACAGCCTGGTTGAGCCTATTTTGGAGAAGTGGAGTTAGAAGAAGTTTAAGTTTAAAAAATTTGGCTCTCAAAAGAAATTTCAATCGTTGTGCTGTTGATATTTGGCTCTGTTGACTAATGAGTTTGCTGACCACTGGCCTAACCAATTGCGTATAGTATTGGCTCTTGCCAGAGCTCAAGGTTCACCAGCATTCTGGGTTCCTTGTTTACATTTTTCTGAAAGCTACCTATTGAAGACAATGGGTAACTTTCAACATCTTCCCCTTTTCATTTCCTTAATAAATCTTAAAAAGTTAATGCCTCCTAAAAGGTTGGAGTCCTTTTAAGACTCTTCATTCCGCATCTGCAGACTAGACACATATAAGAACAAGAATGAACTGGTTTTTATATTAAAAATTTGGTTCAAGCTATAGAATTAATCCTCTTTTTTAATTAGACCATATTAAATATTATATCTTAGGTTGAAATTTTGCCACACTTACTACAATATATTTTGAACTACTAATTTCTCTAGAAAAATTATAAGAATTATTTTTCTCAAAAATGAATTTCTAAACTTTATGCATTCTATATAATTTCTTATAACTTAATTTGAACTTTAAACTCTTAGAAGCCTCAAATTTTAGGTGGCAAGTTAAATACTTAGCATTTCTCAGATTAGTAATACTTTTATATTTTTAAGCATAATATTTCAAATAAAATACAAGGCATATCTAATTAATAGATTCAATTCTATTCTCTAGATTTTTCATATAAGGTGAACTTAGATCAATATTTTAATATTTTTGTCATACTTAAATATTTAATAATTTTTATTATTTAATTCAGCCATATTCTAAAGTTTTCAGTTATCAAAGACTTTGAAAAACTATATATGAGGCTGGCGAAAAAGGCAGAGAAAGGAGGGAGCAAGTCTGAAAGTAAAAGTGCCACATTCTTCTTTAGAGATAATATTTTAAGGTTGCTACTGCTGGCTTCTCTGCTTTTACAGAGAGAAGAGTGACTGGATTTTTATCATTAATATATTGATAATTATTATTATTGAGAAGCTTTACCACAAATTCCTTATTTTAGTTATATCTATATTTTATGTTTTAACAACTTTGAGATTTTAAAGCCAGTTACTATCCAAGGCATTTTCTTTTGGCAAATTTTGTAACGGATAACTTACTGAGTTTCAGTGGCTTTAATGTTAAAGTATTATTTTATTTTATCTTACAAAAACAGGAATGCCTCCAAGATTTTGGAATGTGGTATGTTATTATTAAAAAATTACCATTATTATGGAAACATTAATTCTATTGCACAAATACAGCCTGTATACTTTCTTGTGTCATTTTTGCCGACTTCTAAAGAAAAAACAGTCTTGGGATTATTCTGTAGCATCTGTGAAGAGATTAGGGCTCAAGAAGTAACCCAAAATTGGGTGGGTTGCACACATTTTCTTAAGTTTGCTTTTCTCTTCACGAGTACAGAAATCCCAAATGCATCCCTAAATTCTGAGAAATGTTTCATTTGTCTGAATTTCAAATGATGGACAGAGAAATAAAAACATGGCAAAAATAAGACTTTTAATAGCATTCTTTGGAGTGGGCATCCATTTTACAGGATTGCCAAAAAATCTAGTAATATTATTTAATTTTATTTTTAATTTTAATAAATCTTTATTGTTCAGATTATTACAATTGTTCCTATTTTTCCCCCCATATCTCCCTTCCGCCTGGTTCTCACCCCACCCTCTGCCCTTACCTCCCCTACATTGTCCTCATCCATAGGTGTATGATTTTTGTTCAGTCTCTCTCTGCACCTTACCTCACCTCTTTTCCCCTGAAAATTATCAGTCCACTCCCTTTCTATGCTCCTAATTCTATTATATTCACCAGTTTATTCTGTTCATCAGATTTTCAACTCACTTGATTTTTAGATTCATTTGTTGATTGATATGTATTTGTTGTTCATAATTTTTACCTTTACTGTTTTCTTCTTCTTCTTAGAGAATACCTTTTAGCATTTCATATAATATTGGTTTAGTGTTGATGAACTCCTTTAGTTTTCTCTTATCTGTGAAGCTTTTTATCTTCCCTTTAATTCTGAATGATAGCTTTGCTAGGTAGAGTAATCTTGGTTGTAGGTTCTTGCTATTCATCACGTTGAATATTTCTTGCCACTTCCATCTGGCCTGCATAGTTTCTATTGAGAAATCAGCTGACAGTCGAATGGGTGCTCCACTGTAGGTAATTAATGGTTTTTCTCTTGCTTCTTTTAATATTCTCTCTTTGTCTTTTATTCTTGATATTTTAATTATGATGTGTCTTGGTATAGTCCTTTTTGGATTCCTTTTGTTTGGGGTTCTGTGTGCTTCCTGGACTTTTAAGTCTATTTCTTTCACCAGGTGTGGGAAGTTTTCAGTCATTATTTCTTCAAATAGGCTTTCAGTATCTTGGTCTCTCTCTTCTTCTGGCACACCCATAATTCTGATGTTGGTACATTTGAGGTTGTCCCAGAGGCTCCTTACACTATCTTCACGTTTTTTTTTCTTTTTTCTTTTCTAATTGGGTGTTTTTTGCTTCTTTGTATTTCAAATCTTTGACTTGATTCTTGTGACCCTCTAGTCTGCTGTTAGGTTTCTGTATAATATTTTTTATTTAAGTCAGTGTATGTTTAATTTCTAGTTGGTCCTTTTTCATCTCCTCTTGGGTCTCACTAAATTTATCCATTTTTTTCTAGGAAATTCTTAAAAAACCTTATTACTGTGGTTTTGAACTCTATATCCAATTGTTTGTTTTCCTCCATTTCTTTTGTTTGTGATCTGTTCTTTAGTCTCTGCATATTTCACTTCTTCCCTGAGTTGGTAGAGTAGCTTTGTGTGCTAACTGTCCTCTGTGGCCCAGTAGCTCTGCCTCTCCAGTTACCTGAGGTGGATACTCTTGGTGCACCCCTTTGTGAACTATGTGTACAGTCTTGTTGTAGTTAATTCTTGATTGTTGTTGGTATCACTGGAGGGGATTGACTTCCAAGCCAATTGGTTGTGAAGATCAGCTGTGTCTGCGCATGCAGGCTTGCCTCCAGACCTCTGTCTTTTGTGCGTGCATGCACTCGAGCTTCCAGAACTCTGCCTTTTTGGTACCCCTGAGTTTCCATGCGCTCTAGGGACCCGTATGAGTCTGGGTACCCAGGGTATCGCCTGAAACTGGGGTTCAATGCAGTTGGACCTGGATTTCAGTGTTGTTGCGGAGGTTCTGTTTTCCTCCAGCTAGAGAAGCCAGGCACAATCAGCAGTCAACGCTCTGTGTGTGCACTTTCACATGCATTTTTGCACGCACTTTCACATGCACTTTTGCGAGCCCCAGATTTCTGTCTTTAGCAGATCCCCTAAGTTTCTATGTACTTCTTCCTTTTCACAACAGTCCAGACTCCTCTTATGCGTCGCCTGGAGCTGAGGTTCCGTGCAGTTGGGATTTTCCATCTCCCTTCCACTAGAGGAAACCAGCAGACCCTCCACCACCTGTCCTTTCCATAAGCATGTCTCTGTACCTCAGCTTTTTGTAGCTCTTCTGAGTCTTCGTGAGTCCCTCTCTTTGCGTCTAGTTGTAGAATTCTTACTCAGCCAGCTTTTCTGTGGTTCTGGATGGTGTTCATTCTGTCTTTTAGTTGTAGTTTTGAAATTGTTGTGTGAGGCAGCAGCTTAGGTGTTCACCTATGTCGCCATCTTGGTTTCTGCCTTGACCTAGTAATATTTTAATTACTTGCCTTTGTCTAGGGAATTTTGAAGGGATTGAATCTACATTGATTGAATCAGGAGGTAGAAGGCTTACACTTTTCTCTTGAGCACCACTTTGTGTCCTTTTTGGTTGCCTACATTCTTCTTCTTTTTCTTAATGTCCTGTTTTTCCACAAAGTCTAATTTGCTCATAAGCATAATGTAGCTGATTCTGCAAGTCACTGCTTATTATTTGATTTGGGAAATGTAGGTCAGCTACCTGTATAATAGGAAAAGCAAGTCTCTCCTTCACTGTCATGTCCTTTAATTCTTCTCAGATAGCTCTTTGCACAGGTGATTCTATTAGCAGTGAATTAAATGTTTCAGAATCAGGACATGGAGGCAAGTTTTTCCCTTGCTGCTGATCTTTTTTTCAAGTTCTGACCCACTCTTTCCCAACATTCAACATCTAATGTACCCTCTTCAAGGAACTAAGGATTATATTCTATAATAACATGCAGAATTGTAAGAGAATATCTTCTGACACTTTAATTCCTTTATCCTTGAGCATGCAAGCCAAAAACTACAATAAAGTTTCTTCCTTTTTAGCAGAATTCTTCCCCATTAGCCTGGCTAAAAAAGATGTTCCCACCCTATTTACAGATTGTGATTTCTGCAACTGGCCATGGGCTTTGCACATGGCAAATTTTCCCCACCTATCTAGTGAATTCTTCCCCACCTATCTGGTGAACTTCTTCCCCTCCTTGTCAGTGAAACTTTGGTTTTTGCTCTAGGAAAATCTTCTCCAGATGTCCCTCCTTGAGGTACCAGATGTGAGATGCCATGTCCTGCATGGCTTGGGTTCAGGATCTGGAGAAGGATCTGCATGCAAATGATGAGACTAGATAAGAAATATGGAGTGCCAGGCGGAGAGTCCAACTCTAGGGGAAGAACTTCACTGGTGACCAGGCTGTGCCAACCTTTTATTCAATTTTAGATAGACATATTGTCCTCAGGCAGGCAATTCTGTTAACAGACAATCTTAAAGGTCAGTAAATATTAGTAGAGATTTGTTTTGAGACTATTTGGTCAGGAAATTGCTTTAGCCACCATTGTCTCAACTAAACAATTGGTGCATAGATTTGGCCCTTGCCAGAGCTCAAGGTCCACCAGCATTCTGGGTTCCT
Organism: Lasiurus cinereus; assembly: GCA_011751065.1. NCBI lineage: Eukaryota > Metazoa > Chordata > Mammalia > Chiroptera > Vespertilionidae > Lasiurus > Lasiurus cinereus. The sequence goes on along the minus strand of JAAGEH010000393.1, from coordinate 13,424,332 downwards.
TGTTTACACTTTTCTGATAATGAAGACAATGGATAGCTTCTAACAGTCTGACTTTTGTTCTTTTGTGATATGGCAGATAAAAAGTTCCTATCAGGTCAAATCCTAACAATTGTTTAGTTTATTTATTTATTTATTTTTTTAAAGCTGAGGCCCATAGATCTGCATAATGCTAACTAATGACATTTCAGGGCCTGTTTCTAAATACAGAACTTTAAATGAAAAGAAAAAGCCTAATAAAAGATGAAAAAGATGTTTCCTATTTACTGAAGCAACAAAGGGAAACATCCTTTTTCATCTTCAGGATTTGATGAGGTAAGGTCTTAAATTTGAACTTTCTTAGGGATATCAGTATTGTTTCCTATGCAATATGAAGATTTGCACAAATATTCATACCTGCTTCCAGGTTGTTCTTTCTCATATAAACCTAACATTAGAATTACTATTTAAACAAAAGAGTCTTGTAGATACTGTATATTTTAGAAATTGTTGTCAGCTTATGTTAACATAACCTTCAATGACACCTGTAATTCTCTCTCCTTGTTAAGACTTGTTCAGATGGTCTTATTTGTTACTCTGGTAATAATGTTGTAATGGACACTTAGTAGTATAAACATTATCAAAGTGGTTCTGTCAAATTAGAAGAGGATCTTTGGTTCTCTCCTATTTGCACAATGAACAAATAAGTCTACTGTTCTAGAGTCCTTCAGATAACAAAGAGTTTTAGTCTTGTGCTATTTATATTTCCACATGGCTATCCATTTGCCTTGACACCATAGACCACAGTGACAATTTCTCAAACCGAGTTGGTTTTATAAGGTATTTCATATCTAAGTCCTGAGTGTTATTCAAAACATGTTACCATTTAAGCATAATTCGCAACATGGATTATTTCTATGTTCTTCAGAAATTTTGGGAAGAGAGAGGAATATTTGGTAACAATATAAAAAGGTGAAATGGCTATTTCTTTCATTTAAAAAAAAGTTTATTCCCCACCGCCAGACACAAGACTCAGGAAGACAATATCCCAGAATATTCTCCTAAATATGGTGAAAATATTTTTACCAAAATCAAAAGCATTCTCTCTATATTACCATAGTGTTAAATTTTTAATAAACTATTGTTGTATAGAGTAATCACTTCTAGGACATAGAACAGTGGAAAAAAATTATATTGTGGCAGGAAACTTTCCTCAGATCCATATGAACCTCTGTATTATCCTTGAACGTGACCAAATTGACAATAAACAGGACAAAATAGAATGCAGAAATAGGCTCACACATAGAGGATTACTTAATTTATCACAATGATGCCAATGAAATTCATGGGGTAAGGTAGGGCTTTATAATATATGATACTAGTTCAAAGGATATTTGCTTTTTAACATAGGGTAGATATTATCAAATTATTCAACAGAAAGCTTATACAAATTTTTACTTTCACCAACATTGTTGAAGAGCACCTTGTGGTCTGTTCATATAAATGTTCCAGGATGTTACGTTATTGAGCACTAACATAGAAATATACACTATTTCTATGTGTGTATATAATGTGATGCATTTTTTAAGCAACAAGTATTTACTGGATGCCTCATACATTCTAGGTATTGCTCTAGGTCCTGGGGATTTGGCTGCAGGCAAAGTGACTACTTTCTGAGAGCTTACATTCTTATGGGGGAACAACAAAAAAATCATGTAATGGTATAGGTCAGCAAACTGCAGCTCACGAGCCACATGCGGCTCTTTGGCCCCTTGAGTGTGGCGTGCATGTACAGTGTGATTGAAACTTTGTGGCCCATGCACAGAAATTAGTTTTCGACTCTCAAAAGAAATTTTAATCGTTGTACTTTGATGTTTGTCTCAGTTGACTAATGAGTTGCTGACCACTGTGATAAGGTTCTAAGTTGTATGAGGGAAAAAGCCAGCAGGGTTAGAGAGAAACTAGGGTGATGGCTCTATTTCAGATAGAAGAGTCAGGAAAGGCCTTTCTGCAGAGGGCACTTGCATGATGAGAAGGAGGGAGCTGTTCAAAGTTTGAGCGAAAGTGTGTGTTTCAGGCAGAAGCTCAGGGAGTGTGAAGACTCTGGGTCAGGTGTGGAGGAGACTCAGAGAGGCCAATGTAGCTGGAGAGTGTAGGAAATATGCTCAGAAAGCTAGACAGGGCTAAGTCATGCTGGCTTTGTTAGCCATAGCAAGACATTTAGATTTAATCCCAATGTAATCAGAAGCCATTGAAAAGATTTCAGCATTATTGTGGCATGACCTGATTCACACTTATAAGAGATTAATTTTGATTGCTATAGGGGATTGAATTGGAGGGGGAAGAAAAGAAGCAAAAAGACCTTCAGTTGTGCCCAGAGAAATAGCAGTTTGGACTAGGTGGTAGCTGTGAAAGGTGTGAAATATGGGGCATATTGGAACATATCTGTATGTTATAAGAGGACTTGCTGATGGTTTGGATGTCAGGGGTGAGGTGGGGCTAAGAGAAAGAGAGGAATCAAGGATGACTGCTAGATTTGGAGCCTAAATAACTGGGTCAGTGTTAGTACCACCAATTGAGATAGAGATGACTGGGGAGAGAGGCAATAGGGGGCAATGGAAGAAAAACAGTGGAATGTATAAGTGGGACAACCCAATGCCCATCAATAGATAAATGGATAAACAAAATGAAGTCTCTCCATACAATAAAATCTTGTTCAGCTATAAAAAAGAATGGCACACTAATACATGCTACACCATGGCCAAACCTTGAAAACACTGTGCCAAGTGAAAGAAGCTATACACAAAAGACCACACATTATATGACTCCATTTATATAAATTATCCAGAATAAGCAAATCTATAGATTCATAAAGTAGATTAGTGTTTGCTGGCAATTCAAGGTGGGAAGGGAAATGGGGACTGACTACTTAATGGAGTTTTCCAATAGGGGTGATGAAAAAGTTCTGGAGCTAGACAGTAGAGATGGTTGCACAACATTATGAATGTACTAAATGCCATAGGATTATACACTTTAAAATGGTTGCAGTGGTAAATGCTATGTTATATGTATTTACCACAATAAAAAACTGATATAACAACAAATATTTTTAAATGTATGTAGGTTAATTTGAGTTTTACTTGGGACATACTAAATTTATGGTGCTTATTAGACATTCAAGTAGATGGAGGAATCTGGAGCTCAGGGGAAAATTCAGGACTGGGGAAATAAATCTGGGCATCATCACAGTAGGTATAGTGTTTAAAAGCTGAGGAGGCTTGGGAGAGACCACTTAGGAAGGCAGTGTGGAGAGAGAAGAAAGGGAATATTGCATCCTGAATTTCTGAATACTGTGAAGTCAGGAATAGAAGGAGCAAGCAGAGAAGAGTGGGCACACTGGCCCCACAGAGCAATGGAAAGTCAGGAGGATGCAGCATCTCCGGAGCCCAGGAAGAGAGTGTTTTGGCAAACACTTCTTGTTCCTGAGAGATGGAGTAAGAGGAAGACAGTTCTATTTTGTGTGATGCAGGGCCTTATGATCTTTACAAAGCTGCTCTCAATGGTTAAATGTATTATTATACTCAAAAACACTTGCATTAAATTGTTTTTGATGTATCAATTTCTGAAACTACATGTATTAAAGTTTTCTACCATCATTAGAGATTATAGATTGAACAATTTTAATGTCTTCTTATATTTCTGATGTCTTGTTTTTTAAGTGGTTAAGTTCTATATTAAGTGAATAAAGGTTCTTGTCTCTTATGTCTTGTTGTGATTCCCCCCCCCCATTGGGAAATATCTTTCCCTTTAATGTTTTAGGTGTTTCTTTTGTAAATGACAGATAGCTGATAATATATAAAAGTACATATGTTGTTTTTACTGCAAGTCAAAACTCATTTAAAAAATACACATATTTTTATTGATTTCGGAGAGGGGGAGAGAAACATCAATGATGAGAAAGAATCATTAAGCCTGAAACCTGGGCATGTGCCAGGACTGGGAATGAACCATGACCTCCTGGTTCATAGGTAAATGCTCATCCACTGATCCACACTAGCCAGGTAAAACTCATGGAACTTAATTCATTCACATTTTCATTGTTAATATATTTAAGTATATTTGTGTTATCCTGGTTTATGTTTTCTATTCCAATTGCTTTGTTTGCTATTTCTTCTTCCTCCCTACATGGGAGGGTTCACAGGCTACAGTTGTTAGATTAATTGTTTTCTTTGTTCCATTTGTTTTCTTTTAAGGTTGGCAAAGTTATGTTTTTGGTTTCAGTTATTTAGATGGTTAGTTTAAAATTTGAACTCTCATGGTTATAAATGTTGTTTTTTATCAGCATCTACAATTAATCTATCTTTATATAGTCCCATTAAACAAGAAATTGCCATCTAACTTCCTTCTTCAGCCAGACTACCTCTACAAGTGTAAGCAATTTTATCAAATTAGTTTTATTCTAGTTAAGTAATACTGTTTGGTTTTTTTTTGACTCATCTTTTTTCTTTTATCCAACATTATTTTTTCTTTGGATTATTTTTTGTCATTGTTATTTTGTTCAAGTGCATTTTTAAAATTAATTTATTTGGGTGACATTGGTTCAGAAAACCATACAGGTCTCAAGTGTATACGTCAACAAAATGTCATCTATACACTGCCCCAACAAAGTCCCTTTCCATCTCTATCCTCCCCATGCACCCCGCCCACACACACACTTCTGTCCACCTTCACTAGCTCCCCCTAACTTTCCCTCTGGCTATAATCACACTATTATCTATATGGAGAACATATTTGTCAATGATGCATCTAATAAGGGGGTTAATTTTCAAAATATATATAAAATACTTACATAACTCAACACAAGGAAGACAACCCAATTAAGAAATGGACAAATGAATAGACACTTCTCCATACAGATTGCCAATAGACCTATAAAAAAAATGCTCAGCATCATTAATCATCACAGAGATGCAAATTAAAACCACAATGAGGTACCACCTTATACCTGTCATCAATATAGCAACAAACAACAAGTGTTGGTGACAATGTGGAGAAAAGAGAACCATAGTACACTGTTGATGGGAATGCAGACTGGTACAGTTACTGTGGAAAATAGCATGGAATTTCCTCAAAAAATTAAAAATAAAACTGCCTTTTGACCCAGTGATCCCATTTTGGGGAATATATCTCAATAAACCTGAAATATGAATTCAAAAGAATAATGCACTCCTACATTAATTGCAGCATTATATAAAATAGCCAAGATCTGGAAACAGTTCAAATGCCCATCAGTGGATGAGTGGTATAGCCCTAGCTGGTTTGGCTGAGTGGATAGAAGGTCTGTCTATGGACTGAAGGGTCTTGGGTTCAATTCTGGTCAAGGGCACATGCCAAGGCTGCGGCCTTGATGCCAGTAGGTGGTGTGCAGGAGGCAGCCAATCAATGATTCTCATCATAGATGTTTTTATCTCTCTCTTCCTCTTGGAAATCAATAAAAATGTATTTTTAAAAAGCTGTGGTGTATTTACACAGTAGAATACTATGCAGCTGTAAAAAAGAAAGAAATCTTATCTTTTGCAACAGCACAGATGGACCTGAAGATTATTAGGCTAGGTAAAATAAGCTAGTCAGAGAAAGACAAATACTATAGGATCTCATTTATATGTGGAATCTCATGAACAAAATAAACTGATGAACAATATAGAAAGAGAGGCATGTTTACATGGAACAAACTGCCAGCTGTCAATGGGGAGGAGAGATGGTGGACAGGATGAAAGAAGGAGAAGGTAATTATTTTAGAGATAGTATGTTTGTGGCAAAACTTCTGAGTCATGGTGTGTTAAAAAATGTTTCCAATATTCTCTCAGACTTGAACATAAGTTTGCCTTAGTCTGTAGAGTTCTAGGTTCAAAATCATTTCCATTCAGAATTTTGAAGATATTGCTCTGGTATCTGGCACCCAGCATTGCTGATGATAAGTCTGATGCTAATCTGCTTGTTCCTTTGTAGATTTTGTTCAGGTGGAATTTTTCAGAATCATATTCTATATCTATAGGTTTCTTAAAATTTACCAGGATTTGTCACTGGGCCCTTTCAGTCTATAAGTTGTGGTTTCTTCAGCTCAGGGAAATTTTTTTCATTCTTTTCCTTGGTGATTTCTTCTTTTATTATTTCTGTACTTCCTTTTTGGAGCTTCGATTATATGGATTTCAGACCATCTTGGTTAGTTTTCCATATTTAAGTTCTTTATTATATTTTATACTTATGTGGTCCTTTTTATTTTAAATTTTGGGAGGTTTCTCTTTATTTTCAGATTACTAATTTGACTTTCAGTTGTACATTTCCATTGCTCATTCATTCATTCAACAAATGTTTAGTTAGTTCCTAGTATTATTTTAAATGCTGAGATGCAGTAGTGAATGAAGTCCTCTTACTGGATTTTCATTTTTCAACTAGAGGCTCTGTGCATGAATTCGTGCACAGGTAGGGTCTGGCCAGCTTGCCCCATTCGGGACCCATCAGGCCAGGCCAGCGGGGGGAAGGGGCTATGGGCAGTTGGTGGGCTGGCCCCAACCCCTGGTTGAACTCCTAGTTGAGGGGACAATTTGCATATTAGCCTTTTATTATATAGGATAACTGTTACTCTCTAAATGCTCTTGTATGTAGGCGAAATATTCTCAATCATCCATAAATATACTAAGTTGACTCTTTTTTTTGTCTAAGATGAACATTTTGCTCTGATATTTTATTCTTCTAGGTTAAGTCTATTTGTTTATTTGATTCTCATGCTGGTTTTTTTTGTTTGTTTGCTTTTATGTCTAGTGATCCCAGTTATTTTTTACTTGTATAAGTGAAGAACAAGGTTGATTATTGTAGGTCAGTGGCATAGGTTTTATCTGCTTTGGTGTGGGTGTGCTATCTACCAACCTCTCCTTTAAATACAGGATCTAAGTTCTCTGTAGGTGCATGGACAATATGCCCAGGAAGCATTTACTTAAAGATGAGTGGGTATGGAGTACACAGGTAGGGAGGACATCTTATATCAGTTGGAATTCTTGATTATAAGTGACAGAAACTGGGTCTGGCTAATTAATGTAGAAATATATTTTATCGCAGGCTATTGGGTAGCTCACAGAATTGACCAGAAAGCTGAAAATAAGGCTTGGAAAATCAGCAGGAATCAAGGAGCCACTACCAAGGAAACTCTTCAGAAATAGTTTGGTTAGGTCATTGGTTGTCCTTTATGGGTGGCACTCCACATTCAGGTCCTGGGTGGAACAACCAGCAAGCACTCCAATTGCCAAACCAGGAAGCAGGGTTATCTGCCAGACACCCACATGTGGTAGGCAGAAAAAATAGCCACAAGAATACCCATGGCCTAATCCAGTGGTCGGCAAACCCATTCATTAGTCAACAGAGCCAAATATCAACAGTACAACAATTGAAATTTCTTTTGAGAGCCAAATTTTTTAAACTTAAACTTCTTCTAATGCCACTTCTTCAAAATAGACTCACCCAGGCCATGGTATTTTGTGGAAGAGTCACACTCAAGGGGCCAAAGAGCCGCACATGGCTCGCGAGCCACAGTTTGGCGACCACTGGCCTAATCCCTGGAACATATAAACATGTTTCCTCACATGGCAAAAGGGACTTTCAAATGTGATTAAGTTAAACAATTTGAGAAAGAGTGAGTATCCTGGATTATCCAGTGGGCCCCACTACAGGATTCCTTAAAAGTAGAGCAGCTTTCTCAGCTGTGAGGAGAGGGAGACGTGACTATGCAAGAAGTGTCAGAGTTGTGTTGTTTAAAGCCACTAAGTTTGTAGAAATTTTTTATGGCAGTAACTGAAAACTAATACACCATACATTTACAGTATTTTCCTGCCATGGTGTTAAAGCAAGGAAGGTTTCACTCTGGTGGCAGAGTGCACATTTTCTTCTTTCAGAGCTACCTTTTCATTTCCTAACAATTCCTCCTGTGCACACCCATCCCCATTTCCAACCCTCTCCCCTCCCCATGCCAAACGCTACTGTTGTTTTCATTCTGCCAGTTTAGGGGCAGGAGAAGCTCAATGGGCCCCATGTTCCTAATACCATTCTTTAATAAATAACCCTGATGGTTGATCCAGAGGCTTCTTCTGTATTGTTGCAAAGGTCTATTTGATTTTGGAATCTCTTTGGATTTGCTCTTATTTTCTCACTAGAGGCCCAATGCACGAAAATTCTTGTAAGAGTAGGCCTTCCTTCCCCCGATGTCGACACCGGCTTCCCTCCCAATCAGATGTGTAGGCGAATATTTCACCTATACATCTGATTGGGAGGATCCAGTGGACATCAGGGAAGCCCGGGACCTGGGCTTTCTTCCTCCAGCTCCTCACAGGCATCTGGGACTCTGGCTGGCTTCCCTCTGGCCCTGGCTTCATCAGGGAGGACATGTGGTCTAAAGAGCATATTACCCTTTTATTATTATAGATTATTGTAATCATTTATTGGGTTCATTTTCTGTAGCCAGTTTTGGGATGTGATTTTTCTTTACTCTTGTCAATGTTGGTTTCATTTAACTCTATCTTCCAGATATTTCAAAAATGTCTGACTGTAGTGTCCTTTCCAGTTTACCAGTGCTGTGTGGATTTCTTCTTTAAGAACAACACTTTCCTTCTGTCAGTATAAGAAAATCTGGATGGCCAAGACTGGTTTAGCTCAGTGGATAGAGCATTGGCCTGGGGCCTGAAAGGTTCCAGGTTCGATTCCGGTCAAGGGCATGTACCTTGGTTGCAAGCACATTCCCAGTAGGGGATATGCAGGCAGCAGCTGATCGATATTTCTCTCTCATAGATGTTTCTGACTCTCTATCTCTCTCCCTTCCTCTCTGTAAAAAATCAATAAAATATTTAAAAAAAGAAAATCTGGGTGGAAGGAGACATGGTTCTATTATTTAGATTGTGTGCTCTGTACCTGGGACTCAGACAGAATTCAAAAGTCCCCTGAAGTGTGGGCCATGTGGGCCATTGTCTCAGAGTAGGCAGTGGGAGAAATACAAGTTAATGTTGGGTTAACTCTAAGGCCATCTGGAAGGAAGCTGAAGGAACATCTGATTGGGAGGATCCAGTGGACATCAGGGAAGCCCTGAACAGGAAAAGAAAAAACCGAGTTCACACCTTGACTTTTGCCCTTTGCCAACTATGTAATTTTGAGCTTCAGTTTCTTCACTTCTAATATGGAGATAACACCATCTATCAGATAGGGTTACTGCAAGGATTAAACAAGATAATACTGGTAAAATGCTTATCATAGGCTTGGCATACTGTAACATTGAATATTTACTGAATGCATTTACATGGATTAATCTTGTTTAAGCCTGATTATTCAATCTGTTACACATGTCAGAAAACTAAGGAAGAGAGAATTTAAATAAGCTGCTTAAGGCTGTGATCATTAAGTGGCAGAGCAGGGATTTGAACCTGGGCCATGGCTCTGTTATCTGCACACATGCAATGCTACAGATTAACCCATGGGTAAGGTCTATGCAGCTGACTGCTCTTTTCTGGCTTTTAAAATTTTCTGTGCAGTTTTGGGGTAAGAAGACAGATTAATTTTAGGAATTGAGAAGAGATTGAGTCAACAAAAGGGGACTAAGTTGCCCTAGTAATAGGCAAGCTAGAGCTAGCAAGTAGGTAGCTGTGTTGGTTTGTTTGCTTTGTTATGTATTCATTTTATGGAGGTAAAATTTGTATAACAGAAAAATATGCAAATCTTAAATGTACAACTCAATGAATTTTCACATATGTTTACACTTGTGTAATCATCATCCAGATCAAGATATAGAAAGTTTCTAGCCCCTAGAGGGTCCCTTGTGGCCCCTGCCTGCCATCATCCATCTCTGCCCAGGTCAATACTTGGCCAAAGGTAACTGCTACACTAACCCCTATCATCATAGGTGAGTTTAGTCTGTTTTGAACTTCATATAAACAGAACGTACAGTTTGTGCTCCTTCATGTCTGATTTATTTTGTTTATTTTGATAAAGAACCGGTAGCTTTGCAGGCCATGATCTGTGAGCAGATAGCTAAGAGTGTGATGCCCAAGGGCTCTGTACACAAGTACAGCTTCTTGTGATCTGGATCCAGCTCTGAGGGATGGGGAAGAGGAAAAACCTGCCTGGGCAGGCTGCCCTCTGCCTGTCATCCTGTGGAGGCTCTCAGGACTCAAGGATAAATATTCCTGTACACAGAAGCTGTGAGATGAGTGGTAGGTAGTTCCATCTATTTCTGCGGTTCCCCATGAGTCAGATTGTAAGATGGGACAATTGTGTAACAGCTTCCTGGTGCCACCTTCTTTGCCCTTTTGAAGCTGCGGTGCAATGGAAACACTGAATTGCTCTATACACTTGGGTGTAGGAAATGTCCACACCTCCCTCCAGCCTCTGGGAACATATCATCCCAGGATAGAGACATATTTGTCTTGCCTGTGAAACACTGTCTTCCAGATCTACCCTTTTGGGGATAATTCCAGCTTCTTTTCTGGAAGAGCCAAGAACTCTCAAAGTTCCGGTTGGGACTTTTTGCAGAAAAGCTTTTGAAACACAAAGAAGCTCTTAAACCTCTTATATCCGAGCATAAGAGGGTCTTGCATCTTAGAATAAGCCAAGTTTCCTTCTAGAGAAGAAAAAGGGAGAAAATCACCCTTTCCTTCTGCCAAATAAAACTTTAATAGACATAAGAACAGGGCGCAAAAGACTATGTTAATAATCTATCCTGTCCACCTAGGTTCCGTGTCTCACCCTCTGCTACTAACCACAGGGAAACCTGGCAAAACCACATGGCAGTCCTATCGGCCCGATTCTTCAACTGCAAAATGATGCTGATGCATACTTACAAGGACATTGCCATTAGTAAGTGAAATTAGCTATTTGTAAAACTTGATACTAGGGTTCTAGTAAGTATATTTTCATCTCTTTTTTTCTCTACAAGAGGATCACCTACCTGTGTGGAAGTGTGAGTATCTGACTTGGGTGGACCACATTACAAGGGCTCGAGAACAGAGAAGTGATGCATTTTGCCAAGAAGGTAGGAGGCAGTGTGGGCCCCCAGAGCCTTTTCTGCCCTTTTCTTTATAGCTCCAAGCAGGTGAGTGGTATGACTTGAAGGCACCGGGAGGTATCTTTGTGCTCTCAATAGTAAGCCACAAACCTGACTGACCACTGGAATTACACTTCTAACCTAGCCCCTGGCTTTCTCCTACCCTGGCTAAGAATATGATTCAGTAGGGATGGGGGAGATGAAAATATTTATTTAAAAAAATCTTCAGGTGATTCTGATGACCAGTAGGTTTAGAGACTCAAGCAGAGATGCTCACAGACAGTTCAGAGCTATACAGAGATGCTGAATGTGGCTTCCTGGGAAGGAGCTTGCGGGTGCCACTCTCCTGTCTGCCCCTGGTGAGCGCCGCCTCTGTAACAGCTCGTTGCAAAACAAATGCTGAATCTTATTTTTGCCTTTTTTCATAAAAATGAAAATCCTCTTCAGATTTCTTCCTGTTAGCAAAAACTGCTACTAATGTAGGTCTTTTGTAAAAAGCAAAGTGGTATAACACAAACTTTTGAAAAGCGGGTGACACCCATATGATTTCTTTTGGTTTCTTATTGTCTTTGCTGTTTCAACCTGATAAAAATGAGAACCAGATTTGTTTCTTGAGCTAGTTTCCAAATTACTCAAGTAGAAGTCTAGGAGACACTGAGATCTATTTAGGAAAATACCTAGATATATCAGATGCATTTACTAGTAGATATCTAATTGCAGGCCATTCTCATAGATCTTTTGCAAACAATCTGGAGCTTAGAGGGTGTCTTCATCGCTGTGTGTGTGTAATGCATTTGTTTTCTTGGAGGTTTGAAATAATGAAGTCACAGTGGAGGAAAACTGACTTAAATGTTGAGAGGTTTGATTATTATTATTTTATTTATTTATTTTTTTGCTGTCATTTAGAGCAAGCAGGGAAAGTCTGACAATTACGTTTCTTGGTGCTAAGTACACCAGCTTTATACCTTCTCAAAATGAACAGAGTCTTCATCGAAAGTGAATAAATGTAAGTCTTAATATCCTGTCATTTTCTCCCACCTTGAACCCCCCCCCCAACTCCCACTATATTGTTTTGATATATTTGAAGAAAATCTCAGATGTCACATCATTTCTATAAATATTTCAGCATGTATCACTAAAACATATGGACTCCTAAAAAACACACATAAGCACACATTTGGATTCGGCACCTCTAGCAAAATAAAGAGGTGTATCTCAAAAACAAAACAAAACATAATCATAATACTCCTAAATTTTGGACAAACATTCCTTTGTATCATTAAATATCCTGTCAGGGTAAATTTCCTCCGCCATTTCTGAGTTTTGCTGATTACTTCCTTGTGGTGATGTTGAATAAGATCCTCTCTGTTCCCTGTATTTCCTATAAGCCGAGTGTTGGATCTAAAGGTTTAGTCTGATTTGGCTTGATTTTTGACAAGAACACTTCATAGGTGGCACTGTTCAATTCTGTAGGAAGGCCAATGATTTTAGCAGGCACTAATTATCATTGCTGAAAGATTTTCTTCTTCATTTTTGATCACCCCTCAACCCACTCATCAAGCTACAACCGCTCTTCCCAAACACATCTCACTTATATCCACTCTTTGTACTGTTTTAACTGATTAGAAAATGGTTACTTGGTTGTAAGTTTGTTTCAGAGACATAATTTCCTCAGAAAATAATCGTAAGGTTTTATTAACCTTCAGCATATGTAAGTGGAATTTTTCTCATTCACACTTATGGCAATATTGTTGGTTATCTATTCAAATGCTGTCCCTCCCACTCTTTTAATGTACTGGCTAGCCCTCCTCCCACTGAAAAGGCTGACCAGCTCTTTAGTTTTCAAAGCCTAACTGGTTTCTGGGAAACTCTTTCCTTCTTAGAGAGGATGTCCTCAGCTTTTTGCCTTTAGATGATGTATGAGGTTATTTGGCACTGCAGTGGTTGTCTTCTGACTATGGGGACAAGCTTAAGGATTAACACTGTTGTGGCCAGGACAATGGGTTTGAAATGTGGGAGGAGTCCAGGTCCTCAGTAAGTCATTGAGCCATTGAAATAGCCAAACCTGCAGATGCCACACTTCCAGACTTATTACATGAGATTATAAATTGAATCCACTTTTAGTTGATCATTTGAAGCTATAAACCAACTGAAATATCAGGTATATTCAAATAAATCTCTTTTATGTCCTGTTTACTATTGAAAGCCCTGATATAGAGAAAAGACCTTGACCTTAAATTTCCATAAAGTCAGTCTTTCTTATCCACTCTAAAAGAGCTAAAATGGTGATACAGATAGCAAAACATATTGAATCATTAAAATTAACATTATGATGGCATATTTAATAAAACACACATCAGCTTTTAAAAAATATATGTTTCTATTGATTTTAGAGAAAGAGGAAAGGAGAGTGAGAGAGAAAGAGAGAGAGAAACACCAGTGTGAGAGAAACATTGATTAGCTGCCTCCTGCACAGTCCGCTATCAAGGACTAAGCCTGAAACTGGACATGTGCTCTGACTAGGATTCAAACAGGCAACTCTTCAGTGCATAGGACAATGTTCAACCCACTAAGCCATGCAGGCCAGGGCAAAAAATATCAGCTTTTGATAAGCTATAAGTTGAAAAGGCATACAGCAACTTAAAAGTGGAAATGGAGGCCTACAGACTTCTATGTTGGTGATAGGAATTGGAGTTAAAATATTTTCCACGGATCATTCTCAAAGTACATAACTAAGAGTTGACTGAGTGTTGGCAACAAAAGGAAACTTTTCTCCTATTACATTATGCTGGACATAACATTCTTATTAAGTAGGGGAATTGGAATTTCTGAATCTCCTCCTTTGCAACAAAACAATTCCCAAGTTTTAAACTGAATGCACAAGATTGATAGAGTTGTGAGGAATTAATTTAAAAATAATAAGATATTTGAAATCTGATTAAGAAGATGCTATAGAAATGAAAAACTAAAGGGTAACTGACGATCTGTCCTTTACTTGGTCTTGTGTTTTAAAAAATTGAGATATAATTGACATATAACATTAAGCTTATGCTTCTTGTATTTGCATTTCAAGACTGTGGTGTTTGGAAGCAAAGCTGCATTGTGCTTGTGTTTTCTTTTTGTCAGTAGATTGCACCTTTGTGCTTGCAGGCAAGACAATAACAGCAAGTGGTTCAGGAAACCCTCCTTAATAAACCCTCTTTGTGTTTGTGAGGAAGCTCTGGCTCATACATGAATGACATCAGCAGGCTTCCCACCCACTCCTCTGGATCTCTCAATGTACAGAGACTCATTGTTAATGACTTTCACCCAACAGCTGTTGGCTTATTCACTGTGAAGATGGTGATGATACGTTCCAGATTTAAAAATAATAATCTATCCTGTTTCAGACCATGTGTCAGGCCATCTGCCCTGGTATCTGATTAGGAAAAGATGATCACCTTAAGTATAAGCACACCCCCTTGCAACTTCTCTATCTGCATGAATATTTCCCCTACTTGTCCCCCCATTTTGGGTGCTTCTTTAGGCATTATTTCTTCTACTTGGACCAATGAGCAAAATTCCCCATGTGTCTTCAGTGGAAATACCCTTCTCAGGGGTCCTTCCCAGAAAGGGATTTCAAGATAGTGAATACTAAAATTAGACAAGTCCTGGCTGGTGTGGCTCAGTTGGTTAGAGCATTGCCCCATACACGGGAACTTTGTGGGTTCGATTCCCAGTCAGGGCACATACCTAGGTTGTAGGCACACATTCAGTTGGAATTTGTATGGCAGGCAACAGATCAGTGTATCTCTCCTCCCTCTCTCTCTCTTCCTCTTTCTTTCAAATCAATAAGGCAGTAGTCTATCTCCCTATGAAAGTTACCTGATCAAATTCCGAGTTAAATGTCCATTGTTACAATAAGGTTCAAAGCCTTTAAAAAATGCATAAGCAGTGGTTCTCAACCTTCCTAATGCCACGTCCCTTTAATGCAGTTCTTCATGTTGTGGTGACCCCCAACCATAAAATTATTTTCGTTGCTACAGTTACAACGAAAATAATTTTATGGTTGGGGGTCACCACAACATGAGGAACTACATTAAAGGAACGTGGCATTAGGAAGGTTGAGAACCACTGGAACATAACTTATCTAGGAAAATTCAATGAAGGGAAGAAGGAAGGGAGGGTTAGGATTTGGCTTTGGAGATCAGATTAGAGCAGAGAACAACCTTCAAGCCCCCTTAGGGCAGAATTGCTGTCAACAGGAAATACATCAGGCAGTGGGTTCGCCATTTACTGAATCTGAGGCTTGGAGAACATACCAGCTATTACCTTCTAGGTTCTTCTTGCAATGAGCCAAGTACACCAAAGGTGCTTAGAAGATAGTTGCTGACCTACAAGTAGCTTGTTTTGTATTTATTGTGTTTGCCACATCAGATAAATGCATTGCCACCATCTTTCTGGTTCAGAGGATCAAAGAATGCCTAAAATGCCATGAAGAATGTTTGTACTTGAAGATAGTTTTTCAGGGAAGTAGAGCTTTGATTTTCCAGGTTTTTTTTAACCTGACCATGAAGCAAGATTATTACAAATAAAATATAGGAGAGGGCAGACAATCCCTGGGTGTAAGGAGATTGGTAATGGCTAGGGACAGCTGAATAAATAACATATATTTATCTGGCTCCCTGGGCCTTTACCCAAGCCTTTTTTACAACTACCAGGTGTTTTATAGACACATTTTTCTGTGAAGTAGTCAAACTATAAACAGGGAATCCTGACTGATTGTCACATCTTGAGAGAGAGAGAGGGAGGGAGGAGGAAAAGAGAGAAAGAGAAAGAGAGAGAGAGAGAGAGACCATCATCATTTTCCTAATGGAAATGTCCTTTGTCTCTGACTTTGGAAGCACAGGATCAAGAGTGTGAGGGCAGACCTTGAAGCTGGGAACTGTCACATGGCCTTTGCTCTACTTTCAGGCCACCCTGACTGTAGGCTCTGTGTTGGTCTGTTCCCTTAGGTAGCTGTGGTGCTCTGAGAGGAATGTCTTTACCCCTGCGCCCCAAGCACAATCCCACAGTGCTCTGTACAGTAGTCCCCTGATCCACAGTTTTACTTGCCAAGGTGTCAGTTACCTGCAGTCCACTGTAGTCCAAAAATCCTAAAGGAAAAATTCCAGAAGTAAGCAATGTGTACGCTTTAAACTGGGTGACATTCTGAGTAGTGTGATGAAATCGCATGCTGCCCTGCTCCATCCTGAACCATCTCCCTGTCCAGGGACTCCATGCTGCACACACAGTACCATCAGGTATTTTGGAGGAGAGGCCATATTCACATAACTTTTTTACAGTATATGGTTATAATTGTTCTATTTTATTATTGGTTGTTGTTCATCTGTTACTGTGGTTAATTTATAAATTAAACTTTATCATAAGTATAGGAAAAAAATAGTAAATATAGGATTTGGTTCTATCTGTGGTTTCAGGCATTCACTGAGGATCTTGGGAAATATCCCATATAGATAAGGAGGGGAGGCTATTGTACATAGAATGGTGGGTGCTCAGTAATTATTTGTTGGGTAAATTGTCATGTTATTAAGCAGTATTTGTGAACAGTGTAGCTTCCTTCCTCGGGTCAAGGATTAAATCTTATGCACCCAAATATCTCTTAGTATATAAATGTGTCCACTCAGTAAGTGTTTGGGTCTAATTGAATAGAGGAAGGGCCATATTCATGAATACCATGAGGAGTCTGCCCATGTCACCAGCATTGCCTATTTAGCAAGAGCAACGTTCTCCCACTTTCTTTCAAGGTCTCGAAAAAAAAATCATAGTGAATATTTGAAAAGGATGTGAGAGATTATTTAGGTCAAACTCTTTATTTTATAAATTAAAAAATAGGAACTGGAGAGATGGAGTGACTTCCCCAAGGTAGTATAACTAGTCTTTTGGCAAAGCCAAGAAAAATTTTGAGTCTCCTTGAAAGTCATTTTTCTCTACCTGAAATATTTTAAAATTTTATCTACAATATCTTCATTTCACTGTTATATATGTGAAATATATAACAGCCTGGCCTGTACCCTCTTGCAATCCAGGAGCCCTTGGGGAATGTCCAGTTGATGGCACCCTCCACCGCCTTTGCGCCAGCCATGAGCCTGGCTTCTGGCTGAGTGGCGCTCTTCCTGTGGAAATGCACTGACCACCAGGGGGAAGCTCCTGCATTGAGGGTCTGCCCCCTGATAGTCAGTGCGTATCATAGTGACTGGTCATTATGGTTGATTTGCATATTTGCCTTTTATTATATAGGGTATCTATCTGTCCTCAAATAGTTGCTATAATCAATTACTCCTTCAGAACAATCATAAAGCTTTTAGCTAGTCATTTCCCCTATGACACATTTCAGGAATTAAATAAGTTCTCCCCTAGACATCAAGATTATTAAATATATGACAAACAGAGGAGTCATAAAAGATAGAAAACTTCAAAGGATTATCCAAAAAGTGGTAACATGACTCAAATCCTTGGTCTACTATATTCAAGGCAAAAAAGATGTTGGGGCTTTGAGAGGGCTCAATGAATAGCACCTGTCTTCCCCACCCAGGTTCTGAACAAACTGAGAAACAAAAGGAGAGGTAGAAGATAAAGGCCAAAAGGTCCCCTTCATTACTGAGTAAGTCTGAGCTAGAAGGCAGGGCTCAGTGTGGCAGCCAAGGGGGGCTGTTCACCGAGCCCCAGGTTCAGGATAAACATGAACAGAACAAGTACATGCCTGAGGGCAGGAAGAAGGGAGGGCCAGGCTAAGCTTTCCTGGTGAGTAAACAGTGATGGGAAGTGGTGCAGGATTCTCCATAGGAGTAGCGACAGCCTCCCCATAACAAAAAGAGGGGTTGAAGATATAGAGGGAAGATTTGTGAAGAGGTTTTCTCTAGAGGAGTCTAGTCTTGAAAGCCCCTCCCAATCTCAAAGGTATGTTCCCATTTAAAAGGCTTCATTCAGAAATATTTACATACATCGCCTGAGGTTTGGAAGGTGCTAGCTGAGGATGCTGAGGACTGGTATTTAGTTCCCACCTGGAAATTTAAAAAAAAGAGAGAGAATTCTAACAGTGGGAGTAAAGGAGAGGAGGTTGGAGACTGGATGGGCCAGGGTTGGGAGGGAATGAGGGAGAGTTAGAGAGAGGGAGAGAAGGAGAGAGGAAGACAGACAAGAGAGGAGAGAGGAGAAACTTAGCTCACTTATACGTGGCCACCTAGAGGAGCTCTTAGGCTTCTGCAGGGAGAAATTGGAGTTTTGACTCAGCTGAGGAGTTTCAGTGATTAAGGGAACTCAGATGAGGGGTCCCCAACATTAAGAACAGATGGCTTTCAATATTGTAGCTTAGCCCAGAAAAAGAGAAACCACCTAGTGGGACAACCAGCCAATTAAGAACTTTTCTCCTTCTCCCTTTACTTCTTTTCTCTTTCATTTTTTTTTAAATTTAATAAATCTTTATTGTTCAGATTATTATAATTGTTCCTCCTTTTCCCCCCATAGTTCCCCTCCATCTAGTTCCCACCCCACTCCCTGCCCTTACCGCCCAACCCCCACTGTCCTCATCCATAGGTATACTATTTTTGTCCGGTCTCTTCTCGCACTTCATATACCCCTTTCCCCCGAGAATTGTCAATGTACTCCCTTTCTATGCCTCAGATTCTATTATATTCACCAGTTTATTCTGTTCTTCAGATTTTTTTATTCACTTGATTTTTAGATTCACTTGTTGATAGATATGTATTTATTGTTCATAGTTTATATCTTTACCTTTTTATTCTTCCTCTTCTAAAAGAGTACCTTTCAGCATTTCATATAATACTGGTTTGGTGGTGGTGAACTCCTTTAGCCTTTTCTTATCTGTGAAGCTCTTTATCTGCCCTTCAATTCTGAATGATAGCTTTGCTGAGTAGAGTAATCTTGGTTGTAGGTTCTTGCTATTCATCACGTTGAATATTTCTTGCCACTCCTGTCTGTCCTGCATAGTTTCTGTTGAGAAATCTGCTGACAGTCGTATGGGTGCTCCCTTGTAGGTAACTAACTGTTTTTCTCTTGCTGCTTTTAATATTCTCTCTTTGTCTTTTGCTCTTGGCATTTTAATTATGATGTGTGTTGGTGTGGTCCTCTTTGTATTCCTTTTATTTGGGGTTCTGTGTGCTTCCTGGACTTGTAAGTCTATTTCTTTCACGAGGTGGGGGAAGTTTTCAGTCATTATTTCTTCAAATAGGTTTTCAGTATCTTGGTCTCTCTCTTCTTCTGGCACCCCCATAATTCTGATGTTGGTACATTTGAGGTTGTCCCAGAGGCTCCTAACACTATTTTCAAATTTTTGGATTCTTATTTCTTTTTGCTTTTCTGGTTGAGTGTTTTTTGATTCTTTGTATTTCAAATCTTTGATTTGATTCTTGTGATCCTCTAGTGTGCTGTTAGATCTCTGAATAATATTTCAGTCAGTGTATGCTTAATTTCAGTTGGTCCTTTTTCATATCCTTGAGGGTCTTGCTAAATTTATTGGCCTGTTCTAGAAAATTCTTGAAAAACCTTATAACCATGCTTTTGAACTCTATATCCAGTTGTTTGCTTTTCTCCATTTCTTTCATTTGTGATCTCTTTCTTTGTCTCTGCATTTTTGCTGCTTCCCTCTCCAATTACCTGAGGTGGACACGCTTGGTGCACCCCTCAGTCTTGTTGTAGTTAAGCCTTGATTGTTGTTGGTATCACTGGGAAGAATTGACCTCCAGGCCAATTGGCTGTGAGGATCAGCTGTGTCTATGCTGGGAGAACTTCTGTGCTGGAGACACCCTTAGAGGAGAAGACTTGCAAAAGCCTCTGTACTCAGCTTGAATGGGGGGGAGTCTCAGGGCAGAGCAGACAGCATTGGTTTCCCATTAGCCCTGCCCTAATAGGCCCCTGTGTCTCAGTGTCCCTCGGTAATTGCTGCAAGCACCTCTGAGAGAAAGCCAGCCTCAAATTCTGCTCACTGCCAGACAGTCCAGTTTCTCCCCAAATGAGTCTGGGTTCCCAGAATCTCACCCAAAACTGGAGTTCAGTGCAGTCTGGAGCTTTTGTTTCCCTCCCGCTTGAGAAAGCCAGCTGTGTACTCAGTTGCCTGCCCTCCCCGTGCACATGCAGGCCTTGATACAGCTGCCTTCCGCAGTTCCTCTGAGTCTCAGTGTGCTTTTCTCTTTACTGATAGTCCAGTTTCACCCTGTATGATTCTGGGTCCCCAAAGTCTCGCCTGGAACTGGAGTTCAGCGCAGTTAGGAGTTTTTGTCTCCTTCCTGCTTGAGAAAGCCAGCCGCATATTTAGTTGCCTCTCCACACACATATCTCAGTACCTCTGCCTCCTGAAGCTCCTCTGAGTCCCAGTGTGCTTTTCTCTTTCCTTCTAGTTGTAGAATGTCCACTCAGCCAGCCTTCCTGTGGTTCTGGATTATGTCCATTTTGTCTTTTAGTTGTAGTTTTGAAATCGTTGTGCGAGGCAGCAGATTAGGTGTTTACCTATGCCACCATCTTGGTTTCTCTCTCCCTTTACTTCTTTTCTCTCTTCCTGCTTTGTCTCTGGAATAAAGCATGGTTAGTGAAATGGGAGCCTGCATAGGGAACACTAGGTAGAGGAAAGGAAAAGATGGACCCTTTCCCCTTCCCTGATGTCTTGGCTGCAGAAGTTCCTAGATGGGTGAAGGGAAGTTTAACTTTTAAATATGATGCCAAGAATAGATTATTACATAAGGTTGGTTAGAAATTATGACTTTAGACTGTGTTGGAGATTTAAAGTGTCTTTAGGACCTTTTTATTTTATTCTATTTTTAAATTGATTTTAGAGAAAGTGGAAGTAAGGGAGAGTGAGGAAAACATCAATGTGAGAAAGAATATCAATTGGTTGCCTCCCACATGCAAGCCAACCAGGAATTGGACCCACAGCCTGGGTATGTGTCCTGACCAAGAATCTAACCTGCCACCCTTTAGTGTACTGGACAATGCTCAACTAATTGAGCCTCACTGGCCAGGGCTGTAGGACCTTTTTATTACTTAAGAGTATTTAAAAAAAAAAAAAGTCCCCAGGAGTTTTTTCTCCAGTGGCAAGGGTAAGAACTTTCTCCCTTCCACTGAATAATTTTTAAAAAATATATTTTATTGATTTTTCACAGAAAGGAAGGGAGAGGGATAGAAAGTTAGAAACATCGATGAGAGAGAGACATCGATCAGCTGCCTCTTGCACGCCCTCTACTGGGGATGTGCCCGAAACCAATGTATGTGCCCTTGACCAGAATTGAACCTGGGACCTTTCAGTCCGCAGGCCGACACTCTATCCACTGAGCCAAACCGGTTTCGGCGCACTGAATAATTTTAAAAGGAACATCAAAAATAAGGTTGCTTTCTGATTTGAATAGATTGTTTTCTTTGTTACAATGACTTTATTTTGTTGTTTTTTATTTATGCAGCCTCCCAACATGGGATTTGTATGTGGTATCTCTACCTTGTTAAGCATGATTGTTTGCATTTGGGACATTAAAAACTCTAGAGACTCCAGCTGAATCCCACTGATGGACTTGCTTTGTTTCCCCAAGGTAGCATGTTGCACAGCAACTTGGGGCTATTCCTCTAGCAGGTATGAACTCAAGAAGGGAAATGATAAATGCGATCTAGTTAGTGATAGTGATCTTCCTGTGATCTCTTATCAAAGCACTCTCCTAGCAAACAGCACTGCTATTGAACCTATTGGTGAATAAACTGAACGAAACACCTTAAAAGCTCCCCTCTAACCAGCTCTGCCCAAGGCCTGGCAGAAGAGGCCAACTGGAGTTCTCATTAGCATCCACCAATACCCTTTGTTGTAAGACATTAACAATTCCCAAGACTACTTTAAGAAGTTTCTTTATTATATGTGAAGTGATTGAAAACTGCCAATCACAAATCTGGCAATCCCCTCTCATGAGCTTAAAGACTGTTCTGATTATTATAATTACAATTTTTATGAATATCCTACCTAGAGAGTAACAATTTTACTATGTCAGACTACACCACACAAAGATGCATCAGTTTCATCTGCAATGAAAAATAGAGTCTAATAGCACAGTTATATTTATATGATAGTCAAACATCAAGATGCAACATAAGTACTTCAACTGAAAGAGTTCTGATCATTATTTAACCTTGAGATGATGATTAAGGGTGAAGGTTTGTCAGCTTTCATGAATTATTTTTTTGTGATTGGCTGTTTTGATTTTATTTTTAAAACTCCATAATTAACATGTGGATCCCTTTCCCCCCTATGATATGTGGGCAAGGCAAAAACAACAACAAAGATGATTAATGGTTAAAGAGGAGTATTAGGTAATTATAAGATATAATCATGTTGTAAGGACAGCAGTGCTATACTCACTGATTTTCTACTTTAAACAGCTAAGTTTCTTCAACCATGATGCAAAGAATGGACACAGTATTTAGGTTTGATGCTATAAATACATACTGGTTTAGTGCAAAGAAAACTGTTCCATTACTACAGATAGTGATCAGTACCAAAGTGTGGTCTGAACCAGTGGCATCACCTATTAGATGCAGATTTTTGAGGCCCCACCCCAGACTTGCTAAATCAGAAGCTCTAGCAGGGGGAGGGGGAAGGGAGGGCCGCACAGGACTTTTTTTTTTTTTTAATACATTTTTATTGATTTCACAGGGGAAGGGGAATGAGAGAGAATCATTGATTGGCTGCCTCCTGCATGCCCCACACTGGGGATCAAACCCCAAACCCAGGCATGTGCCTCCAAGTGGAAATGAACCAAGGACCCTTCAGTCTGCAAGCTGATGCTCTATCCACTGAGCAAAACCAGCTAGGGCAGGACTCTCTTAATAAGCCCTCCAGATAATTCTCTGAGGTATGAGAACCACTGCTGTGGCATCTTGTAACTGTTTTTCTTTGGCTACCATGAAACATGGGCAAGCATGCAGGCTGCAGTTGCAGCAACACTGTAAGCATTCCCTGTTAACTGCAGGGGTGTGTGTTCCAGGGGAGCTGAAGTGATTAGGCTCTTTTGGTCAAGTCCTTGAGTCCAAGGGTCCCCCTTAAGTAGATTTCCTTTTTTCTTTAAATCTCCTTAGCTTGGGGAGAATCCAAGATGGTGGCATAGGTAAACACCTACACTGCTGCCTCACACAACAATTTCAAAAATACAACTAAAAGACAGAATGGACATCATCCAGAACCACAGGAAAGCTGGCTGAGTGGAAATTCTACAACTAGAAGGAAAGAGAGGGGCTCATGGAGACCCAGAGGAGCTGCAAAAAACTGAGGTACAAAGACGTGCACGTGGAGAGCAGGTGCCAGAGTACCTGGCGGCTTTCTCTGGCGGGAGGGAGACGGAGACTCCCAACTGCATTGAGACCCTTATTCTACGGCACTAAACCCTACGTCCAGCCAAAACTCATACGGGGAGAGTTTGCACTGTGAAAAGGGAAATTTAGGGGAGTCTCAAAAGGGCAGAAGTCTGGTGGTGTGCACAGCACTGTGCGCAGAAGACCGACTGCTGATTGTGCCACTGGCTTTCACGAGTGGGTGGGAGACAGAGCCTCCCAATTGCACCACTTCTAACTCCACTAAACCCAAGTTTCAGGAGAAACCCTGGGGATCCAGACTCATATGGTCCCGGAGCACAGGGGAGCCAGAAAGGCAGCAGTCCAGAGGTACTGTGTGCACGCACAAGGACCGCACCAGCGATTACCCACTCACATGAGACGCAGGGGCCATGGAGGGCGGGGCTGACTGGAAGGCAAGGCGGTCCATCTAGTCCTGAGACTCCACCCATCCCAAGCTCAAAAGAGAGGCTTTTGCAGTTTTGCAAGTCTTGTATCATAAGATTGAATCCAACACAGAAGTTCTCCCAGCATAATGAAAATGCCAAGACAAAGGAAGAGAGCACAAACAAAAGAAATGGAGGAAAACAAACGACTGGATATAGAGTTCAAAACCACGGTTATAAGGTTTTTCAAGAATATCCAGAAAAGATGGATAAATTTAGCGAGACCCAAGAGGAGATGAAAAAGAACCAACTAGAGATGGAAAAGGTTCAACTAGAGATGGAAAAGGACCAACTAGAAGGTAAACATACACTGACTGAAATAAAAAATATACAGAGACCTGACAGCAGACTAGAGGAAGACAAGAATCAAGTCAAAAATTTGAAATATAAAGAATCAGAGGGAAAATCCAAGATGGCGGCATAGGTAAACACCTACACTGCTGCCTCGCACAACAATTTCAAAACTACAACTAAAAGACAGAACGGACATCATCCAGAACCACAGGAAAGCTGGCTGAGTGGAAGTTCTACAACTAGAGGGAAAGAGAGGGGCTCACAGAGGCCCAGAGGAGCTGCAAAAAGCTGAGGTACGGAGATGCGCGCTGAGAGAGCGGGTGCCGGAGTACCTGGCTGGCTTTCTCTGGCGGGAGGGAAATGGAGACTCCCAATGGCATTGAACCCCTTATCTTATGACACTAAACCCCAGATCCAGCCGAAACTCATACGGAGGGAGTTTGGACTGTGAAAAGGGAGAAGTGCACGGAAATTTAGGGGAGTTGCAAAGGATCGGAGGTCCGGTCGCGCACGGCACCACGCGGAGGACAGATTGCTGATTGTGCCGCTGGCTTTCGCGAGTAGGCGGGAGACAGACCCTCCCAACTGCGCCACTTCTGAGTCCACTGGGCCCCCCTGTTTTGGGCGAAACCCTGGGGACCTAGACTCGTGTGGTCCTTGTTCGCAGGGGAGATGGAAAGGCAGCGGTTAGAGGCGCTGCGGGTGCGCGAGCGCACAAGGACCGCTCCAGCCATTACCCAGTCACGTAAGACTCAGGGGCCGTGGAGGGTGGGGCCGACTAGAAGGCAAGGCGGTCCCTTAAGCCCTGAGACTCCACCCCTCCCAAGCTCAACAGAGGCTTCTGCGGCTGAATCCAGCACAGAAGTTTCCCCGGCACAGTGAAAATGCCGAGACAAGGGAAAGGATTACAAGCAAAAGAAATGGAGGAAAAAAAACTACTGGATATAGAGTTCAAAACCACGCTTATAAGGTTTTTCAAGAATATGCTAGAAAAAATGGATAAATTTAGTGATACACTGACTGAAATAAAAGCTATTATGCAGAGTACTAACAGCAGACTAGAGAAAGGCAAGGATCAAGTCAAAAATTTGAAATATAAAAAAGCAGAAAACATTCAACTAGAAAAGCAAGAAGAGAAAAGAATCCAAAAATGTGAAGATAATGTAAGGTGCCTCTGGGACAGCTTCAAGCGTACCAACATCAGAATTGTGGGGGTGCCAGAAGAAGAGAGAGAGCAAGATACTGAAAACCTATTTAAAGAAATAATGACTGAAAACTTCCCACATCTGGTAAAAGAAATAGACTTACAAGTCGAGGAAGCACACAGAACCCGAAAGAAAAGGAACCCAAAGAGGACTACACCAAGACACATCATAATTAAAATGCCAAGAGCAAAAGAGAAAGAGAGAATATTAAAAGCAGCAAGAGAAAAACAGTTTATTACCTACAAGGGAGCACCCATACGACTGTCAGCTGATTTCTCAACAGAAACGATGCAGGCCAGACGGGAGTGGCAAGAAATATTCAACGTGATGAACAACAAGAACCTACAACCAAGAATAATCTATCCAGCAAAGCTATCATTCAGAATTGAAGGGCAGATAAAGACCTTCACAGAGAAGAAAAAGCTAAAGGAGTTCATCAACTCCAAACCAGTATTATATGAAATGCTGAAAGGTACCCTTTTAAAAGAAGAAGAAGAAAAAGGTAAAAGACAAAAAATTATGAACAACAAATACACATCTGTCAACAAGTGAATCTAAAAATTAAGTGAATTAAAAATCTGATCAACAGAATAAACTGGTGAATATAATAGAATCAGGAGCACAGAAAGGGAGTAGACTGATTGATAATTCTCAGGAGGACAAAAATCATAAAGCATCAAACAGACTGTGAAATTATAGCAGAAAGATTAAAGTTAGGTGAGGTAAATAAGTGATCAATCAAAGGACTTGTATGCATGCTTATAAACATAACCAATGATCACAGACACTGGGGGGTCGGGGTATGCCTGGGAGGGAGGGGGGGCAATGGGGAGATATGTATAAAAAATTAATAAAAATTAAAAAAAAAGAAAAAAAAGAATCAGAAAACACTCAACTGGATAAGCCGGAAGAAAAAAGAATCCAAAAATGTGAAGATAATGTAAGGAGCCTCTGGGACAGCTTCAAGTGTACCAACATTAGAATAGTGGGGGTGCCAGAAGAAGAGAGAGAGCAAGATACTGAAAACCTATTTGAAGAAATAATAACTGAAAACTTCCCCCACCTGATAAAAGAAATAGACTTATCAGTCCAGGAAGCACAGAGAACCCCATATAAAAGGAATCCAAAGAGGACTACACCAAGACACCATAATTAAAATACCAAGAGCAAAAGACAAAGAGAGAATATTAAAAGCAGCAAGAGAAAAACAGTTAGTTACCTACAAGGGAGCACCCATATGACTGTCAGCTGATTTCTCAACAGAAACGATGCAGGCCAGACGGGAGTGGCAAGAAATATTCAACGTGATGAATAGCAAGAACCTACAATCAAGAATACTCTATCCAGCAAAGCTATCATTCAGAATTGAAGGGCAGATTAAGAGCTTCACAGATAAGAAAAAGCTAAAGGAGTTCATCAACTCCAAACCAGTATTATATGAAATGCTGAAAGGTACTCTTTTAGAAGAGGAAGAAGAAAAAGGTAAAAGATAAAAAATTATGAACAACAAATACATATCTATCAACAAGTGAATCTAAAAATTAAGTGAATTAAACATTTGATCAACAGAAAAAACTGGTGAATATAATAGAATCAGGAGCACAGAAAGGGAGTGGACTGATAATTCTCAGGGGGAAAGTGGTGAAGGGAGTGCAGGGAGAGACTGGACAAAAATCATACACCTATGGATGAGGTCAATGCGAGGGAGGTAAGAGTAGAGGGCGGGGTGGAAGCTGGGTGGAGGGGAACTATGGAGGGGAAAAAAGAAACAAATGTAATAATCTGAATAATAAAGATTTAATTTTAAACAAAAAAAGGAATACAGATTCGACATTCAAGAGGGCTGAGCAGTTCCTCCAGGGAGAAGAAAAGACCCTGAAATTAGTCTAAGTGCCCTGCTCATGGAGCCTCACAAGCTAAATAGTGGAGAGAGAGAGAGCATTTAGCGGGACTGACCTTGGGGTGTTTGCCTCTCACCAGCTGGGACACTGGCTGTGCACACATGGAGGTTTTGGGGTGATGAAGAAGGTACCTCAAACCTCTCCAATTCCTATTGCAAATTAGGAGGGACTCTGTCTGGAAAGAGGAGGTGAGGAAGACAAGAGCAGCTCAGGAGAACCTCAGAGTTAAACTCACCACTTTAGAGCAGATTCAGAGCCAGAGACAGATGCACAGTGGTTTGTATGCTGTTCAGCAAGCAGAGAAAGTGGCCTGGGTCCTGTCCATCTGGGAGGATGAAAATCAGTGGCACACAGTGCCCTGGAGACCACGCCGAGGCGGATGGACGTGTCTCTTTCAGAGGCTGGTTCCTTTGCCCTCATCATCTGAGGTCTGGGACTGTGCCTCCTCCTGGTGAGAAGAGGATAATGCCCACCTGGTGGCTGTACCTACTCAGGATGTTGAACAGTTGGACTCAGGTTAAACTCAGAGTGCTCTTGACCTGACTCTTTATTTGCCTGGATGAGCAGAAGCCTTGGTCTAGATGCCCCCAAGTATACTCAGGTCAACCTAGTGCTTATGTTCCTCTTTCAGTCAAATTCAAGATTATTATATAAGAGAGTGGTCCAGGGCTCACCAAACTTTTTTTTTTTTTTTAAGAACAGTTAGTGAATATTCTAGGCTTTGAGATCTATAGGTTTCTACTACAAATTATTATACCACGTATGGCAGTGGCTATGATTCAATAAAACTTTATTTACAAAAATAAATAAATAAATGAATAAATAAATCTCCTTAGCTTGCCAAAACCGGTTTGGCTCATGGATAGAGCATCGGTCTGTGGACTGAAAGGTCCCAGGTTCGATTCCAGTCAAGAACATGTACCTTGGTTGTGGGCACATCCCCAGTTGGGGGCGTGCAGGAGGCGGCTGATCGATGTTTCTCTCTCATCCATGTTCCTAACTCTATATCCCTCTCCCTTCCTCTCTGTAAAAAATCAATAAAATATATTTAAAAAAAAATAAATCTCCTTAGCTCACAAGCCATAGTTTCTTCCCATTATCAGTCATAATTGTTAGTTCATCCTCTCTGGTAGACAGGATGTTTATGATATTCCTCATGATATCAAAGGAATTATATCAGCATGAATCTTTCCTGCTCTTTTCCCTGTTACAGCAATTTTTTCACAGCCACCTTGAGCTGCTTAAAAAATGTTAACATCCAACATGATGCTCTTCTATATTTCTTGATGGCAGAACTGATTTTATTTTATTCCTAGTGGCCCAGTGCATGGATTTGTGCATATTGAAAGGAAATTAATTAGAAGAAATATTTTAATATCAGCATTCGCTCTTTCTCTATAATAAAGGTGTCAGAGATGACAGAAAATTAGTAAAATGTATATTAAAAATATATATAAACTAATGAATAAATAAACAATAACATGATTAACAACAAAGACATGATATAAAACAACAAAAACATATAAAAACAACAGAAACATGTTATAAAAAAATGACCAATAAATTGATTAAACTTACACTAAGATCTCCCTGTATACCACATTAAGAGTAAAAGTACTTTCAGAGTGCTTGACTAATTTTCTTTGTGATGAAGTATTTACAACTTTAACTTTAACATCACACGCTCTTCGAACTCGAGAGAAAGGAACATATAACTGACCATGTCCAAAAATAGGTTCAGGTAGGAATATTCCTACTCTGTCTAGAGTTTGTCCTTGTGATTTGTTAATAGTCATCGTAAAGCCTGGCATCACAGGAAGCTGTATTCGAATTAATTTAAATGGGAGGCAGTGTTAGACAGGGACAGTTGTGCCAACAGTTGGTCTTCAGACATTCTGTTGATGATACCGCTTTTTTTTTCAGCTTCAGAATTTCAACAAAACGAACCAAATTCATGATCGACAGTGACAGATTGAAACATACATGTGCAATTGGTGCCAGTAAGAGCTTTATACCAAGGTATTGCATGTGCACAAGTCAACGTTTATTTTTAAATTGCCAGTGTATGTCATATGTACTGGCTGGTTGGTTGGTCAGACGGTCAGACAAATGTATGGTCAGTCACTTAGCCTTTTATATATCTAGACTAGAGGCCCAGTGCACAAAATCATGCACCGGTGGGGTCCCTTAGCTTGGCTTGTAAGGATCAGGCTGAAACTGGCTCTCTGACATCCCCCAAGAGGTCCTGGATTGTGAGAGGGCGCAGGCCAGGCCGAGGGACCCCCACCGATGCATGAATCTGTGTACTGGGCCTCCAACATTCCCCCAAGAGGTCCCGGATTGCAAGAGGGTGCAGGCCAGGCTGAGGGATTCATGCCCTGGGCCTCTAGTATGCATATAAAATTTTTGGTTAATCTCTTCCTGCCCTCCACCCTTCCCTCTGAGATTCATCAGTCTGTTCTATATTTCCACACCTGTGGTTTCCACTCCTGCACTGAGCATCTGCCCCCTGGTGATCAGTGCACATCATAGCTACCAGCCAGTCAGACAGTCACTTAGGCTTTTATATGTATAGACTAGAGGCCCAATGCATGAAATTTGTGCAAGAGTAGGCCTTTCTTTCCCCAGCTGCTGGCTCCGGCTTCCCTCTGACACCAGGTATCTGAGCTGGCTTCCTTCCAGCCACCTGCAGGCACCCAGGACCCAGGCTTCCCTAGCAGCCCCAGTTTTGTTTGGAAGGACGTCTGGAAGGATATCTGGTCTAATTAGCATATTGTGCTTTTATTATTATAGATTATTTTAATCCTGACCTGAGGATATTTTTCCCATTGATTTTTAGAGAGAGAGGAAGGGAAGGAGGAAAGAAAGGAGAGAGAGAGAGAGTGAGAGAAACAAACATCAGTGTGAGAGAGCCACATCTATTAGTTGGCTCCTATATGTGCCTCGACCAGGGCTGGAGATCCAACCTATAACCCAGGTTCATATCATTGAAGGGGATTCGAATTGGGTATGAGGGTTGACACTCTAGTCACTGAACATCATCGGCCAGGGTGAAACTATGATCTTTTGATAGACCTACGGGTCACAGTTATTTATGAGGATTCACCAGAAAATGGTATGGAGAGAGAACCCACTGCAAGCACACTTAATTCAAGATAACACAGAACACAAACTTAACAGAGAGCTGAAGCTTACTGGCCAGGACTGTGCAGTGTTGTCATTACACAGTTTTTCTTTGGCTGGGAGGGTAAGATAGCTGCTCTTAGCATGAGAAAACTGCACCACAGCCTTTGGTAATAGACTATTAGACATAATAGAGATAACTGTTAAAGTATTTTAGAGACAAATAATATTCTATTGAATCTTCATACATGGGGTAGTGTTAAATGGAGTCAATGAGTATGACAAAAAGTAAATGCCATCTTGTGATTTAATCTTAATAATATTTCAAATATTCTGTATATGAACACAATTCTTTAAAGGCCCAAATGCAAGGCAAACATTTAGAAGAGTGTGTCTGGATCATGAATGTGCATCAGAATGACCTTTAAGCTTGTTAAAAATATAACTTGACTGGATTCCCAGAGATTTTTATATTGGTAGGTCCGAGGTGGAGCCCAAGACTCTGTGTTGTTGTTGTTTTTTAAAAAATATTTTTATTGATTTCAGAGAGGAAGGGAGAGGGAGAGAAAATCATTGATTGGCTGCCTCTTGCATGCCCCACATTGGAAATCGAGCCTGCAACCGGGCATGTGCCCTGACTGGAAATCAAACCTTAACCTCCTGGTTCACAGGTCAGTGCTAAGCCACTGAGCCACAGCAGCCAGGCACAGGAATATGTTTTCAACAAGCACTGCAGGTAATTCTGGTGTAGGTGGTCCTTACCTTTCATTTTGAGAAACACTGCAGGTCTGACTTAGGAAGAGAAAGAAAATGAATGAGTGTGAGATGGTAAAGCTCAGCTAATTTCATAGGAGTTGTACCTGCTTTGGATCATTGTAATGTATTATTTAAAGATTTTGAATAGCACATATATTCTGCCTCATTCTAGAGTTATTTGTGTATTTGCCTCGGTCCCTCTAAAGACTGTAAGCTCCTTGAAACACGGGGATTATGCGATATACTGACCTTTGAATGTTCAGCATGGCTTACCCTGGGCCTTCTCATTTTTGAGAAGATGTTCAGTAATACTTGTCAAATAATCAAGGCAATAGGGTAAAAATACAATTTGAAGAGGGTGATTGAAATAGAAAGAACTTAGTTTTGGCATCTTTCCCCTATCGGCTATCTCATCATTTCTCGGGGACAAAACCCAGCATTTGTAACACCAGAGATTGGTTTGCTTCTCTTTCACAGGTTGCTAAGGGGTAGAAATGAGGCAGTGAATGTGAAAATGCTTTAAACTTGAAGAACCACTTACAGTATTTTAATTGTTTTGAGTATGTCTAACTCAATTTCTCCTGAGAATGAGTGCTAGGTTGTCTGCTGACGGAGGCAAAGAACACAAACTTTATTTCTGGCCATTATAGAAAAGCAAATCCTATTATTTTGAATTTAAAAGAGCCACATGACTTCTCCAACTTCAATAAATTAAATACTAAAAAATTATAATATGAATGGAAGGAGTAACCCACAAATAATGAAGGGAGATACACAGGGGAGCAAATTATTCCCATTGCAGTTTGATTCTGAGATGGGGACTTTCAGAAGACTGCAAGTGTTTAATGAAATGATGTCTGAATTTTACTGGCTCCCTCGAGATCATTTAAAAGGGAACATGTATTTGATAAAATGAGATGAGAAGTGCACGTATATAACATTGCTTTAAAAAACCTCAAGATAGGAATTCCGACCAACCTTCAATCACTTACAAGAGGCAATGTGTCCCGGGTGGTAAACACAGGTGCAGGACTAGAGCCAGTCCATAGCTCAATGAAGAAAATAAGGACAATGCACAGTGAGTTTTCCGTGAAGCTGTACTTGTTCAATGGAGCCTACTGTGTTTCATTCTAAGATTAGGTATTTTCCTTGTTTTGCCTTATTCAAATGTCCTTGCTTTTATGAAGTGTCAGTATGTTTTTAAGCTGGATATGAAAAGTTGACAATGATATGACCACTCATCATTCAAATTTATTTATTTAGCCTTGATTTTGAATTCTGGATCTATTCAAGGCAAGTGGCTTGACAATTTCTAATCCACTCAGGCTTCGATTTCTCCACATGTAAAGTCACAAAGATCAACAATAACATGGGCAATAATATTTACAAAGACCTTAGCACAATTTGTCATGCATTGTAGGTAATCAGTAATTGATGGTGGCTAGATGAAGAATGAGGACAATATGGAAATGTTGTCTTCTAGATAAGTAAATTATATAGAGGTCAATGGTATAAAATTGTGTTTTCATTATTGTGTTTGATTGTTTTCCCATTTATTCCATGGGGGCCGCATTTGGGACCTATCCATGCCTTTGTTCAAGCGTTCAGACCAAGGCAATTTCCCTTTTAAGCACACAGCCAACCCAAGAGCCCTGTGTCAGTTGTTAGGAACATTCCAGAATCACGATAGGGTAGGGTTGTGCCTACTGGCTGAAGTTCTCATTGGATCTAGAATTTAAATATATACATACCCTTGGTTCTAGGACTAGTACTTCCCTGTTGTAGAATGTGTATCTTTGCTTAAATCATAGTCAGTGTTTGTTGATGATTTGAATGAATAAATGTAAAAATGAATCTCAGGGAATATAACAGCTTCATGGCATTAAGGTTTTCCCAATTATCTGCTGCTGTTTGTTTCAGGGACCTATCAGAAATAGATAGCATTCTTACAGGTGACCTTTAACTTACTAACTTGCTAAGAAAGACAGCAAACAGGAAAAAAGTGGGAGTTCCTCATAACTAAAACACATTTATGTGAAGTCCATGATGGATATTGCAGGTGTTCTGGCAGGCATCGTCCTAGTGAAGATTTAAGCTCATTGTCTAATAACATCCAGACTTGTTTCCCTAATAATTCTAAGAATTCTGTAATTACATTTTACCAGACTCCTTTGAATGCAATGAAATTTTTTTACTGAATATGGCTTAGGTTCGATGGCAAAAGGATTAGGAAATGGAATGGAACGAACTTTCACTGAGTGCCTGACATGGGCCAGATATTTTGTACATTTATTTGAGCTTTGTAACCATTTTGCAGTCAAGGGAGCTAGAGTTCAGGGGGCTTAAATAATTTCTCTGTGGCCTTTCAGGGAGCAAGTGGTAGAGCCAGGGTTCAGATCCAGGTTCAATATACCCATGATTCATTCTGACTCTGTAACTTATCATTTGTCCTTTGCTTTCCAGTAAATGTGAAAGACACGTGAAACAGACTTCAGCAAGTGACAGGAAGGATTATAAAGAACTGAGTGTGTTATGATGAAGGGCCATACTGGTTGTCTATTAGTATGTGATTTGGGGCCTTAATTAACCGAACTGTAAGGCCACAGAGTTGAACTAGACGACCTGTGAATCAGGCGACCACATGGCCCCATTTGCCAGGGCAGCCCTGCCTTATATCTGCGGTGCCAAGGCAATGATTATTAGCATCCTCTCCACTTTAAGGCGTTCCACTGTGGGTCATAAATTCCCACATATAAGCCTCTTTCCAGGTCTCAATTTCTATGATTTCCAATTGAATACGATATTTCCTTTGACAACTGAAGTAACATGAATTTTTGTTTGCCAGGCCTATGAAGTATAAGGAGCTGACAGCACCTCAGGTAACTTTCTTCTGGAGGTTGTTTGCATTTCTCATAGGGATGATTTTTCTGCTCTTACTGCTTTCCTTTAAAAGTACACTAGTAAACCCCCTTCTAGTCAATTTGGTTCTAGTTGATTTGACATCATTATATAAATATTTGTTTTCAGTTCATACTAATAGTGGCTACCACTTATTGAGCACTTAGAGAAGTCAGGGTGAGTGCATTATCATTTAGTGCACTTATGAGATAGCTCACTTTATACATAAGAAAACTGAGACTTAGAGAAGTTAAGTAAGAGATGGAACCAGGTCTTCCTAATCTCTTAACTATTTTTTATACTACTAGAGGCCCAGTGCACAAAATTTGTGCATGGGGAAGGAGTAGCCCCTCAGCCCAGCCTGCTCCCTCTCCATTCCGGGACCCCTTGGGGGATGTCCGACTGCCGATTTAGGCCTGGCAGTCGGACATCCCTCTCACAATCCTGGACTGCTGACTCCTAATCGCTCATCTGCCTGCCTGCCTGTCTGGTCACCCCTTACTACCTCCCCCACCTCCCCAGCCTAGTCACCTCTTACTGCCTCCCTGGCAGCCTGGTTGCCTCCAACTGCCCCCTCTACTGGCCTGGTCACCCCCAACTGTCCCCCCTGCTGGCCCGGTCACCTCCAATTGCCTCTGCGGCCCCCGCCCCCCACTGGCCTGGGTGCCCCACGCAGCCTGCTTGTTCAATCATTTGGTTGTCCCTCAGTAACCCCCCCCTGCTGGCCTGATCATAGACAGCCTTCTTGTGAGGGTAGATTGCATATTACCTCTTTATTATGTAGGATACTGAGATATGTACATAGGTACACATACATACACAGCTATTAATTTAAAATTACAGAAAAAAAAGCAAGGCTGGCTATTCCCTAAGGAGCAGTATTTGCATAGCTACATTTGGATAGTTTCAAAACAAATTCCCTCTGATTTCCAGTAGTAGTTTCTTCCTCTCAACTCCATAAGCATCAGATTTATATTTGTAGAGTTTTGCCCATCCGCCCAAATCTGGTCCCGTCTTCTGAGGGAAGGCCTCCTAAATTCCCATTGGCCTTTCTTATATTTATCAATGTCAGTGCTAGTCTTTGTAATTTCATCTTCCATTGCTTCCACCATCCATCTTTATCACAGAATAGAAGCATCTGCCTCAAATATAGACAGCAAATTTTGATGACAGGTTCTCAGGAAAAACAAGGTATTAGAAAGTGGATGCGATGAATATTTACTTACTTAAAGAGACCTTCTTTTCTTTTTCTTTTTCTTTTTTTAGAATGTCTTTCTTTACCAGAGTATAAAACAGAAAAAAGACACTTGCTTTTTTGTTTATATTTACATAGACAATACTTAAATAAAAACTACCAGTTGACACTCATATCATTCTGCTTTTATTTATTTTGTGGCTAACTTACAAAGACACAGATATCTTGGATAGACTCTGTACCATTTAAACTATCCCCATGACTTAGATACCAAAATGTGTTTGTTTACATAGTGCAGTGGTATGAAAAATGTTTCTTTTTTTTTTTAATTTCTTTACAGTCCCTGACTATAAACAGGGGAAAATTAATTTCATACCAAAAAATTCAGGGCACTTTAACAATCATCCCATCCCATATCTGTTACTAAGATAACAAAATTGGTATTACAAGTTAAAATATAAAGGTCTAACCGTTTGTTACAAATATGCAAATAATCTGCTACTTAGACATAAAAAGTTGATTTCTTTCCAATCACAAAGTAAGGCACCATTGGATTAAACATTTTCTAGGCTTTTACTAAATAAAATGCATAGTGAAATAAATACCAAACACTGAATTTTAATACTGTAATACATTTCAATATAAAATGATATGTGAATGTTAAAATACTGTATTGCATCTTGAATACATTACCTGGAAAATTTATAGAAAAACACACACACATAAACTCCAATTTCAGGGAAGAAAATTATTCATTTTTGTGATTTACCATAGTTGAAAATTTTAGCATAGAACTTACTCAAAGTTTTAGATGCAATTAGGTTGCTAACTTTCAAACCAAGAATGTAAGTGTATTCATGAAACATTCACTTAAAAAACACATTCTAAAACCTCTCCCTCCTGGTGAATAGTAACTTTGAGTTGGGACCCTGTTTCAGACTTTAGGATGGTACCTGCAAAGTTGAGATATACAAGGAAATTGGTCATTCTTACTTCCCTGTACAAAATCCAGACCCTTTTTTTTGGGTCACACTTTCCTCTGCCATATTTGCTAGCAAGGCCTCTTTTTAAAGTGGGTCATTAGGTTTTCTCATAGGAGTTTTAATCAACTATAGATTCAAGAATGATACCTGATCAAATAATCCCAAATAAAATGATGCTGCTATATTACCAAAATATGAGCAATACCATTTTTTGGGGGGAGGAAATACTTTGCCAAGCTTGTTATACCTTTATATTTCTTGATTCTTTGAGTAAAGGACCCCAAGTGCCTAAATGACAAATGAATGGTAGAGGAGGGAGGGACCCAAGTTCCGTAATATACTAAGCCCAGGACTTTGGCAAAAAAAAGTTATAAAAAATACAGTATATTCAAACGGGCAACATCATAATTATTAGACATCCCATTTAATAGAACTCTAAGTTCTTTTTGCTTTTATATAAATGAAACAATTATTTCTTCTATAAATAGGAATGCTTCTTTCAAAATTTTCTTTGGATTGATTTCTTGTTAGCATCTTTCAGTCACAGATGAATAATACACTGAAACCATGATACAAACTTTAGGTAGATACACATATACATTTGTGACCATGTGCTTTTGAAAAACAAGTAATGGTAATTTCAAACATAATCAACTGTTATAAAATAACTAAGTGGAAATTTTTTTCTCCAACTCTATAGCTAGATTAAAAATCCCAGTAAAGTCTGTAAACAAAATCATACAAAAAAAGGCAAGGCTGGCTCTTCCCTAGGGTCCCTTCGGGCGCTGTATTTGCATAGCTAGCTGCATTTGGATAGTTTCAAAGCAAATTCCCTCTGATTTCCAGTAGCAGTCTCTTTCTCTCAACCCTATAAGCATCAGATTTAGATTTTTAGAGTTTGCCCATCAACCCAAATCTGGTCCCTTCTTCTGATTTGCTACTTTTCCCTGACTACCCCCCTCCCCACCTTCACTACCCAGCCTACAAGCCTCCCCACCTGAAGAGCAAGCTGGGCGGCCTCTTCCAATGGGCAAGGCAGAAGTCCAGCTGACAGGTGAGCTCCAGCCAGCTGGTTCTGAGCCCAGAAGCCCCAACAGGCTTTCAGTTTCTTTGCAATGGCTTTATTCCACGTAACTGTAAACCCTATTAGAGTAACTTCTGACCTTGGGACTGGGAAGCAACACTTGTGCACAGATATTAAGGGAAGAGGGAAAATAAGGGAGCACAATCTAAGGTCAAGCTGTCTGCCAGGCAAGGTGTTGGGTCCTAACTTTATTTTTAGTTACCTCTTGAATTGCTAAACATCAAAAAACAGGAGGTATTTGTGCTAGACTCTGTCTTCTGGACCTGCACTGCCCAACATGGTAGCCACTGCCATATGTGGTCGCTGAGTCCTTGAAATGTGACTAGTCCAGATAGCAATGTGCTTAAGTGTAAAACACAAAACCAGATTTTGAAACATTAGTACAAAAAAAAAAAAAGTAAAATATCTCATTAATGATTGTTACTTTAATTGCAGGTCAAAATGATAATTTGGATAAATATTATTAAAATTAATTTTACCTATTCCTTTTCCCTTTTGATTGTGGCTACTAGAAATATTTAAATTGTATATGTGGCTCACACTATATTTCTATTGGACAGCCTGTCCTAAAGCCTACCTACCTCAGGCTGCCAAAGATTATAATCTATTACCACAAAAATGTCACGTGCACCCTTGCTCAGCAATTTGTGTTGGTGGTCTGTGGTTCATGGAAACAGATAGGAGGCCAAGCACGCAAAACATGGCATGGAAGCAAGCAGCTCTCAGGGACTTTAACGTTATCTGTAGCAAACAGGCAGTGAATGTTTGAATTTGGTTGGTTGAAAGCTGGGACACAGTTCATCTCTGCCTACTTGCCATAAAAGCTAGTTGAACCCAGGCAGTCAGCACTGGTGGGCTGTAGCTGAAGCAAGCAATAGCTTTGAGGATATACACAGAATAAAAATCTAGGAGCATTTCTTCATTGGATTCCCACCCCGCATACACATATATTCCCACATCACCCTCCTTTCTTCCCTACTCCCAATATGAAAGGGACAAGGAAGACAAGGGGAGGAGGGTGTGCAACTCTTGACAGCAACAACAGAAGTAGCTCTTGGGCTCGGGGGGAGAAGAGCAGGCTAGGATCACCTTGGGATGGGAGGAAGGGGTGGGGCACCCCTTTCTCTTCGGTTGGATCCACCTTGATGAAAAGATAAGACAAAATATAAATTTTGGTTAGAAAGCTTCTGTTCTCACTGTAGAAATTCAGGGATGCATGCAAAGGTATTCACAACCCTACACCCTAACCGGGGATGGAAATAACTGGCACAGGAGGATGAGAAGTGAGAGGGGACAGGAAAAAGCAAGTAAGGATCTGAACCAACATTCCTAAGGATGACCCACCAGTGGCTACCGAGTACTTACATAAAGTTAAGAAAATTTTAAAAATTGCTTTTCTTCTTATCACAAACATAGTATGCATTTATTCTAGGTTTAGAAAAAAATAGAGAAGTAAAAACAAAGCAAAAGATTCACCTGTGTTTGCACCACCCAGAGATAACATTATTTCCATATTTTCTATGTATAAACAGTTCCTTTTTGTCTTCTAAAAATTGGATCATAGTCATTTTGAACATCTTTCAAAGTCATTACTCCTTACACATGTAATTATGGACACACTGCATTCTATGCATATTTGTAAGCTATCCAGGTTTAAGCCATTTACAATATTTAAAATTCATTTGTCCCCGCACACATTTGTCTGAGGATCTTACTGCTGTTAGGCATAGGGCCAGGTGCTCAGATGCTTAAGCATGTCTACCAGGGGCACATGACAATTGAGTATGCATGCTGAGGCCACTACTCTGAGACTCCGGTGAGCTGGCACCAGCAGATTCCTCTGCAGGCATCTCAACAATGATCCTAGTGGCCCTGTTAGGGATGTCTGCGATAGAACCAAATCTCTGAGCAAGGACAGGAGTCAGAGGAAAACACTGGCATCCCGTTGTCTTGCCTGTTCCTTTTACTATCCCAGCCAAGTCTTTTCTTGGGCAGGCATCTGCGGAAAGACTCATCTGGTTTTACAGCAGCCATCTGTCATGGGGCTTTGACTGTCAACTGCTATACCACAGTGGTTAGCAAAACAAGGGCTGGCTTTATGCAGAGCTGGAACTAGGTGGCACTGCTCAGGGCCGTCTGGGTGCCCTACCAGGCTGTGGGCCTGGAGGCCAAGGTAGCAGGAGCAGAATAAAACCATCTGATAGTACTTTATGTGTTTTTTAGAGAGATGATCCTTTATCAGTATGAAAATATCAAAATGCATAATGCTAGAAATTTAAAGTAAATCTACAAAAAGAGTTTTGGGGGAGCAGTGGAAACTAATTCACCCATTTAAGAAATATTTTAAAGTGTCTACCATGTTTCAGGCTCTGTGCCACTCCAGAAAGATGCAACAGTGAGCAGGACAGTTCCCATCTTCAAATTTCATAAAGTATTAAAGACAGGATGATAGGGAAGGGAATGTGTTCAGCTATTAAATAAAAAAATCTAGAGGGGCTGGGGAAGATGGTTCTGTAACTGACTTAAAAATATATGTAATCTGTAAAACTTTCAACATAAAGGTAAGTTAAAACACACACACACACACACACACACACACACACACACACACATGCACGGGAAGGCAAAGTAAGTACACTGTGCCACTGAGATATTCTTTTGAGTTAATAAAGCAATTCTAATAATCATAACCTGCATGTCTTTTTCCATAATAACCCACTTTTGCCCACCTGTGTGTATGTATTAACATGTTTAGAATCTATGTGAACTCCTTAAAGTGAATTCATTTATTAGTGCCCAAGAGGGAAGAAAAGCAGGTTGTACTCTTATCAGATAGAAGCCCCTCTTATGACGTCAACATACACACTGCACACGCACACTACAAACATGCATATAAACATGCAGAGCTTGTCCCATGTGAACTCATTTTTCACCCAAAATTTCAACCACCAACTTTTGTATGATAATTTTTATTATAACTATACCTCTTTTATTAGGCATCGTCTAGGAATGCAGTATTCCACATAAATGATTTTCCCCAGGATTTAAATTTTTCATTTTAAGCAGCAATATTATGTTTACTTCTATTTGTTCATGAAAATTTTCCTAAAATATTTCCTATTCCTTAAATTCTTTAGCACAGGCACAAAGCACGATTTGACCTATCTTTGATAAACCAATAGAAACATCTTAGTGTTGTCCTGTGCTCTAATCTATAGCACAATTCTGTGTCCCTATCTCCTCTTTTGCCACCTATCACTTCTCTCTGAAGTCATTGATTTTGCTTCTAATCAACCTTAACTTCAGTTGATATTAATTTGCTCTAAGGCTGGGAGTCAACTAAATATTAAAAACTCCATGCTAAGGGTCAGCAGGCTCTGAGTATGTGTAAGGAGCTCAGCCAGGGAGTAAGGGCAGGGGATGTTTGTATGTGTGTGTGTATGTTAACATTTTAGGGACATTGTGACAGTTATCTGTCATGCTCAGATGCTTTTTCTCCACACATTTCTGCTTTGGGAATTTGGTTCTGAAACTAAGCCTGTCACAGGTCTGAGTCTCATCAGTGATATATGTATATTTTACGCTAATTCTTTTTAAGTTCTATACATTTATTATTGTAAAATTTTAGTTTTCTATTTCTTCTTCTTGTTCACATTTCCCCGCAATGGTAGAAAAGTGATTCACTTCTTATGGTAGCATTACATATATTACCAAAAAAACAGAAACAACCTAATAATGGTAAACTAAATTATTATATGCAGACTAGATGGAAACTTGTATCATAAAAACCATGTGATAAAATAGGGAAGTGTCTACTAAACAATGTTATATAAACCCCAGTACCAATAA
This sequence comes from Lasiurus cinereus, assembly GCA_011751065.1. Lineage (NCBI taxonomy): Eukaryota > Metazoa > Chordata > Mammalia > Chiroptera > Vespertilionidae > Lasiurus > Lasiurus cinereus. The sequence goes on along the minus strand of JAAGEH010000393.1, from coordinate 13,383,188 downwards.
CTTCACTCTCTAACTACAATAAATTAATCAGAATTATTATTAGATGGATAAAAATTAGATGAGAATCTGGTAGATGAAAATATGTTATGTGGGGAGATTATAGGTACACTTAAATTTTTCATGTAATATTCTATAAAGCCATAATTATATATATATATTTTTTTTCCACAGAAATGTGTTTGTTTTTTTAATCACAAAAAAACATATCTGATAGTAACAGGATTAGTGTCTCTCTGGGTAGAAATGTTTCTCTGGATGATCTTTTAGCCATTCTCTCCATATGAAGATACATGAGCACTTCATAACAGTTGAGAAATGTCACAAACCTAAAGACATAAATGTTCCTGATTCCTATCTTTTGGCTTAGAAATATGCTTTGTATATAGTTTGGTACAGTGGTACCTCGAGATACGAATGCCCTAACATACGAGATTTTTGAGATATGAGCCGTCGAGCCAGCGATTTTTGCTTTGAAATAAGAGCAACAGTTGAGATACAAGTAATAGTGCTGATGGCCGGCTGCACACGACCCACCAGTTTACCGCAACTCGAGTGTCTCATAGTTTCCCACGCCTCAAGGTTATGGAACGAATTAAACTCGTATGTCGAGGTACCACTGTAGTTGGTCATTAGGCAATCAGCAATTTCTATCAGATGAATGAATGAAGGACCCCAGACAGAAATTATTTTTAGCCTTTATAGAAAATCCCCAAAGATAGAAATTTCTTAACTTCTGATCATAATTATATTTTAAGAGATCAAGGCCATTATAGTAAATTTTTATTATAATTAAGACATTTTGCTTGTCTCAAAACTAATAGGAATAGAAAGAAGATGGTTCTATCTGTGCCATCTTAGGAAGATCAAAATGGGGACAATTGTCTAAACAAGCAAAATAATACAATTTGATCTACTAGCAACCCAACAGTGTTTTGGGCTTGTGATGACACATTAAAATAACTGTTTCTCATATGCATTCTGAATTATCTTCATTTTTCCCACTGAAGCATCCATCATATATAAAAACTGCTGTTTGAAATTTTAACTGTGCTATTTTGGCTTCTGTAAATGCTTGCTTGCTTAAATAATAAGGAAAATATAAGACTACTCCCATTCCAGAGAGGCTGTGGACTATGCCCCAGACAGTTGTCAGTGTTGAAACCAGGCCAAACCTTGAGATATGGTCTCATGGCCTCTTCCCAGCACATAGGCCTTCTTTCCCAGAAGGCCCGGAAGTCTCATTCCAAATTTGGGAGACAAAAGAGCTAGGAAAAGTATAAATAGAAAAAGTTTCTTCCATGTGTGGGGAGGCCCAGAATTGGAAAGGCACATTTTCCTCTGGCCCTGTGCTTAATAAAAAGTAACTCCCTTTCTCTAAGCATGGCTTGTTTTTTTTCCCGGTCTTCTGTTTACCAGAATTCAGATGGCATCAAACCGGAAGTGACTTATCCGAAGTCTCCCACTCCAGCCACTCCAGGCAAGAGACCTGCATTTTCTATGCACCCCTCAGTTTATATAAACTAGAGTTTTATCAGTTAGAGTAGGAAGCCACCAAAAGCCCTTGCAGAAATACTCACTGCGGCTTTCACTTCTTGCCAATTTACTGGGATAACTTTTGGTTGTTGGCACATATGGCTCTGGAGGTGGCAAGTCAGAAATCGGATGAAAGTTGAATCTGCTTTCCCACTCATCTGAGGGAGAGAAACAAACAGTGCCTTCAGTAACAGGCAATCTGCTTCTGAAAACATGTCATGTAAAGCACAGGATGGACTGGAACTGAAAAGATTGCTTCTAGTCTTACGTCTGGAAGTTTAGAGAAAAGCTGGAAGTGCTAGAAATGTCACTGACATCGCACATAAGTAAAATATATGGCCTGCCAATCAAATCAAAGTGAGATCCAAGGGATTTTAAGTAGAGTGATGCTCAGGAGCTGGGGGCCAAGGCTTGAGATCTCTCTCTTAACTATTCCTCCCACCAGGGGGAGGGATGCCTCCGACCTGCTGATAACAGAGGAAGAGGGAAGTTGCCTAATACCTCAGGCCATTGGGCCTCTTATCTACAGCAAACGGTTTAGAAAGGCAGGCAATAAGAAGCTAAGCTACAAAACTGGTTCTTTTCAGAATGCTGGTATTGCTGGAAAGTTAAATAAAATTTTTCATTTTCAAATGAACAGTGTAAATGACCTGACTTTTTGGAAAGTACAGGAGGGGGATCACTATTTTTTATTTGAAATCATGGGCCCCAAAAAGGTTAGAATAGTGATTTTCAACTGCTGTGCCACAAGAATTTTTAAAACATGCAATACCCGACTATTTAGTCAAGGACACTGACCTCTTTTCCCTTAGACTGTCAAATAAAAAAATGACAATAGCAAACACAACAATAGCCATCTAGGGTGAATGAATCACAGTTAAACCTATTTTTCTGGTCAGATTGGCAAAAAATATGTGCCTTGGAATTTTAGTAATTTATGTGTGCCCTGAGATAAAAAAGATTGTAGATCGCTGGATTAGATAGATCAGTGCAGTGTGATAACAATGAGGGTCATGCAGACAAGAAATGTTAATGCAAACACACACACAAATATCAATTTCCCGTTCAGCTGCTGCTCTATAGCTTGTGCGATTCCAAGAAGCTGAGACCACACCTCACCTTCACATGAAGAGTCTTGGAAGCCATTTCTAATTGATGTTGATGGTGGAGGTGGGGGAGGCACCCCAGCACCAGGCCTGTCTGGAGGAGGGGGTGGCCGGGGCCCACTCCTGGGACTGTCTACTGCTCCTCTGGACGGCAACTGTGGGGTGGCAGGCAGGGCCCGAGATGTGCTGCCATTTCTGTTTATTGGAGGAGGAGGTGGGAGAGGGCCTGGAGCAAAAGAAAAAGCAACATTTAGGCCCATACCTTACATTCTCCATCACCAATTTGCAGTTATGGTGTGCCAGATGGATACAGGCCCTTTTAATAGAGAACATGGAGAAACGGTGGACACTTCCTAGGAGATTTAGCCAAGCAAGGAGTAGGCACATATAAACTCAGAAATGCACATGTGTATACACAGATGTGGAACGAGTGCATATTGAGAGCGAAGTGGCTGTTAGTATTGAGATTGGAGATGATACCATTGAGAACAGGTGATAATCTGTTTATACAGACAACTGTACACATACTGAAAACACATTTTAATATCCTTCTAAGTAGCCATTGGACTAATTACTGCAACATGATACTTATTAAATAAATGCTGTACTAAAAGAGGATTTTTAAAGAATAAAATAGCTATGAAGTTATATAAGATCTTCAGATGAATTAAGTTCTTTAAATGCATAGTATTATTGCTAATTCCACAGGCACACAATCTCTTTCCAGACAAAAGTGGGTCAGGAAACCCAATGTTAGTCATCCCGAGAACAGAAGTTCCTTCTTGGTCCTTCCTCTTTCAGGGGGCGATTAACACAGGGAGCGATAAACAGCTCATCCACGAGCCTGGTTAGAAGTGCTGGAACAGGACCCTGGCCCTGAGCAGGCTGCTCACCTACGGAGCTTGATTTCCTATTTACAAAGAGAACCAAAGAGTCACCTTTCCCACAGCACTGCCGCCAGGAATACTTAGTCAAAAAACAAAAAGCACTACCTAAGTATTTGAAAACCATTTTTTTAAAGTGCAGTGGTATGGTAGAATCAGAAAACCTTAAGTTCCTACAAAAATAACTCAAAGTAAATTCTTCTTGATAACACAAAGGAACCTATCTTGCTTCTTCCATCCTCCAAGGGCAGAGGCTGTTTGGGTCACGAGTAAAATAAACAAAAAGAAGGAACTTAAGCGTTTCCTGTAAACCAACATGACCTTAGTAACTCCTGATCTTCAGCAGTGTGCTCCACTTGTCCGATGCTGACATCTCATGTAACACACATCTTAGTGCTACAGATATAAATATCGCTTACTAACTGCATATTCAGAATCCAATCAGAGGACCTACAAACGAAGGACTCGTCCATCGCAGACACCCCTGCCTGAAGTCTTGGCTTAGACACTTAATGAGGCAGGAGGCATGCCCTGCCCTGGTCGGTCTCTCAACCTGGGCAAGCATAATAGGAAACATTTCTATTTCCCATTGGCAGCATAACAACAAAAATGGTCATTTATGTTGGGAAATAAGATAACCCCTATATACACTTAATCTCATTTGATTTTTATAATAGCCCTGAACGGTAGAGACAGATGAAGTGTTGAAAGTTAAAAAGACCAAGTCAGGAGGCTAATGAGAAGAACCAGGATTTGACTACAAATCTGTCAAATTCGAAAGCCTATTCTCCTCAAAATCCAGGTGGCCCTTGATGATCTCACATATGTTCCTTGTAGGAATGTAAATTGGTAGTAATTTTCTAGAGGCCAACTTGGCAGTGCCTATGAAATCCATAGTTTACTGTGCATACCTATTGACCTAGACTTTCCATTTCTAGAAATTCCTTCCAAGGAAATACATAGAGATGTGCACAAATATTTGGTTACAAGAATATATTCCTGCATTATCTGCAACAGCAAAAATCTGGAGATGGCCTAAATGACCAAGTGAGGGATTAAATAAGGTATTTTGTAGGGTTTAATATTATGCAGTCATTAAAAGTCAGATTGTAATCATATCAGGAAATGTTAATGAAATATTGTTAAATAAAAAGCAAATTAATACTAAACAATATACATAGTATGATACTAATTTTATAAACATAGATTTTTTAAAAGAAAGAATTTTAAAAAACGTATGAGCCGAAACCGGTTTGGCTCAGTGGATAGAGCGTTGGTCTGAGGACTGAAAGGTCCCTGGTTCGATTTGGGTCAAGGACATGTACCTTGGTTGCGGGCCCATTCCCAGTAGGGGGCGTGCAAGAGGCAGCTTATCGGTGTCTCTCATCGATGTTTCTAACTCTCTATCCCTCTCCCTTACTCTCTGTAAAAAAATAAATAAAAAGTATATAAAAAATAAAAAACTTTGATTATTTTTAGATGTGGTAGGATTATAGATGATTTTAATTTTCTATAATAAACAGGTCTGACATGTAATTGAAAGGAACAATAACTTATAATTATATGCGACTGCCCTATTTTGGGGGAGATTTAATCTGTTGATTCATCTATTTGGTAGAGCTATGCAATCAGCTTCTCAACCACTTTTGGGGGAAATCCATAGCTTTTGGGTAAAAAGAAGACACTGTGTTTCACTCATCTGACTACCTGTTCTTGTTAATTCACGGAAGACTACTTAATGAGATGCCACAATGTCTAGGGACTGGATTGAATGGATTAGTAACTTCGTATGTTTGGAGTGGACTCTCCCTGGCAGGGCAGTTTGAAGGAGTGGCTTTCAAACTCTTCTGCACATGACAATCACTGAAATATTGCAATCCCAGTATCCTGCTGCCCCATCTGCAACCCAGATCAACAAAACCAGAAGCCCTGGGGAAGGAGCCCAGGAATCGTGCTTTTTAAAGCTCCCCAGGTGGGTCAAGTTTGGGCCACTGGTTTAAAGAATGGTGTTTATTGGGTTCCAGAGGTCACAGGGTCAACGGTCTGTTAACTTTGCAGAGAGAAAAAAAATGCCCCATTTCCAAACATCTTGAGTATATAAGGTTAAGTTTTAAAAGTAGATAGTTCCTCTGATTCCATCAATAACAGATGTAAAACAAAAAAGGACCTATTATAATTAGCAGAGAGAGTATGATACTGGGTAACCCTCACATTTCTTTTCATACTCTGAAAGCTACTCCCTCAGATTCAGGTTTCTCAACCCTTGGCAGGGGCCACAGATGTGCTTCATCAGGTTCTCCAACCCCTGAACTATTTTGCATAGCTTGAGTTTATGCTTATGAGCATTTCTGTCAAGAGAAGGCCTGTACCTTTATCTGATTCTCCAAAGGCTCTGTGTGCCAGAGATGTTAGCAAACAGCCAAATGGGATTTAACATTTGTCTTTACTATGCAAGGCAGTGGCCGGAAAGCTTGACAGATAAAGATGTAAGTGCAGGAGCCCTAACCGGCTTGGCTCAGTGGATAGAGCGTTGGCCTATGGGCTCAAGGTCTCAGGTTTGATTCTGGTCAAGGGCATCTACCTTGGTTGGGGGCACATATCCAATAGGAAGTGTGCAGGAGGCAGCTGATGGATGTTTCTAACTCTCCCTTTCCC